>JADLZK010013127.1:0-733134 GCA_015847255.1 Hyparrhenia diplandra
TTGTTAGAGACAATGCTAGTGGTCTCTAACAACGACGGAAGCGTCCTACTTGGCATTTCTACCAAATCGGTAAATTTCGATCGACGGCGGTGAGCTGCAGCGGCAGTTTTAGCCATTTTAGGACACGTGACCCCTTTTTCGCAGTTTTCACAGACAACCGTTTGTCTACTCCCATACAACTTTTATAGAGACATTGGTAGTGCTCCTCTAACCACGATAGAGGCGTCTTACTTGGCATTTCTACCAAATTGATAAATTTCGATGGACGCGTGAGTCTGCGGCTGGATTTGGGCCATTTTAGGACACGTGACCCCTTTTTCGAGTTTTCATAGACAACCCTTTGTCTCCTCCCATACAACTTTGTTAGAGACAATGCTAGTGATCTCTAACAACGATGGGGGCGTCCTACTTGGCATTTGTACCAAATTGGTAAATTTCGATCGACGGCGCTGAGCTGCAGTGGTAGTTTTAGCCATTTTAGGACACGTGACCCCTTTTTCGGAGTTTTCACAGACAACCGTTTGTCTCCTCCCATACAACTTTTACAGAGACATTGGTAGTGCTCCTGTAACCATGATAGAGGCGTCTTACTCGGCATTTCTACCAAATTGATAAATTTGGATCGACGGCGGAGAGCTGCAGCGGCAGTTTTAGCCATTTTAGGGTTTATTTTCGGAGTTTTCACAGACAATCGTTTGTCTCCTCCCATACAACTTTCATAGAGACATTGGTAGTGCTCCTCTAACCATGATAGAGGCATCTTACTCGGCATTTCTACCAAATTGATAATTTTTTCGATGGACCGCGGTGGGCCGCATTTGGCGGGTTTGGGCCATTTTACGACCGCGTGACCCCTTTTTCGGAGTTTTCATAGACAACCATTTGTCTCCTCCCATACAACTTTGTTAGAGACAATGCTAGTGGTCGCTAACAATGATGGGGGCATCCTACTTGGCATTTCTACCAAATCGGTAAATTTCGATCGACGGCGGTGGTCAAGTGTGGTAGCTTTTAGCCATTTTAGGACACGTGACCCCTTTTTCAGAGTTTTCACAGACAACCGTTTGTCTACTCCCATACAACTTTTATAGAGACATTGGTAGTGCTCCTCTAACCACGATAGAGGCGTCTTACTTGGCATTTCTACCAAATTGATAAATTTTGATGGACCGCGGTGAGCTGCAGCGGCAGTTTGGGCCATTTTAGGACACGTGACCCCTTTTTCGGAGTTTTCACAGACAACCGTTTGTCTCCTCCCATACAACTTTTACAGAGACATTGGTAGTGCTCCTCTAACCATGATAGAGGCGTCTTACTCGGCATTTCTACCAGATTGATAAATTTCGATCGACGGCGGAGAGCTGCAGCGGCTGTTTTAGCCATTTTAGGGTACGTGACCCCCTTTTTCGGAGTTTTCACAGACAATCGTTTGTCTCCTCCCATACAAATTTCATAGAGACATTGGTAGTGCTCCCCTAACCATGATAGAGGCGTCTTACTCGGCATTTCTACCAAATTGATAAATTTCGATGGACCGCGGTGAGCTGCAGCGGCAGTTTGGGCCATTTTACGACACGTGACCCCTTTTTTGGAGTTTTCATAGACAACCGTTTGTCTCCTCCCATACAACTTTGTTAGAGACAATGCTAGTGGTCTCTAACCATGATAGAGGCGTATTACTTGGCATTTCTACCAAATTGGTAAATTTCGATCGACGGCGGTGAGCTGCAGCGATAGTTTTAGCCATTTTAGGGTACGTGACACCTTTTTCGGAGTTTTCACAGACGACTGTTTGTTTCCTCCCATACATCTTTTTTAGAGACATTGGTAGTGCTCGTCTAACCATGATAGAGGCGTCTTACTCGGCATCTCTACCAAATTGATAAATTTCGATGGACCGCGGTGAGCTGCAGCGGCAGTTTGGGCCATTTTACGACACGTGACCCCTTTTTTAGAGTTTTCATAGACAACCGTTTGTCTCCTCCCATACAACTTTGTTAGAGACAATGCTAGTGGTCTCTAACCATGATAGAGGCATCCTATTTGGCATTTCTACCAAATTGGTAAATTTCGATCGACGGCGGTGAGCTGCGGTGGATAGTTTTAGCCATTTTAGGGTACGCGTGACCCCTTTTTTGAGTTTTCACGGACAACCGTTTGTCTCCTCCCATACAACTTTTTAGAGACATTGGTAGTGCTCCTCTAACCATGATAGAGGAGTCTTAGTTGGCATTTCTATCAAATTGATAAATTTCGATGGACGCGGTGAGTCGCGGTGGCAGTTTGGGCCATTTTACGACACGTGACCTTTTTTTGAGTTTTCATAGACAACCGTTTGTCTCCTCCCATACAACTTTGTTAGAGACAATGCTAGTGGTCTCTAACAATGATGGGGCGTCCTACTTGGCATTTCTACCAAAATGGTAAATTTTTAGGACGACGTGACCCCTTTTTGGAGTCAAGAATGGTAGTTTTTAGCCATTTTAGGACACGTGACTAACCTTTTGCAAATTGATAAGTTTTCACGGCAGACAACCGTTTGTCTACTCCCATACAACGTTTTTATAGAGACATTGGTAGTGCTCCTCTAACCACGATAGAGGCGTCTTACTTGGCATTTCTACCAAATTGATAAATTTTCGATTTGGGCCATTTTACGACCGTGACCCCTTTTTCGGAGTTTTCATAGACAACCGTTTGTCTCCTCCCATACAACTTTGTTAGAGACAATGCTAGTGATCTCTAACTGCGATGGGGCGTCCACTTGGCATTTGTACCAAATTGGTAGACAATGGTAGTTTTAGCCATTTTAGGACCACGTGACCCCTTTTTCGAGTTTTCGAGAGACAACCGTTTGTCTCCTCCCATACAACTTTGTTAGAGACATTGGTAGTGCTCCTCTAACCATGATAGAGGCGTCTTACTCGGCATTTCTACCAAATTGATAAATTTTAGGACGGCGGAGGCAAAAAATTAGTTTTTTTAGCCATTTTAGGGTTTATTTTCGGAGTTTTTCACGGACAATCGTTTGTCTCCTCCCATACAACTTTCATAGAGACATTGGTAGTTTAACCATGATAGAGGCGTCTTACTCGGCATTTCTACCAAATTGATAATTTTCGATGGACCGCGGTGTTTTCGCGGTTTGGGCCATTTTACGACACGTGACCCCTTTTTCGAGTTTTCATAGACAACCGTTTGTCTCCTCCCATACAACTTTGTTAGAGACAATGCTAGTGGTCTCTAACAATGATGGGGGCATCCTACTTGGCATTTCTACCAAATCGGTAAATTTCGGCGTTGCTGCAGCGGCGTTTTAGCCATTTTAGGACACGTGACCCCTTTTTTGGAGTTTTCAAATTGACAACCGTTTGTCTACTCCCATACAACTTTTATAGAGACATTGGTAGTGCTCCTCTAACCATGATAGAGGCGTCTTACTTGGCATTTCTACCAAATTGATAAATTTCGATGGACGCGGTGAGTCTAGCGGCTAGTTTTGGGGCCATTTTACCAACGTGACCCCTTTTTTGGAGTTTTTCATAGACAACCGTTTGTCTCCTCCCATACAACTTTGTTAGAGACAATGCTAGTGGTCTCTAACCATGATAGAGGCGTATTACTTGGCATTTCTACCAAATTGGTAAATTTCGATCGACGGCGGTGAGCTGCAGCGATAGTTTTAGCCATTTTAGGACACGTGACCCCTTTTTTTGGAGTTTTCACGCATAAACCGTTTGTTTCCTCCCATACAACTTTTTTTAGAGACATTGGTAGTGCTTTCGTCTAACCATGATAGAGGCGTCTTACTCGGCATCTCTACCAAATTGATAAATTTCGATGGACCGCGGTGAGCTGCAGCGGCAGTTTGGGCCATTTTACGACACGTGACCCCTTTTTCGGAGTTTTCATAGACAACCATTTGTCTCCTCCCATACAACTTTGTTAGAGACAATGCTAGTGGTCTCTAACAATGATGGGGGCATCCTACTTGGCATTTCTACCAAATCGGTAAATTTCGATCGACGGCGGTGAGCTGCAGCGGCAGTTTTAGCCATTTTAGGACACGTGACCTCTTTTTCGGAGTTTTCACAGACAACCGTTTGTCTACTCCCATACAACTTTTATAGAGACATTGGTAGTGCTCCTCTAACCACGATAGAGGCGTCTTACTTGGCATTTCTACCAAATTGATAAATTTCGATGGACCGCGGTGAGCTGCAGCGGCAGTTTGGGCCATTTTAGGACACGTGACCCCTTTTTCGGAGTTTTCATAGACAACCGTTTGTCTCCTCCCATACAACTTTGTTAGAGACAATGCTAGTGGTCTCTAACAATGATAGAGGCGTCCTACTTGGCATTTCTACCAAATTGATAAATTTCTACGGTGATTGAGCTTTTGGGCCATTTTAAACGTGACCCCTTTTTTGAGTTTTCATAGACAACCGTTTGTCTCCTCCCATACAACTTTGTTAGAGACATTGGTAGTGCTCCTCTAACCATGATAGAGGCGTCTTACTCGGCATTTCTACCAAATTGATTTTATCGGCGGCGGTGAGCTGCGTACGCAGTTTTAGCCATTTTTTACTTGACCCCTTTTTTCGGAGTTTTCACGGACAATCGTTTGTCTCCTCCCATACAAATTTCATAGAGACATTGGTAGTGCTCCTCTAACCATGATAGAGGCGTCTTACTCGGCATTTCTACCAAATTGATAAATTTCGATGGACGCGGTGAGCTGCGGCGGTTTGGGCCATTTTACGACCGCGTGACCCCTTTTTTCGAGTTTTCATAGACAACCGTTTGTCTCCTCCCATACAACTTTGTTAGAGACAATGCTAGTGGTTTCTAACCATGATAGAGGCGTATTATTTGGCATTTCTACCAAATTGGTAAATTTCGACGGTGAGTGCGGCGATAGTTTTAGCCATTTTAGGGCCATTTTAGGGTTTTTTTCGGAGTTTTCACGGACAATCGTTTGTTTCCTCCCATACATCTTTTTTAGAGACATTGGTAGTGCTCGTCTAACCATGATAGAGGCGTCTTACTCGGCATCTCTACCAAATTGATAATTTTTCGATGGACAGCGGTGAGTCTGTAATGGCGCTTTGGGCCATTTTACGACACGTGACCCCTTTTTTAGAGTTTTCATAGACAACCGTTTGTCTCCTCCCATACAACTTTGTTAGAGACAATGCTAGTGGTCTCTAACAACGACGGAAGCATCCTACTCGGCATTTCTACCAAATCGGTAAATTTCGATCGACGGCGGTGAGCTGCAGTGGCAGTTTTAGCCATTTTAGGACACGTGACCCCTTTTTCGAGTTTTTCACAGACAACCATTTGTCTACTCCCATACAACTTTTATAGAGACATTGGTAGTGCTCCTCTAACCACGATAGAGGAGTCTTAGTTGGCATTTCTATCAAATTGATAAATTTCGATGGACCGCGGTGAGCTGCAGCGGCAGTTTGGGCCATTTTACGACACGTGACCCCTTTTTCGGAGTTTTCATAGACAACCGTTTGTCTCCTCCCATACAACTTTGTTAGAGACAATGCTAGTGATCTCTAACAATGATGGGGGCGTCCTACTTGGCATTTGTACCAAATTGGTAAATTTCGATCGACGGCGCTGAGCTGCAATGGTAGTTTTAGCCATTTTAGGACACGTGACCCCTTTTTTGGAGTTTTCACAGACAACCGTTTGTCTCCTCCCATACAACTTTTACAGAGACATTGGTAGTGCTCCTCTAACCATGATAGAGGCGTCTTACTCGGCATTTCTACCAAATTGATAAATTTCGATCGACGGCGGAGAGCTGCAGCGGCAGTTTTAGCCATTTTAGGGTTTATTTTCGGAGTTTTCACAGACAATCGTTTGTCTCCTCCCATACAACTTTCATAGAGACATTGGTAGTGCTCCTCTAACCATGATAGAGGCGTCTTACTCGGCATTTCTACCAAATTGATAATTTTCGATGGACCGCGGTGGGCTGCAGCGGCAGTTTGGGCCATTTTACGACACGTGACCCCTTTTTCGGAGTTTTCATAGACAACCATTTGTCTCCTCCCATACAACTTTGTTAGAGACAATGCTAGTGGTCTCTAACAATGATGGGGGCATCCTACTTGGCATTTTTGGACCAAATTGGCATTTCTGCGGTGGTAGTTTTAGCCATTTTAGGACCGGACCCCTTTTTCGGAGTTTTCACGCGGACAACCATTTGTCTCCTCCCATACAACTTTTACAGAGACATTGGTAGTGCTCCTCTAACCATGATAGAGGCGTCTTACTCGGCATTTCTACCAAATTGATAAATTTAGGACGGCGAGAGTGCGTGGCGGTTTTAGCCATTTTTTTATTTTCGGAGTTTTCACGGACAATCGTTTGTCTCCTCCCATACAACTTTCATAGAGACATTGGTAGTGCTCCTCTAACCATGATAGAGGCGTCTTACTCGGCATTTCTACCAAATTGATAATTTTCGATGGACCGCGGTGAGCTGCAGCGGCAGTTTGGGCCATTTTACGACACGTGACCCCTTTTTCGGAGTTTTCATAGACAACCGTTTGTCTCCTCCCATACAACTTTGTTAGAGACAATGCTAGTGGTCTCTAACAATGATGGGGGCATCCTACTTGGCATTTCTACCAAATCGGTAATTTTTCGATCGGCGGTGAGTGCGGTGGATAGTTTTAGCCATTTTAGGACACGTGACCCTTTTTTGGAGTTTTCACGGACAACCATTTGTCTCCTCCCATACAACTTTTATAGAGACATTGGTAGTGCTCCTCTAACCGATAGAGGCGTCTTACTTGGCATTTCTACCAAATTGATAAATTTCGATGGACCGCGGTGAGCTGCAGCGGCAGTTTGGGCCATTTTACGACACGTGACCCCTTTTTCGGAGTTTTCATAGACAACCGTTTGTCTCCTCCCATACAACTTTGTTAGAGACAATGCTAGTGGTCTCTAACAATGATGGGGGCATCCTACTTGGTATTTCTACCAAATTGGTAAATTTCGATCGACGGCGCTGAGCTGCAGCGGTAGTTTTAGCCATTTTAGGACACGTGACCACTTTTTCGGAGTTTTCACAGACAACCATTTGTCTCCTCCCATACAACTTTTACAGAGACATTGGTAGTGCTCCTCTAACCATGATAGAGGCGTCTTACTCGGCATTTCTACCAAATTGATAAATTTCGATGGTCCGCGGTGAGTCTGCGGCGATTTGGGCCATTTAACACGTGACCCCTTTTTCGAGTTTTCATAGACAACCGTTTGTTTTACAACTTTGTTAGAGACAATGCTAGTGGTCTCTAACAACGATGTCTACTGGCATTTCCCAAATTGGTAAACAACTTTGGCGATTTTAGCCATTTTACAAGGCGTGACCCATTTGAGTTTTCATAGACAACCGTTTGCCTCCTCACATACAACTTTTCTAGAGACATTGCTACTGCTCCTCTAACCATGATAGAGGCGTCTTACTTGGCATTTCTACCAAATTGGTAAATTTTGATTGACCGCGGTGAGCTGCAGCGGCAGTTTGGGCCATTTTACGACACATGATCCCTTTTTCAGAGTTTTCATAGACAACCGTTTGTCTCCTCCCATACAACTTTGTTAGAGACAATGCTAGTGGTCTCTAACAACGATGGGGGCATCCTACTTGGCATTTCTACCAAATTGGTAAATTTCCATCGGCTGTGAGCTGCAATGGATAGTTTTAGCCATTTTAGGACACGTGACCCCTTTTTTGGAGTTTTCACTGGACAACCGTTTGTCTCCTCCCATACAACTTTTATAGAGACATTGGTAGTTCTCCTCTAACCACGATAGAGGCGTCTTACTTGGCATTTCTACCAAATTGATAAATTTCGATGGACGTGGTGAGCTGCAATGGCAGTTTGGGCCATTTTTACGACACATGACCTTTTTTTTCGGAGTTTTCATAGACAACCGTTTGTCTCCTCCCATACAACTTTGTTAGAGACAATGCTAGTGGTCTCTAACCATGATAGAGGCGTCCTATTTGGCATTTCTACCAAATTGGTAAATTTCGATCTTGAGAGTGCGATGGTAGTTTTAGCCATTTTAGGTTGATTTTTTTGGAGTTTTCACGGAGACAATCGTTTGTCTCCTCCCATACAACTTTTATAGAGACATTGGTAGTGCTCCTCTAACCATGATAGAGGCGTCTTACTTGGCATTTCTACCAAATTGATAAATTTCGATGGACCGCGGTGAGCTGCAGCGGCAGTTTGGGCCATTTTACGACACGTTACCCCTTTTTCGGCGTTTTCATAGACAACCGTTTACCTCCTCCCATACAACTTTTTTAGAGACATTGGTAGTGGTCCTCTAACAATGATGGGGGGCATCTTTCTTAGCATTTCTACCAAATTGGTAAATTTCGATCGACGGCGGAGAGCTGCAGCGGCTTTTAGCCATTTAGGGACACGTGACACCTTTTTTTGGAGTTTTCACAAACAACCGTTTGTCTCCTCCCATACAACTTTTATAGAGACATTGGTAGTGCTCCTCTAACCATGATAGAGGCGTCTTACTTGGCATTTCTACCAAATTGCTAAATTTTGATGGACAGCGGTGAGCTGCGTGGCGGATTTGAGCCATTTTACGACACGTGACCCCTTTTCGGAGTTTTCATAGACAACCGTTTGTCTCCTCCCATACAACTTTGTTAGAGACAATGCTAGTGGTCTCTAACCATGATAGGGGGCGTCCTACTTGCCATTTCTACCAATTTGGTAAATTTCGATCGGCGGCGGTGGCTGCGGTAATTAGTTTTAGCCATTTTAGGACCACGTGACCCCCTTTTTTCGGAGTTTTCACAGACAACCGTTTGTCTCCTCCCATACAACTTTTATAGAGACATTGGTAGTGCTCCTCTAACCAAGATAGAGGCGTCTTACTTGGCATTTCTACCAAATTGATAAATTTCGATGGACCGCGGTGAGTGGCAGAACGGCGGTTTGGGCCATTTTACGACACGTGACCCCTTTTTCGAGTTTTCATAGACAACCGTTTACCTCCTCCCATACAACTTTTTAGAGACATTGGTAGTGCTCCTCTAACCATGATAGAGGCGTCTTACTCGGCATTTCTACCAAATTGGTAAATTTCGATCGACGGCGGAGAGCTGCAGCGGCAGTTTTAGCCATTTTAGGGTACGTGACCCCTTTTTCGGAGTTTTCACAGACAACCGTTTGTCTCCTCCCATACAACTTTTTAGAGACATTGGTAGTGCTCCTCTAACCACGATAGAGGCGTCTAACTTGGCATCTCTACCAAATTGATAAATTTCGATGGAAGCGGTGAGCCGCAGTTAAATGGTAGTTTAGGCCATTTTACAACACGTGATCCTTTTTTAGAGTTTTCATAGACAACCGTTTGTCTCCTCCCATACAACTTTGTTAGAGACAATGCTAGTGGTCTCTAACAACGATGGGGGCATCCTACTTGGCATTTCTACCAAATTGGTAAATTTCCATCGACGGCAGTGAGCTGCAGCGACAGTTTTAGCCATTTTAGGACACGTGACCCCTTTTTCGGAGTTTTCACAGACAACCGTTTGTCTCCTCCCATACAACTTTTATAGAGACATTGGTAGTGCTCCTCTAACCACGATAGAGGCGTCTTACTTGGCATTTCTACCAAATTGATAAATTTCGATGGACCGCGGTGAGCTGCAGCGGCAGTTTGGGCCATTTTACGACACGTGACCCCTTTTTCGGAGTTTTCATAGACAACCGTTTACCTCCTCCCATACAACTTTTTTAGAGACATTGGTAGTGCTTCTCTAACCACGATAGAGGCGTCTTTCTTGGCATTTCTACCAAATTGGTAAATTTTGATCGACGGCGGAGAGCTGCGTGAAATGTAGTTTTAGCCATTTTAGGGTACGTGACCCCTTTTTCAAAGTTTTCACAGACAACCGTTTGTCTCCTCCCATACAACTTTTACAGAGACATTGGTAGTGCTCCTCTAACCATGATAGAGGCGTCTTACTTGGCATTTCTACCAAATTGATAAATTTTGATGGACCGCGGTGAGCTGCAACGGCAGTTTGGGCCATTTTACGACACGTGACCCCTTTTTCGGAGTTTTCATAGACAACCGTTTACCTCCTCCCATACAACTTTTTTAGAGACATTGGTAGTGCTCCTCTAACCACGATAGAGACGTCTTTCATGGCATTTCTACCAAATTGGTAAATTTTGATCGACGGCGGAGAGCTGCAGCGGCAGTTTTAGCCATTTTAGGGTACGTGACACCTTTTTCGGAGTTTTCACAGACAACCGTTTGTCTCCTCCCATACAACTTTTTTAGAGACATTGGTAGTGCTCCTCTAACCACGATAGAGGCGTCTAACTTGGCATCTCTACCAAATTGATAAATTTCGATGGAAACGGTGGGCTGCAGCGGCAGTTTAGGCCATTTTACAACACGTGATCCCTTTTTCAGAGTTTTCATAGACAACCGTTTGTCTCCTCCCATACAACTTTGTTAGAGGCAATGCTAGTGGTCTCTAACCACGATAGGGGCATCCTACTTGGCATTTCTACCAAATTGGTAAATTTCCATCGACGGCGAGTGAGCTGCGGCGTTTTAGCCATTTTAGGACCGTGACCCCCTTTTTCGAGTTTTCACGGACAACCGTTTTGTCTCCTCCCATACAACTTTTATAGAGACATTGGTAGTGCTCCTCTAACCACGATAGAGGCGTCTTACTTCCATTTCTACCAAATTGATAAATTTCGATGGACCGCGGTGAGCTGTGCGGCAGTTTGGGCCATTTTACGACACATGACCCCTTTTTCGGAGTTTTCATAGAGAACCGTTTGTCTCCTCCCATACAACTTTGTTAGAGACAATGCTAGTGGTCTCTAACAACGATGGGGGCGTCCTACTTGGCATTTCTACCAAATTGGTAAATTTCGATCGACGGCGCTGAGCTGCAGTGGTAGTTTTAGCCATTCTAGGACACGTGACCCCTTTTTCGGAGTTTTCACAGACAACCGTTTGTCTCCTCCCATACAACTTTTACAGAGACATTGGTAGTGCTCCTCTAACCATGATAGAGGCATCTTACTTGGCATTTCTACCAAATTGATAAATTTCGATGGACTGCGGTGTCTTAAGCGGTAAGTTTGGGCCATTTACGACACGTGACCCCTTTTTCGGAGTTTTCATAGACAACCGTTTGTCTCCTCCCATACAACTTTGTTAGAGACAATGCTAGTGGTATCTAACAACGACGGAAGCGTCCTGCTTGGCATTTCTACCAAATTGGTAAATTTCGATCGACGGCAGTGAGCTGCAGCGCCAGTTTTAGCCATTTTAGGACACATGACCCCTTTTTCTGAGTTTTCACAGACAACCGTTTGTCTCCTCCCATGCAACTTTTATAGAGACATTGGTAGTGCTCCTCTAACCATGATAGAGGTGTCTTACTTGACATTTCTATCAAATTGGTGAATTTTGATGGACCGCGGTGAGCTGTAGCGGCAGTTTGGGCCATTTTACGACACGTGACCCTTTTTTCGGAGTTTTCATAGACAACCGTTTGTCTCCTTGTTGGTATTTGCTAAGCCTACAGGAATATTATGATAGATAATCCGCAAGCGCACGGATACGGTGAGCACTTCACCGGGGTGATGGGTTTTAAAATATCGAATCCACAGGGAGAACGTAGAGAAGGGGTTCTTGATTTACTACTGATCCACGAAGTTGTTTGATAAAACTAGATAGATAATAAAGATAAGGAGTTCTAGTAGGAAGGTCTTGTTCTCACTTCAAGTAAATCATTTGCACATTGTTCTTAAGAGGGGTTGTCATGAAGAAACTCTTAATAAAGGGGTTCTACGCTAACAACGCAGGGTCTCCTATGATTTCTATAAACGGGAGCAGGGGATACAAAGGACTCAATAGTCTTTGTCACCACTACGATCACCCTTAACGGTTGGTGTTTCACTCCGGCTTATAGAAGGTATTCGTAATAAGCTAGTCAATCTAAGCACCACGCTTACATTAATCTAACAACTTCAATTCAAGAGCGAATGGGAATCAAAGTAATCTTATCAAAGAAATACGAACCTTAAGAACAATAGAGACAATATCACTTACTCGAATGGAATTCGAACAATCCACAAGATCTCAGTAAGTCGTGCTCAATGGGATCGGCTCAGGGGAGATGATGATGGAGGCGCCAACTCTGGAAGGAGGAAGAAGATGGAGGTGCCGACAGACTCAGGGCCTTCCTTCAACTCGCCTCAACCGCACTCTAATTCTCTCAACTTGCAAAACTAACTCTCAATCTAATTCTAATCTAGAGCTTCTATCTCTTTGTCGCCGTTGATGATCCGATTGAATTGATGATTGATGGATCCTTTTTAAATCGGGGCCTGGGGGCTTGCTTATATAGTCGGGAGGAGGTGCCGGTGTTGGATTTAGATACAACTCGTGCTTCACCGTCGCCCTCGGATCAAACCGACATCAAACGAGGCGGATTAGATTGCGTCTTAGGGCGGTGGAAGAACATTTTGGAGGCGGGTGACTTGGCCACAAGCCAGGCCGAGCGGCCCAGTTATTGGGCCGAAGCGGCCCGGGTGGGTCCCACCACGGGTCCATGACGCGTCGTCGGGCTTCCTGGAGTCTTCTAGATGATGTTTTCTTCGATTGTCAAGTTTTCGTTCACGCCGAGTAATCCAAGACCTTCTAGTTGTTGACACTTGTTATCATATAAAATTATTAATCAATTAAACGTGAGAAAGGGGTATAAATAATAATAACAACCTAGAATAAGGGGTCACTAACATATTTCCATCAGTTTTGGTAATATTGTGAATTGCGAGGACTAAACGTAAAAAAAAAGCGAGTTCGCGAGCCATGCAAACTACGCGAACGCAACGCAATCCCAACTCGAGAAAGATTCTAGAAGGCTCCGGATTAATCCCGACGTGGACCAAACTTGACACCGAAGAAAACATCATCTAGAAGACTCCGAAGCCACGACGCACGACGGGACCCGGAGGGGACTCCCCTCGGGCGATCGGCCCAATAATGGGCCGATCGGCCCTGCTTGGCCACCACGCAAGCCCGGTCTCCGAACCTTCCTCCACCGCCTCTAAGACGCAATCTAAAACCGGTTGTTTAATGTCGGTTTGATCCAATGGTCGCCATACATCATCAAGGCCCATGAAGATTAGTACCATTGTTTGTTGAAGCTGAAGGGACATAAGAAGACCCATATATATAGACCCCTAGACCCCCTTTCGAGATCATCAAGTTCTCAATTCAGCAACAACGCTTCAAGATCCAAGTCATATCCCACTGTAGAGACATCGCTTTAGGAAGAGTAGCAATCAAGATTAGAACTAGTAGGAAGGGAGAAATTCGCCCGGATCGTCGGAGGCCGGCTCAAGATGGGGCCTCGTTCTTGTAAGTTCTTCATTGTAAGTAGTCTTCAAGTTCCGGAGACACGTTCTTAATATGAATATCTTGATCATGTTTATATTCGAGATTATTTGTTCTAGTATTTACTTTGATTACACGTTTAGCATAGTTGAATTATTTGTTATGTTCATACATGGATTCGTATAGCGCTCATCTATTGATATCATGGGTGAGTGGTAGAGATGATGTAATCGTGGTGATTAGATCTTATTTACCTGCGTTTGCACCCTATGTGCCGGGTCGTGTGGTAGATCGTGGTGGTGACAGCACCATTGAGTCCTTTGCAATCCATCCCCCGTATGTAGGCCTAGCGGATGATATTATTCGGGTTGTTCTAAGTTTCGGCCTTAGTCTTCACGGATTCTGTCCTCATGTCTGGATTTAATTAGTCTTTCTTCAATGATTGTTAGATGTATTGCACTAATCGAGTAGATCCTAACTTATAGTTTAGAGTTACATATTGGAGTTTCTAATGCTAGCTAGCCTATGAATTGCTATCGTCCACTGTTTGACACTTTCTATTTTCGCCCACTTAGATATGACTTTGGTTGAATCTATTTATCAAGAACTTTATCATTATCTTTATTGTGAACTTTGATCCTTGTTTAATTAATTGATAAGTTTAACACTTAAGCTTTGCACACGAGAGATGATTAAGATGTTTAGCACCTATGCATAGTTAATTCATGATAGAAGACTTCTTTCCCTGTGGTAGAATATAAATTCAACACCTGGTTCTTACTCCCGGTTAAAATGCTACAATGGTATATTCATATCTGTGCGCTTGCGGATACCCAGTTATAATTGTTTATTTACTTATTAAGAAGTTATCAAGGCATAGTACGAATATTTTATTCCTTGCATATTAGTAGTTTAACTATAGGGATGACAACCTTTTCAGATATGCTATGAACTGCAATGAATATTTCTTTTAGTTTTATCTGAAGCAACATCTGATATCTTTCTAAACGCCATTACTAGTTAGTGACGTTAGAAATACCAACACTAGTCTTGTTTAGGAGTTGGATTGCGTTACGTATTCTCCGTTTTTTTCTGTTAAGTCCCCTGTAAATCACAACTTTACCAAAACTCATGGAAATCATTAGTATAAACTCCTAATAAGGTTATCTAATTATATTTTAGTCATTTTCCATGTTTAATTGACAATTAAAAGTATGCATTAACATGTGTCAACAAACTCCCCACACTTAGGCTTTTACTCGTCCTCGATAAAAGGATGGTCTAAGCATGGATCATGATTATATTTCCATGGTCATACCTGTACTTTGGGATGGTTAGAAACGGATCACCTTTATTCTTGAATCAAGTCTATTGGAGAGATTTTTACATAAGTTTTGAAAAGAAAGCATAGCTCTACTTACTCCTTTGTGACACTCTCAAATCTCTCAAAGTATATTATATCCTCACAGTTCATTTATTATATCATATGTGGAGCTCAAGAACATATATCACACTTACCTTGTATTTGTTCTTTGAGTCAACTGTGGATCCATGGAGATAGATGTCATAAGTCACAGATCAAGATGTGCATGTGAATCAAGATTATTATTACCCTTTGCTCTCTCTAGTTAAAAATCATCTATCTCCCTTTTTTTTTAAGAACATTTATATTTATTTATTTATTTTCCAAGCGAGGTAAACCAGCTATTTAGTGGAGAGATGGGTTCTACTCACCCTCGGACACTTGTCCATTTTTACTCTCTTATTTATTAGAGAAGTGGGCCCTACTCACCCTCGGACACTTGTCCATTATTCTTCTCTTCATTTTTTTTTTTTTTTTTTTTTTTTAGAGGGGTTTTTTTTTTGACCCATAGAACACTTGCTCATTTTCTCCTCTCTCTCACTTTTCTCTCCACTCTTAGAATTTTGAACATTTGGCTTTTTTCATAGCTGTACCTTTTTCAACAATTAAAATTATGGGAGATAGAGATTAAAACTTTTTAGAGCATGGATACTTTAGTGAAGGTAAGTATGCGTGATCTTGATCTTAGACTTTAGACAAATTTCAACATGGGTCATGGTTTTGACAAAGCTCATCACAAGAAAGCAACAATTAATTAGATATATTTTTAATGATTGCTACGGCTCTATTGGGGTGATTCATTTAATCACAAAGGAGAAGCATAACTAATGATTTTAATATTTTTAAATAAATAACTCTCCAAAGACAAGATAAAAAGAAAAGAGGATCATTATTCTAACTTTGTTCTTTCTCATGTTTTTAAGCAATTAAGGCATCCCAACATGTGACAGGAATGTATATGAATGAAAAACTTTATCTCTTTCTATATTGGAAAACATGTCATAACAGAAAAGACTTATTTTTAATTGAACGGAAAATAATTTACGAAAATTGAAAAAGTTTTAGGAAGCAAACCGAAGCGGTGGATCGAAGCGGGCCTGAGTTGGGCCAGGCATGGGCCGATCGGCTTGTTATTTGGGCGGTCGGCTGCGCCTCTGCGGGCCGTGTCGGGTCGCGGCTCATCGTCTTGAGTCGATTGTTCCGTCTTGATTCGAATTTCTTGATGTTCGTTGCGGAAGTTTCTATTTGGTCGATCCACGGCTCCCCCACACTTATTTTTGTTATCTTGCATACAAAGCATGGTGGAAAAAAAAACATATCCAAAAGAAAAATATAGAAAAAATATTTGACTCAACTTGTGGATTACTTTATTGATAAAAGAGAGAGCACTTTATTACATAATTCCGAACTTCCTAATATTTAGAGCAAACTAATCTTATCTAAACCAAGCTAAACGACTTTAATCAAACTAATCTTTAAGACTCAAATGCTAAGACTCATGTGCTCTCTAACTGTGATACTTACATAGGGCCCTTGCCCTTCTTTGGTTTGCGACTAGCATCCTCTTCCTGGTTTTTACGCTTCTTCTTTCCTTCATTCTCTAAGAGATGGAGGACGGAACTAGTGAGGGTGCTATTAACACGGTGAATCTCCTTGCATGTTTCTGCAAGAGCTGCTACATCTAGCGTGAGGTCGGCTACGGTTTTTCTAGTCTTCTTCTTCTGTGGCATCCGCTGGCTGGCCTCGATAGCGGGAATCCTCTTGATTTGTGATTCCTTAGTACGGACTCCGTTGATGGTAGTGCGGCGTGGAGGTGCTGTAGTGTACTTGTGCTCCCTCGTGTTGCCGTTGGTGTCCATGCGAACACGTATAAGATGCTCGCCCTCCTTTGGTTCTTGGACCTCCATGTAGCTAGAAACATGGATCGGCTTCTTTAGTGCGGCTTCGCGGCGACGATCGTACGGCTGTACGTACATGACTTGCTTGCGTCCTTGCGGTGGCGGTGGCGCGAGGGGCGGCGCAGGTGGAACATATGGCGGCGGGGGTATGATCGGGTGGTATGACGGCGAGCGGCTTTGGTTGCTTGATGGAAGGAACGACTTGTTTGGCTTTTTCATTGAAGGGGACAAGCTGTTTTTCGGCCATGGCTGCTGGTTGGAGATTAGATGAGAAAAAAGGAAAGTCTACCCTTGATTATATATGGGTCAGGATTTTTCGGGGGCGAGAGATCGGGTTTACGACGCGAAAACAGATCTGGAAAGTAGTTTTTCGCGACTAAACATGCAAGAGACCGAGTGGGACAAGACTGGACGCGAGGGGAGTCGTAGGCCGGTCGGCTGTTATTCGTGCCGATCGGCTCGCCACGTGTCGCCTCGCGACGAAGTTCTGCTGTGGGGTGCTCTAACTCTATTATTATCCCGAGAAACCCGATGTTGGCCCATTATCCGTGAAAATTAATATTTTTGGGTATTTCGAAGAACTCGATAACATCTAATTCTTCTAAATCTTTATTGGGCTCTAAAAATATTTTGAGGCGATGACCATTTACCTTAAATAGCGTACCTTCGTTGTCTTGAAGAGTGATTGTGACTCCGTGTGATGATGAACTCACCACCTTGTATGGTCCTTCCCACTTGCCGTAATTTTCCATGTCCGAAAAAGTCGTACCACGGAATTAAAAAGTAATACCGATCGACGCTGGGTGGAATTCCTTCTTCTTGATTCTCTTGTCGTGCCATCTCTTGGTTCTTTCTTTGTAGATCTTGGCATTGTGGTACGCCTTTTCTCTCCATTCTTCCGGCTTCGGATAGTTGGATTCTTCGTTTTGTTCGCTTCATCAAGGTCCATATTCCACCTCTTGATCACCCGGTGAGCTTTTGAATTCTAGCTCAACAGGGCAAATGACATGTCTTCCCATAGACCGGTGGTAGGGAGACATTAGATGGGAGTCTTGTAAGTTTGTCCGATAAGCCCAAAGAGCTTGGGTAGCCTGTCTTTCCATTTAGTTCCCATTTGGTCAACCGTTTTTTCGTAGGATGTTCTTGATTTGCTTGTTTGGCGTTTACGCTGACCACTTATCTGCGGGTGATAAGGTGTAGCGACGTTGTGTTGGATCCCATGGGATGAAAGGTACTTCTCGAAGTTCTTGTCGATGAAGTGGGACCCTCCGTCACTTATCACTAGCCTTGGTGTACCGAATCTTGGAAATATTATTTCTTCAAACATCTTGATTGAGCTTTTGTGATCAGCTAGTCTTGCATGGCATGGCCTCAACCCATTTAGAAACGTAGTCAAAGCGCCACTAGGATGTACTCATAGGGTCCGGATTTTGGGAATGGTCCCATGTAGTCAATTCCCCGGACATCAAAGAGTTCGATTTGAAGATTGGTCGCGTCGGTGGCATGGCATCCCTAGAATTGATATTGCCATGTCTCGGCGGCGTTGCACCTTCGTCTGAGAAGTCCAGGTGTGTCTTGATACATGGTTGGCGTAAAAATCCGCTTTGCCGGATCTTTGCGTGTGTGCGGAATGCTCCATAATGACCCCATATGGTAATGAGTGGCACTTCTCGATAATCGTAGTCCTTCTTACGCGGTACACACCTCTGAGTAGGCCGTCGTCAAGATACTCGGAAGAGGTATGGCTCATCCCATAGGTGATGGCGACTCTCATAAATGAGCTTTTTATTATCGGCCCTGGGTCGTACATATCCCGCAACCATAAAATTAACAATATCGCATACCGGGGATCGGATCGGGAGATCGATAGAGCATGTCGTCCCTCATAGAGTCATTAATGGGTAACTCCTGTGGTTTCTCAAAATGCATTCTAGACAAATGATCGGCAACAGAATTTTCTACTCCTTTCTTATCTCTAATTTCTAAATCAAACTCTTGGAGCAGCAAAATCCATCGTATTAATCTTGGTTTAGCATCTTTCTTAGTGAGCAAATATTTAAGAGCAGCATGATCAGTGTAAACAATAACTTTTGCTCCTACCAAGTAAGATCTAAACTTGTCGATAGCATAAACAACAACTAGTAACTCTTTTTCAGGTTGTGGCATAATTAAGTTGAGGTCAGTCAAAGTTTTACTAGCATAAGCAATAGCATGATGTTTCTTGTCTTTTATGCGTCCCAAAACAGCCCCCACAAAGATAATCACTTGCATCACACATAATTTCAAAAGGTAAAGACCAATCGGGGGTTGAATAATGGGTGCAGAAATAAGAGCATTTTTGAGTTTCAAAAGATTTAAGACAAGCATCATCAAAATCAAAAGGAACATCCTTAGAAAACAAGTTTGTAAGAGGTCTAGCAATATGAGAAAAATTATTTATGAACCTTCTATAAAAACCAGCATGGCCAAGAAAACTTCTTATTCCTTTAACATTCACAGGAGGTGGAGGTAGCTGTTCAATTACTTCTATTTTAGCTCGGTCTACCTCTATTCCTTTTCGTAAAACTAGATGGCCTAGCACTATTCCCTCTCTAACCATAAAATGACATTTTTCCCAATTAAGGACTAAGTGCTTTTCTTCACATCTTTGCAAAACCTTATCTAAGTTTTTCTAGACAATCATCAAAAGTTTTTCTATAAAAGAAAAATCATCCATAAAAACTTCCATAATCTCTTCAATCATATCGAGAAAATATAGACATCATGCATCTTTGAAAAGAAGCTGGAGCATTACATAATCCAAAAGACATTCTACGATATGCATAAGTTCCATATGGACATGTAAAAGTGGTTTTGCTTTGATCACTTTGGGATGGATTGGGATTTGATGATACCCCGAATATCCATCGAGAAAACAAAAAGAAAGAGTGGTTTGCCAACCGTTCTAACATTTCATCAATGAAAGGCAGTGGAAAGTGATCTTTCTTTGTGGCTTTATTTAATTTTCTATAGTCTATGCACATACGCCAACCAGTGGACAGTTCTCGAGGAATTAATTCATTCTTCTCATTTTTAACTACTGTCATGCCTCCCTTTTTAGGCACAACTTGTACTGGGGCTTACCCACTCACTATGTGGCACAGGATATATAATCCCGGCGTGCAGAAGTTTTTAGAACTTCTTTCTTTACTACATCTTTCATCGCATTATTAAGTCGTGTTGAGGCTCTCTAGATGGTGGAACATCGGGATCTGTAGGTATACGATGTGTGCAAAAGGGCAGGGACCGATGCCCTTTAGATCTTGGAGTGAGTAGCCGAAGGCCGAACGATGTTGTTCTAAGATAGTCATTAACCTGTAAGTCTCTTCCCCGAGTGAGTTTATCATTAATGATCACGGGGGACTCGGGATCATTATGCAGAAAGGCGTATCTAAGACCAGGTGGTAAAGGTTTAAGTTCAATGGGAGGTCTCGAGGTTTCCTCGAATTCCTCGAGAGGTTCGGATTCAGTTGGATTTTTCTTCCTCTTCCTCGATGAAGAATTCAGTTACATCTTCTTGATTGGATTCTACAAAATGTTCTATAGATGCTTCCTTCACCTCTTCCATTGGGTCCAGTTACGACTGGGTTCGGTCTCGCATATGAATTGAATGTGCGAAGTGTAAGGGAAATTTATCTCTGCCTAGACAAATGTCTAGTTTTCCCGTGTGTCCTTCTTTAAGGAGTCTTTCTAATGGATGGCCTAATAAAAGGTCAAACTCCCTAATATCAAAGATATAAAAGCTCGAGGTTGATTAACATGTCGTTTTACTGAATAGGTAGAGTGTAAAGAATTCACGAACTTTGGACAATTTGCCTGGAAGGAGTGCTTTAATAACTTAGTAGTAGGAGATAATGGCATGTTCTTGCTAAATTGCTCGAAAAAGGATAAGGCCATTATATTTATTCCTACGATCGGGTTATAAAAAGTGCATCATAGGTGATTGCATTGATTATGCATTGAATTGGTACGAAGGTGATTCCAAAGCGGATCACATCGGAAGAAAGTTACGATTCTTCTAACCATTCCGCACTCATGATAGATGCAAGCTCCTTAGTGTGTTGTCTTGAGAAGTATTGCTCAATGCTATCAATTTCTTCTTGTGAAGATAATTTGCGTTTTCGAGGTTTCTTCTCTTGATGATAATTCGAGGTGTTTCCAAAGTCGAAAAATAAATCATCCTCGATATCATTCATAAAATCGGGGAAAAGAATGTTTTTCCTTTGATGATTCTATAGCTACTGTGTTGAGACGATTCTCGGCATAGGTTGGTGTAGCTATTTACGGAATTTCTTCTTCTAAAGATTTCTCTTCTATTGGATCATCATTGGTCTTTGGCTAGAATCTTTGTCTAAGATGGTTCTAGCTTCACTAGATGTAAGATGGATGAAAGATCCATGTGAGGAGGTATTCAAATAGGCTCTAGATTCTTTATTAAGACCAATATAGAAATGTTGAAGTAAAATGTGGTCTTGAAGGCCTAGATCTGGTCCGCACTTGCAAAGAAGTTCAAAACGCGTCCCGGGATGAACTCAACGACTCACTATCTTCCTGTTTGAAGGATATGATCCGGGTTCTAAGGTTGACTACTTTGGAAACGGGGTAAAAGTCCAGCTTCGCGGAGAATTCCCCAATCGCCTTTCTTCTTCTCCTTGGTTCGTCATACCATTGGCGAGCTTTTCCTTTCGGTGTGAATGGAAAAGCTTCCAACGGATAGTCTCGTCGGACATACCCTCTATATGAAGGCAGTCACATGTTTGCTCAAATTGTTGGAGATGATGATAAGGGTCTTCGTCTTCTATTCCTAAGAAAGTGTTGGTTTGGACCATCTCTATTAACTGCGGGCATAGCTCATAGGCCTCGGATAGAATTGGTTTGGATGATAGAATAGGCCTAAGGCTAAGCTCGTGGAGGTCTTAGAAAAATCTTTAATGGATGTAGTATCCATGATAAAGAGAAGGATAAGAATTTAAACTAAAAAGATAAAAGTATACTCAAGAAATCTCTAAACCGTTCTCCCAAAGAACGGCGCCTTTAAATGCTTGTTGGTATTTGCTAAGCCTACGAGGAATATTATGATAGATAATCCGCAAGCGCACGGATACCGGTGAGCACTTCACCCGGGGTGATGGGTTTTAAAATATCGAATCCACCGGGGAGAACGTAGAGAAGGGGTTCTTGAGATTTACTACTCGATCCCTGAGTTGTTTGATAAAACTAGATAGATAATAAAGATAAGGAGTTCTAGTAGGAAGGTCTTGTTCTCATTTCAAGTAAATCATTTGCACATTGTTCTTAAGAGGGGTTGTCATGAAGAAACTCTTAATAAAGGGGTTCTACGCTAACAACGCGGGGGTCTCCTACGATTTCTATAAACGGGAGTAGGGATACAAAGGACTCAATAGTGTTTGTCACCACTACGATCACCCTTAACGGTTGGTGTTTCACTCAGGCTTTATAGAAGGTATTCGTAATAAGCTAGTCAATCTAAGCACCACGCTTACATTAATCTAACAACTTCAATTCAAGAGCGACAGGAATCAAAGTAATCTTATCAAAAGAAATACGAACCTTAAGAACAATAGAGACAATATCACTTACTCGAATGGAATTCGAACAATCCACAAGATCTCAGAGTCGTGCTCCAATGGGATCAGCTCCAGGGGAGATGATGATGGAGGCGCCAACTCCAGAGGAGGAAGAAGATGGAGGTGCCGACAGCTCAGGGCCTTCCTTCAACTCTACCTCAACCGCACTCTAATTCTCTCAACTTGCAAAACTAACTCTCAATCTATTTCTAATCTAGAGCTTCTATCTCTTGTCGTCGTTGATGATCTGATTGAATTGATGATTGATGGATCCTTTTTTAAATCAGGGGCCTGGGGGCTTGCTTATATAGTCGGGAGGAGGTGCCAGGTGTTGGATTTAGATACAACTCGTGCTTCACCGTCGCCCTCGGATCAAACCGACATCAAACGAGCGGATTAGATTGCGTCTTAGAGGCGGTGGAAGAACATTCTGGAGGCAGGGCTGACTTGGCCACCAAGCCAGGCCGAGCGGCCTAGTTATTGGGCCGCCGGGGGCCTAGGGTGGGTCCCACCCAGGTCCCACGACGCCGCGGGCTTCCGGAGTCTTCTAGATGATGTTTTCTTCGGTGTCAAGTTTCGTTCACGCCGAGTAATCCGGAGCCTTCTAGTCTTGTTTCGAGTTGGATTATTACGTATTATTCCCGCTTTTTTTCTGTTAAGTCCCCTGTAAATCACAACTTTACCAAAACTCATGGAAATCATTAGTATAAACTCCTAATAAGGTTATCTAATTATATTTTAGTCCTTTTCCATGTTTAATTGACAATTAAAAGTATGCATTAACATGTGTCAACACTCCTCCCATACAACTTTTTTTAGAGACATTGGTAGTGCTCCTCTAACTAACGACGGCGAGGCGTCTTACTTGGCATTTCTACCAAATTGGTAAATTTCGATCGACGGCGGAGAGCTGCGGCAGCGAGCTTTTAGCCATTTTAGGGGTGCGTGACCCCTTTTTTTCGGAGTTTTCACGGACAACCGTTTGTCTCCTCCCATACAACTTTTTTAGAGACATTGGTAGTGCTCCTCTAACCACGATAGAGGCGTCTAACTTGGCATGTCCACCAAATTGATAAATTTCGATGGACCGCGGTGAGTGCGGCGGCAGTTTGGGCCATTTTATGACACGTGACCCCTTTTTTTTGAGTTTTCACTGAGACAACCATTTGTCTCCTCCGTACAACTTTTATAGAGACATTGGTAGTGCTCCTCTAACCACGATAGAGGTGTCTTACTTGGTATTTCTACCAAATTGATAAATTTCGATGGACCGCGGTGAGCTGCAGCGGCAGTTTGGGTCATTTTACGACACGTGACCCCTTTTCGGAGTTTTCATAGACAACCGTTTGTCTCCTCCCATACAACTTTGTTAGAGACAATGCTAGTGGTCTCTAACAACGACGGAAGCGTCCTACTTGGCATTTCTACCAAATTGGTAAAGTTCGATCGACGGCGGTGAGCTGCAGCGGCAGTTTTAGCCATTTTAGGACACGTGACCCCTTTTTCGGAGTTTTCACAGACAACCGTTTGTCTCCTCCCATACAACTCTTATAGAGACATTGGTAGTGCTCCTCTAACCATGATAGAGGCGTCTTACTTGGCATTTCTATCAAATTGGTAAATTTCGATGGACCGCGGTGCGGTGGTAATGCGCTTTGGGCCATTTTACGACACATGACCCCTTTTTCGAGTTTTCGTAGACAACCGTTTGTCTCCTCCCATACAATTTTGTTAGATACAATGCTAGTGGTCTCTAACAACGACGGAAGCGTCCTACTTGGCATTTCTACCAAATTGGTAAAGTTTCGACGGGCGGTGAGTCTGCAAATGCGATTTTAGCCATTTTAGGACACGTGACCCCTTTTTCGGAGTTTTCACAGACAACCGTTTGTCTCCTCCCATACAACTCTTATAGAGACATTGGTAGTGCTCCTCTAACCATGATAGAGGCGTCTTACTTGGCATTTCTATCAAATTGGTAAATTTCGATGGACCGCGGTGAGCTGCAGCGGCAGTTTGGGCCATTTTACGACACATGACCCCTTTTTCGGAGTTTTCGTAGACAACCGTTTGTCTCCTCCCATACAATTTTGTTAGATACAATACTAGTGGTCTCTAACAACGATGGGGCGTCCTACTTGGCATTTCTACGAAATTGGTAAATTTCGATCGACGGCGGTGAGCTGCAGCGGCAGTTTTCGCCATTTTAGGATACGTGACCCCTTTTCGGAGTTTTCACAGACAACCTTTTTTCTCCTCCCATACAACTTTTTTATAGACATTGGTAGTGCTTCTCTAACCAAGATAGAGGCGTCTTACTTGGCATTTCTTCCAAATTGATAAATTTCGATGGACCGATGTGTGCTACAAATGCGGTTTGGGGCCATTTTACGACACGCGTGACCCCTTTTTCGGAGTTTTCATAGACAACCGTTTGTCTCCTCCCATACAACTTTGTTAGAGACAATGCTAGTGGTCTCTAACAACTTGACGAAGCGCCCTACTTGACATTTCTAACAAATTGGTAAATTTCGACGACGGCGCGTGTGAGCTACAAATGGCGATTTTATCCATTTTAGGACACGTGACCCCTTTTTCGAGTTTTCACAGACAACCGTTTGTCTCCTCCCATACAACTTTTATAAAGACATTGGTAGTGCTCCTCTAACCACGATAGAGGTGTCTTTCTTGGCATTTCTACCAAATTGATAAATTTCGATGGATCGCGGTGAGTCTGCGTAGTTTGGGCCATTTTACGACACGTGACCCCTTTTTTTCGGAGTTTTTATAGACAACCGTTTGTCTCCTCCCATACAACTTTGTTAGAGACAATGCTAGTGATCTCTAACAACGACGGAAGCGTCCTACTTGGCATTTCTACCAAATTGGTAAATTTCGATCGACGGCGGTGAGTCTGCGGGGCGCTTTTAGCCATTTTAGGACACATGACCCCCTTTTTCGAGTTTTTCGCAGACAACCGTTTGTCTCCTCCCATGCAACTTTTATAGAGACATTGGTAGTGCTCCTCTAACCACGATAGAGGCGTCTTACTTGGCATTTCTACCAAATTGATAAATTTGATGGACCGCGGTGAGTCAGTAGGGCGATTTGGGCCATTTTTACGACACGTGACCCTTTTTTCGGAGTTTTCATAGACAACCATTTACCTCCTCCCATACAACTTTTTTTAGAGACATTGGTAGTGCTCCTCTAACCACGATAGAGGCGTCTTTCTTGGCTAAAACATATCTTGAGAAAGCATTGAAAGGCAGCAGCAGCAGTTTTAGCCATTTTAGGACACATGACCCCTTTTCACGTGGGATTGAGGCCCCTTGTTGATTTAAGTGGGAGATTTGTTGGCATGAATTTCTATGAGAAGAACATAGGACCGACCCTTTTATGTACTGATATTATTGTTGTGCTGCAATCTTTTAAGAAAAAAGGGTAAGTCTACATTTTTCTGGGTATTTAAGTGCTTTTCATATCAGTTTCAAGTAACATTCTAACAATCTTGCGGAATCAGGTCTGGTAAAAAAAATCCTCTAGCGTGCCTTTCTGGACTTTGGATATGGATAAAGATGAGACTGTTCCTCCTAACTGGTATTCCTACCCTATTCTTAATGTCTAGTTAGTAGTAGTTACCACCTTTATCAAGATAAAAAAAAAAACTTACTACCATTATCTGGAAAAATCAGCAATGACTACCATGTTAATGTTATGCGTACATGTACTGATCATATTGTGTTGTGGGGAATCATTAAATGACAGATGGCCTGTGCCTAAACCATACTGGTGTCATCCTGACGATCTCACTGAGAATATATCTGAATTCGCACCCAACGGTTGCATGCTATACGGATATGTGAAGGGAAAGATGGTACAATATGACTAAAATCTATCAGGTCCTTAGCTTGTACGAAGTGGAAAGGTCTCTCCGTCATTTAAGTCACAACAAACAGTGACTGTTGTATAGTCTTGTAAAGTTTTGTTTGTGCTTAGATGCTTAGATTGACACAGTAGTCTGGTTTGTTGCTATGATATGATTATATATATCTTGTACCGCTACCGCCATATACCTCAGTTGAAGCCTTTTTCACAAGGGGAGTAAGAAGTCCAAGTCTATATACCCTTTAAATCGTGGAGGCAAGAATTTGTTTGAACTTTCAAGTCTTTAGCGCATAGCATTTGCATTTACACTATTGCGGTTCAGTTGGATAGATGGATGACCCGGTTGGTGATAATGCGAACACATCAAGAGCAGAGGTTTATGTGTTCAGTTCTATGAAGCTAAGACGGCTTCGTGCTGCCCCTCGAACCTATGCTTGCAGTGACCTTTTGTACCCATGCTGCTTGTCTAGAGAAGATGAGATCCTGGACCAATAGTAACGCAGCAGAGCTGTGCTAGGTGACCATCAGCAGCTAGCCAGTCAAAAAAGAAACATGAAATTTCTGAGTTTTCCTTCTTCACATGAACTTGTCATGCTTGTATAGATAATTGAGAAGAAAAGTATTATAATATGCATTGTATCAACTCAATTCCACATTGTACACATTTTTTAAAAAAAAGAATCAGATAATCAATCATGATTTTTGTACCAAGAAGAACATGCCGTATGTATTTCAGTTAAAAAAAACTGAGTATTGCTACTCATATTCTCCACCTTGTACTTAAGTCTGACAAAACTGAAACACTTCTTCAGAGTACGCCCGGCTGTGAGGAGAGCTAGTATCCTGTTACAAGTTAGAATCCTATCCTATTATATCGATTTTCATCCACTCCATCCTTGTCTCTCTCTCTATTTTTTTAGTACTGATCTGGGTTTAGTAACAAGTCAAATATCTCATTTCTATGTTTTTTTCGGTGCTAGCAAGGAAAAAGAAAGGTGAGAGAGATAGTGGTGCCAAATCTCACATCCACCCACCTCTATCCACCTAAAGCGATCGATGGCAATAGCATCGATCGCTTTTGGTGAGTTGGGTGGATGTATTCATGATTGCATGACTCATGAGAAGCCATGGTGTGGCTGGCCCCATGCCACTTGTCGATCGGTCCATCCATCTCACATGACACACATATATCATGCTGCTGGTTCACTGGAATTCCAAAATTCACTTCACCCTCCTCTCTCACGAATACAAGTGCACCCAACTACAGGTCTACATGAACGAGTAGTGGACTAGATTTTGTAATAGGTAATAAAACATCTCCTTTCCAAGCTTTTTTGGTACAAGCTTAGTAGCTTACTACACAAGTACCAAATAACACATCATTCTCCTTCACTTACAAAGCATATATAAGCAGGGCATCTCTTCAGGCTGAAAGTCCTTTGGTTAGCGTCATTTTGCTTCCGCTGCTGCCTTCTCCAATTTCTAGCTCCTACTCAACTCCACTCAACTCAACAGGCTAGCAGCTGGTTCTTCCTCGATCTTCTTTCTACCCACTTACTTTTGGTTCACCTTGCATGTCCCTCTATATATACTACCATGTAATCTGATCCAGAATCAATCAATGAACAAAGTTATCTCCTAATCTCATCCCCTGCTACCTCTGAGTCTCATCCCTCAATCTCTCAAGCTCTTGGCAAAGCATAAGGCCTAGTTATCCCCTATGAACTAAGGTTCATAACACAAAGTTTCAGACTCCAGCCAAGGGCACTTGGTGCAGGTTCCAACATATTTCGAGTTTATTTAAGTACTGGACAACTAAATGATTTTGTTACCTTCTTTTGTAATATTGATCCCTCGTCCAAGAAGTTCAGCAGATTTTGGATAAGAAATATGAGATGATTCTTCCGAACCTTTTAGGAAAGGTCTTACTCGAACAAATACTCTCATACTTCCTTTTAGTTCCTACAAATAACAAAAAATAAATCTTTTTATCATGATCTAAAATAAATATCTAAAATATTACAATATTGATATATAAGCCGTATCAAGTTATATATATATATAAAAGGTTATCCTCCTCTCACCCCAATAGGGTGTGCCGTGTTTCGGATTTCTCTATAACAATGATTTAATTAAGGATACGTTACCACAATTTTGCTATACAATGTCTTGCGTAACCTTTCACCGTCTTGAAATTGACACTCTTTAATGTCCAGTTGTTCCTTCAAAAGTTTAATCTCATCTTCTTTTAACGTTTCATTGTCGGCCGGTTGTTGTTTCAAAAAGGTGATCTCATCCGCTTTTATCTGTATATGACAAAATTGACAATGTTAGAAAATTTACTATTAGCATAGAACATAAGAATAATATAAATTTTATTGATATATTTTTATTTCTAACCTTGAGCTCACTCTGTAGAGTAGCTCGTTCTTCCTTCGGATCTTTGATCTCCTTATTTAAAAAGGAGTTGACTTTTGAGGTGGTGATGAAAAGTAGAAGACAAAATACAAGTATCTAGTAAGCAATATATTCAAGGTTTCCAAAAAACGTTAATATTGATTGGACAACAGGTGTATAAGAGAGCAGGTATTGTTCATAAGTACTGCTTTGTTTGTCTTAAGAATTTTCTTGTACCTCCTATTCTTGCTCCCAAAAGGGCGTACCCAGTGCCGTAGGCTCCCGCGCTGCGCGGGGTCTGGGAATCTTGCTCCCAAAAGCAACAACACAAAAGGAAATGCCTAAGCTAGTGGCAGAACCTCTAGTGGTGGATGAATGGAGTCTTATTAGGGCTGGTCCAGTCAGAGTTAAAGGGAGATGCCGAGTATTAGTCCAACGTAGAAGGGTCTCGGCGCCTAGGGTTCCCCTAGGCGACTCGAGAGAGGTGCTCGTTGTCGTTCCTTCACCCATCTCCTTCCCTCACCCATCTCCTCCTTCCATACGTCTCGGATCTTGATTCATCTCTCCTCTATAGTCTTGAATCCCGATCTTCCAGGAGAATATGAACAACGCCTCCTTGGCGCTGTCCAAAGCCGGGTAACAGGAGATGAACACAAGCTTGATGGATGTTTTTACGAGGAGGAAATAAAGAATGCTCTTGACAAGCATTGGTGATCTAAAAGCCCTAGGACCTGATGGTATGGCAGCCGTGTTCTACAAAAATTTACGGGATATTGTGGGAAGAAAGGTCGAGGAGGAAGTAATGGATTTTCTTCATGGAGGATCTATGCCGCAGAACTAGAATGAAACAATCATTGCTCTCATCCCGAAGGTGTCCCGCCCAAATAAGGTGGCTGATCTTAGACCAATTAGTCTCTGTAATGTGCTATATAAAATTATTTCGAAGGTCCTTGCAAATCATTTGAAAAAGATTCTACCGAAATAATATCGAGAATCGAGTGCTTTTGTACCGGACGCCTCATTAGTGATAATATCCTCATAGCATATGAGCACATACACCGCCTCAAGAAAAAGAAAAAGGGTGCACTAGGGTGGGCTGCTATAAAGTTAGATATGAGCAAAGCATATGACCGTGTCGAATGGCCTTTTCTCAATGCAATGATGGAGAGATTGGGATTCTCGTCATGAATGGATCCAACTCGATTATGAATTGTGTGACCTTAGTGTCATACCGAGTAAAGGTTAATGGTGCCATCGGTTCGCCCTTCTTACCGGGCGTGGTCCGAGGCAAGGGGATCCTTTGTCCCCCTATCTATTTCTTCAGGCGCGGAGGGTTTCAAAGTGCTTTGTTAACACAAGCAGAAATGGAAGGAAGAATTAGAGGCATGCGTGTTCATCCGAATGCTCCAAGTATTTCACACCGCTCTTTGCGGATCGACTCTCTTCTCCTTGTTCGGGCTAATGCTGAAAATGCAAAGACGCATCCAAGGGATTTTAGACTTGTATGAACAAGTGTCGGGCCAAACTATAAATAAATCAAAATCGCAATGATGTTCAGCCCCCAACACAAGCGAGGAGGATCGGTTAGTGTGAAGGAGATACTACTGATTTCAAGTGAAGCGGTTAATGATCGCTACTTGGGATTACCGTGCACGTGGGTGCATCCCAGCCGGAACTTTCGGTTATCTCAAGGAAAGAGTATGGCAACGGATAATGGGGTGGCAGGAGAAGATGCTCTCAAAGGTCGGCAAGGAAATTATGATTAAAGCGGTAGAGCAAGCAATCCCAACATTCGCCATGGGCTGTTTTGACCTTACAAAGGGGCTTTGTGATGAGATAAGCTCAATGATCGCAAAATTTTGGTGGAGCCAACAAGATAAAGATAAAATGCAATCGCTCGCTTAGGAAAAACTCACTCAAGCAAAAAGAAGAAGATGGCCTCGAATTCGAGAGATATCCACGGCTTCAATATGGCTATGCTAGCCAAACAAGCATGGAGACCGCTAACAAACCCAAATTCTCTATGTGCATGTGTTTTGGCAAGCAAAATATTTCCCCGAATGGCAACATTCTCGAAGCAAAGCAAAAGAGCAAGATGTCTTATACATGGCGTAGCATACCGTTCGAGTGGAGCTACTCGAAGAAAGGGGTGATATGGCGTATAGGAGATGGAACACAGGTGCACATTTGGGGAGATGGATGGCTCCCAAGAGATGAATCGCGCAGCCATTCACACCGAAGGGGCAGAATCTCCATCGACACATGTGGATGAGCTCATAAGTCCGACATCGGGGCTTGGGACGACGAGCTTAGAGAGATTTTTTTGGGAGGAAGATGCTGAAATTATCCTTAGTATACCAAAGTGCATACAGGTATGGATGATTTTGTCGCTCGGCACTATAATAGCTCGGGAAACTTCTCAAGAAAATCAGCGTACAAAATTTTCATGGAACGTAAAAAAGAAGTAAGTCATCGAGAATAGAAGAGGGGGGTCAAGCTCCTCAACTGTAAAACCGAAAGTGATCGACCCCTTCGAAGCAAGTGTGGAATCTCAAATGCCCAAAAAGATGATCCACCATCTATGGCGTATGGGTCATAATAGCTTGGCACCGAGAATTAACCTCGAACAAGCGTGGTATGCGCCTTGATACAAGATGTGTGGTGTATGGACGTTTTGATGAAGATGGAGCACATTTATTTTCAAATGTAAACTGTCCAACACATATGGAGGCACTTGCAAATGGAAGGAGTGTGGCGAGCATTGGCGAGAGATGATGACGCCGAGAGAAGTCCCGAAGCCATTGTCAAAATGAATCCCGACATCCAAGGACGGGTAATTACTCTCCTCTACCTCTAGTGGTCCGAAAGGTGTAAGCCGAGAGAAGGTGGACAGCAAATAAAGTGCAAACCATCTAGCCTTGGCCGATCAACTCATATGCCGAGGAGTGGTCACCATTCAGACACAAAAAGAAGAAGCAAGCTAGATGAAATCTCGCAAGTGCCGGAACCCTCCGCCGTAAAAATATTATCAAGATCAAGCGTGATGGATCCTACTATGCCAAAGCACATAATGGAGGATGGGGTTATGTTCTAAGAGAGTGGGATGGAGGTGTTATCAACGCCGGCTATGGAAAGTCGGAAATGGTGGCGTAACCTTTTCATTCGAGGAGAACGTTGCATGTTCGCAAGGCGCCCAAAGAGCAAATTGACACGGGAATACAGAGAATAATCCTAGAAACCGATGCCTCCAAGGTAGTACAGCGGTGAATTCCACGGAATATGATCGATCTACGGTCGTGGCCTCATTTGGGAGCTGAAATATTTATTGGCTACTAATTTTGTGTCTTATGTTGTGAATCATGTTCCCGGGACATGTAATATGGTAGCATAAGAGAGGCAATTCTAAGTTTGGATGTAATTGGGAGGAAGGAAACCGAGATGGACTCTATCATGATGAATCAATGGAGGCATCTATGGAACACCATGATAATCAACTCAGCCATGGGCCATCCTGTAGAAAGGTATAGGAAGGTATAGAAATCACACACACCACACCCCAACTGCGGGGGGTTGCTGGATATTTATAATGTGCATGATGATCCTAATACAAGCAGCCCTAGAGGCTTTCCTTGACTGCTACAGGTCTTTAGTTTATGGGCCATCTCAAGATAATTAATTTTCGTAGAACTTGTTTTTATGGGCCAAAAATATAAGTATTACAATAAGAATAGAGATAATAGGCTACAGAAAAAGGGGCACAAACAAAGTGCACCAGGGCACTGGCGGCCGGCCCATTGGGCCTGGCGGCCCTCTCCTCCTCATTCTTTGCCCAGATATACTCTAGAACCAACCCATTGTAATGACGCACATCTCCGAGTTATTTAATAGGACCATACTGAGATCCTTACCCTCATATCCGCTTTGGAGATACTCTCCAACCAACAGAGAAACTTCAGCACTATCTCTCCAACGGGAGGGGGAGAAAGTTCTAAAGATATTATGACTAAGGGTCTTTGTTCTACTAATAGTTTAAAATGAAGATAATGTTCTAATAAGGGTGTTTGTTCTACTAACATAGGTACCTTTTTTTTTCTAAATAGAATATCAAGAAATTCCAAATCTTTTGGAGGACCCTTTCTTAGGTTCTTATACTCTAAGTGCCTCCGACCCCGAAAAACAAAAAAATAAATAGTTATAACATTACTTAGTCCATAAAAAGAATTAAATAAATAAATAAACAAACAAATATTACCCTCAAGATATCGCTCCAAAATTTATCATCTTTGATTTTAACTTTTGCGAATACCACTTTATCATACCAAAAGGTATGCAATTTTTCGAGCGCACCCCATTTAGTTTGAATCGAGCTATGCTGCATTTCTTTCCTTTCTTTCCTTTCAAGCTTCTCAAATAGCATTTCACACACTTCTTCGAAAGTCTTTTGGTTCCCGCCTCAATATTCCCTTTACTGAATTCTTCGTATTGTATAATTTCGGGGACTTAATAGATAAATGCAGAAAGATGGAGAAAGTTCTAGAATATACAGGACATATGATGACAAGACTTGACCGTGAAGCAACTCAACCCGAAAAGTGGACTAAAACATTCTAGAAGACAATTTAAGACAACAGGAAGGACGACAACTGGGCCCACCATGACCGGCGGCCGCCGAGAGCCTTTTGGCCGGCCGCCAGGTGGGTCCCACCTGTCGGTCTCATCTTCCTAGGTCGGTTCACTACCGACATGGAGGTTGTATCTACAATCGTTGCCAAGGTCGGTTTGATCCAATGGTGGAGATTGGTTACTTGTCCGCTAATCTACCTCGGGACTATATAAGCAGCCCTGTGGTCGACCCCAAGCATTATCTCTCATTATTATTTCATTATCATTAGACGTGAGCAAAAGTTAGGATTTCAACTAGAAGAGAGAGATCCCTCTAGTTGTCTAGTTGTCTAGTTCATCTAGTTGTAACTAGATCGGGGAGAGAGTAGAGGAGAGAGTCAAGAGCCGGGACTCGTCGGATCTTCTTCAACTTTGTACTCTTGCAAAGAACTAGTTCGTCTTCAAAGAATCTCCGTGTTCTTCATTTATTTCTAAGTATTTATTTAATTCTAGTTCTTGCTTTACTTTATTCTTTGGATCTCGCTCGTATTGAGTGCTCTAGTTATTACGTGTGATTAGAGTAGTAATCAGAGTGTAGACGTGGTGTCTAGACTAGAGGTTACCCGAGGTTGCGCCCAATCCCACGGTTAGTTGTGGTAGCCCCAGGGGTGACAGCCCCCTGTCGGTCGTTGTAATCCACCACGCTCGGGTTGGTGTTTTCAGAGAGCTTTTGGCAGCCTTCTTCCAACTACCTTCTTCCCGTCTTTTCGAGAGTTGGAACGGACCTGTTGTTCAAGTAGATAAAGTATAGTAAGCCTTTAATTAGATAAAACCACTTAGAAAACTCAAAACCTCTCTACCCATATCATTTATCTTATCTTGGACGATCCTAATTCTCCTAGTATACTTCACGTTCCCCGTGGAAATCGATACCTTGGAATACTCATCGGTATCCGTGACGCTTGCGGATTTTTCTATGTGTGTTCCCAAGTGCAAAAAACAGAAAATTTCCGACACCCAGAGGGCAGCATGCAATACATTCGTGGCCTTCATGGACTCATTTGTGGAAAAATACGGCAACCAAATGGATCAGCGCCAACTTCTGACAGCAGAAGATGTAATGAAACAAACCAATAAGAAGATACAGAAGCTTGCCGCTAAGAAACACATTAGTTTTGAAGCTGCTGCAAACATGTATTATGACCAAGGTGATTGCCTACTAGTGGCAACGCAAATATGTGAAGGGACATAATTTGGTTGAGGATGAGTCGGCCGATGAACTTGACCCCATCCAAGCATAAATTGCATGACTATTACCTAGCTGAAACAAGGGCTCCAATTTTGGATGGAATTCAGGTTGTCATCCCCGCAAAGTCTGTTTTCCATTATGAAGAAGAACAGATGCTATTTGTGAAGAAATATGGGATCGCTACGCCAGCCGTAAAAACAAAACTTTTCTACCCATAAACCAAGGATCTACCGCTAGTTATAGATCACGGATTACCACTAGACGCCGTGCGGTGAAGCGCCGACCCCGACGTAGATGTACGTGTCGCAGCGAAGTGCCGTCGCGTCAAGCGTGGTCCGTCACGTCCCGTCCTCCTTGTGCAGTTCGTCCTTGTGCTCCGATGATGCAAAGACCTCCGAGGTATCCCACACGCAGGGGAGGAAGCGCGCGCCTCCCGGACCTGCTAGGTCCGCGAGATGCAAGAGGCGAGGGTGGTGGGCGGCGGTCGCCAAAGTGGCGTGGCTTAGATTAGGTCATAGCCCCGCGCCCACCTCTCATATATATAGGCGTTCCTAACGGGCTCCCCCGAACCGGGAGGCCCATTAGTAACCCTAAGCCTCGCCTAATTGGATCAAACCGATTAGGCCTTCTTCCCTTAAGCGTGCGACCCTATGGGCTCACGCACACATGGACATGGTCCGAGTAATCTCCTACTCGCCCAATAGCCGATAGCGGCCTCTAGCAAGACGTGTCAACTCCCATGTGTACGCAATGATCATATCGACGAACCACCACAAAACCACATACATGTTATTCCCTTGCCACACGATATATATGGTCCACCTCGCGGGTTAACACTTAACCCAAGCACGGCCATGCATTTCTTGATCCAATCAATCGAAAGTGGTCCAGTTGATATCTCTCTCATGGAGAGGGGCAATTCCATCTTGATTGACTATGCCTCACAAAGATGCTTCCCGACAAACCCGAAGACCACCTTTATAGCTACCCAATTACGGAGTAACGTTTGATAGTCCCTAAGTAGGTCGTTTCACATCTTGAGTACATACGACAATCTCGTGTCTAAGGACATAACGCACATGATATGTAAGAGATAATAATAACATCTCATGTCGGGTCTATCCAGCCCCATGTCATACATGTGCCCACACTATTAGTTTGACATCTCCATGTCTATGACTTGTGAAACATAGTCATCAACTAATATGTGTGTCGGTCTAATATTCACGTGTGTCCTCACATAAACTCCGACCGGGGACAATTCTGTAATAACCATACAAGTAAAGAGTCTCACAAACAATTCACATAATTGCCAATCGATACAAGTTGTCTTTAAAGGATATTCATGAACACATAATAATCATGGATACAAGGTGATACAATCATCTCTATGATTATCTCTAGGGCATATTCCCAACAATTTGTTGGATGGGAGGTCTTGTTCAAGCTATACCAACAACGCCCTCGATACACAAATCTTGACGCTGTGGACGATGTAAGTACCTGACTCGCACGGCGGCAATGCAATTAACTACTATACAGTCACAAATTGTTAAGTTCTTAGCATTCCTCATGGTTTTACGTAGGTATATCTCACAATATTGTGAAGCCATCAACTTATTCAAAAGTATGGCTTCCTCGAACCCACCGATTCTCTCAAAGTCACGCTCGTGGACTACACGGAGAAGACCCGCTAACACCGAAGGAAGCTTTGAAGGATGTTATTGATGAATTTGTGTTCCTCGAGAAAACAGAAATCTTACTAGCCCACAACATCGAGTATGTGTTCACCGCTTTCTTTTCATATGCACGCATCTTTCTCATTAAGATGATTCGATAATTAGGAATTTGTGATTGCAAAGCAACCATTTTGTCTTCGTTGTTGTCAATCTTAGACGCGAATGAAATCTTGGTGTGGGACTCGAAGGATAAACCACTTTCTCTTCTAGATCCACTAGTAAAGTTGCCGAGCGGTGTAAGTGACCCTAATAACCTATTAATTTTGACATCACGTGTGATGCAAGTTAGTTGCACACTATTTTTTCTAACCCACGTACATATTTGATGCTTGTGAGGTCGGTACAATTGTATTCTAACTAGATTCTACTACTACTACTTTTCTAACCCGGAGTATACATTTGATGCTTGTGAGATCTGGTGCACTTGAATTCTAACTAGATTTTACTACTACTACTTTTCTAACCCAAAGATAAGCTCCACTCTCTCCATGTAGGCCCTTTTGTTAGGTCTTTAGACCACTAATCGAACTTGATATCATCACCGTGCTCTAATTTTTTCCCTTTTCACTCTTTTTAATGTGGCTCGGTGCCCGTCAAGAAAAAACTCGGGGCTTCCTTTGTCCCATTCAAGGTTGAAAAAAATAGGGGAAGATATTGTGCCTCGGTTAGAGCAGCCACCGCGAACGATCGAGGCGGTTTCTATGCAATGTGGGCGATGTTTAAATTCCTCCGCGAAAGCAAACGACTCGACAAGACTAAACCGTGTGTATACTCCACAATTCATTTGGTTTTTTGAATAATTCAATAAACCGATCTATCGATTCATATATATTTTTCGAATGACAAACAAGAAGAAAATCAAGTCCAACAATATCCTACCGTCTGCGAGATTGCAAAGAATGCAAGAGGAGTCTGGCCAAATTCATCGTAGATGAGGTATTGACAAAAGCAGGACGATTTTCCATTGCAAAGAGTAGGTCGATCTATAACAACGAAAGTACACCGTAACTTATCAAGAGACTACTGTAGTTTGTTGTTGATGTTGTGAGAGATCTGAACATGTGTGAGCTACTCCATGTCTTGGCCGCTTGGTCGCTGACCAAGACCCTCTAAACTTGTGAGCTATTGTAAGCTGTTACACTACTTGGTCGCCGACCTTGACCCCGTGATGTGGACATGTGATTATGATAATGGTTTGTTGATAAACCCGACATTATACGTTGTTGTAATTACTGGTCATTCTTATTTTGTAACGCCGCCGCTATTACAAACCGCATCGTTGGCATAGCAATCACCGCCGGACGCCCAACAAAAACGGTAGTGCTACCGCTTCTACAACATCGTAGGTTTCGAAACAACCCGGCGGTGTTGGCATAACAAACACTTTCGGTTGAAATGTACAACCGGCGGTGTCATCAGAACATCTCTCTCGGTTCACACTGCACCGATAGTGTTCGTTACTATGGTACCGCCGGCTTCGATACACAACCGAAAGTGTTTTTTTTTTCAACACTACCGGCCCGTTGCACACCGGTAGTGTTATTTGAAGTAATTCGTCGGGTAGTATTGACACCCGGCAAGTGTTGTCTCAAATCACCGCCGGTGATTTCACCCGGTAGTGTTTGAACCCCACATCACTACCGCTATGGTTTCGCCAGCAGTTTTTTCGGCAAAGTGAAGGGGGTTTGAGCCCGGCAAAGAATGGACAATTCTGTAGTAGTGGCATTTCATTGCTCGTGTGACCGCAAGATGAGTGGGATTTGGAAGTCTGCTCAAAAGTTGCAGGACTTATTAGATGGTACAGCTGATATGTTTGAGAAGTGCAACGCAGAGTGATGACCGCTCGACCGCCGATGATGAATTGTTTCAGCATATCCATGGTTTCTCTGAAAGGCTCACTGCTGCTAGGGAGCGTTTTTGAGTTGACATGCAGATTCTTTCTGGCCTTAAGGTATTGATGCCTAGTTTTCTGAATTTTTGTGTAAACTCTAGGCATTGTTATTTGGTAATATAATCGTTTACATATATATTTCTCGCCCCTACTGCGATGTTTGGTTAATATGGTCCGCTTTTACAAGAGGTCGACCCGAGCACCTGGCTTCCCAGCTCGATTTGCCAGCCTGAAGGATGAACTATTATTGTTTTTCCAAGTGGTCGCTAGCCTGAAGGAAGCTTTGGGATTGATGGATGCTTAAGTTGTTCATGCAGCTAGTTGTCTGAAGAACTTGTCATGTTGTTGCTGATAGTTATTTGATGGATTCTGATTAGTTTATGCTAGTCTATTTAATCTTCCAGATGGTTTCATTTTTCAAGTTATTTGGTAAATTTATTTAGTATTTAATAATCTATGTTCATCTATGGACTCTCTGTGTGTAATGCTATTTATTTTGTTTTGAATCTCGTCATTTGTTATTCCCAGATATGCATTTTTTTAATTCCAGGGTTATGGCCCACCGAGTTTAATGTGTTGAGTCCTTTTGTTTGGATTTTTTTATTTATCTTCGTTTTTCATTTGGTTTTCCCTCTGCCGTAATAGTTATATTGCATAGTATTCATTTTGCAAGTCGTGGGGAAGATAATACTTTAAGTTTTCTTAAGCATCAGTGGTATGCTCATTTATGCCTATTTTAATTTTGATTGTTATGTTTTACCGAGTTTAAAAGTGTTTATGTTTTCTTGCATATTGTTTATATTGCAAGTCGTCGAGGAAGGTAAAATTTTCTCTTGGTACAAGGAACCAGTCGGCTTGGCCGGGTTAATGTCGGTCTAGCCGGGTTTTTAAACATCGGCCTCCTTGTTTTTGAAAATTTTCAAAATACTGTGGACAGTTTGTAGGGCTTGTACATGCCTGCATTGATTCGTGGGGGCTTAAATTGTGGTACAGGAAGTTTCATGATTAGATGCCCTGGACACCCCGTTGTTTCAGGTATTTTGTCATTTCCTATTGCATGTTGCTTCAGACTTCAGAGCCACTTTTTCAGATTGTCAGGTCGCCAGAAATCAGTCGCCATCTGCTCGCTGACGAGTTGGAAGCAGTAGCATTGTTTTAGCCACAGGCTATGATGCTCCCATGTGTAATTTGTAGTAGCATTTTTATCATAGAACAGGCAAGCAAAAAATTCTAAAATCAATTTGAGCTGAATGCTATTCATAAAAATGGTTTTTCATTAGTTGTTACTCGATGACACTAAGTTTTATAGATAGAGTGGATATAAAGACAATCATGTAGCTGACCACTGATCACCAGACATTTCAACATACTCAAATGATTAGACACGCGTACAGTCCCTACCTAATAGTCGGCATTATTCTAAATCAAGATATTAAACAACCTTTCGGACACCGCTTCTCAGTACAATTTTTACCACAACGACAAAATGAGCGATGTTTAGTCTTTTCCAAAGTCTACCAACCAACGCTAATCATAGTACCTACTTCTACTTAATAGTGCTCCATGAAACTACATGATAGTGTTTGTTAACATAACTGGTTGAAGAGCCTTGGGCGATCAAATAGCTTATGGCTTTGCCCTGGACTTCTTCCCTTCGTGCTTCCTAGTCTTCTTTGGTGGCACAAAATTCAGTTCATCTACAATATCGAGGTAGAGCTTATCCATTCCGCTCTTGACAGTGCTTTGTTTGATTCTTCCATCTGAGCTGCCTTTTTTTGGAAAATTTCATCTTATTTCTCATAAGGACAGGGATAAGAGTACTTCGAGTGAGAGGCATCTTCTCCGGTCTCTCCAGATTCATCAGGATACTGCAACAACATGAAAATGGACAGCATCAGTGATGCCTTGTGCGATAAAGAATGAGTAAGATCAAGCAAATTAAACAGTTCTGACAAAAATATTAGTATCTCCACAGTAAGTGGACACTTAACAATTAGTTTCAGTTTTGAATTGGGATCTAAGTGCCAGGTACATAATGATAATGCACCGATGATGCGTCGGATAAACTTGCTAAAACTTCTACACTGAACTGTTGTGATAGGTATTTTTTTTTTGCAGGTTGATTGAGGACCACTTTTTAAGCCTGTTTGCACACAAGCAATTATTATGCTCCTGCTCCCTGACGAGTTGTAAGCAGGAGCATTGCTTCGGCACAGGATATGATGCATTTATGTGATTCCTGCGACTGCAAAGGCTTTTTGCTCAATGTCTAGAGTGGCTCCTGATCGTGAAGTTGCATCATTGCTTTGCTTTGCATCCTGATCGTGAAGTTGCAGCCTTGGGGTTACTGCAGAATCCCTGCTAAATTGTATATTACTAGTTAATATACTTAAAGTTGGCTCATACTAAAATGACAATAAATTTCATCATCATAGGATGACTTAACCTCGCGCGAGCAAACCAAATCCTTTCTGCTTAGGTACTCGTTGCAATTCTTCTTTGATCTTTCTTCTCTGATCCCAAAACTGATTTCCCATGAATAGACATTGTAGAATTCTTTAGCCTCTTCAATTGAGTTGAATGTCATCCCAATATATAGAAAGAATACCGGCTCTCCACTTTGATCTTTAGCGGTAGCAATAGCTGTGCTTAATGCAGTTACACTTGTTGGATTCAAACAAGAGTCTGGGCCTTGTTTCCTCGCTTTCTGAATAGAGTAACTAGGTTAGGGTCCGGTTTCATCTAGTAGCTATGGAGTCAGCAATAATGGAGTCATCAATCAGACACTTGTTAGATTTGATTAAGTCACGGTCCGACACTTGTTAGTTGTGTATAAGTATATATACTTTGAAGCACAAGTAGATATATGGTGTCATCAATAATGGAGTCATCAAGCAGATGTACTAGTTGAACATTTTAAGATATCATACTTGTAAGCGAAACTACTAGTTAAGAGTTTTTTATGGAGGAGACGAAACGGTAGTATTGGATTACTTAAAAAACCTCCAGAATCATTTACCTCTTTTTTGTAGGATAAGCTTGTAAGTATCTCCCTCTGCGGCTTCTCTTTGTTGTGCTGGATAGTCTTCAATCTCTTCAGCATTTGTGGAGGTTTCCTCCTCTTGACGCCCACACTGATGAAGTTCTCCAGAGGATTGATCCAGATATGCGCTTTGTTGCGGAGCCATGAAGTAGATGGGAAGATGATGCGCTAGGTGGATATATAGGTGCTGGGATAGAAGTGCTTTCAAGTTATGCCTGATGCTGTCGAAATGACCTTTCATGTTTGAACCGAAGCAGGTGGTTTGAAACAGCTCACCTCGGTCCTCAACTCACCCACCATGCCTGCTGCTGATCCAAACCAGCTGTTATGACTGTCCTTCTAGTTGGCAGAGGCTATCAGACATATTAATGGCCGGTCCAGGACACTGCACCGCCTCCTACTAATCGGCAATTGTTACGGTTTTCGTTGCTTATAATCCAGGAGGTACGTGGAATGCGTCATCATCTCAGCCGTCTATGGATTCTACCGTTCATCATTTCCAGCCGTCGATAAGGGGGGGTATCTCAGCATGTGCGCATATAGTTGACCATCCTCGACGGTCTCGGCGTGGGCGACGACGTAGAAGGACTCGAAGGACTTGAAGGCGTAGGTGCCGTCCCCAATCGAGTACGCGACGACGACGTGGTAGTGGGCGTCGCTGCGCTCGGGGTCCGAGTCGAACGTGATGACGACGGCGGGGTCGCCGTGCTTGCGGTGGTCATGGGCCGGGGCCGGGAGCTTCTGGCGAGCGGACGTTGCCGGGTTCGCGACGTAGTAGGCGTTGGTGACGGTGTCGCGGAAGCAGACGAGGCCCGCAGCGCGGCCAGCGTGCCGTCGTGGTGGCCAAAGCCGCCGTGCGCCGCGGCGGGGACGGGCACCCCGTCGAAGGCGGGGTACGCGACGTCCCCGGCCAGCGTGTGGTGGAAGAAACCCGAGAGAGGGGAATGCGGTGGCGTCACGGCGTTCAACATCGCGTAGATGCCCTCGGGGTCGTCCAGGTCCGAGGCGTCGGCATGCGCGAGGAGGAACGTGGTGAATCCGCAGGTGGTGGTGGTGTAGGGTTTTGGGGGGCGGGGTTGGAATTTTGAGATCGGAGCCGCCGTCGAAGGTTCGAGTGCCTGCCTGCCTGGGACGAGACGAACACGAGGAAAGCGGGCCGGGCTCAGTCGAAGCGGCCTTGGACGCTGGAAAAACGGTTGTTAATGATTTTTTTTTTCATGTATGTGTGTTTTTGCTTGCAGGGTGTACCAGAGGAAGAGGATGTGCTTACTAGAGGAGCACGGTCGAAAAGTCTACTTCGCGATCGTCCGCGAGTTAATCTAACTCGCGGACGATCGGACCAGCCTCTTTTTATTATTATTCTCTTTCTTCTCCCTCCCGTGCTCTCTTTGCATGGCTCTTATAACTTTTACATGTAGGACCTAACTTATACTTGTTATAAAAATTACGCCTAACTTATAACTTTTACATGTAGCACCTGACTTATAATCGATACAAAAGTTACGTATAACTTATAACTTATAACTTTTTACATGTAGCACCTAACTTATACTTGTTACAAAAAGTTCGTATAACTTATAACTTTTACATGTAGCATCTAACTTATACTGGTTACGAAGTTATGTCTAACTTATAACTTATAATTATAACTTTTACATGTAGGACCTAACTTATACTTGTTACAAAAAATTACGTCTAACTTATAACTTTACACGTAGGGACCTAACTTATATGGATACAAAAAGTTATGTCTAACTTATAACTTTTACATGTAGCACCTAACCTATACTGGTTACAAAAAGTTTGTATAACTTATAACTTTTACATATAGCATCTAACTTATATTGGTTACAAAAGTTCATATAACTTATAACTTATAACATTTACATGTAGCATCTAACTTATACTAGTTACAAAAGTTATGTCTAACTTATAACTTATAACTTTTACATGTAGCACCTAACTTATACTGGCTATTAGAATCGTAGTTAGGTCTTATTGTTGTTTTATATGTTATACAAGATAGGTTATATGTATATGTTATAATGATATGACTAATATTATAAAAGTTGCTTTTATTTGATCTCCTCACCCATTACTATCCCTATACCACTGTCCCTCGAATGATTTTATATCGAAAAAAGGAAAAACAAATCACGAAAAAATACCATAACTTAAGGCGTAAGAAAGAGAATGAAAAGAAAAATTATATTTTATAAGTTATAAGTTATAAGTTACATTTCATAAGTTAATATACATAATCTGCTAGTAGAAAAAAAAAAATTCAAACATAGTCGAGTGGGATCTAGTTTTGTTCGTTTCGTCACAGAGAACACACCGGTGCACGGAATTAAAAACGGATACATCATTCAAGAGTTATAGCAATTTTTAGAAAATGTTTTGCTTTTTATTACGACATTATTGCTGACATACACATGCAGAAAAAAAAAAGAACAAAAAGGAAAGAGAGCACACGCTTCCGAAGTTTTCCTAAAAGGAAAAAAAAGCGGGAATAGATAGTTTCCTAAAATAGATAAAACGTGGTTGGTCGGATCGTCCGCGAAGTTAACATAACTCGCGGACGTCCGCGATTGAGCAACGCCGGAGCACGGTTCTTAATGGTTTGATTTAAAACAAATGCAATTAGTGCACAATTAACTGGAAATGCATATACATAGCTGAGGGAAATGAATTTTTTCTCGAATACGCATGAGACTTGCGCATCTTTGTATTTAAGGAGAAAAGTTTTGGTTTTACACCCAGCGGAAGCCAGTGACGGGACGTTAAGATTTTACTATTGAGCATCGTCTTCCTAGAATAGTTTCGCTAAGTCGATTACTCGCGAAATAAACAACGTGCACTCCGTAGAATGCAGTCAAGCGCATCCTCCACGGTGCTTGGAAATAAACCAATGACATGTTAATTCCCTTGGTCACACGGTTTGATGCAGCCTTTTTTCAAAAAACAAAAAACTATTTACAATGCAAGTTTCGAGGCGTGTCCTCCCGGAGGCAGGGAGTACAAGCACCTGGAGTCCTGGACAGACTCGCAAACGCACGCAAACGCACACTCTCTCTCTCTCTCCGGTTTCTGCACTAGTAAGTTACTAACCCATGCTAATAGCCTAATACCAGTATAGCACACACTCTGTAGAATATCTATTACACTACATGTATATATCTGACCCTAACCCTTGTTTGAAACTAAAGAAACTTGAGCTACATATTGTCCACGTAGTTCTGCAACCTCTGCCCGATGAGATAGCGCTCATCCCTGATAGAATCATGGAGTCTGACAACAAACCTGGAGAGTACGTTAGCTAGATAACAGAGCGCACACATGGCAAGGCTGCCCAGCCATGCAAAACGAAGCACTACAGAGTTCACGTCAGCAGAGTAGCCGAATCTTGGTGCCACGCCTTTTGCAAGCACGTACGGAACACAGAGAGCAGACAGTAGCTTGACGATGATTGGCATCAAAACATCTCGCAAGACCCACAATGCCCTGAGCCCTGAAAAACCCATCCTCCCTTGCCTCAGTTAGCTTCCGATCCCACCTTTCGTCGATGAAACAGGCCAGGAAAGGTGCGACCCTTGTCCAACCAACCTTCAGATCAGAAACAATAAAACCAAAGTAATTGCATCGCTCATTAGTGAACCTGGCTATAACCCAAAAATCAAAAATAATGGGATGTAGGTTAGCTAGCTATCATAAAGGTCAGGAACCAATTTTGTTGATCCAACAGTTTCAAACTAACAAGGTCAGGAAAGCAGCAACTCACCAACTTGGTCCAGAATTTCAGCACTTGCGACCCCAAGAACCAAGTGCAGAAGAAATCGAGAACTGGAACTTTATCAGCAGGCACCACGAAGGGTAGTATCAGTAGACAATCAACCAGCAATCCAATTAGAAAAGGAATGACGACAACCTGACAACATATAGAAAGTCACTGAGCTGAATCAACCAAAAAACAGAAAAACTAATAATGAAACACCTATAACTCACCCATAGGAACAAAAGCGGAGAACTCTTCAAAGCAGTTATACCCCGACTGCAGATTATAGATGACAGAAGCCTTGTTCTCCCAGAGGTCACATAAGCAAAGACATCTCTAGAGGCAGCAATAATAGTCGACAAAATGCAGAATCCGACAGAAAAAGCAAAAAGATCTGAAGGAAAAAATGCATAAGTAAAACAATCTAACATATGAACTTAATCCACAACGTAGATCTACTGAGCTTTGGTGGACAACCATTACCATTGGACTTCAAAGCACCTGCTACTGGTATCTGAGGGATGGCAAACAACAATGCACGTCCAGCTGAGACTGGAGCAACAAGTAGAGCAGCAATGAACATGACAACAGTAAGCCACGCTAGCACCACGAAAAGTGCCAATCGAACAGCAAGAGATCTCCTGTTACATTGTGCCAAAAAAAAGGGTAAATGTCCAGCACAAACTATGTGCCCGACTCCTCTGGATATGTAACATTTGTTGATTATAAATGGTTAATAGTAACAAAGCAAATGAGGAAAACAAATAAACAGGAGATTAGGAGAAACAATGCATGAATAGGAGAAGCCAAATTGATGACCTTCTCTGTGCACCTGTGTGCCTTTGCAAATCTTGTGTAAAAATAAATCATGGTGCAGCTGTTTTGGGACATTAATAAGAATCAGGTGGGGAACTTCTCTCTCCCACCCCCCCCACCCCCACAAAAAAAAATGATGACCATGTGCAATTCTATCAGACATGTCTAAGACTGACAAACAAAGGCTGACACAACACTATGTCAAAGAATAGATTGACTAACACTTGAAAGGGAATTTTTCTAATCTCCATATCTAAAGAGGCCTTCAGGGCATTTAATGACTATCAAAGAGCAACTATATTCAAGATGATGTGGTGCTCTGCTCACTTGTGCTTCCTTTTACACTAGGATTTAGTATACTAAGATTGAGATTGCCAAACAAAATCCAAACAAAATTCATTTCCTAGCTCCAGCGCCTTCCCCCCCCCCCACACACACTCTTTTGTTTGTAAGTTAAGCTCCCTGTACCTTTGTTTACTCTCTTATATAAAATTTGCCTCACCGTAGGGATCTCCCCACACAGTCTTTTCAAAAAAAAAAAATCCAAATAAAACTTTTTTTTTTGAAAGAATCCAAATTAAATTATGACACAACTATTTGCCACATGGGAATGGAAAGTTCTTTTCATAAAATGTTGCAATGAGGTACCTACCTTTCAACCGGATAGACATGTTTATTGTTCAAAATCACACATATGACTAATCCAACTATAAAATGAATATTAATTCAATACAAACAGATGGGGTACCTTTTATCCTTAGCCTCAGCAGGCATAACATAATGATCTTTTGGTGTGACACTATTCCCAGCTTCAGATTCACCAGCACCATCAGGTTGGGCAGTCAATAAATCAGACAAGCCAAGAGCCTGTCCGGTACTGGAAAACCAATACCGCAGTACCTTCTTCACAAGCACAACAGGCTCAAGGTATTCGAGTGCGTTGCAGATTAGAACTTCAGAAGAAGAAAAGCAGATAGTAACTCTGCATAGTTTCGTGTTGGTTGCCAAAGTACAGTTCCTGTTGGAGGATCAAGTAGCTGCAAGTTGCAAACATGAATTAAGATAAATAAGAAAATGACATGAGATGACAAAGACTTGCAAATACCTCTTGCCACGGTGAAAAATTAGCATAGAGAACTTACGTGATGTCTAGTGGGAATACGGTAGGAACCAAACGGAAAGCAATTTCAACAGGGACAAGAATGACCATCGCAACATAGATAAGGCTGAGAAGAAGACCAGGCATAATCTTGAAAAAAAACTTGTAGAATGGTTCCCCAATCTTGATTTGGCCTCCAGTAGTGTGGACAAAAGGGATACCTAGCCTCAACGCCTAGTGACACGCATAACACACACATACTGCTGGTTAGTTTCTGAGACAAGAAAAACAACACACATACTCAAATGCTGAACCAAGAGCCTATAGTACGGCATACCGGGCGAAGAAGAGTGAGAAGTAACGAGTGCAGCAGCAGACAGATACATCCAATAAGCCAGTGAAGAGCCGTAGAAGCAAATGATGGAGCAAGAAGAAGTTGGAGCTTCTGGGGTATTTCCACACCAAACAACTTTGAAGTGTAGATATCAAGCGACCAACCAGAGAGCAAAGGCCATATTACAAGAATCACTGTGAGATTAAGAGAAACATTTGCTACACTTATGATCCCCCTGAAGAAATGGTGCAAGAGAGTGCCTGTCCTACCGAGCATTACATGTATGCTAGGCAGCATCTTAAGAGGGCTAAATAGCCAGCACACCAAGTCGGTTGAGGCATGGAAACAAACTGTGATGGTAAGTTGCTCGCCCCTAGAGTATTGCTGGAAAGTATGCAAGGCAGTAGAGAGCAGAGCCGCCACAAGGATATCCAACTAAAAGCACTGATGTTGTTGAAGTGGAGGAGTGGGTTATATCCAGAGTGCCAGAGGTGAAACACGACATGCAGCATAATAGTATCCTTCCCAGTGAGAAGGGGAGAAACCCAAGCAGAAGAGCAAATGCCACATCACCTATTACCACCTGATGATAACAGAGAGCAGATGGTGATTATTGCCTGCGCATTTTATTATTATTATTATGGAAGGAAAACAATTAATCCAAAGCATACATATCCATACATACCATGAGGGCTGCTTCGACGGTGTGCAGCGCAAGGACCTGCAATGTATCCAAGCCTCCAAAGCGGTGCTGTAGGTGGGCTTCGAGGCGCGCCACCCAGAGCGCAAGGGGGGCAAGGGCGTCAGCAGCGACTCTGGCAGGGGCGTTGAGCTGCCTAAGGTTGGGGAGCTCTCTGAGGAAGGCTCTTCTGATGGAGACGCAGGCGAGGACAGTGTCCGTGGAGGGCATGAACCTCATGGCGTAGGGCCTGAAGAAGGCGGAGGTGCGGAGGGAGAGGAGGCGGCGCACTTGTGCGGTGGTCCTGGAGAGGGCGAGGCGCCAGACCCAGAGGGTGGTGAGCGGCATGATGAACTCCCAGACGCAGATGGCGAAGAGGAGGCAGAGGAGCAGGAGCAGCCAGGACATGAGCTTGTTGGCGAGGGCGAGCATGAACTCGGGGAGGGGCAGCCTGGTGGGAGCGTTGGCGGCGTAGACGGGGGCGATGGAGATGGAGCGCTTGCACACCTGAAATTAAGGCATTGGATTGGATTGGACTGGTTCATCGATCGATTCAACCCCATCGCAAGCAAGCAAAATCGGAAGAATTAAGCAGATGCAGACCAGGCGCCTAGAACCCTCCCCAATCCAGGAGGAGACGATGATTGCAAGGGTGATGTAACTAATTGCTAGCGCCGACGATAAGCAACGCAAGCGCAACGCAACCTCACCTCGCATCTGGGTGATGCCGATGGTCGCGAGGACAGCCATCGGAGCAGGCAGTCGTCGTGGACGAACCTGATGCTTCCGCGGCAGGCGCAGGGGTGGCGCAGGGGCCGGCCGGCCTCTGCCGGGAGGTGGCAGATGCGGCACGCGTCCTCGTCGTCGCCTTCCGCTTCGGCTTCGCCGGGGAGGACAGGGGCGATCGCCGCGTCGGCCATGGTAAGCCAGCCGTAGCGTTCCCCAGTCCCCACTCTCCCTCCCTCTCTGTTGGCGTCCGTCCCTCTCTGTTGGCGTTGGAAAGAAAGCCTCCTCTGCCAGTGGGCCTGCTAAGCCTGCCCCTAGTTAAAGCGCTCAACTGACGGAGGTCTTTGCTCCCTCTGCTACAGTAGAGAGAGGCGAAAAGGGGGCGAACTCGGGTGAGGCCGGCGGTGCCGGCAGAGACGGCGGTCTCCTTCGACTCCGACGACCGCTTCGGCGTCGCGGGGTGGGGGAGGCCGTCGGATTCCGTCCGGCAAGGTAGTCTAGGTCCTAGGTCTAGGTTATGGTGTTCGGGTGGCGATGGTGAGGCGACGGCGCCATCGTCGCCGTGGAATAAGTCCCTCCGGCCCCGTCCTCGTCTTGGCGGCGTTCGCTCCGGCGCTGGCGAGGGGCCTGTGAGGGTGGGCTCTCCGACTGAGATGCCCATGTACAGGAGTCCACCTCCCCTGTTTCCTCTTCTCGCGATGGTGTCCGTTGGCGGCGGAGCGGGTGGCGGAGATGGTGGCGGGTTTTACTCTGTGGGGTGGAGCAGCTGTGGGTTCTGCGGCAGGTTGGAGGATGGTTTACGCTCGTCTTCCCGCGCCGGTGGTCGTCGTCGACGACGACCTTCGATTCAAGGTCCATGGAGTTTGCAGCGTGGCCCTGACCGACGGGCGTTCAACAACCTTGACTCGCATGCGAGTACGAGCGTCTGCGGCGGGCTACCTCATCGCTTTCGAGTGATGAAATTCCTTTTTGGCCTTGACTTCGGCGGCGGCGGTGCGGATCGGCGCTCTCCGACGGAGATGGAAGCGGAAAGGTTCCAGGGACCAGTTTGTAATTTTCTTTTTTTCTTAAGGGCCTTTCTGCAAAGTTTGGCTGCACAGCTGTTCTGTGTATGTGTGTTCTGTGTACTCACATACGGTGTACTTGTATGGGTTTGTGTACGCTCTTTGATATATAAATACAGGTATGCTTTTCCAAAAAAAAAAAAAAAAAAAAAAAAAAGCCTGCCCCTAGTTTCTTGTTTTCCAAGAAAAGAAAGAAAGACTACTGATGACTGTGTTTCCTTTTTCCCAGAAAAAAAAAAAAAAAAAAAAAAAAGAAGAAGAAGAAGAAGTTGTGAATCAATTTTCATGCTGATGCACTCTGAGATACTTGATTCATTCTCTCTGGGTTTGCCACTGCACCAGCAGTAAACCATGGGTTACCAATTATTTAGAGGACCTGATCTCACCTGATTGATGATGATACCAAACACCCATCTTGCATAAATTTTCTATATAATATAAACACATCCATGGACACTATACCAAAATCAAGCAGCTCATATACCTCTGGGGTTAAAATCCTACCTGCATAATCCAAGGGGTTTATCTAAAAGATTCACAATATAACTAGGAAGACCTTTCAAATACCACACATGAGTCACTGGACATGCTAGTTTTATTGTTCTGTGGCCGTATCATATCCAAATTCAGATACTCCTAGATATCAATATGAATCCATATCCATATCAGATATCAATCAGTATTCAACTCCGAATCCAAGAAAGACTACCTCCATATTAGTGTCGAACGATAGTATTATAAAACAAGTACTACAGATATTTATATATTTTTTTAAAAAAAAAGTAATATTGTCATCTTCTTCATCAAATTAATCAATACTCCAGGCAACTGAAACATTACACCACCATTGTGGTGTCTCCTGTACTGTATTTACATTAGGGGGGACTCAATCAGCCTAGCCTAAGCCTACTCTAATATCATACTACTACTATTTTCTCCTTGGTTGACCTCTATCTTCTACCAGCCACTAGTGAAGGATGAGCATGTTCCTCGTCACAGAACAATAAATCCACCGCAATTGTTCTACCTGAGTTCCCCCTTTCCCTTCCCAGCAATTAAACTTTCCAATCAAAAGATCCACCCAACTACAGAATCAAGCCAGCCATTACTTGTTCTGCTTCACCTTGCTCACCGTAACACACATTATCACCTTATCCTGCAATGCAAGCCCAAGATGTGGCGTTCCTCATGACATTTATAGAGCAAATCACCCAATGCATCGTTGCTTCCCCTCGGCTCCCATACCTTCCAACGTATCTTGCTACATCAGCTTTATGTCAGCCTTGCTAGTACACACCAAGAGAAGCAACCATCAGGGAAGAATACATACAGCCTTCATTGCCACAATGTGCTTCTGTCACAATATAATCACTAAGGCTGTGCTCTTACCCCTCTGTACAAATGAACAAGTGAACTTAGATGCTCTTCATTTACATGTGCAGGCAAGGAAGGCATCTGATCCATGATACCTAGTGCCTCCCTCATTCTGCAACGAAAAGATTTACAGAAGTTACCTCGCAAGAAGAAACAAAAATAATGCTTACACTTTGACAAAGGACCAAAGAGGCATAATGGCAGCGTTCATGTCCATATTAACTAAATAAAATGATTCTACAAACTTGAACACTAGGCGATGATGTTCGAGAAAGAACAAATTAGTCGATGATCACAACTCAACGATATATGAAGCCTGTGCTTAGTCTGACTGTGTGAAGCTGAATGAACAAGTCATATCATACCTTTCTGAAATTGCTCTTATATTGTTATTTGTGCGCAGGAATAGGTCGACGTTCTCCTCCGTCTGCAAGAAATTTGGAATTTCAAAAAGGTTAAAGCGAACTAAGCTTCTTTTCTTTTAGAAGTGCTGCTACGACTCAAGCTTTCATGCGTAGCTTTGAAGTTCAAACTACTATGTCTGCGTTTCACACCCACTTTTGATTTCCATGTTAAATCTGTTGACCAACAGATGGTGGGTATATACCTAGCACAGCAGCAGTGCCTAGAGTGCTCCTCTTGCAGTACGTATGACGCACTAACATGATCATAAAAATGGACATTAGATAAACTACATCAGTATTCCAACCTTAAGGGTCCTGATATTTGCAGCAATCTGGCTGAGTAGCTGATTATTTTCCTCCAGAAGTTGAGTTGCACTTTCTAAAACAGGGACTGTCTCAGAAAGGGGAAAGAGGAGCATCGTCAGGACAAAAAGAAAAAGATAATCAACACAAAATAGTTCCATGAAATCACATCAACAAGACAGATTCTTTTCAGTTATTTATCTAACATGTATTTTACTATATTGAATTACTGTTAGTGCAACATAAGTACTAGTACATAGCAACAGCACCGCTCAAAGGAACGGTTACAACCCCATGCATTGTTCATATGAGACGCATTGGAACAAGCTAGATGAAAGTTTGAGAGAATATCATTAATCTTGTTGTGAGTAGAAGTTATTTCATGTATTTCAGGTAAGTTTCATCTGTTTCAGATAAATGAAGACAGTGTCTTCTAGAATTAAAAGGAATGTCATATAAAAACAGAATGCATCCATTGCTTCTCTCCCCAAACATTATTTCCTCATGTCACTACCTTTCTTCGATTTGTAACAGCAATTAAGGACAATATGTGGAGAGCATTATTAACCAGCCCTAACTGAGGATAGATGTGAACAAGTTGAACTATACAATTGAATATGAAATGAAGCATGTCACATGGAGCAAAAGGTTTAGAACATTCAAAGGAACAAATCCTCTATTGATGGACCAACCTTCCATAGAGACCAAGTTATTTTGACTTGGGTGATGCAGTGATATGGAAAATGGGAACACATTGTTTGGAGGCGGCATCGGAATATTAGTTACCGAGGCAGATGCAGCCATTTTATTCTGCACCGATGCAGTAGGATCATCAGAATAATGAGTAGACGAGCTGCCGTATAAGATCTAAAGCTACGGAGTACTTATCCGAATGAATCATTCGATGCCACTAAAGACAAGAATACCTTTGAGTATGTCATGTTCCTCCCTGCATGATATCCATCAGGTTTCCTCCTACTACTTTCTTTGCCCTGAAATGGCAATAGTGCGCCGAAAGAAACAGGCAAGCTATGAGTAATATAAGAAGGTAATGAAAAACTAGAGCTTGGTCCAGAGCTACTAGTGAAGATGGGTTCAGAAAGGTATGGTGCTGTAATGGAAGCAAGAGACCGCCCTCACTCAGTTGGGGGTAACAAAAATAGGATGCAAGGCTACAAGATGTTAGGGTGTGTGAAGAGGTGAGAACTAAAGCCCTATGGCTATCGATGAGAAAAGAGTGAAAAAGAGAAACTTACAGGAGTCCAGACGCATCTTAGTGCAACATCCCTAACGGTTTTAGTGGGCAGCATAGCAGCAATCTTGATGTACTTCATAATACTAGGTTCATGGGCGTACCTGGCAAGTATGTTTGGGGTGAGATGCAGCTAATCTTATCCTATCAATTCAAACAGGAGACATACATGATGATAAACTAAAACTGGAAAAGAAGAGAACCCAGCAGGCCGGGCCTAATCTGACTAAAACAAAGGGGTGCAATAGATATGCTAGATTCCATTGAGGCCTAGTAGCATTTCATTTGATTTGATTGCATTAATCATTATGGAAGCGAATGACAAGAGAATGCAATAATAATAAGTAAGCGCAGTCTCAGGGTTGACCTGATGAGGCCCTGATTCAATGTTGCGATCTCATCGGCGGACCAATCGGCAGGCGAACCAGTGACGAACTTGTACTTTGGAGGGGATGGAAGGGAGGAGGAAGGGTTGGGGACAGGAGGAGGGTGCAAGAGGGTGGCACTGCAGCTGGTGCTCGCAGGCGCAGCAGGAGGCGGCGGCGGTGTTGGTGACGGTCTAGGCATGAGGGTGGGACCAGGACCAGAGGAGTGAGAGTTGGAGCTCCCCATGAAGCAGAGCCTGGGGTGGTGGGGATCGGAGGTGGTGGTGAGCCCTCCCCCTTGGTCCTGAAGCGGGTAGAAGGGCATCGCCATGGCGGAGCCGGAGTCGGCAGCGCCAGCCATGTCCCCAAACATTTATCTCCCTCCCTCGACAATGGAATCCCTATCGACCCTGAAATCTGCTCTTGCTAGGGATGGTAGGGTTTGAGGCTACGGAGGCGACGAAGGAAACGGGCAAGCGGCGGCGGTGACCCGTCCCTTGCGGGCTCCGGCTCCGGCTCCGGCTCCGGGGTTGTGGTCGTGGCGTGGGTGGATCGGGATTGATTGATTGGCCTGCCCTGCCTGACTCGTGAGTGAAGGAGGAGGGGGAGGGGGAGATGGAGAGGCGCCCGTAAAGAGAGAGAGGACGATGAGAAGGAGACGAATCTCTTCAGCTCCTCCAGCTCCAGGCTCTCAAACTGAGCAAAAGCCAGATTAACATTTTGAGATTAAACATTTTGATTGGCACCAAAAATGAGAGACCCACATGGCATATTACAATTTATGATTTTCTCTCTCTCTCTCTTTCCTATCTTGACATTTTTTTAAGAAGAAAAATATATTGATCTTAACGTATTACACCGGTCCTTTTACAAACGTAATAAAAAAAAAAAGAAAAATTACGTAGAGAAGTACAAAACTCTTATTCATCTTCCTCGAAGCCTTCGAGAGATCCGTTTCACATTCACACCGCCTTTGAAGCCACTTTCCAATCGTCGTCGGCACCGAGCCAAACTCCACAAGGTGGAGACCGCAGAGGAGGACATACTTCTAGGCGAATCAACCGAGTATACCGTCTCCCGGCGCATCGGCCAACTCCCCGCACTCCACGACGCATCCTTCGATGCCACTTGCAAGAACCCGAGCAAAGCTCGATTTTCACCAAAGATCATCTTCCTTAAGATTAACGTGGTCAACAACATCATCACCCGAAGAAGACGACGATGTGCCGACCCTTGACTCTCGGACATGTCTCCCCGGCCTCTCCTGATTGACGCCGGAGAAGATCGCCATCGGAGAATGGAAGAAGCCGGGAGCCACGCTCCTCCCGCACAATCTAACTCCACCGAACATCGACGACAAGCAAACCCTAGACCCTACAAAGACAGGTCGTTGAAGAGACGGACCCTGCTCCCGTCACCGCCGGCAGCGAGGCCGGAGGCGAGGAAGCGGGGCCGTGACTGGCGGGCGGCGGCGGTGTCGCCCCGCCTTTTTTTTTTTCGCGAGCGAACCCTAGGCGGCGGCAGGCTTTACCGGACATCTTCTTCTCACGCGGCGACCGCCGGCCGTAAAGGCGCTTGCGCCACACTCCTCATCCTACTAGAGAAATGGCATCTCTCCCCGTCGCACGCTCCTTGTGTGTGCCATAATTCTCTCTCGTGGTCGCTACATGGGAAAGGAAAAGAGAAAATACAGGGTTACCGTTGAGAAAATCACAAGAGAGAGATTTGGTGGGAGGGTTTAAATGGATATAGAAACAAATTTAGGATTCTTATTGCAAAACACCACAACTCCTAAGACCGACATTTTGAATTTTTAGAAGTAGAATATTAAGAAATGTGGGAGATGACCACCTTTATTCGTCATGTCGAAGAAAAAAATAGGATACTCTTGAAGATGTTCTATGTTCTACCTTAAAGCTTTTAACAGCCCCAAATTTTCAGGCCCTTCCAAATTGATAGACCTTTTTATAAAAGAAAGGGTACTTTTAAACTATCTCAAATTCCCTCCATGCTGTACTTCATCTATTTTAAACTTTAAGATATTATTAGTTTTTCGAGATATATTGTTTTTTTGCTATGTAACTAGATATAATGTATATCTAAATGTACGCAAAACTTATACATATGTAGAAAAGCCAAAATGTCTCGTAATTTAAAATTTAAGGAGCACTGAATTGCGAATGATGGATGATTGACTCTTTTACAGTCTCGCTTAGCCACTATACAATGGCTCACTTTTTTTCTGAAATGGAAAGCAATGAGATTGCACGCCTCTAATACTTGCGTGTTCTGGTAAAATTAAAACACACGCTTTCGCTTTGCTAGCAGCACACCACCACATTCATATACAGCGAGGCATCAAACAGAAGCAGCTCAGTACCATGATTCATTTTAGCAGCATAGTACCAAGATCTCACGCACTGCAAGAAAATCACAACCAGGCAAATCTAAACAGGAGTTAACAAAGGCGCCAATTGTGGTAGCAAATTTCTTGCTGCTCCTCTGGTGTTGTCTCTGTACAAAAATGTACACCACCTGCAGATGCGTCACACACTGCGTCATCTTCTCATCACTCTTTTTTTTTTTATGAAAGTATCTTCTCATCTTTGCCCCCAGCCCCAAAAAGCACCCATCCCGCGCGGAGGGTACAGCCATGCTGCTACAGCTCACCAACTTGGTTTGCATTGGTAATCCGGTATCAGGTTAGAGTATCTAATCTATGATATGAGTCTATCTCCTATACAGCCAGTGCTGTGTATCACCGCAGGCTCTTGGATCAACTATATTATAGCCGGCCTCTGGTTAGTCACTACTCTCTCTCTCTCTCTCTTTTCTTTTTCATTGTCACTACAGTCAGGGGGGAAGCAACCCCTGTTCTTCATATCACAGCCGCCTATAGACTGCACCGAGACAGGAAGAACTCATAATCTGGATGGTGGTTCACAGACTCCCCACTTGCCTTTGGGACAACAGCTCTTGCCATGGCTAACGCACCCATCTTCAACGTCCTCAGCCTCTCTTTATGAACTTCAGCAGGACTGGTTTTTGAATAATCTTCTCTTGGCATGTGCTTCAAATCTGAGCATCTCAGCTGAAACCACTGTTCTCCCTATAACAAGAGAATGTGAATCAGCCAGGTTATGCATAAAATCACCCCCTTAATATGGCCTCATCATCTAAAGCACAAAAAAAAAAACATCGCCAGCATATATATATAACTGGAACATGTAAACCCATCTACGAGACTACGAAGTGATTACTAATTTGGTTCCATCATTATCTCCCGGATTCGTCAGCTGAATTTAACAGCTATACGGACAATATGCTTTGTTGCAAACATTTCCTCCTGTCATCAAGGAAAACATCGAGTCCAAATGGTACCTTGTCGTTGTAACTCTGGAGACCAACAACCGGTGAAACTACACGTGTATGCTCCCCGCATTTTTGATGAACCAACTTTCCCAATGAATGGTAAGTAAGAAATGCCGCACGGAAATTCCCACGAGGCACACGATAGACAGGATACCAGGCCACACAGAACCTACAAATGAAATAAATTTAAAATAACAAGAGACAAATAACCCAAAAAAAAACTTATTATTGATAACAGTACAAACTGAGGGAACGCTAGTAAATAAAGCATCCAGGCTCAGGAACAAACCAGGAAGCTGGATGAAGCTCACATAATTTCGCATTTTGCAGTTTTTCAGGATCCCCGAAAATACGGTGGTCAGAAATGTTTGCACCACTAACAAGCTCCTTGACCCTACAGATTGCAGCCAGATGTTAACACAGGAAAAGGATATACACAACCAAGACAATAAATAAATTTAATTAAGTAAAAGTCTGTGGCACAAAGAGCATAATGAAACTTGAAAGACCACCAAAATGGAAACAGTACATCTCACCACATACCCCCTCCATTCCAAATTATAAGACAGTTTTGGCTTTTCTAGATAGCTTACTTTTGGCTTTCCTAGATAGCTTTTGCTCTATACACTATGTCTAGATCATAGTAAAGGCAATGTATTTAGAAAAGCAAAAACGTCTTATAATTTGGAAGAGGGAGTCTTATGAAAGATTCGATAGCAGCTTATAAATCCCCAGTTCTAAGCTACTCACAAGGGCACAGAGTAAGTTCTCTTGCTTTAGGCCATAATTCATAAACATCCTGATCAGCTGAACCAATACAATACCAGAAAAAGAAATACCAGAAAAAGAAAGCCCTCAAGATCACTTCGTCGTGAAAAGTTCTATTGCTCACAAACTGACTGGCAGTTTATAGCATGACAGAATTTTCAAATTAACTGCCCCTTTCTAACAAAGAAAAAGATCGCAATTCTTTTGATTTGTGAACTCAGAAGCATTTTGAGAAAGAAATGACACCATAAATATTTCACAAGAAACTGTCCGTTTTAGTAACTTCAAAACAGAAGAGGAACCAATGGTCAAAACTTATAATGGAGGCCTGAGGACAACTTACTTTTCAAATAATGGAGGCCGAAAAGAAGGTTGCTCTGTTTCAAAGTACTGAAACATGAGTTCTCCATTATCTTCTACATCCAATGCATTACTTTCCTCAAAAAGTGTATGCACCTCATTCACAGGATGAGAGCTCATAGAGCTTGCAGTATTTGATGATTTCAGTAATTCCCTCTCTTGTACACCAAAACTGTGACTCGTGTTATTCCTAGACCACCCAAACAACTGAATAGCAGATAGGTAAGGCACAAAGTATGCAAAACTCTCTGAACTGCTAAGAGCTTTTACTTCCAATCCATAGCACCCTGGCTCTTCATACCATTCCCATATTCTCCTCAAGGAAACATTAGAAATGTCATGCTGACAAACTGAGTTGCTAACTACTTGATCCCATGAACAAGTCCTGCTTATCATGCAAGGTGCACGACCAATGACGGAGTTGCAGAGTATATAAATGTTTCAAGATCAGAAATTGATAACCAGCAGCAAGGAGAACGTCTGCAGCAATCTGAACTTTATAGGCATCATTTACAACCCTGAGCATCTGGGCTAGATGTGTTCTAGAGTTACAGAGCCCTTGACAGCCATGGTTCCCTCCTTGACAGCCATGGTTCCCTTCAATAGATGAAACTTTACTACGTCCAACCATTAATTCAGTTGTTGATGACTCAGACCCTGCAATTTTGAGTACAACATCATGTTAGATGCTACAACACTTGCTGCAAGCAGTGTTACTTTCTTATCACAAGGTTTCATTATTAAGGGAAAGAAAAGGAGGTGATGCAGGATCTAAAGATAGGAGTCATACTAGGTGATGATCGCCCAGAAATAGTTTTTCGCTGGCATCATCGGTTCGAACTGAATCCTGCAGTCTTCTTTTCTGCATGGGAAGATCTGCTATTGTAATATCTGTTGACTCACCAGACTCTGAAGTACAATTGCCCTTTAAAGACTCTGGAGATGTCGGTTCAGAAGAGGAAATTGATCTTGTCTCACATCGGACTGATTCTCTGCTGTTAAGAGCATTGGATAGTTCTTTGTTCAAATAAAGCTGCTGTGCTGCCTTATCAAAACCGGTAGTTGATTTTCGACAAGTTTTTCTCTAGGATCTGTAAAATGATTGAGACTTGATCCTGACTTGGAATCTTTAGCTGAAATTCCATATTGGGTCTCCCTGCAAACATTGCTTGGCCTCTGCATGAAATTTGTGGAGTTTTTCAGTGCAATTTCATGCTGAGGGTGTATCCTGCTAACATGATTTTCTCTATGGGACCAGTCGTTACTGTTGACTTCCTTGGTCATCCGCATTGAAGAACGGCCAACATATTTTTTATTTTGATCAAGTCTAGATGTGGATGCATGCTCTCCATAACTCTTCCACAATGATATTTTCTTCTCTTTTCTGGCTCTCTTTCTAGATATTACAAGACAAAAGTCATTGTCACTGCTGGTGTTGCTGCACAAGTGGGCCTGGACTCCATTGCATGTACCAACGCTTTTTGGGGAACATACGCCACCATCATAATCAGACTTGTCTAGCCAGTTCTCGTCAAATCCACTGTTAGAGCTGCAAAACTCTGCCGCTTCACATGGATCAGGTCCACATTCATTTCTGAATATAAACAGAGCCTTGGTATCATGGTTACAGTTCACACTACTGCCATCATAGCAAGTTTCTTGAGATGAACCTGTACATACGGAATTTTGAGTATTGTCCAAATGCCTGAAGCTACTGCTATCACATTGTCCACACAATGCAGGACACAAAGTTGCTGATCTAGATATTTCTATCTCATCACAATAGGACGCACTCAAAACTGAACCACCTGAGCAGCAACGGTACTCATCATCATTATCACTCTCAGGAGCCTCTTCAGAAGCTTCCTTGACAGAAGAACTGGGAGAAGTTTCTTCAAAGCGTATGTCACCAACATGCTTAGGCGAAAGTGTCGAATCTTCACAATCACCAACATCAACTGCAAGAACAGCATCGTTGCTCTCCCTGAATTTAGCTTCAGATCCATCAGTCGGCTTCCTACAGCGTTGCCTGTGCTTCTTGCTTTTCTTTTTGCTCTTCCTTCTTGATGAATGTCTTGCATTATCACTTTCGGCTTGGTAAAGCTGTTGACTAAGAAATCTGAATCAGACATGCTATTGGATGTTGTGGGTTTATCTTCCAGTAGCCTTGATGAATTATCCAGCCATCTTGTGCGAGATCCATCTTGATCATTGAGGTGCAGGAAAAAATCGATGGGGAGGATGGTGACAAGGATGATGTCTCAGGGCTCTCTTCTGGAGATGTAGGTTGAGATGAAGGATCATCACTTGCCCTCTGAGTGAGTGATTGTGATTTGAAGTCGTAACAGATATTGAAGGGAAACAATGTCACGATAATACACCTGGCAAGTAAGTGAATGCCACAGTTATTAATTAGCAAGGACAAAAGACCGAGGAATCGGCAGAGGCAAAACATTAAAAGGACATTTTGCTAAGGGCAGCATGACATATATATACAGCTTCCAGGTGGACGGTAAAATTCTTTGTTGCAAATCGTGCAATCAGGCATAAATTAAGGGAGGACGAAAGATAGAAATATATGATGTAAATTCACAAAGGAGAGAAATCATGCATAAGCTGGTATATTCAACAAGTGGAATTAGAAGAGAACATCTGTGTACCTCTGTTGTTGCTGCCTTGCCTCAAGGCGAGCTACCTGACGCTCCTGGAAAACCGTAGCAAGCAAAGCATTAGACAGAGTAGAGTTTGCGCACTTTGTCTCGGGGGAACCAGGAAAGAGCAAGAAAAAGGGCATACAAACTGAAGGTTGAGTGGGTTCTTCCTCTCTGACGGTCTCCCAAACAGGCGACGAGGCCTCCTACTTACAACAGCATCAGCAGCAGTTCTAGTAGGCATTCCATGTTCCGGTGGCATTTCGCATGAATCCTGCAAAAGAAGAAATGCACATGAGGAGCAAGTGCATGCTGAAGCGTGGTAGCTTTTGGGCACTCGAGTGAGCAACTATCCAGACACGCACAGACTAGTAAGTATACTAGTTATAATAAGGAGGTTGAGGAGGAGTTGACCAAATAGCAGCAGGTGCCCCCCATACAAACGTTTGACTGGAAAGTGCAAGTTGCAGCACAAGAATGGTACTAGACTGTAATTTTGATTCTGAAGTATGTAGAGTTGAAGGTGAACCTAGGGAGTAGTGGGAAACAGTAATTTTCAACATTAGAATTTAGATAGAAGGAGGGAAGCGAAGGAAGGGAGGCTGAAACAAAGTTGAAGATGCAGAGAAGACCCTGAGCAGAAGTCGAAGCGGAATTGGTGGCTTCAAGTGGACTAGAAAAGCCAGCATTGGAAGCTGGAGATGGCATCGCAAACCGTAGTGCGGGAGCAAGGGATCGCAGCGGACGGATTGGGACGGCGGCTCATGTGGTGTGGCTTGGGGGTATGCTGGATGAGACGAAATCGAAATCCACAAAGGGATGGAGTATGGATGCGAGGATCATAGAATTCAGAAGGTCCGCAACAAATCCAATCTAGGGATTTTTTTGTGGGAGCACTGGTTCGCTCCTCTTCCTACCCATAATTAATTGGAAAAAAAAAACATGAGCAGCAACAATCGATGACCACCACCACCAAACCACCTAGACGACGATACGAGATGATTAGCTAGGTCTGGGAAGCGGAATCAGCGGCGGCGGCAAGTTCGAGAGCAAAATCGCATGCTACGAGCAACAAGCGAAGGCGTGAGGGCATACGCACGCACCCTGAAGGCAGGCGATCTGCAAGTGGAGCGCGATCGATCTCGATCTCAGCGTCTCGAGGTAGGAGGAGGAGGTCGGGGAGAGAATAATCCCTTTATCTTCTACTCATGATCGCTCTCGCCACACTCGTTCTCTCTCCTTTCTGCGCCTATCTAGTCTAGTAGATGGATCGATCGATCGATCAAATCAAAAGCGAGGAAGAAAGACCAAGGGAGGGGTAGGCAGGCAGGTGAGGGTTTGTGTTGTGTTGTGTTGTGCTGTGCAGCACCCACCCCCTCCCTCTCCTCTCCCGTGGTAGGTAGCACGACTATTGGAGAGAGAAAAAAAGAGGAAAATCTACAGTTGTCTTTTGAATTATTATTAACTGATTTTTTTAAAAAAAAAAACAAATCATGTAGGTATCCATCATGCACAAGAGTATAATAGGAAGAGAGATAGTCCGTATCAGGGAATGCTGCTGTTGATTTGATTACCCGACTGATTTGCTTCATTTGTTTTTAAGTAATTAATTAATCTCATAATAAACACATCTCTTTTACTACCTTTACTCGTTCTTTATTTATATATATATATAATATATATAATAAAATACTGTGGCTGCCCGGCCCAGCCGCAGTGAGCTGCCCCCTGCGAGAATAGCGCAGGAGCATCGGAGAAGAGAATATACCGCACCTACCTGCAGTAGAAGACTCAGAGAGACTGAGGCCCCGACGCCACCAGACCAGGAGGCGATAAATACATACACATACCAACAGACACCGCAACTGCTTACGAGTATGTCCCTTGTCCTGGTTGGAGGAGAATTAAGGTGTATCTGTCGCGTGCTTCAAGAAAAAAAAGTCCAAATCATATTGATAACGTTTATAAAATACGTTTTCAAATCATAGTAATACGCCAATCCATCAACTAGTAGGTGAGCACAAGGGTATCAATCTGCAAGTCCAGCTCGCAACCCCAGATTCATATCATTGATTGATCACACATCCTACCAACCAAACAAATTTCTGCACAACACGCGTGTTTGGTAGAGATTTACCAACACCAGGAAAACAAGTGCCTCGGATGGATAACTGAAGCATGCACTCGAAAGAATAAACAGTTCTCTGTAGTAGAGTTCTATTATTACCCAATTCCATTCCATTTGGAAGAAACCAACAATAACAAACATCCAATGGTTCAAATCCAACGTACAGCAGCAGCAAGGCAGCATGAAACACGCACCCGCCTCGGCGTCACATGATACAACAAACCATGCAAGCAAGATTCACGGCAGGTGCTAATCTCCCATGCATACCAACAAGGAATCGACCAGTGAATTTTGAATTCTGCCCAGGCCTGGGAATATGAAATGTACAGTCAAACGACATGCAGTCCTCTAACAGCTAGCTAGCAGCAAATTTGCCTATCACATAGGCACCATCATCCAACATCAAACCAGCAGCACCATCAAAGGCATCAGTCAGTCCCGCCAAAATAAACAACACCACATTATAATGGACGCCAGGCTGCAACCATCACCCAATTACACCGCAAATACACAGATAAAGGGTAACATCACCACTCAGCTGCTCGTCACATTGATTTCTCTTCAAAAAAAAAAAAACAGCTCAGGTGAACCAAAACAAGTAATTCTATCACTACATGCCTAACTAACACCTCTGTAAGCCTTCCTTGAAATTGCCCAAAATGGTTCCAGAAACTCCATTAGTCCTCCCCAGCTTGCGCCAAGGGACTACAGCAAATTGTGTTAGCAACTGTACATTGTTTTCCTACATACAATTCTACATAATACCTCTTCAAATCCAAACCTAGGACTTAGCTGCTCCAGAAGCTCCCCTATATTCACATCAACAGATCAGAACCGTCATCTTTTGACTATCGTTCTTCAGACCTGTCACAATGACAAAAAGATCTAGTCAAACAAGACAGCTACAGACAACATAAGATCATACATCAAAACTCACAGCTCAACACAAGTAAAACATCTAATGCCAACCACAAGGCAAAAAAAAAAAAAAAAAATGAGGCACTAGGAAAAACAACAACAACAGCTAGTTGGGGTAGGCTAGAGATGAAACCCATATGAAACAAGTATAAAAGAACACAAAAAAAGGGCACAAGACAGAAGCTAGAGATAGGGGAAAGCAAAAAAAAAATGTGCATGTAAAAAAAAAAAAGGGGTGCAATTAAAGCAATATTAACATAAAAATGGAATTATTTATTTATTGGCCAATAGCTGCAACCTGGAACCAGTGGCTAGAGCAGCTAATAAAGCCAAGAGAAATAAATGATCATGGTCAATGCAGTAAACATGAATAATGATAGCTAACTATTTGACATCCAACATTCTCTTGAACAGATAATATATCGATTTCAATAATACACAGTAAAAATGCTCCTAGAGCTCTATTCCAATTGCTGAAATGTTCAATTTGGGGATAGAGAAAAGCAAGGTTTTTATACTTCAGAACTGAAATGAGCAATGCTATACGACATTATAGCGATAATACTGAACATTCAGAATTTCAGATAGTACAACGGATTACCCAGTGTCGCGGTAAATGCAAGTACTCTATTATCAACCAGATAAATTAACCACAAAACTCAAATAACAGTCATCTAATTCGAGAGAAAATTAGCATAGATCAAAAGTCCCAGGGAGGAATGTCACACAACATAAATAGTTTCTAAATAGCCTCCTTGTTTCTTTTCTTTCCTTTTTTTTTTTTTTTTTTTTTTGGCTATTGTCATTGTTTTGATAGGTCAATGGCTCAGTTATGACTCACTTTGAAAACCAAAGCAGAGAGACTGAACTTTTCATCCTCATGAGTTAAAACTTAAATCTACTTTGCAGCACTCACTTACAAAACCAAAGCACAGATGTTAAACTTTCCATCCTCATGTTCATGAGCTAAAACTAATATCTACTTTGGAGGCCTATAAGTTAGCACAACCTATTTTATTTTCAACAGCAATAAAAAAAAATCATCATATGGACCAATGAGATAGGCATTTCCTTGTGATATTTATCATTTGAATGCAAAAGAAAAGAATATTTCTACATTTACATCTAAGCAAATTTCATGCCACCTCACCATCATGTAAATATATTATTCTAATTTACTTTATGGAACTTAATTTAGGGCGGTAATAACCGGAAACTGTGTTCCTACATGTACCACTGTGTGAACCAGCACACAACTCTATCAACAGTCTTTGGAAACACAAATAAACTTGAGCTCTTAAATATTATATTATCACATATTTCGCTGTCCAAAATGAATCAAAACTAATTCTCTCTTACTAAACTCATTGTACCTAGTGACCCGATGTACCTGCTACCCTATAACTGGCTAAGCACAATTCTAGTCTAAGAAGCAAACATACAGCACTTAGCTAGTCAAGACTTTCATTATAGTTAGATGTGATTAGCTAATTGAAATTTGGAGTGTTGCAAATTGAGCACAGCAGTTAAGAGAAAAATAGCCACGACAACAAAACGCCTTAATGTAGATAGATATAAGTTCGGTATATACTACTGACCCTCTGTTTATAACTAAAAGCACGTCTGAGCAAGATACAATAAGAACAGTTTGCAGTCTTGATCCATACTGGAAGCAATATCTAAGAAACTGAGAACATGTGTGTCATGTGAAACATGAGCTTACACTAAGAGAGATTAGTATGCTGGATGCTGTTGTCAAGACTAGTTACATTGTAAAATGTCCATTCCATATACTATGGCAGATCTCATCATTACACCCAGGCAAGTGCATCTCCATCACAGACTAACAAAGCCACCAAATGTTGCACTCGATTCAAATTGCCTCCAATGCCCTGAGCTTAACACGTCAAAACCTGCTCAAGAGCAATAGTGTCAAAAAAGTTCAGCTGAGTGAATATAGATGAGAGAATCTAAAGATAAATATCAAAAAGAAAGATGATTCAGATGAAAACATAAAAGCACACAAAGAGCAAAAAGAGGAGTACCGCAAAGAAGTTCATTTTAAAAACTCTATCAAGAAGGCCTCCAGCAATTAAGAGTGTGGATATCAGACCTGGCTGGTAGCATCTGAGGAACATGGCCTGTCAAAAGAGAAATTAAAAAGACTTGAAAAAACCATAAGGAAATATATAGATCATCCAACACATCTGTTTTTTCCTACAAGTCCACAAGAATAGTGACAAGCTCCCATTGCAGCACAGGGGAATTGAAGGGGCCTGATTGCCAGTATATCTTTAAAAGAAATAGTTAAGAAAATTCATATGAAAGCACAGCCTCCAAGAACACAACCATGAACTTTTAAGAAATCAAAGACCTGGTAGTGGTGCTCCAGACGGCAAATGATTCAAAACAGTATGTTGATGATTGATAGGATTCATTGAAGATCTGTCAATGTTCGGTCTTGAATATCCTACATGAGAATTTTACTAGTAGTGTCAGTCCAAAAGTTGATGCAAAATAACTCTTATAAACAGCTTATGGGAGAACATACCATCCTGCACGAATGGCCCTTCTGAGCAAGATAATGCTCTGCCGCCTGCTAGCCAATTATGCTGGTCATCTGGACTGAAGTTACCAGATGCCATCCGCCAATGTTCTTCAGGTGGATAATGGTTCTGACTGTTTGGAAAGGACTGCACAGCATAAGGATTGCGCGGAGGTGGTGCAGCTTGTTGGCCCATGGGATTCATGTGTGCCATACGAGAGTGGGGATGAACTGGAGGTGTTTGTGCAGATGGAAAGGCACTGAAATTCCCTTGCTGAAAAGGTACACCAGTGGGCCGAAACTGGTAATTACCATTAGAAGTTTGTGGTGCCATAAATACATTATTGTTTCCATACTCTGCCGGCATTGAAGTAACAAAATTAACTGCAGCTTGTCCATTAACTGGTCCACCAGGAATGAAGGTTGTTGTATTCCCAATAGCTTGAATGGATGTATTTCCTGTCATCTGGGTCAATTGATTACCCTGCAGCACAAGTCTTTTTTATAATCTAAACAAGAACACATCATGGTATGTACATAAGTTTGGAAAATTATTACATTGGGCGTCATGAAGTACTCTGGAGCTGGATGCTGATAACCCAATGATGGAGATGAAGGAACAGGCGGCGGAATAGAAGGAAGAGGTGGGGCCTGAGGTGGAGCCTGGGTTGGCAGAGGTGGTGGAGCAGGCTGAGGAGGTGGTCCAGATGGCAGTGGGGGAGGTGGTGGCGGAGGTGGTGAAGCTGGAGAAAGTGGAGGTGGTGGCGGCGGCGGTGTAGCAGGTGGTGGTGAAGGAGGCAGAGGAGGAGGAGGAGGTGGTGAATCTGACGGAAGCGGTGGAGGACCATCAGGTAGAGGGGGAAGCTCATTCTGGTCAATCAATGCCTGCTCTGAACCTGGATCTTGACTCGAGTCATGTTCAATAAGGACAGCTCCATCAGTCTGTTGGTTTTCACCTAGTATCTCTAAAGCATCTTCCATAACAGCATCAGTAGTTACATTCTCTACTCTAATAATGTGTTCCTCAACAGATGCTGGAGCTATAGTCTCTTCAGTTTCTCGTATGACATCGCTTTCAACAGGCCGTGAAACAAATGATGATGACCCATTATTTCGAGGGAAGTCTTCATCATCTTCAAACACTTTTGATGATAAAATTCCAGAAAGCTCAAAAGTTGCATTGCTGAGAACAGAAGAAACCACAAAGTATACATCAATGATCTCTAGGATAATGATAATACAACACATATACACACTAAAGTACTGGGAACTCTGCTTTATTATAAGCAAAAACTCCAAAGATGATCAGGAAAGCAGAACACATTCAATGTGGGAGTTACTTCATTAGTTTGAAGCATGTCCTTACTTCCTAATAGCAAGTTCACTGAGCCTCACACAAACACTGCAACATAAGCACCTTGGTCATGTAAGACTAAGACTTTCCTAGCATAAACCGTATTCTGAAAATCTTAATAATAGGGATTAATGTAGTCAAAGCATTTGACATTACCATAGCCTATTTTAGGTTTCATAATACCACAACATAACAACTGTATTCTAAGATATTGATACAAACAAAGTCATGCATATTTGGGGTAGGTACTGGCATTGCTGTGTTTCTTGACTTCTAAACTAATGATAGAGAACATCAACTTAGTGTCATGTGAAGCTGCATCATATGTGGCAATTCCAATATGGGACTGGCATGATTATTACTACCCAGCATATACTAACCAAGGGAACCTGGAATGAAATTTTAAGCTGTTTATCCAGTCATGATCTACTAATTTTATAAACAATCTTGTTAAAAGTTTGAAATATTGAGCAGATGGTCACCAGAACTTACATCTCAAGCTAGAAAAATAAAAACAGTAGAATGATTTACTGAACTAGTAGATGGTATATCAAGTCCCACAATACCTTCCATACTCATCAACGAGCATGTCATCCATCTCCCTAATAGGATCGTCTACAGAACGTTCAGCACGGGATGGTCGCTTCAACATTAAAGTGGTGCTAGTACCATCATTTGGCACCTCAATATCGCCCATGTGCTTTCGGAGTATGTCTTCTGGCATAATCTTTCTCTCAAGCCATAATCTTAAAACCTACAAAGCCAGGCAGCCAAGTGACCCACTGTTTAGGAAAAGGAAAAGTCAGAAACAATAATAATGTCCAATACTTTAAGGCACTGGCGCCGGTTTTCACGAGCACCAGCTCCAGGTGGAGCAGCAGCACCCAAAAGGCGAGGCAATGCCGCTTGAACAGTGGGAACATATGAAGCCCCGGCAACTCCTGAACATTTCAGAATTCAAAGAATAACTTTTTGGGCAAAAGATAGCTCTAAGGGCAGGATAAATATAATACTTTAAAAATAAATTTTACCTCTCTGAGAATGAGAACATTGTGTTATGGAATCCACAAGAAAAAGGAGGTCAATTCTGCGATGCAAATTGGGCTCGTTCTCCAATTTCTGTATGAGAAGCTCGACAATCTGGAAGAGAAATAATGAGGATAGTGAAATAACAATGAAACAGTAATGCAGATGGCGTATCAGAGAGAGAGAGAGAGAGGACCTCTCCAGCAATGCCATATTTAGAGCACTCAATTGCATGGCGTGTTGCACGCCCTATACTATCCTTTGTCCTTGATAAAGTCTCTATCATTCCCTCCAAAGCATCACGAGCAATTGCTGCGTCAGTACCGCCACTAGGTGAACCACTGGCCTGCCTAGATTTGGGACTCTTTCCATGACCACTGTCAAGCTCCAGTGGGCTTTTCAGAATACGTTGACCAGGACTCTCGGGGAAAACAATTCTAGGTGGGGATGGAATGCGGAAAACAGGACTAGGGCTTAGTCCTGGCAAACCATATGGTGTGGAGGTAATAGCAGCATTATCAGTTGAAGAACCATCAAATTTTGCATGAACAGAAGCCATAAGATTCCTCCTTGCTTGGGCAGCTGCAATAAGATGCTTTATTGACTTGGCCGAGTCAGGGTTAGGTTCAGAAGAAGCTGCTTTATCAACAGAACTGGATCTGCATAAGTGAAAACAACAAAGTTATCAACAGAACTGGATCTGCATAAGTGAAAACAACAAAGTATAAACAAAGTGTGCAGGTCCCTGATTTCTGGTCGTCCGATTAATCGCGATTAATCGCGATTAGTCGTCCTGGTCGGTCATGGGGCTCGATTAGGCGCCCTCGACCCGACCAGCTCGACCAAAACCTGGTCGTCCGATTAGTCGTCGACTAGTCGCGATTAATCGCTCGACTAGCCAATTTGGACGACCAGGTTTCTGTTTTTGGGCCTGTTTTGCATGTGGGCTGCTGGGCTTTGGCTTAGTTTATATATAGTATGCATCCTAAAATATATATTTTATATATTTTATAGTATATATTAAGTGCTAAATATATAGTTTATATATTTTATAGTATATATTAAGATCCAACCAGTATATATTAAGAGCTAAATATATAGTTTATATATAGTATGCATCCTAAAATACCCTGGACGACCAGGTGGATGACCAGGCTCGACCAGGGCGATTAATTTTCCTGGTCGACGATTAATCACGATTAATCGCCTGGTCGGTCCCCGGTCGACCAGGTTCGACCAGTCGACCAGAAATCATGGGTGCAGGTAAAACAGTTTGAACACAAAAAGATAGGTATCAGAAAGAAACTTGAGCAGTTCATAACTCAAAGCAGTATACCTTTCCTCTTTCAAGTGATCCCGCTTCCCAGTCCGCTCAGTTGACAAAGTGTTGCCCACCTTATTATGCTCAACAGACGTAGCTAGCTTAGATTTAGCCTTTGTTTCTTCTGATTTGGGCAGCAAGGCCATCTTTTCTGAGGGAGAATAGTTTCGGGAATGGGAGTTCCCAGATGTTAGGTGCAATGGTTTAGAAGAACTAGTATGAAGTTTCTTCACCTCAGTGGATGCCGGCATTTTTACTTGAGCAGAGGATTTGCAATCAACCAGGTTCATTTTGTTATCAATGACAGCAGGAGTCTCAACCGATCCTGTGACTAGTCTTCTCCCCGTTACCTGGTGTCTGGCATGCGCTTTATCCTGACTCGGTGAAGAAAAAACTGGCTCATGCTTCACAGGTGACATCCTAACACTCCTTGATTTCTCTTCTCTTGCAGGGCCTGATTTTTTTCCAGAAGCATTGCCAACATGCGAAGAAAAATTTCCCCCAGTACCTGCTTTCTCACTTGGGACATGCTCGATAGATTTTGCAGAAGTTCTATGAATTTCCCGAAAGATTTGGAGGAAGTTCTATGAAGTGGTGTCCGCTGTCCTTCATCCTCATCATCATCAAAACGACATGCTCTTCTCTTTGGTTTCACCGATTGCCTATCGACACGTGAGGCATCCTCCTTCATGCTGGAACCCTTTTTCATAGAATCAGCAACACCTGACTGAGTTACAGAACCAGATGCTAGTTCCATGACCTCAGAACGAAGCTTTGATACACCACCTGATCTCCGTGCCCTTTCATCACTGGTACCAGTCTTAAGAATCGTGTTTTTACCTGTTTCCATAGCGGTAGATCGCTCATGTTTCATAGCATTATGCTTTTCATAATTAATGTTTAACTTTGTCTCACTCTTGGCAACTGTCTTATCTGTTTCACCAGCCCTGTCCATAAGTCTTGGCTTCTTTGCTGGACGTGTATCAGCACTACTGTCCGTCTTGTGCTGCCCGCTACCTGACAGAGATTTCTTATTGGAAGAAAAACCCTGCAGATGATTTTCCAGTCAGCTGCTTAGCCTGCTTGTCAGGCTTGCCATGCACAGTTTTATTATAATCCCTTTTCTCTGAATCAGTTGTCAGTGATTGTTTTGTCATAATTTTTGACTTCTTAAATTCTCTGCTCTCTTTGCCAGCGCTCGTGTTCAATACAACATCAGATGCAGCCTCAGCAGCAATCCTTCCAGTAGGACTACCAATAACAGAACGTTTGTTTTCCTTCCTTTCAGCATCCCTCGACAGCTTGTTGGATTCAGATTTCTTTGGCGCTTCAAGGGCGCAAACCACCTCCAAGTTAGGTTCCAAAACAAAACGTTCTAGGGGATCACTCTCTTTTTCATTTTTTACCTCTTCAGTCTCCCTTTCTGTGTGCACAGATGTTGGTGAACGCTCCTGTTCTGTGTGCATGTCAAGAGCAAACTTAGATGCAGCAGGCTTCTTTGTCTTGGGATGCTTAGGATCCTGTAGTAAAGATGTTTTCTTTTGAGAAACTGCTAAAGAATGACCCCCTATTTCATGACCGCCATCTTTGACATCCTCCTCGGTCCCTGACCCTTGCCCTGAAGTATTAGTGTAATCAGTAGGGCTATCACCTTCGATTTGTCCCGATCCTGGAATCTCACCAACATCAGGTGACCTCACAAGGTGCTCTGTAGTCTTTTCACTCCGGTCAGGCAATGCTCCATTTGCAGGTTCAGATGTTTTTGGCAGCTCATCATAGGCCTTGCAGATCTGCTCGACAGCATCATTAAATACTTGAACATATTTTTTTTGAACTTTAATACTTGGAGCTCGACCTAACAGATCATTTTTAGTCTTATCAGTAAATTCCTCAAGATCTGCCAGGGGTACAAAAGCACTGCAGGATGAAATTCATTCATTAGCAACCAAGTGATCATGACACGGAAAAGACAGATGTAAGACAGCAGAGGCAACAACATCAAAACAAGTGCTTATCATAGCAAGGAAAAAGACAGTAACAAAGGATTTATTAGGCGATCAAATTACAAATTAATGCAACCCAACGCAATCATCAAGAAATTAATAACTCCTATAACAGTATTTCACTATCACCATTATCAAACATTCTATGCATAAAGGAAAACACGGAAACAGCTAAAGAATACCAAGTTAAAAATTTAGTGAGCTCTATCAAGCTTTAAAAGAAATGAAAACCATTCTTGGTTTGTTACTTTAGGGGAATAGGCCATAGGAATGGTCCAGAGCATTTTATGGACCGGGTAACCAAAATGAGAAGCTTAAAGCAACAAAGCAAGGATATTTCAAGAAGCAATTTCTAGTAATAAATGTTTTTATCTCGTCGTTATTAAAAAAGCATGCCTCAGGACTGTCCAAGCAGACAGCAGAAAGCAACACTACACCACAGTGAAGTTGCTCGTGTTTTTAGAATTTAAGATAATGGGTTGATTTGGTACAAACATAGAAATTAATTATCTAACCATATGTTTAAACTTGTCAGATAAAGTAGATATACAACCATTTACATCTGAAATCCAATCCACCTATGGGAAAATAAGAATAGTCAGGACTGAGAACCATAAACTCAAAACTCTGTTTCTCTAACTTTGCATTCTTTTCTTTAACAAATTCATGTATAAAAGTCATTTTGCCAAAGGAAAAGAAGATAGAAAAGATGAAGGAATTATTCTCGCAAGAAGTGTAGAATACATTGTTCGCTGTCAAACCCACACGTGGCTCAGCTAGAGAATAGTTGGGAGGTCAGAGGAGTGCAAAAACTGACAGTTGGGACAATAAATTGCAGGCATTGACCTCCTCTTGTCGTGACCTGAACCGTCTAGTTATCTGAGCAAAACGACGCTAGCGAAGAGCAAAGCAACGCTTGCAACGTGTTAAACATGGAGTACTAGACAGAGTAGAAAAGCAAGAGGCTGGCCCTGCTATTCATACATGTTGACTGACCAGAATTTGTGATTATTAAACATGTAATAAGTAATCTAGGGTGACAGTTTTAGGCAATTCGCATACGACGAATGGCGTGACCCGATAGGGAATTAATTCATGAGTTACAAGAATGGCAGTTGCAATATATATAGCGGGAAATAACGGTAGCGTAGGCCATAGTAGTGGCGGGGCAAAGAGCTTACATCTCTTGGGTGCCGTAGAAGTAGACGAAGAACTTTTTTGGCGCTGGCTTCTGCTGCCAGTCCTCGGGCCTGCTGATCTGCGGAGACAGGGAATGTAGAGCATTAGCTGAAGCGAGGCGAGTAGGGGGTGAGGTGGGAAGGGAGTGAAACCCTAGTGTGAGCAGCAGTAGCGATCGAGAGAAGAGGGTAGGAAGATGGAACCTTACCTTAGCTGGCCAGGGCGGGTACCCCTTGATCTTGGCGAGGACGAGGTCACCTAGCTGGGGTTCCCTGGTCCACTTGGTGCGCTGCTTGGCGCCGCGCTTACCGCCGGGAGGCATTGGCGGCGGCGGCGGCGGAGAGGGAGAAGGACGCCCCTCCCCCCCAGCGTGGAACCCTAACCTAACCCTAGCAGAAGAGAAGAGAGCAGCGGGGGCGTGGCGGGGCGAGGACCCTGGACCCGGCCCCTGCCTAGGGTGGGAAGCACAGGCACCCACAGGACAACCCTAGAGGAGGGAAGGGAAGGCGGGTGGCGATGGAATCGGCGGCGAATTGCGTCACCTCTCCACCGCTTCTCTCGTCGGTAGCTAATACCTCCCTGAAATCACTCGGATGGTGGGGGCTGCCGCTGCCGCTGCCGGTGATGGGTCGGGGCTTCTGCTGCTGTTTGCCTGCTTCTTCTTCTTCTTCCTCGCGTCTCCTCCCCCTCTTCTCCCTCAACGGCGGTTGCGGTGCGGATGCGGCGGGCGGCTCTCTTCTCCCTGGCCTCGCCTCTCTGCTGCTGTGCCACTGCGGTCTGGGTCCCCTCACCCGTGCCGCGCGCTGCTGTGCCGTGTTGAGGTCACTTCATCAAGATACCATACCAAGCAGCCGTCCGATCTGCGCCCAACGGATTTCATTGCCCGTGCCAGTTCAGACATGCCATCCCGTTTTGTTTTTATTTTGTTGTTCCTTGTTTATTAAACATAGTGTTCTTTCTGAAATCTCCTACTATAATATGTGGAGAAGCATTCTAAAAGAGGTTGATCTAGCTAAGGGGAAATATAGCCCATGTTTGACACAGCTTAGCTTCATTAGCTAAGCTGTTTTTCTACAAAACAGCTTCACCAACAGCTTTTAAATTAAGCTGAACTGTTTTGAGAATTTTGTTTGGCAAACTAGCTTCACCACCAACTCTTCAATGGATGACAAAGAACAATTATCCAATATGCCCCTGCCTTGATTCTCACGTGAATACAGACTACAGACCAACAAACAAGCAGCGCAATGGATGCTCACGTGAGTCTGCATTGTTACAGCACTACAGACCAGAGACCATTTGGAATAACACAGTGTCATTGGTACAGACCTTGAATAAAAAGTTACAGAAAACTATGGTGCTTTTGTTGAACCAGTAATACTTCTCCTTTCTCCTTTCTGAAGAGATGAACTCTGATGCATCAACATTTCGGTACACTATGGTGCATCAACATCTGGGTACACTAACTCCTGAGCAGCTGAATTCACAAGGGAACAAGTAAAAAAATGTGAAACAGTTAGGCGCTAGGAAGTGTATTGGTGATGCTTTTGTTGCGTCAGTTAAAAAGAAGACAGTAACTTGAAATTAATTCTAACAATATGCCTCTGCTTATCAGTAACTTGTTTCAGATTAGTCCTAACCATTTTCTGAAACATATGTTATATAGAAACCCAAAACCAAAAAAGATGTAGGAAACTACATTTTTAAAATAACAAAAGCACCCAAAAACTCAAGGAGAGGATACTGGAAGCAGCAACTTGCCAAATATATATATTCAAAAACAAAACTAAAGAGACTCTCTGAACATCTGAGCTACATGCCAGGCAAGTTATAGGTTCTACTGTCATCACTGTAACACTATGATCTTCTAAATATCTGGCATGCAGGAACAAGTTCACTGATCTCACATAGCAAAGTGCCAAAGTCCAAACAATAGAACTGCAGACTTTTTTTATTTAGGAAACACTAGTGCTGGTTGTAAAAGGATGACAACTAATCTTGCTCTTATGTCCCCAAACAAACAAAACTGACAGGCTCAACAAAACTGCATTATCCAACACTCATGTAATCATGTTTATTCATAGATAGAAGAAGATAGCACTGCTAACTAGGCTTGTCAAAGGTGACCAACACTCCATAATACTGAAGGCTACAACAACCTTTCTTCAATCTGACATCATGAGCATGAAAGCATCTCGATCCACTGACTGGAGGTCACATCCTCAGCAGGACAACAAACATATGAAATCGAAATCTACTAATGCTCTATTGATCCACACAGAAACTGGGACAATATCCTCCAGATAAGTGCATGCAGTTTACTAACACAATTGGAGGCTTTCCTTCCCCAGTAAGTAGTGTTGAATCACTGTCCTATATGGCACTCAAAGCATCTGAACTACAAGCCTGCCACTGCATGCAATCTCTGAAGCACAAACTGGTGTGCTCAAGTTAAGGATCACTGGGAGCATAGAAAACCCCCATAATCTTCTGCAGTTGTGCTGCTTGCTACAGAGTCTTCCCAAGGTGATGCTTTGCTTATCAAAATGACTCAGGAATTCATGAAAAACACATGAATACCATGGTGGTTCCTGAAAAGTTTCAATCCTAGCTAGACAAGAACTGCACAAGCAGATTCCTGTGACTCACCAGCCACTGCATTAGCACCACAAGCAGTAGCAGTAAGAAACTCTTGCAAAGTGTGGCCGACTTTCTATTACCTTGAATCAGTGGGAGCAAGAGGAGCCGCCGGCTGCTGCTGCTGCTGTTTCAAAAGAACCGCCGCATTCCCGCAATGCCCGGCTCCTGTTGCTGCTCTTCATCATCGTCCTCCAGCGCCATCTTCCTGCTAGACGCGCCGCCGGGTACACGGGCGCAGCCGTCGCACCGGAACATGGCCGCCACGCCGTGCCACCACCCGCGCCGCCCGCCGCGCCGGCGCAGCCCGTGCCGCTCTCGGTCGGACAGGACCTTGCCAATGCAGTACACCTTAGGCGACCGCGGCTCCACCTCGCCGTCGCCCCGGCCGCCGCCGCCCGCGCGCTTGTCGTGCAAGATCCGGCCCTGCGACCAAGGTGGGGCGAATCTTGGACGGGAGGTGACGGATCTAGCGGCGGCGGCGCGCGGCCCTGGTGCCGCCGCCGGCGGCGGCGCTGGGAGCTCGCGTGGAGAGGGTGCGGGAGGGTCACGAGGGTATTCGGTGGCAATCCATGTTATTTCTGTGTTTCCTCAAGGGCAATATCATTTGGGTGACCGAGAGAGCCGGAGGGAGCTGTGAAATCGCAGCTTCACCGAGCGTACGCGCTTCCCTCAGCGCGATTTGTGGGGAGCTGAGGAGGGAGCTGATCAGAGAGCTGGCTGTTTGGCTGTTGAAGCTGCAGAGCCGCTCGTGAAGCTGCTAATGAAGCGGTACCAAACAGACCCATAGATTTGTTCAATTAGGGTGTGTTTGGCAGGGGCTCCAGCTCCGCCAAACCTGCTCCGGAGCTGTTGCTCCACCACGTAGCCAGCTCCACCGCGTGGGCGGGGGCTCTCAATTTGGGATTTGAAGAAATGTGTTTGGCGGGAATGACTGCTCCAGCTCAGGAAACAATGAATTTGATTGGATTGCCCACTTTTGTCCTTGGGTTTTTTTTTTTTTTAATCTTTTTCCCTGGCACGTACGTGGTAGTGCCTGTTGCATGGCGTCGGACTTTTTTTTTTTTTTTTTTTTTTTTTTTTTTTGCGTTACACTGCAGGTGCATGGCGTTCGTGATGTTGCTTGGCGTTGTTTTTTTTTTTTTTTCAATTCTCAAACGAACAAGCCTTGTATTTGATCAAGACAAAGATGCCATAAAATAAGAACTAATTAATACCTTAGTTCATCACACCATGTTCACACACATGAATTGTTCAACAGCTAAGAAAGATAAATAAAAGCACACTTCATGCTAGTTCCAACCAAGAGCGAGGGCTGTGGCAAGATCATCCCGAAACCTATCCATACAAGTCGCATTGGCTTCTGGAGTTGATGTATCTGATGCATTTGCTGGAACGACAAATCGTTTGTACCGATCTGGTATTGTAGGTATAAAATTAGGATCACGATCAAACCGAGCAAAGTCTGCATCCTCACTGTTATGCTCACGAATAAAATTGTGGAGGACCATACAAGCAACAACTATCATTTTTTGCTTCCACATGGGGTATTTCCCCATCCTGTATAGGATTGGCCACTTCATTTTCAATAATCCAAAAGATCTCTCAATCACATTTCGAATAGATGAATGTTTGCGATTGAACTTTTCCTTCGGGGTTCTAGGTTCCATACCTCTATGCCACTCAGGCATATGATACCTCTCACCTTTATATGGGGCTAGATAACCTGGGCGATTAGGATACCCCGCATCGACAACATAGTACTTATCTACAAATGATATAAACAAAAACAAATTAACATACTTTGATGGTGAATGAAAGTAAATTAATTATTAAATATTTTTTTTACCTTTTGGAGGATGTGGAAAGATTTTCTTGTCCACACTTAATGCATTGTATAGCACACTTGTGTCGTGCATGGATCCCGGTTGGCCCGTCGACACATATGTGAATCGCATGTCGAAATCACAAACTGCTAACACATTTTGGGTGGGTACCCCTGACTTCCCAATGTACCTCACTTGCTCATCCGGTGGAAGTGTAACACGAATATGTGTGCCATCAAGTGCTCCAATGCAATCTTTAAAATATGGATACGCTCGCTTGTCACCCCTTATCCTCCGATGGATCTTATGAAAATTTGGATCTTTTGGCCTAATGAAATCTTCTGCCATGTCCATCAAACAGAACAGAACGTCTTCAAATTTTCTACTAATAGTTTCACCGGAGTGCTTGAATCTATTTTGACCTTTTCTGTTCGACTCATTCCCCGCACAAATGTATAATAATATGCCTAGACTCTCTACAGTTGACATGTGTAGTGATGGTTCCAATCCATACCTTCGAACCAATAACCCATGGAGGTCAAAGAAAATTTCTGTGCTCATGCGCAGTTGTTCGTGACATTCTCCTGGAGTATTGAAAAGCTCCAACATGAAACCCATTCCACTAGTTGTAGACGTCCTTGTAGGGTTTTTAGTAAGAAACATGTCAACATATATTTGTCCCATCATAGCACCTCCTAAGACCATTTTGAAAAATTCCTCGATCTCATCATCAGAATCATCGCTAGATATCTGCAATAATTTATAGATAAATAATATGTCTACTTGAAACATAAATAAACAATCTGAGCACATGACACATAAATAAATAATCTGATCACTTCAAACATAAATAAATAATCTCCATACATGGATAAATAGTCTGATCACACAAACTGCATTGACATCGACACATTCACTCATGATCTAGCTAGCACGGTGAAGTTACCATTCAGATAAAGCAAACTAAAATTAATCAGTGATAAAACAGATCAAGATAACAGCAGCTTACTCTATTTGTAATCGACAATCAACAAATCAAAAGCATCAGCTAGGATGCAGCGAGTCCTCTGCCATGACGAGCTATATAAACAAATTTATTTAAACGTTTGAACACTAGGAAGACAACGAAATTTTACCTCATCATCCCTTGCCGCGTTATTGGTTGGCGCAGCACGTCTTCTACGTTGTGCACCGGACGTAGCTGATGCTTGGGACGCCAAGAACGCATCGCCCATCGACGGGTTCGTTTCAAACCCAGGGACAGGCACTCCCTGGCCTCCATGTCCAGCGCCCGGCAATACCAGAGGCTGCTGTGCCCAGGCCGTCCGCGCCCAGACCAGCGGTGGCCATGCCGGTGGCGTCCAGGCCACTAGAGCCGAACCCAGCAGTTCCCAGGCGGTGCCGCCGAGGCCAAAGGTGCCTATGCGGTGCCGGCCGCGTCCATGGCAGCGGTGCCCAGCGGGTGGTGCCTAGGCGCCGGCGCCCAACACAAGCAGCGCCCGGCCGGCGGTCGCGCCCCGAACAAGCCACGCCGCTTCAAGCCCGCTGCCGTCGCCACGGCGGGGCGGCAGCGCCGCCGCCGCCATGCCGCGGCACCGGCGCCCTAGGGTTGGGTTGGGGTCGACGAAGTCCAACGCGACGATTCGAGGGAGGAAGAAGGAGGAGGCGGAGGAGGTGGGGGACGAGTCATCCCGGCGACCTCCGGCGAGGACTCCCGCTGGAGCACCGCCGGCGGGAAACTTTCTCTGGCGGGCGCGGGCGCAGGAGTCGGGACGGAAGAGGAATGGTCGCGCGATGGGAAGAGATTAGAAAAGAACGAACCGGTACCCTGTGTAATGGATGGCAAAGGTGGGTAATTTCCACCCAACTTCATGAGTTGTTACAAAATCGTGTTTTCGTGAGTACCCCTTGAGGGACTCCGTGAAATTGGTGGAGTTTGGAGCCGATTTTTGGTGGATCCTGGAGTTTTTGAGCTGAGGTGTTTGGCTAGAAAAAATTGGAGTGGAGCTGTTTTTTCCGGAGTGGAGCTGTTTGGAGCCCCGCCAAACACGCCCATAATCACTTGTGAACACCTAGCCAGAGGCATGTTTTTTTTCAAATAATGAAAACAGAAATTAATAATCGATGGCAAAAAAAGAATGAAGAGCTTCGTGCATTGTTGCATACTGATCAACATCCCAAGTCATAATAGAAAAATGAAATGAAACAAGACCTCTCTATGAAATGGAACAAACAAAAGAGCAAGGTGCAATCTCCGGCTTAGTTGCATGACATTTACGAGACAACCAAGAATTCATTGTCACCATAAGTTACATGAAAAGGATGCCTACACGTCACGGAGTGTGCTCCTTAGAGCATCTCCAATGGTTTGGCAAATTGCACTTGGCAAAAGTTGTAATATGCCAAGTCCACGAGATGTTTGTCAAGTTAAATCAAACCTCATCTCCAACGGTTTGACATTTTTAACTTGGCAAAACCTAAATTAGTGGCTGCATGCGGCATGCACAAGAGGGGAGCAGGCGGCGCACGTAGGAATGGAGTTTTGCCAAGTTGAGATTCACTTGGCAAATATGCACGGTTTGGACCCTTAGGGTGTGTTTGGTTTGGGAGCCCAATATGGCCTGGCTAGCCCAAGGTAGCCTGGCTACCGTAAACCGTGCCTAATGTAGCCGGTGTAGGTTGTTTGGTTCCATTTGGAATTGTGGCCCGCCCAAATTTCGGTTTTGAAGTTTTGGGTGTTTGGTTTCCTACAAACTAGCCCGCCCAGTTGGAATAAATGTTGGTTGTTTGGTTGTGGGCTTTTGAGGGAATCAGGTCACCTATTTCTCCCATGGGTATGCATATTGCGTCGGTGCCCTCGGCCTTGTATAAATATCACCCCGACCGGCCGCTCACACTCTTCACTCGCTCACCTCCCACTCTGCTCACCCACTCGCCTCCTCGTCTCCCCCGCCGTCTTCCCCCTTCCCTGCTCTGATTTGTCGCCGTTGCTGAAACCCCTCGTCGGCGATGAGCGACGCTCCATCGGGCCATGACAAGGCGGCCATGCACCGCGCTGGGGGGGGTGTGCACGGTGGTCCCAGATGCGCGTGTCCGGCGCATTCCTCCCCGGCGCAAGCGGGGCGGCGGCGGCGGCTCCTCCATCGAGGTCCCGCACCCGCCACAGCGGCAAATGGCGAGTCCAGCAGAGGAGCCCGCCCGACCACGCATTTGCGCTTCAAGTTCGCCTCAAACCCTAACCCTAACCATTCCGTCCATCCGCATCGAATGCTACTCCGATTCTTTTAGATGGAAATCCCATTGTGGTAGGCTCTGATTTTAAGCTCAATTTCAGTTTCGTTTAGTTTGTACATCGTTTAGGTAACCGATTGACTCGGATTTGATCCGTTCTTGGCCCTACTTATTTGACTCGGTTCTTGATTTATGTTGGTGGATTATCCCCTTGTCGTAGGGAAGTTCCGGTTCAGCTTTTCGCCATGGCCTGCCCGAGGAGGACTGGTCCGGGCAGAGCCAGATCCGCGTGCCCGTGTGCTATCACGGCCGCCACTGTGTTCTCGTGGAAGGCTTGGGAGGACTCGGCCGGCGCTACCTTGGTTGTCCGATTCAGGTTCAATGAATTTTTCCTGTTTCTTGCAAAGATCCAATGCGTTGTGGTTATGTGTGTGAGAAAAGTTGCTTATCTTGTTGCAATCCAATTGGTTTCAGGATGAAGGCCAGCGCTGCAGCTTCCGTGGATCGGCTTGACGATGAGTGGCCGGCGTGGCGTGTTCAAAAGGTGCCCTGAAGGACCTGTTCAAGGAGCTCGACACCACCGGGCACATGGAGTCACAAATCCCACGACTGGCTCATGGAAGTTCTCGAGAAGAACGGCCGCGGAACAAGGAGAAGACCGATCTGGAAGAGGAAGTGCACCGCACGCCGGCCGCTCGTCAGTGATTGTCTCCTACCACAAGAAGGCGGTTTGTCTTTGGCTTTGGACAAGGTGAAGCTCCAAAGACTTGGTGCATTGCCTCTTCCCGGTGGTGTTCGCCCAGCTTTCGTCATCATCCTTTTCAAGATCAAGTGAGGAGCAGAGGGATGCCCGGTGGTGGCCGCAGGTGCTTGTTTTTGCTCTTTTGGTATAGTTTATGCTTAGTTGTTGCCGATGCAGGTCTAGTAGGTCTAATGGTTAGTGTTTAGTCCGATGATGGTGATGGAAGTTAGTATTGGTACCTGAACTAATGGGTAGGTAAAGGTAACCTTGTAGGAAGTCAATGGTAAGGTCTCGAACTTACAAATTTGCTTAACAATAGAGGCACTCTTGTGCCTAGTGATGGCATCTTTTGACACCACCACTTATAGTTGGTTGGTTTGTGGCTTGTAAAAAGTAGTTAAGTTGGAACAAAAAGCTGGGAGATGGTGATAGCCATATGCTTCAAAACTCTATTCTGTCATCGTTGAGCACTTCGGTGCATATGAATGAAGCGTGGTTGGTAGCTAGTAGCATTGTTTGCATACTTCAAGTTGGTTGCTATATTGCATAACAATGTTTAATCTCGGCATTTTTAAATGTACTCAAGTATTAGTCCATCGTCAAATCAACTCAAATTGGCTGTGCCTCATCAATCTCATACAAGTTTTATAACAGTCGATCACATGAATGAAGATACAAGATACAATCTCATGCACTCCCTCACACTATGACACTTTCACACAACCAGAAACCCAACCAGCTGGACCAAAATTATCACTACCAGCACCCCAATGACGAAGTCCTTCATGTTGGCGACCACAGATCGGCATCGATGTTGCCGACCACCTGCGTCCTCGGCGTTGGCCTCCTCTATAAATTTGGGGACGACATGGTTGTTTGTTCTTTGGAGCCCGGTTCTCGGTACTCCTCGAACGCGTTCACGGCTTCCTCGTATGAGTTGAAATCGATGTACCTATTCCCAGGAAAGCGATGCACTTGCGGGAACAGTCAACCCAATTTGTGTACACTCCAGGCTGACGGCCAACGAACACAACATAGAACCTCATGGCCAATAACAGTAGGCACCAATAAGCACAGCTCAAGGCCAAAGGCTACAAAACTAGAAAAAAGAAATGCAACTCCCACCTTGAAGAAAGGGTTCCACCTCCTACTGTTGTGGATTTTGGCAGGCACTTCATTAGTGGGAGGCCTAATCAGTTCATCCCTGAGTTCACCCACAGCATACAAAACCTCCTGAAAATACCTGCTGATGGTCTCAAGGGACCTCCTGAAGACAGGCATGAGTACCCCTGAACCTCTGGTTGTGCCCAACTACCATAAAAAACATGGCTACCTGCTCCTCTACAGTCATGTGGATGCTTGGTCTCAGTAGATCCCTGTTCTTCAACAGAGAGCAAAGTTGGAAGAAAGGGGCTCTCCTCATCCTAAGCAGCTCAACATAGCGCCTGTCATCAGCATGGTAGATGTACCTAAGGTTCTGGTTTCTCTCAGCCTCCCTTGCACTCAGAGGCCCATAGGTGATCTCACGCCTAGAGGTAGCATGCCTCCTAAGTTTCAGGAACAACCAAGCACTGATCACAGCAACCAGTGCGGCTCCCCTAGCAATCAGCTAGCGACGCCTAGTGGAACGAACCATGACGCTATACACGGATGGAACAAGAATTAGAAGCATGAAAGATCACACCTTGAACAAGTACACAGCACAGGTACTCCATAGACAAATCATTCGAGCAAGGACCGGCTGCAGCACCACCAGGTGCGCCCCCCAGATCCAAAATAGGTGGACTTGAACACCACAAGCAGTACCAAGAACAGGGGCTACAAACTAGATAAGATCCCAAAGAATAAAGTACAATTGGAAACCCTACCATTCTACATGGATCGGCTCCGTCACCGAGTGGTGCGCCCCCAGATCCGCAATCATCACCGACCACAAACCCTAAAGCTCGGCGGTTTCATCAAATCGAATCCTCCAACGAGAGAGCGAGAGCGCGTAATTTGGGGGGGAATGAGTGAGCGAGTGAACAAGTGCGGGGCTAACCCTAGCCAAGGCGGTGAGGGAGGGCTTTTATACGGAGGCCGGGATGAGCCAACCGGGCCCGCTTCCTCAACCTGGCTCCCGGAGTCGCGCGGAGCCGGGCAGCTTTTCCTCAACCCTGGCTCGGAGCCGCGAGCGGAGCAGGCCGAAAATGAATCCCCCCGCCCGTAATTCGATCCGGGCCCGGCTACAAACGTACGGGCTGGCCCCATCGTGGCTCTGGCTATCTCCAGCATTTGGCAACCAAACACCAAGAAATGAGCCCAATGTGGCCTGGCTACCAGTTTTTCCACCAATCAAACACACCCTTAAATACCAAGTCTCACCAATTTGCTAACCCAAATGCCACCATTGGAGAGAAAAATTCATAGATTTTGGCATAAATATGGAATGCCAAGCCCAAATATCAAACCGTTGGAGTTGCTCTTAGTACTCACACATAAAAAAAAAAAAAAAAAAAAAAAAAAAAAAAAAAAAAACAACTAAGGCCCTGTTTGGGTGACAGGTAAAAATATACAGCTGTAAGACGTTTACAGGTGTAAATTATTGTGCACAAGAAACCAAGGCTATAATTATACACTTGTAAAATAGTCTTTGGATGCATGGTATAATTATACACTTGTACCAACAAGAAGGAATTCTGCCAACACCAGTACACCATTTTCTTTGCGTTTGGCCAGAGCAGAAAAGGAATTCTGCCAACATCAGTACACTACGATACATGCACAGCAAAAATCAAATGATTATTACACAAGACAAGTTTTTTTTGACAGAATACACAAGACAAGTTAACCGAAACCAAGGATAAAACAGAGCCATTTCAGAGGAAAGACCTTTGTGCTTACTGCTCATAATTGAGCATCCGTAGCTGCAAAGATGGATCATGCTTCATACTCAATGCATGATTTCAGTTCATACAATCTGAATTACACATGTAAAACGTTGATTGGCATGCCCACCTTCACTTCCTTGGTGCAAACTGTTGTTACCACTCTCCATTTTGGTGCATAATCAAGAATGTACTTGAACAATAGAGCTTATCATCTCATGGTCCAAATTTAGCACAAGAGCTATCGTACAGCTACTACTAATTATTACGAGTCTGCCTGCACTGAACAAAATGTACTTCAACAAACTTGTCTGGGGCGCCACAGCTTCTTGCGCAGCTTCTCCGACAGTGCCTTAGCGTCCATGGTTCCCGTCACCGTCACCTAATTCTTGCCCATGTCCATGCGCACCTGGTCCACCCCTGCAATTCATCAAGTGCAGACACGGTCAGTATGTATCCCCTCCACCATGGTTGGCAATGCAAATCATGCATGCATAATGAATGGAGCCAGATTCCAACAGTTCAATCACAAGTGCATTACCTTTGATCTTGAAGAGCTTGCTGCCGTCGCAGTGGAGCCCCGTGGAGCCGATCTTGAGCACCACCGTCGTAACCACCAGCTGCATTGTCATGGCACAATCACAACCATATTCCATTAGATTCAGATTACAGAGTAAGACCCTTTTCACACCCTCAACAGAGCAAGGAACAATGTTGGTGCTGCTACTACGACTAACACTGAACTTGGCAAGAACGAGACAAACAATACGAAGGATGGTTAGATAGCAAAGATCCAAAGTGCCTAGCAAAATCACAGAACCGTTGCCTGAACCAAAGTGCCACAATCAGCAAGACCAGACACACAATTACCATATTCCTCCAATCTGATAGCTTACCATCAGATTGTGGAATGTCAACAACAGGTAACTGATGGATTTGTTGACACAGACTCTGTCATCCATGCCAATATAAAGCAAGACATGTATAGATGTGATGTGGGGCCGAAGCTACAGCCGAAAGGGCAGGAAGAAGAAGACCTTGACCGGCCAAGAGGGGATCGAAGGGTCAGTAGTTTGAAAAGACCTGGCTAGTGTAAACAGCCTGTGTGCTGTGTGAAAGAGAGATGAGAGTATGAATGTAAACCAGGGAGTCTAGCCGGCTGGGGCTATCTCCTATATATATATGTTAGCAGACTTATGAGAAAGGCAACAAAGAAGAAGTTAAACTCCATCTCCTCACCTTGTTCATCTTTAATCTCATCTATGCTGCCGGCGTCCAGGTAACAGCCCTGGCGCCACCCCCTACCCAGTTCCAACTACGAGCTCAGAAGTCAGGGTGCCCCCAGCCTGGGAGTGGAGGCACTTGACAATAGATAACCAAATAAACACATGCTGATACTAGTACTTGCTAAGGTTTATTGGTACAGATCAATTCAATAAAATGGATGGTTAGATATAGCAAATATCCAAAATGTGGCAGGTTTCCATAACATGATCCAGAAAAGACAAGTTGCACATAACTGAAACTTAAATTACAGGCCACAGAGCAAACTTACTTGCATTTGGTAAAGCCCCAAGCTTGTTCACTTCTTTAGTCAACCACAAAGCACGGAGTCTTGTTTCGTAGCCTAGAAATATCTCTCTGTTCAGGGGATCCTTGAAAACCTCAGCAGCTTGGATCTTTACATCATCTGATAAATCGACCATGTCCTTCAACACACTCAAACATCTTGTCATTGAAAATCCGTGTCCTTGACATTTATCTTGTGCTTTTGCTGCAGCTTGTTCTCTTTTCAACCTCACAAAATCTGACATTGTTTCTTCAAGGCGTGGTACTGATTTGGCATCACTTCTTCTCTTTTGTCTGCCTCTACCAGTTGTCCCAGACCTTGCACTTGTATTATCACAACTGTTTTCTTCATCCTCATTGTCTGAAAGATTGATTGTTTTACTATGACCTTGTTGCAGTTCAGTCCTTGGTCCTTGCTTGCCACTATTTTCCAACCTTTGATGTGAGGATCTTTTCTTCGGCCGATCACGTTGTACAACTGATTTCTCCATTCCTTGAGTTTGTTCATCATCATCATATGCTGTAGGCTCTTCAATTCCCAATGGAGAATGCTGTTCCTCATCATCAGATGGGAAAGAACGACCTCCTACATCAATTGCTACTGCCCATGGATTCTTCTTGGTAAAGTCCATACATATCCTTGTCTCCTTTGCAGCTTCAAAACCTTTACTTGCAGCAGCATTTGGTTTACTAGAAGTAAAGCAATGCTTGCCTTCAGCAATTTGTCCTATTAAGACCTCAAGTCAGCTTCAAATAAAGTACCTCTCACAAGCATGATTTGAGAAAAAAATGTGTATCTTACCTTCATATAGCAGGTCTAACGGCTCGTACAATGGGAAACTCTTTTTTTCATACCTCCTTAATTTTGAGTCCTAATAAATTTTAAGAGAGAATCAGGTGATATATTTTTAGCACATAAAATGACAAGGTCATTAATTATTGAAATGAAAATAGTTAAATAAAAGTGCATGTAACTTACTTCCTCGCAGATCTGCTCGACAGCATCATTATATACTTGAACATATTTTTGTTGAACTTTAATACTTCGAGCTCGACCTAACAGATCATTTTAGTCTTATCAGTAAATTCCTCAAGATCTGCCAGGGGAACAAAAGCACTGCAGGATGAAATTCATTCATTAGCAACCAAGTGATCATGAAAAGACAGATGTAAGACAGCAGAGGCAACAACATCAAAACAAGTGCTTATCATAGCAAGGAAAAGACAGTAACAAAAGGATTTATTAGGCGATCATATTACAAATTAATGCAACCCAACGCAATCATCAAGAAATTAATAACTCCTATAACAGTATTTCACTATCACCATTATCGAACATTCTATGCATAAAGCAAAAACACGGGAAACAGCTAAAGAATACCAAGTCAAAAATTTAAGTGAGCTCTATCAAGCTTTAAAAGAAATGAAAACCATTCTTGGTTTGTTACTTTAGGGGAAAAAATAGGCCTTAGGAATGGTCCAGAGCATTTTATGGACTGGGTAACAAAAATGAGAAGCTTAAAGCAGCAAAGCAAGGATATTTTAAGAAGAAATTTCTAGTAATAAATGTTTTTTTATCTCGTCGTTATTAAAAAAGTCATGCCTCAGGACTGTCCAAGCAGACAGCAGAAAGCAACACTACATCCACAGTGAAGTTGCTCGTGTATTTAGAACTTAAAATAATGGGTTGATTTGGTACAAACATAGAAATTAATTATCTAACCATATGTTTAAACTTGTCAGATAAAGTAGATGTACAACCATTTACATCTGAAATCCAATCCACCTATGGGAAAATAAGAATGGTCAGGACTGAGAACCATAAACTCAAAACTCTGTTTCTCTAACTTTGCATTCTTTTCTTTAACAAAATCATGTATAAAAGCCATTTTGCCAAAGAAAAAGAAGATAGAAAAGATGAAGGAATATATTCTCGCAAGAAGTGTAGAATACATTGTTCGCTGTCAAACCCACACGTGGCTCAGCTTGAGAATAGTTGGGAGGTCAGAGGAGTGCAAAACTGACAGTTGGGACAATAAATTGCAGGCATTGACCTCCTCTTGTCGTGACCTGAACCGTCTAGTTATCTGAGCAAAACGACGCTAGCAAAGAGCAAAGCAACGCTTGCAATGTGTTAAACATGGAGTACTAGACAGAGTAGAAAAGCAAGAGGCTGGCCCTGCTATTCATACATGTTGACTGGCCAGAATTTGTGATTATTAAACATGTAATAAGCAATCTAGGGTGACAGTTTTAGGCAATTCGCATGCGACGAATGGTGTGACCCGATAGGGAATTAATTGATGAGTTACAAGAATGGCATTTGCAATATATATAGCGGGAAATAACGGTAGCGTAGGCCATAGTAGTGGCGGGGCAAAGAGCTTACATCTCTTGGGTGCCGTAGAAGCAGACGAAGAACCTTTTTGGCGCTGGCTTCTGCTGCCAGTCCTCGGGCCTGCTGATCTGCGGAGACAGGGAATGTAGAGCATTAGCTGAAGCGAGGCGAGTAGGGGGTGAGGTGGGAAGGGAGTGAAACCCTAGTGTGAGCAGCAGTAGCGATCGAGAGAAGAGGGTAGGAAGATGGAACCTTACCTTAGCTGGCCAGGGCGGGTACCCCTTGATCTTGGCGAGGACAAGGTCACCTAGCTGGGGTTCCCTGGTCCACTTGGTGCGCTGCTTGGCGCCGTGCTTACCGCCAGGAGGCATTGGCGGCGGCGGCGGCAGCGAGGGAGAAGGACGCCCCTCCCCCCAGCGTGGAACCCTAACCCCTCCGCCGGGTGGCATTGGCGGCGGCGGCGGCGTCTCCTTCCCCTCTTCTCCCTCAACGGCGGGCGCGGTGCGGATGCCGCGGGCGGCTCTCTTCTCCCTGGCCTCTCTGCTGCTGTGCCACTGCGGTCTGGGTCCCCCTCACCCGTGCCGTGCGCTGCTGGTGCCGTGCTGAGGTCACTTCATCAAGATACCGTACCATACGAGCCGTCCGATCTGCGCCCAACGAATTTCATTGCCCGTGCCAGTTCAGACATGTCATGCCCTTTTTTTTTTTTTTTCTTTAGCCTCGTTTAGATGAAAAAAAAATTGCCAAAACTTTCAAATTTTTTTCACTTTCTCTCAATCACATCACATTAAATACACCAAAATACATATATTGAGCAGTAAATGTAGGTAAAAAAACTAATTACACGCTTATGTTGTACATCACGAGACAAATCTTTTAAACCTAGCTACCCCATAGTAGGATAATATTTACCACAAACAAACGGAGTGCTACGAGAGTTGAAACAGTTATTTTTGCAACTTTCTAGCCATCTAAACGTGTGTTCCTTGTTTATTAAACATAGTATTATTTCTGATATCTTCTATATATGTGGAGAAACATTCTAAAAGAGGTTGATCTAGCTAAGGGGAAACATAGATTTGCTCAATTATAATCACTTGAACACCTAGCCAAAGGCATGTTTTTTCAAATAATGAGAAGAGAAATTAATAAATGATGGCAAAAAAAATGAAGAGCTTCGTCCATTGTTGCATTATGATCATCATCCCAAATCATAATAGAAAAATGAAATGAAACAAGACCTCTCTATGAAATGGAACAAATAAAACGGCAAGGTGCAATCTCCGGCTTAGTTGCACGGCATTTACGAGACAATCAAGAATTCATAATAGATATGGCGTCATTGTCACCATAAGTGATATGAAAAGGATGCCTACACGTTACGGAGTGTGCTCCTTAGCACTCACAAAAAAAAAAAAAATCCAACTAAGACCATGTTTAGATCCAGTAATATAAAGTTGAGTCAATAATTTTTAACCCTTGGGGCCCTAGACAGGTACTCTAAGTTCAACCAATCCTAAAACACCGTTAGTTCATTAGATCATACAAGTGTGCTCAAGTGGTCTACAATTTTGCTTTTCTCATGTGGAAAGACAATTTTACTCCTGCTTTTTTCATCTCATCTCCCATCCCCAACGGGGCGTCCAACCCGATTGCAATTTTTTTCCACCGCAACTCTAGTCCCCCATCTATCCCCTCGCAGTCACCACCCTTCCATCGACAAACATAGAATCCTGCCACCATCACACCTTGCATCGACTTCCCCTTGTAGCAACCATAGCAGATAATTACCTACCATCACCCCCCAGCACACACACACACACACACACACACACACACACACACACACACCAACATACCTCACACTTGGTGTTGTTGTCATCTCCTCTCATAAATCCATCAAGGGCTACATGCATCACTGAGCTCCCCTCCCCTCCGCTCATGCTCACTATGACCTAACACTAAAATCCATATTTGACGTGCCTCCTTCTAGGACAGTACGGGAATCCAACATCCCCACTGCTCACCTATCACCTTACAAACCTAGCAGTAATGGACTGCCCCAAGTACTCAAGTAGTCAATCATCCATTCCCCGCACCTAAACGGGGACGAGTGGTGTGTATGAAAAGGTTTGTGGTTTCGGTTCTCATATACCAGTCCTTAGGTAGGACCAAATATGACATATTCTCTCAGGGATCAACACCCCATGCCTCGGTGTCACCTCCATTCTGGGGCTTCATCCCCATAAAGACACTCCACCCTTGAACCTCCTCAAGTCACATGTACATATCACATGCACCTCTCAATAGGGACGCCCAGGTCGCATCCCTTGGCAAGACTCGTCCCAAGACTCGTCGTAGCATTCCTATCTGGTCGACTCAACCCTTAGCACACACCGGAGGCACACACCAAGAGCTAGTGGAAGCTAGAGCAAGTTAGAGGGGGTGGAAATCTAATCGACAACTATGGTGAAAATTTGTTCCTAAAAGTGAGTTTTCAAATTTTTGTGGGTGCATGGGCACACATGACTTAACACGTAGCTCCGCCCCTGCCAAGAGCTCTCACCAGTTGTTATTACATATTACCATAACATCAGCACCAAGTGCCATAGCCACCCACAAAGAATCCTCCACCATGCATCACATCGCAGATATAATGTGTAGTAAAACAAGCAGTAAGTAGCAAGTAGTGAGCGAACGGCTCTAACTTATCAGCGGGTGTGCATGGGTAAAGGTTGTGAAAAGGTAATGGCTTTCGCGCAGTTCTACCATGCAATCCTATCACACTTCATTTGCATAAAAGTAAATCGCTAGAATCTACATTAATGCATGCCTAGATAGGATTCTACAAGGTCGGGTGGGACGTGGCACATGTCAGGTCATCTCCCAAGTCCTCTATGTACTCCAGGTCCTCCTCATGCATCTCCTCCAGATCTACCAAACGTGACATAAAGCTGCCATAAGCGACTATAGATATCCACAAAGAAGCAACAAAAATTCAAAAGATCCAAATGCACTCAAACATAAGCCTATGACATTAAACTTGGTTTTAGAAAAAAAAAAATGGACACTGGTTTCGTATTTTTTTGAGATTATATGAATTTCCTACGAGTTTTTTAGGTTTAAATCATATTTTGTAAAAAGAAAATGGACAGATTTAATCGGGCTTGACACATTGTGCCATAGGATTGGGCAAGGCAGTCATAGTCATTGACAGGTGGGGCCAACTAACAGTCAGTGTTGATGGTCATCATTGACTAGGTTTGACTAGGCTCGATGGGCCAGGTTTTGGGGCGGTTCAGGCCGGACACGTGTCGCCCAAGCACACCAACCACGTGGCTTAGCGGACTCAGACTTGTAGGTTTGGTCCACGGTGGGCTCGCATGCACCGGTTCCGTGGACCGCAGACTCAGCTCATGGTGGACCAGGCTCACCCTCTCATCCTCTCTCACGGCCCATGGTGGACTCGGTCTGTGGCGCTACCGCTCGTTCAAGCTCAAGTTCATAGGCCCAGCCCACGGTGGACTAGATTGAGCGGGTCCATGGACAAATTCAAGCAAGAGTAAGACCTTGAACCCTAATATTGTCGGGATTAGGAAAGAAGACTACCATGGCATCTTTGGATGGGGCAGAAAAAGTCAAGTGGGGGAACTTTTGAATCGCTCAAACAAAGTTTTTCTTTGCTCAAATAAAACAAAATGACTTAGACCATGCATATCCGTTGTCACATCCATGTGAGGGAGAGATAAGTTAGTGGCGCCAGTGAGAAATGTCATCAATGCTACAATGTGATATCTTCGCTAAGACTAGCTCTACTCATCATAAACACAAATAATATAAATTATATTAGGTCGTAATTGGTTCTATGGAGAAGTCATCCTCTCATATGTGCCAGCTGTCTCCCCTCCCATCTTATTGAAACCATGCAAGAGACTGCGATTTAGTTGGTCACATGATCGAACCAACATATACTGAGCTACCATTCTCCTGTCCATTTGGCCAAGACCATAAGGTCGTCAATCGGGCTGATACCATGTAAAGAGGTTGTCGTTTGGTTGGTCATATGTACCAACATACACTAAGCTGGTGTTTGGACAAAGTCAAGCAGCGGCATGAACTCAATAAAGATAGAGTGAGGAAGCAACAAGAGGCACGATTACTGGCGTCGAGAGAGCACGCCAGTCCACGCGAGCCAAGCTTAAAAAACGAGGGCCACCAGTCCCAACCATCGGTCCAGCCATCCAAAACATCGACTAGTTGCTTTCAAAAAAAAAAAAAAAAAAAAAAAAAAAAAAAAAAAAAAAAAAAAAAAAAAAAAAAAAAAAAAAAAAAAAATCGACTAGACTAGTTGCATCCGCTGAACCCAGAGAGAAGCAATACCGACTACCCTTAGGCTGTCTCCAACAGCAGCCCCAAACCGCAAAATACATGGTGCACAGCGATGTTTTTTGCATGCTAAAAACATTCTCCAACGAATACCGCAAACAGGTGTTGCATTTTTGCGGCGGGCGATTGGCAAGGCAAAAGGCAACACGCCCTCGGAGAGGGACGACGCATCTTGCATTTTCTACGGAAACGCACGGGGGGAGGGAAAGCAAGAGCCGTCGAGATGCCGCACTCGTGCCCGCGCCGAAGCGGTTGGAGCGGCGCTTCGCCGGGCGAAGCGGCTGGAGCGGGCGCTGGGGCGGCGCTGCGGCGCCCGCCGAGCGGCAGGAGCTGCGTGGCGATCGGCCAGCGGCCGGCAAGCGCGCGGCATGCATGGCAGCGCGCGCGCCGGGCGGCGGAGTCCGCGGCGCTTGGCGGCGTAGCCCACATCGCGCGGCCCTCCTCTCCCGCGGATACGGCGAGCCGGGCGCAGCAGGTGGGGACGACTGGCGCGGGCAGCGGCGGCGCGGTGGCCCGAGTTCGGGCGGGCCTCCCGAAGACGCTGGCCGCGACCCGCGAGCAAGGCCTCCAGCGCCCCGGCCGTCTTTGCCCTCAGGATGGAGCCCCGACCATGGGGGCCTTGGCCTTCTCTCCCCGCGGCGATGGCAGCCGGGCGGGCCGCAGAAAATCATGGCAGCGCGCGATGGCAGGCCCTCGCTTACATCGTGGTGCAGGCACAACCGCTCGCCGCTGGCCGGCCGCATCCGCCGCCGCTTCGGCCGGGCGGCCGCGGGGAGCGGCTCAGCGTGATGGCGAGATGCGCCCGCGAAGCGCTGGAAGCGGCATGCGTGCCGGCTAGCTGCTGGAGCGGCAGCGGCAGTGGTGGTTTTTAGTTTTGGCTGCTCTACTTCTGCGGTAGCGGTTGGAGAAGAGAAGTTTTCAATACCTTATCCTTTCACTGTACAACATGCAAACTAGTCGAATGCCTCTCCTTTTTTTGCATGGACTGTTGGAGACAGCCTTAGCACCCAAATAAAAGGGTACACTCTAGGAGCATAGTGCGATTTCAAATTTAACAAATATATTGGTAAAAATGAATGAGAAAAGAGAAGGCTGCATCAGAATCTGCGTAAGTTCCAAACCGCTTCCTTTATCTTATAGATCCAAAATATTTACAAAAAAAGAAAAGACTACGAATGTTCTTCAGAATGCAATGCAGGACTCAAGCATCCAAATACGACCAAATTAGGGGAAAAACATAAACCACTTGTTCTGAGCTTAGACGTAGGCTCATTGGCAGCACTTCCAATGTCTCCCAAAATTTCTTCCTCCTTTTCGCCATCCGTGCAGTGTTTCGACTTATCTCAATGTGATGGTGAAACATTACAGAAGTCGACGATAACTCGATTGTGAACTTGTGGTGTATCCTTCAACGCCATATCTGACAGTGCCAGTCACATCAAATTGTGTCTACGGGTTTGTCTGCTGAATCGACTTCTCCCCACGGATAATCTGTATACAAACACAAAGGTAAAAATGAGACCCCCAAAAAAAAAAAAAAGAAAGTTGTGTTCTACTTTTACATGTTTTAGTGAGCTATGCCAAATGCAATAACAGAATTTGCAGTCATGATTGCTATATGAACATAGAGACTAGAACTTTTGCATACAAATCTGCCAGGCTCGGAGTTTTTGTAGATAATGAGTGCATCCCCTGCCTGAAGGCCATGTGTCTTCACAAATTCACCTAACAAAGAAAATTGAAATGGTTCAATCTATCAAATGTCTGGATAATAAGGAAGCTAGGAAACATTTGAAACTGTATCCAAATTCCATGTCGAGGCATACCTGCAGCTTCCAGAATATACATTCTGCTTTTGTTGTTTGGCCAAAATCTGAAATAGCAAAGTGTAAATGTCAGAAAGCATTTGAGTTTAGCGACAGTAAGATGTGCCAGTTTTTGCATACTGTGGCAACTACTTTTCATGACTTTCAACTTTAAGAACGTGGCAATACTTAAGAGAGAAATCAATTTATAGAATGCTTTCAAATTCCTGGCTTTTCACAGGAAAAAGTTATGACCTCCTGGTAGGCCATTATCATTCAGAAACATATTTTGCCTCCGTTTCCTTTTTTTTCAGGAGTAGCCTTTCAAAGATGTCATAAGAGAGCTTACCTATACTTAAATTTCCATATAATCGGAAGCACCATGTCATCCATCTGCAGTATCAGAGGATCCCCTTGCACCAATGGTGGAAGACCAGCCTCAGCATCCTTCTGCAGAAGATTGAGCAGACAGTGACATTACAAAACATAGTTGACAAAGTGACCAGACTCCCCAGAATAATAGGATAGACAATGTCAAGTGATACAACATACCTTGGGAAGCACAATTCGCCCGGAATTTGCGACATCACTCTTTGTCAACTCCTTGCGCAAAATGACTTGGTACTCTCCAGAGCTGAACTTCTGAAAGTCATGTGTGTCCCATCCACACAGTGACACAGGAAGGAAAAATAGCTTGTTAATTAAGAGAGAAGTATTTGTCTAACTACTGTAGCATGACCGGGTAACTAGTACTATGTCAACCAGATTCAAACCATTTATTCTTTTTTCCGATGAACTTATCAATTGCAGATTCGACATAAGAGAGAAATACACACAATAAAGAAAGGACATGGAGTGTGTGTTAGATGTATCACGATACTCACGGAAGCGCAACTTTCATGGTTCTGCTTCGACTCAGGAAGAGTGCCAACTGTGTCACGATGAACTTCACCACTGTTTATAGTGTCCATTTCATCATTGCTTCCAACTACTGCAGGCAAATCCTGTGTATCACGCATCAGAGCAGAAGTAAAAAATTAGGAAGGGTAATGAAATCAATAAAGTTCATCATAACCTTGAAGGCTAATATCTATCTATCTATACCTCTGAATTGTCAGGTTCTTTGGCAGATATAGATCCTTCCATGGGCGTCAGGTGGGCACAAATATTTGGTCCAAGGGACATTGTAGTGAAAGAGTCAAACCCAAGGCTGGATGCACAACCTGTTGTTTCCAAAGAATATGAAGAATTTAGCGGAGGCGGAGAAGGGATTGTAAACGATTGGCTCTGCATCATTTTGTTTTTTGAGGAAACGTGAGGGGTTTTACCCCCTACTGGAATTTTATTAGAAAAACAAAGTACAGGTACAAGACTCATCAGAGGAGATCAAGAGACAAAAAAAGAAAATCAAAGCAACCACATTAGTTTATAATGTGGTTCTGCATCAGTGGATACGAATAGGAACATGCTGACTACTATTACAATGCACCAGATCACTTGGCCCATACTTAAATCAATGTGGATATCAGTAAATGCTACATTAGATTCTAATATATGTACCAAAAATAAACTGTCAGCTTACATTACATTACAGTACATGCTTGAAGGTCATAAGGACATTAAAAAGAAAGAAGACAAAATCAAACCTACTAGTTGCAACAAGCTACAGTTATGCATGTGAACCTGAAAGGAATGAAAAGAAAGCAAAGCATATCTAAGTTTGGGAAATGACTATATTCTACATGGTACCATGATTGTCTTTGTTTTCGATCAAATTTAAGCATAGTGATACATGTAAGTTAAGAAAGGGAATTCGCAGCAGGAGAATGATGGAAAGCAGGAGATGTACCTGAATCCTTATCCTGGATGTGGGCATGGCGCAATGTGTGGGGATTCTCCTCGGGGATGTGGGCATGGCGCAATGTGTGGGGATTCTCCTCCTGGATGTGGGTATGGCGCAATGTGTGGGGATTCTCCTCCTGGATGTGGGCATGGCTCAATGTGTGGGGATTCTCCTCCTGGATGTGGGTATGGCGCAACGTGTGGGGATTCTCCTCATGTTGTGTAGGGTAAGTAGAGCAGGATACATTCTTGTTAAGCATGTAATGGGTCCACAGGGCATAGGACTGGGAGAGGTTGTAGTGGAAGGGTGTACTGGTGGTAGCAGGGACAGGCTGTGCGGCAACGGTGGCGGCGGCGAAGGCGCTGTTGGACGCGCTCCAATCGGTGAAACCTCTTGGAGGCTGAGACTGGGGGGCGGCGGCGTTGGCATTGGCATTGGCATTGTGTGTGGAGGAGGCATCAGCATCAGGTCTAGGTCCAGGTCCTGCAGCATAGGGTTTGGGGTGAGCAACAAGTAGAATTGGAAGCATTTGTATTTGTATGCATAAAAAAACAACAAGAGTATTAACTGTACATTCAGTTAGATTAGGCTTAGATTCTGATAGTACTCTAGTCTATTCTACTATACTGTGGTGTAATAAATAAATAAATAATAGATGAGCAGCAGTAGCAGTGGACAGTGGTGGTGGAACAGAAATTGTCCCGTGCAAGCAAAATTAAGCACCAGCAGACACCAGTGTTTGCAAAATTGAATGGTAGTATATTTAATTCCAGGTGGCCTCCGTCCGTAATCCATCCAAATACCCGTCCATATTCTACATCCGGGGTGGGTGAGGGAAATGGACGGAGGAGAATGCGGAGGGAAGAGGGGTGACTGACCGGCGGCGGGCGCTCCTGCTCCCGCCCCGAGAGGGAGGTGGAAGGGAGGGGAAAAGGATGCAGTCCCCCCTGGGTGGGTTCTGCACGGCGGCGAGGAGCGCCTGGTAGTGGTACTGGTGGTGCGGGCCCCCCGCCCCAGCCCCGGCCCCGGCGCCGCCGTCGCCGTCGGGTGCTCCCATCTGCCCCATTCCCCCTGCTTCTGGGCTCCGGAAGGAAGGAGGGGCGAGGCGATGTGGAGAAGCGGGGGAATGGTGGTGGGAACGGATGGATGGATGGATGTGGTCGTCCGCAACCCACTCACGAGCTGCTGGGATTGGAAGCTGCTGGGGGCTAGTCACGAGCTGCTGCTGCTCTCTTCCACCTCCCTCCTCCTCATCTACCCGTGCCGTCCCGTCCCGTCCCGTCTCGTCTCGTCTCCACCTGGGAAAGGGTGGGGTGGGGGGCTAGCACCCAGCACTAGCACTCTACCACTACCACTGCAGCAGCAGCTGCACTCTCTCTCTCTCTTGACGGAGGGAGGAAAGAAGGGGAAAGGGCCAGAGTGCCAGACGAGTGCCAGACGCCCTCTTCTTTCCTCTCTCTGTCCACCTCGCCCCACCGGCCACCTGCAGCCCGCCTGCTGCAGAGCAGAGCGCAGCACAGGGACCGGACCGCTGGTCCTGCAATGGCTCCCCCCGTTGTTTTTCTCTTCTCTCTCTACACGCCGTGCCAGCCAGCCCCCGCACTCATGGTGGAGTGGAGTGGAGTGGAGTGGAGCCTCCTTTTCATTCGTCGCTTTTCCCCCTCCGTCTCCTCGATCGGGAGAAAAGGAACGAAATATCCTGGCAGGATTTTGCACCCATTATCACTATCCATTTTCTTCACGCCTTCAATTGTATTTACCTCCCGCTTCATTTCTGTCCCAAATTTCTATCCCTTCTCAGTAGTTATTCTTATTAATACCATTATCTGTTATTGGACTAGTCATTCCTAGCCAAATTTTCATTCATAAATAAATGAAATATTTTGTCATCACTAGAATGATGAAGTATTTTTTTTTGTCATTACTAGTATAAATAAATGCACGTGCGCTAAGAATGTTTTGCAAACAACTGTCTAAAATTAAAAGATTTCTTCTAGAATTTTCAATAAGTACTACCTCCGTCGGTGAAAGCTTGCAATTCGTTTGACGGGTCTAGCTTCGCTGGAGTGGACCATTGCGCGCAAAGATCGAGGATCAGATACCTCGCGGATGGAGATGCTAACACCAAGTATTTCCACTGGCTTTGGCTAGGGGCGTAAAAACGCAAGAACACTATTCTTCCGCTTGCGGGATGAGAGCGAGCCTTCGCTCTGGGCACGAGGACATGGCGGGAGTGATATATAAACACTTCAAGAGCGTCTTTGGGCAGCCGAGAGCAAGCGACTTCGTCATGGACTTCGCTGCGCTTGGAATTCCCCCGACAGACCTCTCCACACTAGATCTCCCCTTCTCCGAGGATGAAGTGGCAAAGCGAAGACGTGAACTTCCCGGGACAAGGCACCGGGCCGGACGGGTTCACGGGAGCCTTCTACAAGGCGGCTTGGCAAACCATCAAGCCCAGGACGCCCTCGCGGCCGTCAACTCCTTCTCCTTGGGGGGGTACTCCCCGTATTCGGGCACCTTAACAACGGCCTCATAGTGTTGTTGCCAAAGAGGTCGGACGCCAACACACCATCACAATTTCGGCCGATCTCAATGATCCACAGCTTCGGCAAGCTTGTCTCCAAAATGATGCCCATGCGGCTACTGGGCGAGCTCATATCGCCAAACCAAAATGCCTTCATCAAAGGCCACATGATCCATGACAACTTCAAGTTCGTACAGAGGGCGGCGGTCTATTTGTGCAAAGAAGAGGACTCCGATGTCGCTCCTCAAGCTAGACATCTCCAAGGCCTTCCACACCGCCTCTCGGCGCTTCCTACTTCAGTGTTGCGGGCTTTCGGTTTGGCTTAAAATCGGGCGGCGATGGGTAGCCACCCCGCTATCCTTAGTGTCGTCGCGGATCCCGCTCAATGGGAGGTCGGGAAGACAATCCAAAGACATGAGAGGCGCCCAACAAGGGGACTCCTTATCACCAATGTTGTTCATCATCGTTATGGAGGTCTTCGCTTAGCTTACGGCGGGCCGAAAGCAACCGCTGCCGCAGCCATGGCAACCGCGGCCATCGATACCACGCAGAACATATGGCCCGACGACGTCATCTTTTTCATGCGACCCGACCCAGTACCGAGGCTAGAGTGGTCAAGGAAATCCTCACAATCTTCGCGTAAGGCCGTCAGGCCTCAAAGACCAACCTTGAGAAGTGCTCCATCACGCCAATCTACGCGACGGATGCAAGCATGCTCGACATCCGGCCGGATCATGGGTTGTCAACTCTCCCGAGTTCCCCATCACGCACCTCGGTTTGCCCTTGAGCACAAGGAAGATCCCCAAGGCCAAGATCCGGCCACGGTGGATGCGATCGCTAGGAGACTTCCGGCATGTCACGGCCCACTCATGGCGAAGCGGCCCACTCATTTGGATCAAATCGTCCTCCTCGTGTGGTCCCCATCTACACTATGATAGCCGACGGGCTACCTCCATGGGCCATCGAGGAGATTGATAGCATCGTAGGGAGATTCTTCCGGGACGGGCAAGGAGGGTTCCATCCGGGAAATGCATGGTTGCTTGGCCCACGGTGTTTCGATCCCCAATCGCACTAGGTCTGCTCGAGCATTACGGATCTACGGCTTGGAACGACCGCCTTACAAAAGGTGTGGTTGCGCAAAAGACATTGACGACAATCGAGCATGGACGGAGCTGCTACTAAAGGTTTCCAAGGAGGTCCAAACATTCTTCAACATGTCCACCTTCACGCAACTGGGGAACGGTCGTTCCACCAAGTTCTAGACAGGACGTTGGATACAAGGACGAGCGGTCAAAGATATCGCACCCTCATTTTTGGACTACATCGGCCCGCGGGTGCATCTCGACAATCATAGCGGATGGCCTGCTTCGGCCATGCATGGTTTGGCCAGATCACAGGTGGGATCACTGTGCCACTCACCGTCGAATACTTCACCCTTTAATTGGAACCTCGTCAGCAATGTGCAGCTGTCGGACGAGGACGATCGCCTCATGTGGAGGTGGACACCTTCGAGGACAATATTCCTATCTGCCTCTGTGGCGCTTCAAATGCCATCACACTCAATCCCGGGTTGCGCGGGATCCGGAAAACCTAGGCTCAGCTGAAGTGAAGATCTTCCTATGGCTAGCACTGAGGAAGAGACAATGGACAATGGATAGGAGGCGACGGCACGGTCTCGAGGCCCACGACGACTGCTTCCTCTGCGACCAGGAGCCGGAGACGATCGACCACATCATCGCTTCTTGTTCATTCTCCACGCAGCTATGGTGGGCGATCCCCGGGCGTTTTCGGAGTTGACTCATCGCGGGTGGGACACACCGATACTCGGACCGGTGGGACAAATGAAGAACGCGGTGGCACGGCGACAAGCGGAAGGGCGCCAACACTCTCTTTGCCTTGGTAGCATGGGAGATTTGGAAGGAACCCAACGTGAGGTGCTTCCGCAACGAGACGCCCTTCATCACCCAACCACGGCTACCATCAAGAACACCGCCGATCTATGGATCGAGGCCGGGCGCCGCAAACTTAGTTGTCTAATTCGCGAGTAGTCCGCTAAGATTAAGTTTGGTGAGGCGGCGTTCATTGTAATTTATTTCCTCCCAAACATTGGACATGGTGTGTAAAAATCTCTTCTTAATATAAAAGATACACAAATCTTTTTGCGTATTCGAGAAAAATTTATAATAAATATTATTAACATTTTTTACTTCCAACAAACTTTTATTCAAAATATATTCTATAACTAATCTAATACTACTTCTTTTTGTACCATGAATATTTATATTAATATAAATTTAGTCAAAATTCAATGTGATTGACTTGTCGAAAAAAAACAAGAATTACATTCTTGTTTGGATTGGGAAAGTAAAAAGGAAAGCTGTACCAAAATACCAAGTGACTACAAAACTGAAGAGCAACAGATTAAGCTGCATGAGTCATTAAAAGTTGGATGGTGTTGGAGGGCCAATGAGCAGAGTCACAACTACGCGCTTGATTGGTTCGGCTCCAAAATTTTTCCTGCTAAAATTAGGGCAAGCCGAAACAACAGCATGTCAAAATCTAGTTGCCAAAACCTAGAGATATTTAGTTTTTGAGTGCCTTAGGTTTGGCTAGGTTGATTTGGTGCCCAACCAAATGAATGTCTAACTTTTGGTACTGCCATAGTTTTAGCTGGGCAGATTTTAGAGTCCAACCAATCAGGCCCGTTTACATACTTGGATTTCGTTCTCAAACTACATGGATCTACATGTCATTTCATTAATAAGGAGATATGAATACAATGGGAAGAGGTGATTCCGTAAATAATCTTGATATACCATACAATTATCTTGAAGGGCAATTTCGAAATAGATGTTTCTAGCTCGAAACAAGTTACGTGCAAAACCATTTCTCTGCAAGAGATAAACAAAAGTGAACCTTTTTTTACCATAATTTATCTTATCCATTAGCAGTAAACTAAGCTCCCTGGTTGAATCGATTATTATTTAACACTAAACAAGATGGTCCTCCAAACAATTACCAAGGAGCAACATCTTCACATTGATCCGGACAAAATACCCTATGAAATAGGAAAACATGGTTATGATCCACGTATTTTGCACATGATTTCCTTTTTTTTTTTTTTTTTTTGTCTTGGTAGATGCAAAAAATTTGGAACAAAATCTTGTTCTCAGTCTCCCTACATCTTCGGCTTCCTTTATTGATGCCAACCACCCTTGAGCTTCTCCCAGGACAGTGTGACACTACATGGCCACAAGCACAAACATATGGAAATTGTAGGTAGATAGCCGAGCTGCGCCTATAACTTGGTCTGGGATGTGTTTGCCTGAAAGTACACATATAATAGCGAATTAATTAACACCGAAAAGTGAGGTGAGTTCCTCATATACATCGACAGGTGAAAACCTCCCAGTTCATTGGTAGAGATGGGGATAATTTTTTTAATCCCAGATAGTCTTCTAATGGACCATCCTTAGCATGACTGAACTGAATTTGCAGTTTTTAAGGAAATGGAAACTGTCAAGGTCACTTCAAAAAAAGAGTTCTTCAATGTAGAAAAGAGGCACCAACCTGTATTAGTAAAAGCCATATCAACTACTAATGTTGTGGCAACACCAAAAACCAAATACAGTATACATGCATGCAGATAGGCTTCAGTTGATTTGTTTATTTTGTCATGGAGGAGGGGTATCAGATATGCAGTCATTATTCAGTTAAAAAATTACAAGATGTTGCACTCCCTACAACCACCTATTATGAGAGAGTTAAATGCAAATACATCTCAAATTAAAAAAAGATTGCCCAGCCACATAGTGATAGAGCAGCAGATCAACCTCTTTGCCCTTTTATTCAACCACTCAGAAACAAAGTTACATGAACCATGACCTTCAATCTAGGCGCTGGAGGCCTAGAGCAATGAAGCTACAACAACCATAGTCAGGGGCACAGATACAACAATCTCAGCCAACGAACCATGAATGGATGGGGATGTGTTGACGCTTAAAAGGGGGCTTCACACCAACACACACAGGGAGGACCTTGGACGCCCACGAAGGTCGCGACCGACATTGTAGCGGCGAGCACCGCGCGTATGGGCCGCCCTAACCGATCTAGGGATTGGTAGGGGTGACGAGAGAGCTCGGTGGCCGGATCTACGGAAGAACCTCCAACGCCTCGGGAAGACCCGTCGGGAGAACGCACGCCGAGGGGTGCTCTAGGACCAGCGTGGCCGCCTAGAACGCCCGATTTAAGAACGCGGAGTTCGCGCCGAATAAGCAAGCCAGGATAGAGGGGTTGAAGGAAGAAGATGACCTACAAACGGGACGGGGGAGGTAGATTGGTTGTCGATTGGATGTAGATGGGATCAAATCGGCCACTTGAACCTCTTATTATATAGAGGAGGGTGGTCTTATCCTTTTAGGAAACCGTCCTTAGACGTTTCCAATCTCTAAAATTGACCCAAACACGATTTAGGAAAGAACCGGTTCGGAATCCGTACGGACGTGTCAATTTGTACGCGCCAGCCGGCGTCCGGCGCTTGCTGGTATCATCCACGCGCAAAGAATCAGCGCCTGACACGCCTACTGCGGACCACCTGACGCCGTGCTGGCGTCCGGCGCAAGCCGGTGCTGCCCAGGTGCGAAGGAACGAGCGCCTGGCGCACCCATCGATCCACCAACTGACGCTGCTCATTTGATAGCCAGCGTCCGGCGCTTTGATAGGAACCATCTCCTCCTTCGCTGAACTTCTTTTGACTTCTTTGATAGCAATGCTTTATACGTGCATGCCATATATACACGTATACATGTATATCATCCTGATTGCCTTGGCCAAATAATCGAGGACTCCTTTGTCTAGTACTTGAAGCTTGCCATGTATCTATAACCCCTATATAGAAGGAGGCCACTAGAGGACTTCTCTCAACATGCAGAGTGTACACGTAGGCATCACACGCTGGCATCCCGTTCGTTGGTCGCGGCGGCCTCCGGACCCGAAATTTTGTTTCATTCCAGTTCTGGGCTCCTCTGGTGTCCGCCCCGGCACCCACCCCTCGCGTCTCAGCTCCTCAACATGTCCTGCAGCACTGGGAGAAGAAACGCATCTTCAGTTAACGAAAACGCCAGCTCCACCTCCGTCCTCCATGATGTCCTCCACCGATCTCTTTCACTCCTTAATTTCTGACGCATCGGATCCTTCAGGCCCCCTACTTAAGGCCGGTGCCCTTCTCCCTCTCTCTCTGCGACGCGGCTCGACGAACTCCTGCTCGCGGAGGCCGGCTGCTGGTTCCTGCTCGCGGAGGTGGCCGGAGCTCTGGAGCACGGGCCCTCGGCGGCGGCGCGTGGCTGGATCTGAGGCCATTGCGGCGGGGTTCCTGCTCATGGCGCGGACGGACGAGCTCAATCCCCGACTTGTCGGGCGCGGCGGAGCATGACGAGGCGGTCAGGATCGTCAGGGTCGCGCCCTTCCCCCCGCGCGCGAGAAAGCAAGTGGCTCCACATCGGGGATCCAGTGGTGCCATGGTTGGCCGTCAGCGAGGCAGGGGACGGCGGCATCTTGGCCGATTCCGCGGCGAGCAGGAAGGGAGGAAGGAGGATTTGGAGGCGGCGGGGCAGGGGCGGAGCTCCCTGCGGCGGGAAAGCGCCCACGGGCGACAGGGCAGGGGCGACGAGAAGCCTTGGTGGAGGCCGGGGGTGGTTGATTTACTGCGTCTCCAATTTTCTATTATTTGGCATCCACGCTCATGGAAAAATCCCGATAATTATGCAGGTTTTTTGGATGTTTGTTACGCTGGAGACCTGGGAATCGTTGATTGGTTATCCAGTAGATATTCCATAAAAGCAGTGCACTGATACTGGCTGGTAATCAGTAAATGTCAACCATTGGTATTTTGTATTTTTTCATGGCAATCCTTGGGCAGTTTTATTTCTTTCGGTTACTTCACATCAATGCTCTTTCCCAACAAACGTTGTCTCAAGAACAGCCCTGTGTGCAATAAATAACAATACTAATTAATTCTAATCTAGCGAAAAGAAATAGTAACTGTACACCAATTAATTTTATAGTCTCAATGTGATTCAGGTAGCTACTGTTTTGTTGACCTTGATAATTTTGCTCCTTTTTATCTTATCTATAACATGTTAAAATTTCATCCATTTTGCAGCGGCTCGCAGACAAAACGAAAACTTATCTTAGCCAGGAGGCTCCGATTGATAATCAAGGAAAACAGCCAAAGACATATTGAGAGGAACGAAGACAAAAGGATTACATCAGCTACCAACCGGGTCTAAATAAATAGTTGTTTGCGCTCAACATTTCTGGGTTTAAAAACTACGTTTCCAAGAGCTTGTCACTTTGTTCTAAATAAATCGTCATGTATATACGATGAACTGAACGTTATCTATTCACTTCGACTCAATAACTTCATTTCAGAGAGCTTGCCACATTGTTTTAAATAAATCGTGCTGTACACTCAATTAAGTGGTATACCTGTCAAGATGAGATGATAAGATGGAAATATTTCTTATGATCAATGCATTCTTTGTTACTTCCCCGCAAGAACGCTGGGAAATTCCCCTAGTTGACCAAATATACGCGGCCAACTTATGCTACCCGGCTGTACGTGTATGAATACCTCGTTTTGCCTCGATCTTGCTTTCCATATCGTGGAGTGGTCAGGGAGTTGTCGGAAGGGTCGCCTAGCCATCGTTATAATCATGTTCATGACTAGCTTGACACGCCCAAGCATCTGAAAATACATCTGGCCATTTTCGGGTGTCAACAGGATGGAAGCAGACAGAAATGCATAGTAGAATAGTTCATTCATGTAGCAACATTAGCTAGCAATGCTTCTGAATTCATTCAGAGAACAGATAGTCACTGGCTGCAAGATACTACCAAAACCAACATGTCACCTTCATTACACTACACTAGTGATGCTACGACTAGAATCTATCCGATCCCCCTTCCCTCTCGCCTAGCTTGAAACCAGTGACTTATAATTTGGAACAATGTGTCTAGATACAAAGCAAAATGGATAAACCAAAAAAAGTCAAAAGCGACTTATAATTTGGAACGGAGGGAGTAGATCATAAATAATAATCGTTTATAGGGACCCAGAAATTTCTTTGGCAAATGGGAAGCTAAAATTCAAACTTCACCTAAAAAAGAGGATTTTGTACTTCTCATTGCTGAAAAAGGTGCTTGGAAGAAAAATACGCAATAGATAGAATTAGATGGCTATGAAAAAATGCAGGTTCAGCTATTCTCCCTCATGTATAGCATATTATCATCACCACAGCTGCACTCATAGCTTTCCCATGTATTCGTGCAGCTGTAACACTTGCACTTACTGACAGTAAAGTTTCTCTTTGCGTTCATCAATGTCTGCAAATAATAAGTAGACTAAAATAGATCACAAAACACATCAATTTAGTTCGTGGTGTCGAAATGTGGAATTAGAGAACCAACCTTAGCAGGTACTACATTTTAAAACTTGAACCACTGGTATGCATGAAAGCATTCAGACTTATAACATGAAAAGGATACTCAAGATTTATCATCAAAGTGTTTTCGTATCGTTTGTTTATCAATAATATTTGTAACATGTAATCAGGAAAAAACGTAATGAATAGCGATATATTATCTGATTAGAAAATTTTCCAATATAACTTATGCCCCTGCAATGCAATAATTAAATTCATAGCATACCTTCACAACGGGTATATCCAATCCATCGACAACAAATTCTAAGCCTTTCACAATAGGGCAGTCGGAAACACGCTCACATAAATGCAATTAGAACCTCTTACCAGACAAGAATTGAGCGATGTTACAAGCATCAGCAGCATGCATGGTGGTTAAAAAGTGCATGCAGTAAGGTCGAATCAGTTGGTCTTCTTTGACGAATCATCCTCCAAGGAAGTAGCGTTGTTACCACTGTTATCTTTGTTGCTGTCACTGTTAATTTCAAGGTCAGGAGCTATTGCTGCATAAGGTTCCACATTAGATAGCCGAGCTGCGCCTATAACTTGGTCTGGGGAGCCTCTCATATGTGTTTGCCTGAAAGTACACATATAAGTACATAATAGAGAATTAATTAACGGCCAAAAGTGAGGTCCTCATATACATCGACAGTGAAAATCACCGGGTTCATTGTTAGAGATGGGGACAATTTTTTTTTAATCCCAGACAGAGTTTACTAATGGGCCATCTTCAGCAACACCGAACTGAATTAGCAGTTTTTAAAGAAATAGAAACTGACAGGATAACTTAAAAAAGAGTCCTTCAATGTAGAAAGAGGCACCAACCTGTATTAGCAAAGCCATATCAACTACTAATGTTGTGGCAACACCAAAAACCAAATAGTATCACATATGCAGTCAATATTCAGTTTTCAAAAAATACAAGATGTTGCAATCCCTACAACCACCTTTTTATAAGAGAGTTAAATGCAAATACATCTCAAAAAATAAAAAAAAATGCCCAGCCACATAGATAGAGCAGCAGATCAACCTCTTTGCCCTTTTTATTCAACCAAACCACTCAGAAACAAAGCAACATGAACCATGACCTTCAATCTAGGTGCTGGAGGCCTAGAGCACTGAAGCTACAGCAACCATTGTCAGGGGCACAGATACAATCTCAGCCAACGAACCATGAAGAGATTGGGATGGAAGCAGACAGAAATGCATCGTAGAATAGTTCATTCATGTAGCAAACATTAGCTAGCAATGCTTCTGGTTTCATTCAGAGAACGGATAGTCACTGACTGCAAGATACTACCAAAACCAAGATGCCACCTTCAGTACACTACACTACACTAGTGACGCTACAACTAGAATCCATCCGATTCCCCTTTCACCTAGCTTGATACAAGCGACATTTCTAGCAAGACACATCTGCCAGCCATTTATAGAAATGGACAAGAACAGCTCGAGGCCTCGCACATCTAGATGTCATCATCCAGGTCATCATCCAACTCGTTCTTCTCATCGTCATCTTCCTGGTCACCGGCGTCTTGCTCATCCTCGTCACGAGCCTTGTTCCTGATGCGCTTCTTTGCAGGCTGATCCACCTCCTGGTCCCCATCCTTGTCATCTGCCTTGGCTTTCTTGGTGCCGACATTGTTCTCCTGCATCACAGGTGGAACACCGAATCAGAGAAATATATATGCTTGAGGTAGCAGTAGCAGGCAGACACACATGACCATGCCGAGCAAGGGAGGAGCAGAAGATGGACTTACACCACTGCCCTCTCCATTCTCGGCCTGAGCCTTGAGCTCGGCAGCCTTTTCAATGTAAGGCTTCTTCTCCTGATCCAGAAGAATGAACACCATGAATGATGAGCAAGACAGTCAATGGATTCAGAACGGAAAAGTAGAGAAACAACAGAGTAGTACTGACTTCGTCTGTCATTGAATTCCACTTCTCCCCTCCCTCCTTTGAAACCTTGAATCAATGAACAGATAGATGGATTGATTCAGTCAGACAGTCAGTCAATAAGATTAGAAGAAATTGGGTGGGATGAAGGGAAACATCACATACAGTGGCGACACTCTTGTTGTCCGGATGGGCAGCCTTGTACTCCTTCCTGAAGTCGTCCCTGAGAACAAAGTCGACAATGTAATGCAACTGTAGCAAGAGGGAGGGGAGGAAGAAAGACGTGCGTGGCAGTGGAGTGGCATTGCATACATGAAGAGGAAGAAGGCGGTGGGCGAGCGCTTGCGCTTGGAGGAATCCTTGTTGCCTTTGCCTCCCTGCCCCCGTCCCTTGGCGGAGGGCTTCTTGCGTTCGGCGACCTCGACGGTCTTCTCGACGACCGTGGCCTCGAGCGTCATCCTGATCTTGCTGTCGAGGCTGCAGCTGTGCATGTCGATGAGGACGACGGGGACATCCTTGTTGCAGGCCTCGCTGCACGGAACATCGGGGTCAGAAATGGAGAAGATGATGGAAGAGGACAGATAGGCAAGCAGGTGAAGTTACTTACCATCTGGTGAAGGCGCTCCCGTCCCTGGAGCGCTTGAGGACGGTGGCCTCGACGCGCTTCCTGCCGTTGCCGCTGGACTTGCCTCCCGCCATGGATGGATGCTCAGCTTGCTTTGCTGCTTGGGGAGGCTTGGGCGGCGATTGCGATTGCGATTGCTGTTGCTGTGCAGGCAGGAGAGGAGATCGGAGTAATAAAGGCAGGGCAGAAGCGGAGGCGGCAAAGAATTCGCTGGGCAGGGCAGGCGCGCGCGCGGCGCGGGGCAATATCCAAATCACAGCGAATTGCTGGCGGCGGCGGCGGGCGGGCGTGGGGGAAAGCCCCAAAGCAAAGCCAATTGGCAATCCGAAATGGAGATCCACAGCAGTTGGCGGCCATCGAATGGGATCGGACGGTGCGCGCTTCTCCGTCTTGGCGCCAACCAAAGTTGCTGTCCCCGCTCTTTTTTTGGTTGCTCTCTCCCTCCCAGATCCAAATCCCGCGCCAGCTGACTTGCCTTGTCCACACACACAAGTACACGACACGACGCCCTCCTCCCTGTAGGATAGTGATAAACCGGCGCATTGTCTTGCGCTTATAATAAGCCAGCAACGCTACAATTTTGTGTTTCTACACCTTCAGAGTTAATTATTGTTATAAGGTATCTTGGGCTATTTATAAACTATAATAATAAGAAAATCACAATGTGTTTTAAAATGTTCGTCTCACCTCATAAAAACACTTGAAAAAAAAAAAAAAAGAGTAAAATCCACCGTAGGTCTTTGAACTTGTCCACGAGGCCTCATCCAGCCCACGTATTTAGAGAAACTAGGTAAACACGCCCAGGAACTTATCACGAAGTCTCATGTATGTCCAAAACCGGGTTTGGTGACGTTTTCTTCTGATGAAAGAAGTTTTTTTTGTCTTTTTATTTTTTTTTTTCAATTTAGATTGAATCTTTGAAAAATCATAGTAAATTATAGAAAAATCATAAAATAAAAAATCTAATTCTTTTTGGACTTCACGTGAGTAGATCTACAAGTGAACATATAATACAAGATACTTTTAGAACAAAATTTTACATGAGTAGATCTACGAGTCAATATATAATATGGTATGGTTTAGTACAAAATTTTTGTTCTTAGTTTTTTTTTTTCTTTGTTATTTATTTATTTGAATCTTTAAAAAATCATAGTAAATCAAAAAAATTATAAAATAGAAATCTAATTTTGTTTGACTCCACGTGCACATGTCTACGCTTGACATGAGTATATAATATGATATGCTTTTAGTCAATAAAATAATTAGAAGTGCTGCTACAAATTATTTCAATTAATTACGTAAAAGCATAGATTTAAAGCTACAACAAAAATTTTGTACTAAAGTATACTATATTATATGTTCACTGTAGATCTACTCACGTGAAGTCCAAAAGAATTAGATTTTTCATTTTATGATTTTTCTATAATTTACTATGATTTTTCAAAGATTCAATCTAAATTGAAAAAGAAAAATAAAAAGACAAAAAACCACTTACTATAGCAAAACCGCCTACCAAATCCGGTTTTGGACCTGGATGAGACCTCGTGATAAGTTCAGGGGACCTGCTTACCTAGTTTTCTAAGTACATGAACCTAGATGAGACCTCATGAAAAGTTTAAGGACCTACAATGAATTTTACTAAAAAAAAAACTACCTTATGCAACGAAAAAGTAGTTTCCCGGAGTATAAATTGAATAAGAAAACGATCAGTTTAGGAGGCTATCCAAGCGTAATGCCTTGTTTCTTTGTGCTTTGTTTCAAAAAATATATATATTTGTTTATGCACGCTTCCTAGAGTTTAGGTGTCTGAAAATACAGAACCAAAGGCACATGGCAACTGAATGAAAGTGCTGACAACCAAAAATGTCCTATGTGATTTTTTGGTGACTTGAACGTGTTAAGAGGGTCATGGACATGGTTGGAGTGCAACAAAAGGGTCAAAAGATTAAAAAAAAAAATTCAACAAAAGAAGTGGCAAGCCGAAAATAACACGCTACTGGAACCCAGCGAAGCGCGTCCGGTGTAAAGGCATCCGAATGGTCCAGCGGTTTTGGACCGCGTCCGACGCTGGTGTCCAGCGGTCCCCCTTAGCTGTAGGTCTTTCTAGACCACGTCCAGAGACCCATCCGGTGTAAGGCATCTGAATGGTCCGGCGGTGCCCCTCGATTTCGGTCCTTTCGACGGACGGCGTCGACGAAGCGCCGGACGCCGCCTAAGCGGCGTCCGGCGCTGGGGGGTCAGCGGTCCCCCTCAGCTACAGGTCTTTTCGGACCACGCCCCAGGAGAGCGCGTCGTGTAAGGCATCGAATGGTCCGGCGATGCCCCTCGATTTCGGTCCTTTACGGGACCGCGTCGGCGGGGACGCCGCCTAAGCGGCGTCCGACGCCACGGCGTCAGCCGGTCCCCTCAGCTCTGAGTCTTTACGGACGCGTCAGGAGACACATCTGCCGCTCTGCGGTGGGCGTCAGCGCACGCGTGCGTGTCGTCTGAACCGATCTCGTTTGCGAGCGAATTTTGGAAAGGTTTGGTGTTTGGAAAGCGTATCTAATGTGGTTTCCTAAGGGGATAAGACCACCCCCTCTATCTATATAATAAGAGGTTTATAATTTGATCCCATCTGCATCCAATCGACATTAGATCAATCTATCAACTCCTCAAACCCTATTCTCTCCTCTCCAACCCCTCTACCCTGCCGTTCGGCGGCGTTCCCCACGAATTTCGTCGACATCCTAGGCGGCCTTGCTGGTCCTAGGAGATCCCTCACATGTGTCCTCCCGAATGTTTTCAGAGGGCGTTCTGAGGTCATTCCAGCCAAAACCGAGCTCTATATCGCCTTTTCGATCTCTAGATCATCTTGGTTGATTACGTTGTTGTTCTTGCTGCGTTTGTAGGTTGTTTGCAACCTCGAGGGCATCTAAGACCCACAGGTGTGTTGAGGCGGTCTCGTCGATTCCCGTCAACGGGCGAAAATCAAAGAAGTTCTAAAATAATCTGGTTTAGATCTAATGAATGAGAATCATTGCCTTATTAGATGTAAAATTCCAAGCACGTGAAATATAATGTTTGTGTCTATGGTACTATCATACACATTGCACAGCCAGTTTTTTTTTTTTTCTTTTTGGTTCTATATAAGCCGCATGCTCTTCTTTGTGAGGCCTGCTCGTAGTACTATAGGATCGTATCGAAAGGCCGGGCTTCCTTTCCACCATTATTTTTTCCACTGTTTGCAAAAGCACACATTGGATTTGTTGTAATATTTCAAAATAAACCTCCCTACTGATTCATCTGTCCCAACGTGTACCCATGCCCCTGCCATTGCCCGCCAAACCATATGCACACGAGGGGCATGGACATGGCAGATTCATGCAGCAGCCATGAGCCCATGACCGTCTTGAGCGAGTAGTTGGAGCACACCCTCCACCCATCTGCACAAGATCGACTTGACAGCTACTCCAATCCGATGATCCATATATACATAGCCACATTGTTGCCGATCGATCGAGAGACGTTACTACACGCTAGTAGTAGTAGCCAGCTGCAGGTCCAGTTAAGGGGGTGGTACGCTACCATGGCTTGCTCCAGCTGCAGCCGGCTCGCCGGGGCCTCGCTGCTGCTCCTCGTCGTCATCCTCCTTGCCGCCGTCGGAGCTTGTGCTTCTGCCGAGGCGGAGATGACCATCGCGGCGGCGGCTGTCCGGAGGAAGGACGACGTCGTCGTCACAACCACCACTGCTGGTGGTGGATCAACCTCGCCGTCATCGTCACCCTCTCCAGCAGCGGGAGGAGCAGAGAAGAAGGAGAGCAAGGACGACGGCAACGGGAACAAGGAGAAGGAGAAGGAGAAACCCAAGGGCGGCGCGACGTCGACCAAGAAGCCGTCGCCGCCGGCCAAGTGCGTCACGAGCAAGGACTGCCACCTCAAGCGGCTCGTGTGCGCCAAGAAGTGCACCATGGCCGCCCACAAGAAGTGCGCCGCCAAGTGTTCCCATTCCTGCAACGCCCTCCCCATCTGCACTTGATCGATGACGGATTATCCCGATCCATTGTTAGATTCACACAGATATATAGTTGTTGAGCCAAGACGCATGCACGATACCGATCGAATAAGCTTGTCCTTCCTTGTCGCACTGGAGTAGATCAGTAGAGACAGTAGTTAGCTACTAGCTAGGATCGAGTCAGAGTATCCCCTTTCCTGTTGTCCTCTTCGATTGTCCTGCTCCTGCATCTTCTTCCTTACGGTTCAGAAATGTTTGTCTGTTTTCTAGCATTCGCTTATTTTCCAATCTGGATGATTTCTGGGTGAGCTAGCCTCCAATTTCATACACCGGCCTGCAGCGGTCTTCCTGCTTTCTGAAACTGAAAGCATGCGCAACAACACACATGCAATGCAGTAGTCATGCAGTTCCAGTTTCCAACTTATGACGATTCAGAGGCAGCAAGTTAATTGTACATACATACAAGACACGACCTATGAATACATCACCGTCATATAATATATTTACATGTAGTCACGTCAGGGAAGAGCAAGCACAATAATCCACCCATAACTATAACCACCGTATCAGTTGCACCTTCCACCCCTGCGATTCATATAAATAAAAATTAAAGTAAATTTCACCTGGCGGTCCTCAAACTTGTCCCGAGATTTCAATTAGGTCCCAGATGCTTTGAAAACGCCAGAAGCGCTAAAGACTCAACTTGTATTATTGTGTCAATCCGGTCCAAATTAGCTCAGGGAGCCTGACGATGCCGATGTGGCATCCGGTGCCTACCTGTGCGCTTTCCCACTCGGTTGCAAATATGCGAAAACCCCTTGTGAATCTCGCCTCACCGATTCCGCCCCACCGCTTCTTCCCGCGATGGCCCGACGAGGCGACAAGGGCGGCCGCCTTCACCGGGTGGGCGGTAGTGGTGGCGGGCGACTCGATTCGTCCGTCCCCACTCCCCAATGGCTCCGCATCGTCGAAAAGGAAGGGGATCCGCCACCCGAAGTTGGTGAGTTCGCCCCTCCTCGCCGCTGCATTCCCTACTGTTAGGGTTAGGTTTGCGGTCTGGGTTTAGGCACGGAGTCGCGGCGCTTACGTGGACGGCGGTGCAGGGCATGGAGGCCTGCGTGCTCGTGACATCCTGCATCGCCGCCGCCCGCCATGGCCTCGCGTGCACCGCCGTCCGCCCGTGCATGCGGCCGTGAATGGGAAGGCGGGCAGCCCGGCGCTCCCGGGGCCTCTGAGAGAAAAGCAGCAAGCAGGCCAGGAGTGCACCTGGGCCACGCGCGCATCGAAGCAGCAAGCTGCAGGCTAGCTGCAGCAAGCGGCCAAAAAAATGAACGCAAATGAGTTCACCTGTTTGCCTTTTCTTTTTCCTTTTTTTTTTGTTACTAAATGCAAATGAGTTCACCAACGCACCTCTCTCTTTCTAATAAAGCTTAACCAAATGTATTGATGTTGATGATTTGGTATTCTGTAGGTCTTGACGGCACTCAGATTTCAGTAGAAATTCATCATGGCGGTGTTTTCTGTGGAATTGGAATCAACCAAACTTATGTCAATGAGAAAGTGGACTGGTTTGACAATATGGATGTAGATTTATGGTGTTACTTTTGGGTTGTGGATTTTGTTACCAAACTTGGCTATGACATGTCTTCTCCCAACTTGAAAGTGCACTGGTTGTTGCCTGGCAAAGACATTTGTGATGGTTTAAGGATTATATCCTGTGATGGGGACACAGAAGTAATGAGGCAATTTGCTGGCAAGATGAAGAACTTTGTTCTGTACATTGATCATCACTACCAAGGTTTGCCACCTGAAGATATGTATAAAGACTTGCCAAGGGCGATGAAGTAGATTTGGATGATGGTGGCTTTGTCATTTGAATTTTAATCGGGCAAAGTGAACCGGATGATAGTGAAGAAGATCCGCACTATGTGGACAAAGTGAAAATGAGATAGAAGATGGTGATGATGATTTGTTCATGGATAATCTGGAAGAACAACCTAGTAGGACAAGTGAAGAAGAGCAAGAAGGCAGCAGAAGTAGGTGCGAGTAATTCCATAGTAGTGGTGAATGATGCCCCGAGGAAGCGAAGGTGATACAATCGAAGAAGAAGAGTTGGAACCGCTCGATGATAGTGACGCGAAGGCCGGAGTCGATTGAAATTTAAGAGCTTTATGCGGGGAAGATCTTAACAATCCAATATTCAAGCTTGGTATGTCGTTTCCTTCAATTGAGATAGTGAGGAAGGTTGTGGATCAGACAGCCTGAGACATAGGGTGGATCTAAAAATGCCAAGGAATGACAAGAAAAGGGTAAATGCTCATTGTGCGAAGGATGCCCTTGGAATCTCTATGCCTCATATGACAGCAGATCAAAGAATATTTTGGTAAAGAGATATGTTCCAGTTTGCTAGAGTTGTGCAGAAGGAATGGAATCTAACACCATCCAGGAGCAAGCTTTGCAGAGCAAAAAGCCCGGCATTGCAACAAATTTATGGTGATGAAGTGGAGCAAGATAATCATCTCTCGGGACTATGGACAAGAGATAAGGAGATCAAAACCGGCAAGCACCTTCTACCTTGGTTTAGCTAATGGGCATTTCAGCCATCTCTATATCTCTCTAGATGCTTGCAAGAGAGGGTTTCTAAGTGGATGCAGACCTGTCATATGCTTGGATGGATGTCACATAAAAAACCAAGTTTGGAGGGCAGCTACTAACCATTGTAGGTGTTGACCCAAATGATTGCATATTTCCAATAGCTTTTTGCGCTTGTTGAAGTTGAGTCTAAGATAACTTGGAAGTGGTTTTTAGAAACTTTGAAACAAGACTGAACATCCGAACACATATTCCCGGACTATAATGACCCGACAAGCAAAAGGGCTTGATAACTGCACAAGAAGTGTTCCCGCACTCGAACACAGGTTTTGTGTTAGGCACTTGTACCGTAACTTCAAAGGGCGCTTTCAAGGGTGAAAATTTAAAGAATCGACTATGGGCTTGTGCTAGGTCTACTCTTTCGTGACTGGGTTCAACACCAACATGGAGAAGATGAAGACACTTGACTCCAAAGCTCATGCATGGCTAGAGCGGATGCCACCCAATACTTGGGTTAAAGCATACTTTAGTTGTTTCCCAAAATGTGACATCCTACTCAATAATAGTTGTGAAGTATTCAACAATTATATTCGTGAGGCAAGAGAGCTACCTATACTGAGCATGGTTGAGAAAATCAAGGGACAGTTGATGACACGGTTTTATAGCAAGCAAAAGGAGTTGAGTGAGAAGTGGACAAGTCCTGTGTGCCCCAAAATTAGGAAAAAGCTATTGAAAAATTCAGAGTTCTCCAATACGTGCTTTGTTCTTCCAGCTGGCAAGCGGATTTTCCAAGTCCAATCTGGTGGGAATGATTACATAGTCAAGATATTGAGTAAGTCATGTGACTGCAGGAAATGGGACTTGACTGGAATCCCTTGCAACCATGCTGTTGCTTGTCTTAGGTATGAGAGACAACCTGCTGAAGAAATGCTTCCATCATGCTATTCAGTTGAGACATATAACAAAGTGTATGGCTTCAATATTATGCCTTGCAGAGATAAGTCCCTATGGGAGAAAACACATGGTTCTCAAGTTCAGCCACCTATTTTTGAAAAGAAAGTTGGCAGGCCTCCCAAGTCCAGGAGGAAGCAACCTCAGGAAGTCCAAGGGAAACATGGGCCCAAACTGTCCAGACATGGCACCATAATCACCTGCAGTTGGTGCAAGGGTGAGAATCACAATAGGGCAGGTTGTCCATTTAGGAAGCTCGGTTTGAGGCCAGGTAACAGAACAACTGCACTTGTTGATGTCTACAATGTCAATGATAGCCCAGTGCAAGAACTTGTGATTACCCAGGTAGAAGCCTCTATTCACTAATACAAGCAACCATATTTTCTATTAGATTTCATTAATTCATTATCATGCAGGAACACAGTGCACCACAAGGCATGCAGACTGAAGATTTTGGGGACCTTATGTGGTCACAAATGCTTGATGAGGTGACTCATGTTCAACTCAATTAAATAGCATCAACAAATTCTTTTACATGTGTTTATGTGTTTAATAATCATTGTAACACCAACATGTAGGCATCAATTGCTAGTACTGCTTGTGACACTAATCATGGGCCTTTACCGGACTGCTCCTTCATTGCAAGCAACCAACCTGTACTAAGACCTGCTCCTCTCACAACTGCAACTAAAAGGGCAAAGTTCTTGCCAAGCGTAAACCAATTGCAAGGAACCGCAAGGAACAGATAGTAAAGAAGACCAAGGCATCTGGGAAGAGCACCAAGGCAACACAGCCACACACACCACCTGAGTGACTTGATGGATGAAGTGTGTGAAAGGTAGCTTTTGGATGTACATATGGCTGACCACTTTTGTGAATGAAGATCTGCCTGACCTCGTTTGTGGATGATAGGAAGACAACTTTTGTGATGTAATTTGCACCAAAAACAATATGGATGCATACATCTTTTATGCTTTGAGCTTTAGGCACAACTAGAAATTAGCTCAGCACCTCACTATATGATGTAAGATATGTGCAGCCCAAAAAACTGTATGGCTGCTAGTGTCTCAAATGCAATTTCAGCTACTGTCTGTTAAGCAGCATTGTGACTGCATTATGTTTTAATATTAGTCTACTAGATGACAAGTTTGTCTATGAATTATGTGAATATATTCTCATGTCAACTTTGTGTAACATTTGAGAGAAGACGGTAAGAGAAGAGAGTGAGAATGGGAAGAGGAGGGGTTTTTCTGCATATTTCCAAGGGACCAGGAGGGGTGGAACGTGGCTACAGTAACGCCTGGTCGAGCTGGACATGCCACATTGGAGTTCTAGTACCCACGAATCAACTTTGGACCGGATTGACACAATAATACAATTTGAGTGCTGCGCTTCTGCGTTTTCAAAGTAAGGGACCTAATTGAAATCTCGGGACAAGTTTGAGGACCGTCAGTGAAATTTACTCTAAAAATTACATAGTCAAATAAAGCCGACCAACCAACAGATAGACAATGCACCATTCAGTTTCAATTCTACCTCTAGCCCTCTTCCTTGTATTTAGCTGATAACCAGTCCATAACCATAACCACCTTAATTACTTGCACCTCCATCCACCCCAGTGATTCATATGTAAATAAAGTACACATAACACAACATTCAGTTTCACCTCTAGCTCTAGCCCTACTCGTATTTGGAAGATAATGCTTCATGGCCCCTGTGTCAGTCTTCGCAACTCGCTCTCCTCGTCCAGTGTCTCCATAAGTAGCGGGGGCGCATACTGTGCGCTCCCCTGATGCTCTTCCGAGTCCTGGCAGAATGACAGGACCATAGTGTCGATCGACATCTCCACCACTGCAAAGAAAAAGCTTTGCAACTATATAACCCAGCCCCCATGACAACTGCACAAAAAAAAAAAAAAAAAAAGAATGTTGCAAGTTCATCACTCATCAGCTTCTTCATCCAAATTGCAGCAAGATAGAGGAACTCAACCATATGCAGCAAAGCTTGATGATCGCTTACCAGCACGGGGACTAGTGGTGATGATATTTTGTTATGACCAGACCTGTACTTGTGCTCATCCAACATAAGGAAGGCAAACAGCGCACACAACAGGCTAACACAAAGTTTGCCCAACAAAAGAATCACATCCCCAATGGCATTCACTTTCCCAATACGCAATATGTTGTTCATGATTAACTCAGTTGCTAGCACGGAAGCCTTGCAGAATCCTTTCCCTGTAATGGCAATCTGTAGCACAAAATCCCAAAACATATTTAGCAACCTATTGGGGTTAGAAAGCATTTTTCATCAACCTGCTACAAATGGACGCTAGACTAATTGGGACAAAACTTAGAGAAATTAGCACATATATAACGCCTTCTAATCAGAAATCTAGCTATAGACAGAGAGTGTTGATACATACCATGACATAAGCATTTCGATTCACAGATTTCAGGGTCCAATCAATGCAGCCTAAGCAGCACTGAGATGAGGATGATACTGTCTTCCCAAACCTGTTTTCATCGGCAGAATCAATAAATTTCAGCCTGCGGCGTAGTGACTGGAGTATGAATCGCACCCACTCAACGATGGACACAATCAGTGAGCCCAGAGCCACAGATCCCAGGCTATAACGCAATAAGCGTTTCCACGGAAGATACCACAGTATGGAAAGGGATATCATGCTGCATCACAAATGTGACACCAAACATCAGTCACATCAAAATAGCCCATCTGGTGAGCCATAAAGGAGATGAACATCCTCAGGAAATTGAGATCTATTTCATACTCGCAAATCTTTAATAGAGTCAGATTTCTGAGATGCTTACCGATACTTCACCACGTGCCCAGTAGTATGAAGCAACTGATCCAGCAATTATAGTCGAAGAACACCCAATGAAAAATTGTGTTGCCCAGTAACAGCCAAAAAATGGAAAAGAATGGCAATCCCAATATGTGGGGTGTAATGGACACTGTAGCCACAACAGCTATCACAATTTACTTTGCCAAGTTTGAGATCATAGGAACAGCAATCTGTATCACAATCATTTCGTATGACTTGACCGGGCGCTGAAAAGATAAAGTGTTGCTGAAAACCAGAACATGTAAAAGATAGCGAGGATGAAGTATGGCACAACTGGAAAAATAATTAGTGCCTGGACTTCGCCAATGACCTTTGCAGCAACCTAAATCAAGTAAACTCAGATAAGTGCTCTAAAAATACAATGGAAGAGCAAATGAGAAAAACTTTGTAAATGATGTCATATAAACAATTTGACGCATTGTCATGCTATCAGGCATGCATTAATGCATATGTTAGCTGTAACCCCCAGTAAAATATTATTTAATAAAAAAGGGTCCACATGTGAAACCAATAGGTTCGCATTGTACATACCTTCAGGACAGATGTTGCTATCATAATGCGCCGAGCAATAGCTATTGAAGTCAGGAAAGCAAGTATCATTATCACTGTCATCAAGACAGAAGCAGCATGAAGGTGATTTATCTCCTGATTAAAGATGGGCGATGAGATAATGAGCAGCTTAACAGGATAATGCTGAAAATGGCACCAACATGAGGCAGAAAACATACCCGTCCACCTATGCTAATATAAGGATCACTTTCACCGATTACCACAGTCAAAGGATCATGGCCAATCCAACCAGCTGAGTACATAAAGTAGTTAGAAGATGTGAAATCGTGTATAAGATCAAGTGTATGAAACAATAACGTTCATATTATGATACTTAATGTGTCTATAGTGAGAAGTATCCCACCTTTTATATAGAAAAACATTGTAACAGATATCACAAGAGCATTGAAGACAACTACTGTTATCCAAGACATGCCGGCAACAAAAAAGCGAATCATGAGTAACCAGATCACAGATAGTAACACAGGGAGTAATCCCCCACAAAGGATTAACACAGGCCAGGACTTCCCAATATCTGCAACATATCTCTGCAAAAAGTGGAAAATGTCACTTTAAGAAAGGAAATATAGTTTTGAGTTCAGATAATTACAGTTTTGTTTTGCATATTCATCACAGATATCTAATAATTAATGTACAAGTGCCGCAGTGGTCGACTTTTGTGTTTGTGTCACCAGCGCGAATGTAATCCTTGGATCTAAGTGTGTGTGAGAGGTGTGTTGTGTGGGCTCTTGCCCTTTTCTCGCTTCTTAATATAAGCGCAGCTCTCCTGCGTTTTCAAGAAAAAAAAAACAGGTGTCTGCTGCCATCTTCTTGTTTTGGATGATTCATAGAATCATTCATGTAATTTTATTACAGGGAAAAAATATGCCCCTCATCAAAACACTTTTTTTTTTAAACTTCTATTAAGCCTGTTGCACACATGTGAAAAGAAGCAGCATTTTGTTTGTTGCTAAATTCTTGATACAAACAAATACAGTAAATTGACAGGGTGCAAGTAGTTCCAGGAGCATCACAAACCTTCATGACGGCAGATTTGCTGTTGATTGCACTATGAATTGTTTTGTCTATTAGCATGTTTTCATCGATGGTGACACCACCCATGTCCTTCCAATGCTTCAAAGAGGCATTGGATGCCCGTGAAATAAACTGGCAGGTCCAGTAGACTGAAGAGAGATGAAAATTAGTGATCAGAGGTCAATTTTGGTATGATGGTGCTAGAGATGGAAGACCTGATATTCATATGAGACTTACCATTTACACTTGGAAAGATGACAGGGTAACAAGGACCCTGCAGCTGAAGAGAACTATTCCTCATGTGTGGTGTGAGGTACTCGAAGTAATCGTAGTCCCTGTCAATCCAATCATCGACAGAGAGGCGTATGTCACCTTCTGGATAATCGCAAACAAAATTCAAGCCATCTTCGGCAGGAAGTGGGCATTCCATCAGGCAGATGGCTTTAGCATCAGGCAGCTTAATGTGACTGGTTTTGAGGCCACTTTGGTAGACCTGGTTGGGGTTCACCCAATAGCGAACATCCAGCTCCCCGCAGATCCGGATCGCCATGCCTGCTCCACATATGTTCCCTTTGTAGTCCAGTCCGTATGTCAGCCTGCGCAATCAAAGAGGAACAAATCATATCATATATAGAGTACTTTCCCTCCGTTCCAAATTGTAGTTCACTTTGGGCTCTAGATGCACCTGGGTTATACACTATACAGATGCATAAGAAAAGAAAAATGCATAAAAGCCAAAACGACCTACAATTTGGAGCAGAAAAAGTAGTTATTATTTTCCTGATGATAAGAGTATGTCGTTCCAGTGAATTTTTCCAGTCTGAATGGGGACCTCAGATTCAGGCAGCAATGACAGTAAGAGGTGGGTTCCAGTGGGAATAGTGATACAAGTGGTGAAGGCAGGAAGTAAATCCGGCCGAGAAGGTGGAGCATTGAGGTAAAGGAGACGAGTATAAAGGACAGAAGATCGATCCCTGGACCTGAATGTTATTTACTTCAGTGTTGGTGGTTGGTTGCCGGTAGCTGGCGATGGGCGTTGCAGAAGCAAAAGTTGGCAAACAATATGAAATCCATGATATGGAACGGTCACCACGAAAAATGTAGGCTTTCCCTTTCTGTTCTGGTTGGAACTTGAGGTATGCCCATCGCAAGAACAACCAACCATGACACGAGTTACGTTGCTTTTAGCCTTGAGGTGTGCAATTAGCCTCAGCTGCATCGATTGCGTAGACGGTCTTTTTTTTTTTTTACTGGATGGCGTCAGCAGTCTTGAGTAGGACCGAAGCAGCTGCAGATTCCATTATTGACTAGTATAATAGTTATCTAATTATTGAGAGAAACTAGGGTACAGCAACCAGGAATAGCAGTCAGTGTCAAGGAGTTGTAGAAAAAGGGAGGAAGTGCTGTCGACTGAACAAGTAGAATGAAACAGTAGGAAAATGGAAAATTAAAGAGGAAGAGGCGACATGGATGAATCAACCAACCAGGAATAGCATGGAATTAAGTCGAAATGCGAATGGTGGTGGATATTCGATTTCAGCAAGAAGGGGGTAGGAAACCGGTGGACAGTGTAATAAGTGAGTTAGAGCTTGGTTGGTGCTGATGGTAGAATTAGCGAGCGTTTAGCTAGCGGGCAAGGAAATGAATAGATCTACTGTACTAGTTCATCATCAACACTGACAGCGAATCAAGGAGACAGTATGTAGTAAAATGTGGAATGATGGGGGAGATAAGATTACAAGGCAGGAAGGCAGGCAGGCAGGCGATGAAGGAAGGTGAGTGTACCTGAGTGGGTTGCCCTGGTTGAATCCGAAGCTGGAGTTGACAATCATGGCGACCCAGAAGGCGGCGAAGAGGAGGAGGAAGGGCCAGTCCCGGCACTTGCGGTCATGGCGAATGACGCCTCCGCCGGGCCCGGGGTCATCATCATCACCGGCGGAGGGGAAGCGGCCAATGATGGCGCCCAGAGGGCCTCCCCCAATACCATTCGGCCTCTGCCTCCTCGATGCTTTTGGTGTCGGTGGTGCGTGTTGCTCAGTTGCCTCTGGGAGGTACGGAGTAGAGGGGGAAAGGGGTTTCGTTTCGTTTCGGCCGGGGAAGAAGGAAGGGATGGGATGGTGGGTGTGGGACTGAGCTGAGCTCAAGGAGTGAAGGGAGCACTGAGTGACGTCACTCTCTGTGTACTGTACTGTAGTACGGTGCAAACTGTGAACCGTGAACGTGTCAACTCTTCCATTTGCGGTCGCTCTTGATTTTCTTTTTCCCTGGCGAGGGACTGACTGATTGGGTGGGAAAGTTGACCAAGATTATAATTAGTGGTACAATAGTCAATTCGTCATTTAATGACCTTGCTCGGCCTCGGCTGCAGCGCTATAACCTTTGCTGTGCCTCTGCTGTACTCGCCCCGTCCCAAAATAAACGGCGTTTTTGGGTTTTCGTCTTATGAAGTTTAACTCGATTTATAGAAAATACGTAGAAGATTTAAATCTCCAAATAAATTTGTTAAAAAACTAGATCAAAAGATCTTTCCAATGATACTAATTATGTAATATAAATATTAATCCTATTTTAATATATAATTGCGGTAGATATTTCTCGAGGCGAAAAACGTTATTTATTTTGGGACGGAGGGAGTACCTCGCGCAGAAGCAAAGCGTGCACACTCTGTTTGGTTACAGAAAACTGGGCTAGCCGAATTTAGTTTGGGTCACCTTTTGTGTGTTTGGTTGCACAATGACCGGTTCTAGTCGAGGCCCGGCCTAGCCAAAAGTACACACCGAGCATGGCCCAAATGGAATTGTAGGGGTGGCAATTCAATCCCGTCAGGGCTAGGGCTGCTCCGTGACTAGGCTCGTCTCACCTCTCGCTGGCCAAGACGCACCTCCGTCTCACACCCGGCCGGCGGCGGCCGCGGGGTCCCCGGTGGCGCTGCGACCACCTCGGGCCGGCCGCACTCCCCGGCCACGACCGACCAAGACGAAAGATGCACGCGGCCATCGACGCCATCCGGCCCCGGCGGCGTGGATGTCCTACTCGGAGCGCCCCATGCGCGCGGCGAGCAAGGGCTTGAGCGGCAAGCGCCAGGGGCGGCGGGCGATACACCTCGGCGCCCGGGCGCGGGCGGTAGGTCGAGGTGAGACGCGGTGAGGGCCGTTGAGCCCTCCCGTGGCCGTCGCCGCCTCCCTCTACCGGCGTGGCGTTCTCCCCGATCAAGCCCATCTCGAGATGCCGCGGCTCCTGCGCCACGGGCACACGACCCGACACAAGCAACGCGGCAAATCGAAGATCTAGCCGGAGTCACGCTCACTTGCGGCCGGCGTTCGTGCCCCGATCAAGCCCATCTCGAGATGTCGCGTGCCCCTACGCCGCCCGGAAGCACCACGACCCATGCTCGCCGCCCGCGCCACCGCGATTCGCGGCTCACCTTGCCCGCCACCACGGGCCATCCTCCATTTCGCCGCTCCGGCGCCCAATCCGACGGCCGGTGCTCGCCAAACCTCGCCACCAACCACCGCTCGATTTAGGAAGACAGAGGAAAGGGAAGCTCCTCCGGCGAGGTGGGAAGAAGCAAAGCGGCTCTCGCTCACGAGCACAAAGTGATGATGAGAAAGACAAGAAAGAGATCGGTGATGTGGTTGTTATGGCGGCGCGGTGCTCGGGGTTGGGGTGCTCCTCGCCGAGCTGCCATGGCCCTTCCAGAATGAGAAGCGAGCAGTCCACACTTGCCGGCGTCCGCCATGAGCAGAGCAATCACGCGACGCACCAGCTGTTTGATGAAATTCCTTAAAGGTGGTAAGTTTACCAAATCACGTAAGAGGTGACCCTATTCAAAACAAGGTAGCTAACCAAACACCCAAATCTGAAAACTTGGCTACAATTGGCCGCCTTGACGAAAACAACCAAACAAGTGCTAGTGGCTAGATTTAGCCGGGCTCTTTCTAGCCATGCTACAATAGGCTAGCTAGGCTACATATGGATCCACAACCAAACACACCCTCTATATACACTAGTAGCAGAGGAGAGGCCTGGTTCTAGCTCCCTTTTTCTTTTCGTCGTGCCTGCTCCAACTGCTGTTTGACACTCTTGTTTTTTATTTATATTTAATTTATAACAACACAGTAAACGTACATTATTATATCTATACCTACTAATAAAGAGAAAATTTTCATAGCCAGCAATCGGTATTCGTTATAACAAAAGTTCTCTCTTTTCTGTAAGATAGTCAAACTCGTGCACGTCCCGAAAACAAAAAAAAAACAAAGGAATTCAAACATGCCGGTTCCATAATTTATTTTTCGTAACTGGGGTTATTATTAACCGGCTGGTTCGAGCGGTACAACACAGATAACTGCTGCCCCTGCATATATAAGGATGACAATGGGTTGGGTTCGGATCGGATGGAGTCTCCGTGTACCCAAACCCGAAATCGAAACCCGAATCCAAAACCGACTTGGGTGGAAATTTATCACCAAACCAAAAACCCGTGGGTACCGAAGAGAGAACCCAAAACTGTTTGAATTCTCCGTGTACCTCTCGCAGGAAGCAAAGCGTGCACACTCTCTATACACTAGTAGTACATGAGAGGCCTGGTTCTAGCTCCCTTTTTCTTTTCGTCGTGCCTCCTCCAACTGTTGTTTCTTGCTTTTTATTTATATTTATAACAACACGGTGAACGTACATTATATATCTATATGCTACTAATAAAGAGAAATAAAATTCATAGCTGGCAATCGGTATTCGTTATTATAACAAAAGTACTCTCTTTTTCTGTAAGATAGTCAACTCGTGCATGTCCTGTAGCTATAGATGTACATTTGGCCCGTTAATTTCGGCCGGTCCGTGGCCCGGCCATTTAGCCCGATCCGTGGCGCGGTCGGCCCGACATGTCTGCGGACCCGCAGCGGCTGACGGCCTGGGTGGCGGACCGGTGATGGAAGCGGCCGGTGGTCGGCCGGTGCCCGGCTTTAATTTGCTATTGTCATTGGCCCATTACCATCTATTTCTATAGAATCTTGGCACGCTATCTGGTCAGCTTCCTATCCCTTTCCCCGCCGTACACATCGCGAGTACTTGACAGGAAGGGCAACGCCGCCCGCCGCCGCTCTACTGCTCCACCTTCTTCTTCCCGCCTTAGCCCCGAAGGGGGCCATTTGCTCGCCGGCTCCACCTTCTTCTTCTTCCTCCCAGGGCTTCTTCCCGCCGCGACCTCCTCCTTCTTCCTCCCGGCTCCACCTTTCTTCTTCCTCCCGGTTTGCTTCTTCCTTCGCCCAGCGAAGCGGCGATGATGTGGCGGGCGGGAGGCCTCGGCAGCGGCGGCTAGCGCGATGGGCGGCGAGCAGCAGCGGCGGCGGCCATCGGACCGTGCTCGGCGTGCGCCCGTGTCCGGCAGCGGCTCTCGGGCGGGCGATGCTGGCGGGCGTGCGGGTGGGCGCATCCTCGGCCCGCGGCACGGTGGTGGCCCGACCCGGTCGGCCCGTGGCCCGACGTGGCCGCCCGATGCCGTCTTGGCCGGTGACCCGTTATACATATATACCTTAGCATTCAAATCTCGGTGCGGCACGGGTAACTAGCTGCTTGCACCTCCATGCAGCGATCCGACCAAGCGACTTTGACGAAGCAAGGCGGCGATGCGATGCGTCAGTGACTCGGGCCCAATGGAGTAACTAAGGCTGGTGGTAAAAGCGACTAGACCCGGGCCCCCACGGAAGAAATTTCAAGATTTGGGACTCAATTGGCGCACCTCTCCAAGATTTGGGACTCAGTCGCGGAGCCTTTCAGAAATAGGATCGGGCACACCAATTTCTTCAAGATTTGGGATTTACGGTACTTTCACTCCTTTTTAGTTTTATTTAATTCTTTCACCTCTCGGGGCACCTAAAAGGTCCAAAGCGCCTTTCTCTATCACAGCCATGCGGGCCCCACATGTCATATTCTTCTTCCTCCACTTGCCATCATCCATTGATGAGCGTGAGCACCATTCACTACGCCCGGGGAGTTGTTCCGGTCGCGGAAGGAAGGGAGGGGAGGGGGTGGGAGGGGAGGCCGGCGAGAGGAGGGGATCCGGCGGTGGGCCACCGGCGGTCGGACGACGGACGGGAGAGGCGGCTCAAACCCTACGTGCGGGGCGCTCTTTTCAGACGGGCGCTATTCAATCGCCGGGGAAGGGGAGGGGAGGGGAGTGGGAGGCGGCGGAGGGGGGGCCCGGACGGCGCCACCGGCGGGCGGACGGGGGAGAGGAGGCGCGGCTTCGTCGCCCCGTGCCGCGAGGAGAAGCCCGACCCCTACGATGTTTTCGCGGACGGCGAGTAAAGGAGCAGAGGGAGTAGTTTAGGCGGGGGTATTTTGGACCTTTTAGGTGCCCGGAGAGGTGAAAGAATTAAATAAAAACTAAAATGGAATGAAAGTACCGTAAATCCCAAATCTTGAACAAATTGGCGTGCGATACTTTTTTGAAAGGCCCGCGAATTAAGTCCCAAATCTTGAGAGGCGCGCGAATTGAGTCCCAAATCTTGAAATTTCTCGCCCCGCACCCACCCAGGCCTTGTTTAGATTGCTAAAGTTTCTAACCTTTTTCCCACTTTCTCTCCATCACATCACATTAAATACACCAAAAGACATATATGTTTGGAGTATTAAATGTAGAAAAAAAAATAACTAATTATACAGTTTAGATGTACATTTAAAACGATTCTTTTGGCCTAATTCTTCCATGATAGGATGATATTTATCATTTAACAAACGAAACGTCTTCTGAACAGACGATGTGACATCTTATTCCAAATTTTAGCCATCTAAACAAATCTAAACAAGGCCCCAATTTGCTTGTTTCTTTCCCCGAGCGAGCAGACAAGACAGATCGAGTCGGGTCCTCCGCCGGCGCCGGCGACCAACAACGATGGTGAAGGCGGTGGTCGGCGACGAGGCGCACCTCAAGGCCTTCGAGGAAACGCTCGCCTCTTCCTCCTCTCCTCCGCCTCAAGCCCAGGTCGCCCACTCCCTTCTCATCGATCCATCACGAGACACCCCCAATCAGCATCTGCTCATCTGGTTTCATCTGTTAATTCCCAGGTGGGCCTCGTCGTCGGCAAGCTCAGCGGTTCCTCCGACCGTGCCCTCGTCTACGCCCTGCTCCCCACGCCGCTCACCGACGCCGCCGCACCCGCATGCTCCCTCCGCGCCGCCCCCAAGTCCAAGCCTTCCAAGGGCGGCGGCAGAGGCTCTTCCTCATCCTCCTCGGACGCCTCTCTCGAATTCGATGTCGAATGGATCGCCGAGCACGCGCGGCAGGTACTGTACTGTACTACACGCACACGCTCCCTGAGAATTATGCTTCAGCAATTTCTTTTCAGTCTGTTGCATATTTATACTTACTAGTCCATACATGCTCTTATTAGGTGTCTAGGATGCTGCTTGGTGGTATGAGTGTCATTGGTGCTTACGTATGGGCTTCCGAGGCATCGTTCAAGGCCACCACCCCTGCTGTCCTGTCGCAGGTCACCACTGTCAGCTTCTCCATTTCATTGGTTCCCCCTTATGCTAATGCTATGGTTCAAGCAATCAACTGGTGGCTCTACCTTCAGCTGCCAGGCTCCGCTTGCTCTTGCCATGCTTTCGAGGGCTTGGACGTCAATTATTTTATTTTACCTATGGTGGTTTGCTCGTCTCTCAGGTTATTCGAGCGATTTCCCTGCTTGCTATGGCAGTGCATCCGGTGAGAGGCTGCTCATCCACATTTCTTACAGTCCTCGAAGGTAATGTCTGATCTTCCTAGTGTTATTAACTCTGGCGCTCTTCTTTTCAAAATAGATTATGTTTGTTTGTTTGTCCACTACTCATCTGCATAGCAGTTTAAATACTTGATTAACTCCATGTGTGTATATATCGTTGTATGGAGTTATCGGCTAATGTTATGGACTGCGTTTTATTTATGATTTTTTTTTCATATGTTACAGATGGGCCTGCCGTATATGTGAGATTGCATCAGCAAGTCTGCGTCCATGTGATCTTAAATACAGTAAACTATTATCTTCTCTTCAAACTTTCAGATGCACATATAATTTTGAGATAAGGTACTAGATTTAGCATTTCTTGTATCTTTATGACACAGACAGACAATTCCAGTTTACCTGGTTTGCGTCTCTAATTACTACACTTATTGTCATAGGCTAACATCTGTTCAAGCTGAGCCGTTTAAGAAAGTTATTTTGAAGGCAATCAGTCATCTCACACAGGAAGTACAGAATGCCAGAGCTTTGGTCGATGGGCATCTGGTAAGTTACACGTTGCAGATCTTGATACCCTCCATTGCAGATCTGCAGTTGGAGAAGTACACAGATGCCAATGCCACAAACTTAGGAATGCTCATCACCTAGATGAACACGGTGGCTAGTTCTATGTAGTTTAAAAGGTTTTGTTGACTTTTCGTACTGCTCTCAGAGGCTTTAAGGTCTTCAACTCTTCATATGACAATTAGCAATCTGAATAAAGGGCGCATACCCAATGCTGCCACACATGGTGCGTTCTTGGGAAACGAATTTCTGAACTGAATTGAAGTTCCAATAGGCAATTCTTGAAGTGGACCGTCCATTACATAAATTAGTATTCCATATAATTTATGCCATTCCCTTTAACCCATATGGTAAGTCATCATATCATATTATGTAAGAACATCTAACATCTGCACTTGAAATGATAAGATAAACTTTGTTAACTGAATGAGCCATAGCATAAAGGGCACAAAAAAGGCTACCCATTCACACCTTTTTTTTTTTTTTTTTTTTTTCTTCTGTAGCTTCCAGCAATCCAGCTTCTAGGAGCCACTGGTCTACATGCTTATTAGTTCAACAACTAATCAGAAACAGATCTACTCATTATATTTGAGAATGCTGCTCCTTCCACAACAGCTTGCTAATTATGCATTTTGCACCTACTTTTTTTTCAAGCAGTTTTCAGAAGACATGAACATTAGTACAGAGGGCCCACATCAAGTTGATTTTCTTGTGCCATTCAATAATGCTGCGCCTGTTGAAGGTGGGCCTCAGCTAATGCCGTTTCCTGTTCTGTTTGATGGCACATTTCTGTTGATGTCATTTACGATGGCCTAACATTGTATGGTTGCACTAAAGAATGCAGTTTAGAGGGAGTTGCTGGGCTTATTCGCTTTGTTGGATCTGTCAGCGCCTTGGCGTATTTAGGCCCAAAAGAATCCATTTCGAAGCTATATCTGACCTAAAGGTAGTTAAAATATCATTCTCTACTGTTTTGTCTTTTTCACCTAGTTGTATTGTTTTCCATGATGTGTGTATACATAGTACCAGTTCCAGTTTCTTACAAGTGCTGCACAGCTCGTTGTCTTTGGCAAATCTACTTCATATATGCATTTGTTTGACTTCTCCAGATAAGAGTTCGGAAGGGATTGTTGATGCACTGGTGATCAAAATATGACATGATTTTTGGGTTTTTTCAGTTGAATTTTGAATCTTTTGTTCAAAATTAGTTTGATTGGATTCAGTATATATTTTTTTGAAAGGAGATTTACTCTGCTTTTCAGAAAGCAATGAAGGGTCTTAAACACTGGGGATACCAGCTATCATTCAGAACATATATGTTGTAGTGTGGGCGTTGATTTGACTGATGTAGATTGTGGCGGAGGCAGAAGTTTTATTACCTCACACTATTGCATAAGCATAGCTGAGCCGAAGCATCATTTTAGTTAAGAAAACTAACATCTTTTTTGTGTGTGCTGCTTCTCTAACTCTGTATCAAGGTGGACATCATTACAAGTCTAAAAAGCAGGTTGGATATCATCCTCGATGAGGCAGATGATGGCCCTGCCACTGATGAATTGGTGAAATCACCATCTCAGAAGGCTACTCAAGTTATATTTCATGAGTTGAGGTACATATGCTGTAGATAGCCTTTATTATACGTTGAAAAGAATTTTGTTTTAAGTCTGCCCCATTGATTAATGAATGCTGTAGAACGTACTGAGTCATTGCATACCGACATTATTGTAATGAGCTTATTAGCTTAGCAGGCTTCCTTTCCTCTGTTGATGATAGACAACAAGTCTCACAACTGAATTTCCCCCCTTGAAACAGAGAACCTTACAGTTTCTCATTCCCAAGAAGAGTTCTGATACCTTGGCTGAGTGACACCTATGTTTGTGATTACTTGCAACAATCAGAGACAGCAGAGGTAGTTTTTGCAGTGCCCACAATATTTCATTACGTCTCATTGAGTCCTACTCGAGTGGAAGCGTGTAGCATTCTCAACCCTACTAAAACAACTGACACCGTTTTTGGCTCACATGACTTTCAGGATGCAATGGATCGCTCCAAGGAAGTGTTAGCACTGGAAACAGCGGTGGAGAGCTCTTCAATCCTGGAATCAGAAAGTGCAGCAGGTTGTAGGACACTAGAATCCTTTTGGGATATGGTTCCTGGATCTCGCAGCGGAGGACAAGGTGGATCCAGCAAGCTTAAGGGCAGTCATTCTGTGCAGAAGGATGATTCAAGCAAAAGACAAGGTGGTGGGAATTTCAACATTGCAGCTGCTCTGATCGTGCTACTGGTTGCTCTGATAGCTGGATTGGTATTCACTTTCTCTGCTGGTTCCAATACCTGAGCCCACATGCACAACTTTGTGTTGTACCACCAGTAGATGACATACCAAACTACCAAAGATGTTAGAAACTGTGTTGAAATGGAGAGATTGAATTGAATTTATGTTAGAAACTGTCTTTACATTTTTTTGGGTCTCCTGCTGCCCTTGTTTGCATCTAAAGCTAAATGTGCTTACTAGCTGATATACTATGTTGAATTTCCCTCCCCATCCAATTGAAGACAATCCGATGGTTGGATCATCTATTTCCTTTTTTCCTTCTACTTATACACAGTGGTTGTGCTTCTGTAGCAGCCGGGGGGTTTTATGAGCAGCACAAGGTGAGGGTGATGACAGATGAATTGGCTCACGATCCAGTGCCGAATTCTTCATTTTTGATAAAACTAAACAGGATTTCCTTTTGACTCCATTGATCCAATCAGCAGGCTTTGGCGCTGCAGATCAATCCCATCCCGTCCATGGTGCAATCTTACAAGATAGTATAGGTGGTGATGGAGAAGACAGATGAACAAATCCTGGAGCGTCCTGAGGGCCGCCATTGGCTGTAGGTTCAAACATTACATTCAGCCCAGCCCACTCCTCGGCCCTCCGCTTAGCCTAGCTATAGCCCATAAGAAAGAGGCCCAATCCCACCCGACAATCACCCAGACCGGATTAATGGACTATAGTATAGGATTTTACAATTTACAACGTGTCGGTGATAGAAAAAAAAAGCACGCATTGGACACCTTAACAACATAGAGTATTATTTTACAGGTAGATCGAGTAGAAATACAATCCAATTCCGTACCACAGTAATTAGTAATTTGTACTGTACATGTATGTTTCGTCATACTCTATCATATATATAGCACAAGTCTGATATGATGACGAGAGTATGTCGTAGCATGACGTGATGATGAAAGATGGCACCTGCAGCTTGACGCTCAGTCACATAATGGTGTTGTACCTGGTCCCGTCGATGTTGACGGTGGCAAGCACGACGGCGACGCCGAGGAGGAGCACGATGACGGCGGTGAAGTTGACGAGCAGCGCCTCCGCGCCGTACTTTGGCAGGCGCAGTGGCTGGCCCTGCAAGAAGGTGAGCTTCTCGAGGAACCCAAGCTGCGCGGTGCCGACGGCGAGCACGAAGACGAGGAGTCCGAAGACGGCGTGCCACGGCAGCGTTCTGCGCCTGGTGGCGGGGGAGGCGCCCGGGAAGAAATAGGTGAGGAATCCGGCGGTCCACTGGAACCCGTAGAGGGTGATGGCGGCGACGCCGACCCAGGAGTGGAGCGAGTAGAGGTTGGGTATGCCACTCTCGACGTGGAACTTGAAGACGGCGTAGACGCCGAGGACGCCGGCGGCGAGGCCCGCGGCGTGCAGCGCCAGGTGGACCTTCTTCCTTGCGTCGCGGGTGAGTGGGAGGGAGCGGTAGCTGAGGATGGCTTCTCCGGCGAGGACGATGGGGCCGAGCACCATGAGCACCGGGTGGACGTTGAAGATGAGCGGCTTGTCGTGGGACCGCAGGGCCAGGCCGCCACGGAAGTGGATGGACCAGAGCAGCACCAGCACGATGGCGGCCACGGACGGGACGTGCGCCACCAGCGTGCGCGCGTCCACCGCCGCCTTGTTGGTGGTCGACGCCATCGGAGCACCGCCGCCACCGCCCTTCATCATGTCGTCCGGCGACGGATGGGACGATTAATTATTGCAGCGCGCTGGATCGATGGATGGTTGCCGTGGCGGCGATGGCACGCACGGCGTCGTCGTGTCCAGACTCGACTCGACTCGAGCACGCAACCAACACACAAGTGGATCTCTAGGAATAGCAAGGATCGGATCGGAGCTGAGGGAATAGGAAAGGAGAGAAGCAGTCAAAAAGCTCATTAAAACTGGAGACGATGGGAGGCATCAGTTAAATGGGTGTGGACGTGGTTGCTCTCTCGCCCGCTATTAACGGTTACCACCCAGCCACAAACCAAACCCCCAGCTAGTTCCAGTCTCTTCTTTTTCTTTTTCTGTCTAGCGCCTCTTTAGTTGTCGCTTCAAAACTTTTTATTTTAGATAATAGATAATATTTCATATCCGGTTTAATGTACCAAAACGTAGAATCAGCCTAATTATTATAAAGTTTAGCCCGTATGCCAGAAAAAAAAAAAAAAAAAAAAACTCTAGGTATGTACTCTGTTCTTATTGTTCTAAATATACTAGGATCATGCCCGTGCGTTCTACGGGTGTTATCTGCTTCACTTAACATTTCCATTCAACAAGATTACATGCTTCCAATAAGATTATAGACTTTATTTTAATCAAAAGATTACGGACTTGTACTCATAATAGTTGTGTGAGAAAAGAAGAGAACAATATACCACAGTTATAGGCCTTAGATTTTATATTTCCTATGATTACAATTTTTAAGTTACCTTTGTTTTTCAACGGTTTAGATCATTATACTTTGTATATGAGAGAAATACTTTCTTCGAACACGAGTTTGCTTGATCCCCGTAATTATCATCTTTTTAAAATGGACGGTGCATATACCATAAAAATTATAGATATATCAAACTAATTGCATGTCAATTATAATTCTTTCTTTAAGCAAGAAACATGAATAAAAATTTTATTTGTTAAATTCAAATATCGAAATAACAAAATATTTACATATTAGTGATTCATAAATAATACTTTTGATTTTAGAATGTGTGCATAGTATGGATACAAATTCTAGGGAGGTCGTGAATCGGGGCATTCAAAACATCGGGGATGCAATTAGCTATATTCATCAAAGCTCATGATTGCTAATACAACGCTATCTCATTCTTGCTCGGCATCAAGCTCCGGCCCGCTTGAGGTGGAACGTATGCCCCAAAGCTTTTCAGTTTTCTTGTTAGCGGCATTGAATTTTTAATAGAACCAAATCGAATCCATGGAGATTTGTTTAGTTTTTTTTTTTCCTTCTTTTTTCTTCGATGGTCTAATCATATTCCTTTGCGTTCACAAGGCGTCTATCCATTCTAATCTATCGTTCACCAAATATTTGATTAGATCTTCTTCCTTATATTTTTTCCAATCTAATGTGTTTTGTAGCCGAGATTTTTTCTAAATAGAGTCTGATCGTACACTCCGTTTCAAAAACATGTAATTATAGGAAATGTGCTAGTGTCATCTTTGACTAAGCTTATAGCAAAAAGTATTAGCATTTATGACTCGAACAAATTTATTATGAAAATATATTTCACAACTAATATAAAATGTACTTATTTTGTTTCATAAATGTTTGTACTTTTTCAAATAATTTTAGTCAAAAGTTTACCATGGTTGACTCCTCCGGATGTGAGAATTGCATGTTTTGTGGAGCGAAGCGAGTACATCTTTCATACAAAGAGAATTTTTTATTCCTAACATAGAATTTTTCCAATCCTTTCTTTTGGATTCCGATCATATTCATTTTAAGTTTCTTTTCCTTCTAAAATAGGGTCGAAGTTTTTCATCATGCAGTCATGCAAATATGTGCGATGAAAATAATAGTTTTCCTATTCTTACCATGCATGCAAACTGCAGGGGTTGTCCTAGCCAAGCATGTGGGAGCGCGCGGAGAGAGAAGCGTTGGTAGAGTCTCGTGTGTTTTGTTCTTTTTAGTAGTATAGTAGGATAGGATAATTTGGATTATTTTTAATTAAAAAAATCCTTATTGCTTCGTTCTCTGATTTCTTTCAATGCACCAATGCAATAGCCGATCGAGCAGGAGAGATTCCTCAATAAAAAGGGAAAAAAAGGACATTCAAGAAAAAAAGGATAGTGGAATATGTGGCGGCGAGCGTTTCATGCGTAACATCCATCTTGCAGTGTTGCCGGCCACCGGCGGGGTATCTTTTGTCCCGGTGAGTGAGAGACACAAGTCCAAGTTGGACACGGGAATGAAAAGCTTACTGCTGTCGTATATACCTGCATCCATGTCAGCATGCACTTGGTACACAAGAAGCGATCGAAGATTTAAGCAGCAAAATGGAGAATGATGCAGGAGGAGAAACGAATAAGTTGCATGCGTGATAGGTGCAAGTTTGTTCAACTAATGGTGGCAGAATTCCCTCAAAACCATTTTCGAATTCAATTTGAAGTTTCTCCCAAGTATAGTTTGCATAAAAAATGAAAAGGAGAAAAAAAAAAAAGGAAAATCACCTCCTTTGTGGCCCATTCTTTCTGGCCCGCGGGCGGGCGCGGCCCACCTCCTTTCCCTCTCTTCTGCACTTTCCCACGTGGGCCGGCATTTCAGCATAGGGCCGACGCACCAGGAAACCATCGTTTTAGCTGGTCCGGTCCTTTTCCAATTTCCACCCGCCTCGTCCGTTCCGTTGAAGATGAGCTTCGCCCGCCCGCAGTTTCTCTTCCGATCCCTTGTATTCCTTGTGGTGGGTCCCACACCTTGTCATGTGAGTGTTCTGTTGTGTTGGTGTGGGCCCCCTATTCTACTTGTTTTGTGTTTGGTCAGCAAGGGGGGGAAAAAAAAAAGAAAGAAAGAATAATAACGGAGGGAGAGGACCTGCCTGCCTCTTCCATTTGGTTGAAAAGGAAAAGTGGGAGGAAGGCCCTGTCTCACTTGTTTCTGAGTCAAATAAGCGTAGTAAACCCGTCAAAGGGACCGCGTTGCTCGGGCGCTGGCAACTAAATCGTAGAAGCGGCTCCGAGGCCGCGTTCGCAGCGGCTGTGCATTAAGGAAGGTGGTGTGGCTTAATTCAGTTATTCTGCCTAACTAGCTTGTTGACGAGGGAAGGAGAAACTGATCCAGGAAGAAGCAATTCCCCACAACGCACGCCAGGATGCTTGCTTGTATAAGGAAGGAAGGAGTGGCGTAGCTACGACCTGCGTGCGTATGTATACGGGCGGACGGACGTGGTTTTCTTCTTCTTGTGCCCGCGCTGTTACCTAAGCTAGTGGACTCGTCGTCTCGTCGTCGTTTATTAGTGCAGCTGAGGGACGGGGCGTGCCTCCTCATCTGCTTAATTTCTTCTTCTCCATCCCCCTCAATCAGCTGCTCCTCCTCCCTGCATCCATCCATGCATATATTATTGTTCCAATCTAGCTTGCTTACTTGAAGCATGCAAATTAAAGCAAAGCAACCTACCAGTACTAGTTAGTCATCCATCGATCGTGCGCACCATGAACAAGCAGCAGCAGGAGGAGGAGGCGGCGGCGTTGGTGCCGCCGCTGCAACATGCTTCACCTCCGAAAAAGGATGATCTGGAGCAGCAGATGGATGAGGATGAGCGTGACGTTGACGATGCTCATCCTCATCATCACACAAAGACGACGACGACCAAGGAGACGATGGAATCATCAGCATCAGCAGCAGCAGGAGAGGTGGCAGCGTGGTGGAGGCGTCGGGCGCAGAAGCTGGTGCCCACCAGAGGCGTGGCCCTGGTCATCGCCGGTCTCCTCGTGCTGGCCTTGCTCGTCGGCGGCGGCTGTTGGAACCTGACCACTACCGATCAGCTTGGAACGTCGAGATCGTTGAGAACGTCGGCGTCGCGGTGACCGCGGTGAAACAGCGAGTAGATTGAAACTAGAGAAAAACAAGAACATAGGCAAATAGAATATTTGTTGCTGCCCAACCTGCAGCCCCTCACGACACCTTTGTTTCATATATATATACGTGAGCCTCCCCACGCCGTGCCGCACAGGAACGGGACACCGTTTCCGAGTGGTACACGTTTCATGCGCCTAGAACGTCACGACGTGGAGTTACAAACCGACTCAAGTACAGACATGACCAAGCACGACATTGATCAAGTCCTACTCCTAAACACACTAGACTTACGATTGTAACACGGACTGGACTCTAGTAACGAAGACCTGAACAGACTCTTGCAACACTTAAGCTAACAAATCACCCCCTAAGTTGTTGCACATCTACGACACCAAGAGCAGTGCGCAGCTCAACAAACTTGACACGCCCGAGCGGCCGTGAATATATCGGCAAGCTGTCCAGCGAGTCCCGACATGCTCAATCTCCACTCGCCCTCCTCGATGCACTCACGTATGAAATGGTACCGGTGTCAATGTGTTTGCTGCGATCATGATGAACTGGATTCCTACTCAACGCAATTGCGGACATGTTATCCATCAACAATTTGACCGGTGCCTCCTTCGTTCCCAACAAGTCGACCATGAGTCGGCTTAACCAAACACCTTGACGGGCTGCGGCGAAGATACTGCCGCCACATACTCAGCCTCACATGATGATAAGGCGACAATCTTTTGTTTCGAGATGCCCAAGTCACCAAGCTACTTCCAAGAAAATAGATCACACCTGTTGTGCTCTTTCTATCTGGCTGAATCTCGGCAAAATCGCTATCACTGAACCCAAGCAAGACCGGCTTCAGTTCAGTCCCTTTTTAGCTGCAACCATAAGCGATGGTGCCTTTCACATATCTCGAGAACACGCAGCGGTACTGCCCAAGTGTGCCTTCGGGGAGCCTCCATGTACCTGCTCACTACTCCAACCGCATATGCCAAATCCGGTCGGTATTTACCAAATACACGAGGCTTCCTATCACACTCACGTATGCCGTCGCATTCAAAGCTTTGAGTCTTTTCCTTTGCCAAGCTTGAACCGTGGTTCCATCGGCGTGTCGGACGAGTTACGATCTTTGCATCCCAAAGACTCTCCGTAATCTTCAACGCATAGGATCCTTGGCTCAACGTTATCCCTCCTTTTCCCTGCTTAACCTCTATACCAAGATAGTAGCTGAGAAGTCCGAGGTCGCTCATACTGAATTTCTGTTTCATCTCCTCCTTGAACCGATTGATGTCCTCAATCTTTGGTCCCAAGATGATCGGATCATCGGCGTATACTCAACAATTAGAAGAGACTCCTTGCTTCCTCTTTTATACACGGCATTATCCAACTTGCTTCTCACAAAACCCAAAGCTGTCAACTCTCTATCGAGTTTGAAGTTCCATGCACGAGGTGCCTGACGCAGTCCATATAGTGCTTTTCTGAGCTTCAGAACTTTGTCACCTTTGCCAACAACAAATCCAGGTGGTTGCTTTGTGACGTAGATTTGTCTCCATGAGATCACCATTCAAGAATGCAGATTTAACGTCCATGTGATGGACCTCCCAACCACCGTGTCTTTGCAAGAGCCAAAGCAAAACCCTCACTTTGTTTTCTATCGGGCAGCGGTGCAAAAACTTCCTCAAAATCCACACCATAGCGGCTGCGCATATCCCTTTGCTACTAACCGGGCTTTGTGCTTAACAATGTTGCCATCAGGATCCTTCTTTACCTTAAAAACCCACTTGAGGCCAATCGCCCGATTCCTTGGAAGTTCGGCCGACATCCCAAGTTCGATTTGCCTCAATGGCTGCATCTCTGCACGCATCGCATCTCTCCAAAGCTTTTACGTCAAAGCCCTGCTCCACCGAGCTTGGTTCCTACGCTACCAAACATACACCACTGTAATCCAGTAAACGCGGTGCTGTCGAGTCGATAAAGCCGAGACAAATCCGATAACGCTTGATGGCACCCCTTCGTATCGATGTCGCCGCGGTAGGTGGAGTGGCCCATTGTATCTGGCGATTACCGGTCGAACCACCACTTGATCTGTACGGGGTATGTGGTGATGATCCACTAGCACCCCGAGAGATGGAGTTGATGGAACGGACGAGCCCGGCTTCGAATCGACCCCCGGTGCCTCGTATCGCGACAAATCTGAATTTTTCGTCCAATGTCGGACCACTTCTGTAAGGTCGTCGGGATAACGAATGTTGAATCAATGCTTTGCCGTTGTGCGATGTGCTCGTTGCTTCGATTTCTGTCACCCCCAACTCCAACTCTTCTTTTCATCGAAGATCACATCCCGAGAGATTAGTAATTGCTTCTTCACGGGGATCATATACCCTGTATGCCTTAGAACCTTGTTCATATCCAGAAAAATTCGGGAATAGTCCCTGTCGGCTAGCTTAGTGACCCCCGGTCCAACTTTCTTGGCATATGCAACGCAACCGAAAGTCTTTAGATGGCGAACACTCGGTTTTCTCCCAAACCAAGCTTCATAGGGAGTCATACCATTCGGGCTTTTCGCCGGAGCTCGATTCAGCAAAGTACCACGACCACCGTCACTGCTTCTCCCCAAAATCGTCCGGGCACTTGCTTCGACTTTAACAAACAACGTGCCATCTCCACCACGGACTGGTTTCTTCTCTCAACAACACCGTTTTCTTTGTGGTGTAAAGGGTGCGATGGTGTTGTGTTTGATGCCATTAGTGTTACAAAAATTGTAAACACGGCTGAATTGAACTCTCCTCCTCGATCGTCTGAATGCTTTAAGCCGCAACCCGGACTCAACCCTTTTTGCTTTCACCTTCTTGAAACAAATCGAACGCCTCATCCTTGGATTTCATAATTCAATCCACATATAACGACTGAAATCATCGACCACTAGAAGAAAGTATAGCTTGCCTCCGGGTGTGGGCTGGGTTTATCGGACCACATAAATCACCATGAACGAGCTCAAGGCCTTTCTTTGCTCACGTAAGCCGATGCTTGTGGAAAGGGCTTGCGGTGATGCTTGCCCAATGCACACCCATCACAAACCTGTTCACCTATTTGGATCAAAGGCATCCCCTCCACCATCTTCTTACGTCTAAGGTCACGGGCGACCTAAAATTCAGGTGTCCAAACCGCTGGCGTGCGAGCCGAGGGCTTCATCATCCATCTTGGACAAAGAAAGCGGTCGGTCTTTGTCGATTCACGTTCATGACATACAGCCTATTCTTCCTCTCGGCCTTGATCAGCATGTTCAGTCCTCCTTGTGAGCGTTCATAAACCGTCATGACTCCTTTGTCGATCTCCACACGGCATCCAGCCTCCTCGAGCTGTCCAAGGTCGACAATGTTGCAACGGAGAGATGGTATGTAGTATACCTCGGTAAGAACTTCGGTGATCTTGATTCTTCCGGCGAGAGTTACCGCCCGATCCCATGAGATCTCCACCTTGGAGCCGTCTCCGAATTTCACTTTGCCCCTTGATCGTTTCATCCAACGATGCTAGAGATTCCCGACACCCCGTCATGTGGTTTGTTGCTCCCGTGTCAAGCACCCAAGTTCCAGCATCATAGATCATTGGGTGCACACGATCTTGATTAAGGAAGACACGGCGGGGTTTAGCTTCCACAATGCGCACTATATTGGAGACTGCGCGCAACCAAGCAGAGCCCGTTCTCACTTGTTATTTACATGATGAGCAACGTCTTGCTTCTCCCCTTGCGTCCTCTTCTTGCACTCTCTACGCCAGTGCCCATAGACACCACACTTCCCGCACTTGCCACGCCGCTTTGGCGTTCCCTGTGAGTTCAGACCAGGTTCTTGTGCGTCGCCATCGCTTGATTTGTTATAACGTGGCTTCCGGTGCTTCTTGTCTTTGTTCGATAGCTTCCTCCTCCACTCCCCTTGGAGTTTGAGCGAATGGTTACGTCACCATCCTACTCTTGTTCCTCATGACCCACTCCTCCTCCGTCAACAAGAGCTTCCCGGCCTTTCTCGTGACACGATCAATTGATGGATCAAATCTCTCCTCGGCCCGCCCGAGATGTGCCACCGGATCTTCAATGGTGAGAGTCTTGAGATCTTTGACCATCTCGACGACCCACCGCCACTGAGAGTACCGGCGGGCACTACACGGAGAAATTTCTTCACCACCCTTGTATCGATCACGCTCTCCTCACCGAGACCCAGCGCGATCAAGAACCGGCTTGGTTATGCGAAGTGCAAAGTCGTCAATAGACTCCCGGGCTTGAACGCCATCGCCTCAAACTTCGCCCAAGAGCTTCGTGCATTGACTTCCTTAACACGGTCCGCCCCAAGACGCATGGTCTTGATTGCCTCCCAAGCATCCTTCGCCGTCTTCTTGTTGAGTAACATGGAGTGCATCTCTTGTGGAACGCCCCGGAGCATAGATCCCAACGCCAACCGATCTTGACGTCTCTCCGCCTTCTCACCTTTCTCGACGGCATCCCAAAGATTCAACCCTTCAAGATTGCACTGAATGTGTGACGCCCAACCCTGATAATTTGATCGGGTTAGCACCGGCCACGTCAAATTCGCGGTCGGACTGAACGTCTTGTCCATATCAGTCTTGCCGTCGCCCATGGTGACCACACTTGTGTTCCGGCGAACTCCTTGCGTATCTTGATGAACGGCTTCCTCCTGCTTCCTCTACAACCTCTCAGCACCACCGAACGTCCTCTCCAAAGCTCCGATACCAGTTGTTGGAACCTGACCACTACCGATCAGCTTGGAACGTCGAGATCGTTGAGAACGTCGGCGTCGCGGTGACCGCGGTGAAACAGCGAGTAGATTGAAACTAGAGAAAAACAAGAACATAGGCAAATAGAATATTTGTTGCTGCCCAACCTGCAGCCCCTCACGACACCTTTGTTTCATATATATATACGTGAGCCTCCCCACGCCGTGCCGCACAGAACGGGACACCGCTTTTCGAGTGGTACACGTTTCATGCGCCTAGAACGTCACGACGCGTGGAGTTACAAACCGACTCAAGTACAGACATGACCAAGCACGACATTGATCAAGTCCTACTCCTAAACACACTAGACTTACAGTGTAACACGGACTGGACTCTAGTAACGAAGACCTGAACAGACTCTTGCAACACTTAAGCTAACAGCGGCAGCACCGGCCGATGGATCCACCTCGACTACGCATCGGTACGTATGTTGCTAGGATCCTCGCATGTTCATCATAGATGCATCCATGTCCATAATAAAACTGCCTGCCCCTTAATCATGCGTGCATGATCGTCTAGTTATCTAGTATATGCACAATTAATTCTGCATGAGAGTATCATGATTCGTGCGCGCCAGCAAGCAAGCTACTAGAGATGAGCATGCTAGTATATGCATGCTACATACGGGGGTGGAGGATCAATAATATAATAATCGACAAGATAGATATTAATAATAATCCCAAGTCAACATGAACAACCCTACTGACCCTGCCACACGGCAACGAGGCCGATCATCTATGGAGCCCGCAGCTAGCTAGCTTCAACTAGGCTAGTAGCTGTTGAACGCGTGGAATTGGAACAGAATAGAATCGAATGGAATTCATACTTTTGTTCCTGCTGGTCTACGTAAGCACAGATATGAAGATATCTCGTCAAGCGGCCTCCCAGCATATCCAAGGCAGCCACGAATGCACGCATGCAGCTAGTAAGACTATATGGGCGTCCGGCCGCCCTTCAAACTTGACTAATCAACATTTTTTGCATGACCATGACGATATATGACTAGAACACGTCACAAACTACTCCACTTGTAGTCGATCCTTTGACGACATGCATGGAAATGGAAACGCAAACTAGGTAGAGCTAGTGTAGAATATATATAGGAGCTCTGCCGGCCTATGCGTGTAGCCGACAGTTCAAAGTGCTTCATATATATGCATGCTGCCTGCTAGCGGCGCAACTCAATAATACAGTAGCAGGTCTTGCAAGATGATCGAGATGATATATAAATGTTGTGAGCAGAGGCCGACCCGGCAGGCTAGCTATAGCAGCCATGCATCCTCTGGCCAGTGCAAAGCATGCATGTGCGTAACCACATCCATCCATTTCTGTTCTGTTGGCTGAGTTCCTTGCATTGGTCACGTACGCACATATATGCACCATCCATCCCATCCCATCCCATCCCATCCCATCCCATCCGTCACGAGGAAAGCGTCTCACGGGATACGCGCCGGCCATATTTCTAGCTTCCATCCCATCCATATGCATTCATGCATCCATCAAAATTGTCATCCTAGCTAGTTATACGTATGTACTTCATCTATACCCTCTCTTCGTTTCTACATGTACATATGTTGTCCTAGTAGTACCCGCAGCTTCAAAGATCAAAGTCCAAAAATACTAGCTAGGTACGTGCCAAATAATTGAAGGCCACACATATATATATATATTCATCTGGCTGGGTGGCCGCCCATGGAAAGAAATTAGACCTACGTGTGCGTACCACGTATGTACTAATGACTTTTCAAGAAACAAAATTCCATTGTTTTGACTTCCTGACTTGGCTGCGTACGTGCACTGATAGCGATGTCCATCAATCCTTTTCGATCTCACAGTGAAGATGAAGACTACCTACTTGATCGATACTCCCTTCTTCGTTTTCAAATCGTAACCCGGTCGGTAGGCACATCTAAGATTATTATTATTAATTTAATGTCTAGATACACGTACCTACATATATATATGTATTTAGAAAACTCAGAATATATAATAACTTATATAATTTCAAACATTCTCCTACTTAATGAAAATCTCGTAACGGCGTGGTCTCAAAAACAAATTCAAACAAAGAGAATAACTATCTAATAGGCCGGGTTGCTACATATATAATTTAATTTGTTACCTGCATGTCAGCAAAAATCATCATGTGGAAACCATTTAGTTGCCCACTGAATGAGCTCAGTGTAGTCGGGCGGGGAACACTAACTCAGGGCATGGCACTAACCTTGTCGAAACAGCGGTTTAATTGGCAGAGGTGTAGTTATCAGTTGCATTTTAAGTCAAATCAGCTACATAGTGCTTTGCTAGGGTAAGAATTGATGGATGGAGACAAACACTTGCACCGTTGCACCATCGTCCCATCAATTACGTACAGTATTCTAAGTTGACCTGGTAATTCACTATATATATAATCTCAGGTAATTACTATAATACACTATATTTGTAATGTCTGAATTTCTAGGAAATAATTTTACACAAGCAACTTGTACAATTTTTGTTTTTCAAAAGCGTGCATGGCACGTTCTTAATTTCTTTTTTTTTTTTTTTTTTGCGAAAAGAGGCACGTTCTTAATTAAGCGAGAAGTTAGAATAAGTTACAATCCTAGACGTCTTGATAACGAGATGCCATAGGCCAACAAGGGTAGAACACACAAATAAGAAGCACCGGGTTGAACGGTGAAGCTTAGGGGTTTTATTGAGTAGAAAATCAATGTGCGACTAGAAGGAGGACCAAGGCGCTAGACCGTGCAACATGTACAATTAAAAGAACAACAAACAATAGATAACTCATATTTTTTTTTTCTACAAGCAAACAAAGACAAAATTAATTACATATTGCCTAACTACAACAATGAAAAATCAGACAACTAAGATAGGGGAGTGTAGAATATTATTATAGTGAGATGATCATAGTATGTCAGTCTCTCATGTGTAATCTAGACATTTCAACTTATTGCACTGCTTTTATTATACTTGCATGCATATTGACTTGCTGTAAATTGTAACAATATACTTGCATACGTGTTGGTTGCAGTCGTTTCTGCTTGGGAGCGGCGGCGTGAAGCAGCACGGATGGCCTCCTCACCATGTCCCTCGCCTGAAGCTGACCTCGTGCCCATACCCTTCAGCTGCGGCAACGGCACTGGGTCGCCGGGGACATGCCGCCGCCGTGCCACGACGACAGTACAATCCCCTTCTCCGTCGCCGTCATTGCCACCAGTGGCATCGTCGTCCTCATCCAATTCTAAATCAGCATCGAAGAAACAAGACCCTCCCCTCCCTCAGTGCCCAGAGTACTTCCGGTACATCCACTCGGACCTGTCGCCGTGGCGCGAGACGGGGATCACGCGGGAGGCCGTGGAGCGGGGCCGCAACCGGGCGGCGTTCCGGCTGGTGGTCGTCGACGGCCGCGCGTACGTGGAGACGTACCACCGCGTGTTCCAGACGCGAGACACCTTCACGCAGTGGGGCATCGCGCAGCTGCTGGCGCGCTACCCCGGCCGCGTCCCGGACCTTGACCTCATGTTCAACTGCGAGGACATGCCGGAGGTGCGCGCCGCCGACTTCGCCGCCGCGCCGTCGCAGGCGCCGCCGCTGTTCCGGTACTGCAAGGACGACTCGACGCTGGACATCGTGTTCCCGGACTGGTCCTTCTGGGGGTGGCCCGAGGTGAACATCCGTCCATGGGCGCCGTTGCTGGAGGAGATGGCGGCCGAGACGGCGCGTCTGCCGTGGGCGGAGCGGGAGCCATACGCGTACTGGAAGGGCAACCCCGGCGTGTCCGGCGAGCGCCACGACCTGCTCCGGTGTAACGACTCGTCCGGCGAGTGGAGGACGCGCGTGTTCTGGCAGGACTGGGGCGCCGCCATTCGAGACGGCTTCCGGGACTCCAACCTGGCCAAACAGTGCCGGTACAGGTACAAGATCTACGTGCGTGGGCGTTCATGGTCGGTGAGCGAGAAGTACATCCTCGCCTGCGACTCGCCGGTGCTGCTCGTTGCCACGCCTTTCAAGGACTTCTTCTCCCGGGGCCTCGTCGCCGGCAGGCACTACTGGCCCATCGACCCCGGTGCGCACAAGTGCGCCGACATCAAGTTCGCCGTCGACTGGGGCAACGCGCACCCGGAGCAGGCGCGCCGGATGGCCGAGGAAGGCAGCGGATTCGCACGCCACGACCTCAGCATGGACTACGTCTACGACTACATGCTGCAGCTGCTCACCCAGTACGCCGGCCTGCTCCGCTACAAGCCCACCGTGCCGGAGAACGCCGTCGAGCTGTGCGCCGAGACCGTCGCCTGCCCCGCCGCCGCGCACGGCGGCAGGGAATTCGATTTCATGATGGAGTCTAGGGAGAAGTACGTCGCCGACTACCAGCCCTGCACGCTGCCGCCGCCCTTCACCGACGAGGAGATGAGGGAGATGACGCGAAGAGACCAGGAGGTGCGCGCCAACGTGCACAAGATGATGACCACCATGACTCCATGAAGACTGATGATCAGCTATACATAGGTACCTGACGTCGTCCATAACTCCTTACTGTATGAAATACGATACGATACGACTCCATGCACGTCACCAAGCGCCGTTCAAGACGCTCCACGTCCACAACATTCATAGATCGATTCTGTTACTATTTTCCCATTTTGTACAATTCTCTATATTATTTATGTATTTTTGGATATCCAAAATTCTTTATAGTCGTACGTATAGATGATATGATTATGTATGACAACGTTGACCCGCATGGGCTCCGAGAAACATAAATTTCTTATGTATTCAATACTATGGTACATTAATCTTGTAATATCTTACATATGCTGAGTTTCAATTAGTTTTTTTTCTCAAATACACAAAAAGTTTGTGCATTTTTGTATCTAAGCGGAAGTTTTTTTTACAACATGCGAAAAGTGTGTGTTTGATGTTGTTACAATATAGCACGGCCTCCCCCCCACTCATTAGGACTCTAAACCGATTACTCGCAGATTAAACAACTAAGCTTGCACGCCGCCCCAGCCTCAATCCATTGATCGACGGTATGCTTGATGGTGTTAGGAGTTGGTTGGTGGTGGAAGCATCATTGTGGAAGTACATTCCTCTCTTTTTCCGCTCATGCGGGTGGATGGAGGACTGCTCTCTTGACTAGTACGACGCCAAAGAAACCCCACCAGCCTCCTCATATGTTGTCGCACGTCGAACGCCGATGATGCGGGGCTGCACTATGCTCCGACGGTGAGGAGGCCAACAAGCTACGAAGGCAATCTCGTCATTGTCGTCGTCGGGGCGGAGCTAGCCTTTGCCACCGAGGTCAAGCGACCTTGACAAATGTCTACAAATCCTATAGAAAACTACTATTGATCACTACTCACCACTCATGTTGACCTCATTGTGTAACACGTAAGACCCCGGTACCAATCGTGGCTAGCTTTGCCCGCCGTCAGAAGAGCTCGGACATTCACCACGAACCTATTGGCCGGGTTGCGAGCGGTGGTGCCAACCGCATGTCAACCCATCAGAGGCTTGGACCTCGAATTCCCATAAGTCACCGGCACTGGTTCTTTCGCTCCAGATGCAGTAGGTTCTTCACCACGAACCTACTGGCCGTAATAGCTCAAAGCCCGCTGAGGTGTGGTCGCTGAGATACCGACCGCACCTTTTAGGCAACATAAAACTTTAGAGGTACATAAATATATTATTACCTAAATCTAGATAAAATTACAGAAAACTTCCACTAAGACCGTCATTATGATATAATAAGTACTGAAACATATTAGCATTAAAACAAAAGTACAAAATTTTGGGAATTCCTATCGTAAAGACAAACTTGAAGCTCCAAAGCTACGACAAGAGAAGAAACACAGAGACCACAAACAGGTCATGCCTCCATCGGGGGGCGCTGGGCCATGGAAGAGAAATGACCACGTACGCTAAAGACATTGGGATCCTCATTCTCGCACTCTAATTAATAGTAAAGTCGGCCTCCCCTCAACTGTATGACTAGCCTATGTCTTTGAGGATTTAGTTTCTTGATGATCGAGTCGTGCATGTTGAGTGAGCTTCACCGCCGGACTCAAGAAAATGACTCAACGTTTAATTACTGACGTTAAATCTGAGGACAAGGACTCCAGTAGCAACGATTGTTGGAGGCCAAACGGAACATTAGCGAACGCTTTGCCACTTGTGTATCTGCTATCCTATCGATTAAAGGAATAGAGATAATATGAACAAGTGCATGTATAAGTGTCGAGGGTCTCGCCGCAACGCTTGCACGACGGACGGACGGACACGCATCACGCAGACAGGAATAGGACCACGAGCTAGTGAAGTTGCAATATTTTTTAAGCTTGTAGAATATAATAAAAACTAGTACGCGCTTGCTTGCCTGTGGTCTGGTTAAAGAGAGCGTGGGCCCCAGCATGCATGTGTATGTGTACATGCACCAAAGGCACGCAGAGACTTGACTGCGGATTTGCCACATAACTTTTTCTCGCGAATGAGACACCCTACGTTTGCAAGCCCCGGCTTCGATCCTCTGATCGGCGGTGTGCTTGATGGTGGCTAACAATTGGTTTACACTGGAGCTGGAGTTTCGAAAGCATCTCGCGTTCCGCTCCTTCCATATTTCCCAAGCCACCAGGGTGAACAAGGTATCCGCTCCCTTGCGTTTGTCGCCATGCCACCTCCTCTGCCAGTTGTCCCACCACTCTAGCGTTGAATTGGCCCCTACATGCGAGTAGTCGGCGCCGAGTACCGCTAAGATGGTCCACCATATTTGTCGGGAAACCGAACAAGCTGCGATGATGTGGTCGATGGTCTCTGGTTCCTGGTCGCACAGGTGGCAGTTGTCTTGTGCCTGTAGTCCATGTCTCCTCCTCCTATCCGCAGTCCAGTGTCGCCTCCTTAATGCCAGCCACAAGAAGATCCTCACTCTAAGCGGGGCCCATGTCTTTCATATGCGCTTGCACCCTGGGATTGGGTGGAAGGCCATCTGTAAAGTCCGGTACGCTGACTTGGAGGAGTATTTTCCATCGGCCGTCCATCTCCAGATGAGGCGATCCTCAACATCGTTTAGCTGCACCAACATTACTTGGTCCCAGAGGTTTAGATATTCATAAGCCACTAGGATCGTGATGCCACCGGTTATCTGACGAACCCAAGCTCATGCATGTAAGCCTTCTACCACCATCATGTTGTTGATGCACCTTCGGCTGACGGAGCTTAGTAGCGATAGGGCTATGTCCTTGACCGCGCGCCCATGGATCCATCGTCGATCCGTAAAGCGGTTGATCTTCCATTCCCGGCTTCGGCGTATGTCAACATGTCAAAGAAGGCGTAACGTCCTTGTCGGCCTTGATTGGCGTTGTGACCTAGAAGGTTCTCGTCGGATGTTGTAGCCAAAGCCACCTAGTCCGGAGGGCAACAGATGTGAGCCTTAGGTCCGGGAATGTGAAGGGTCGAGATGGGGACTAGACTAGGGGGGGGTGAATAGTCCCTATTAAAACTAATCGCACCGGCTAACCGAAACTAATGCGGAATTAAACTTATCGGTCTAGCCAAGACTTCACCCTTCTAACTAAGACTCTAAATCACCTCACAAAAGATCCTACACAAGATAAATGAGGTGACAAGTGTTGACACCTGTTATAGCATAATATTATTAGTCAATTAACATGAAATAAGGGCTTAAGATGAATATCAACCTAAGTCTAGGGGTCTAATTAATATATTTCCACGAGTTTTGGTATTCTGTGACTTTGCAGGGACTAATAGAGAAAAGCAGATAAGATCGATGAGAATCGGAAGAGTTTACATCTCATACGATGACAAGACTTAACCGTGAAGTAACTCAACCCGAAATGTGTACTAAAACACTCTAGAAAATACCAGAAGACACCAGGAGAAGGGAGAGACTGAGGGGACTCAACCCCCTGGCGGCCGCCAGGTGGGGTCACCTGTTCAGTCTCACATTTGAATGTCGGTTTACCACCGACCTTGAGGTTGTATATACACCGTTGCTGGAGGTCGGTTTGATCCAAGGGTCCCTGTTCATCGCCAAGGCCTATATAAGAAGACCCCCTGACCCCAGGACTAAACCCTAATTCATTATATTCATTATCGCTTGACCTATTGGTCATAGAGGTGTCCCAATATGAGGACAACCTCTCCTCTCTAGTTTCAATCTAGACATGAATACCATGTAGAACTAGAAGCCCTAGAGTGAGTTGAAGAGCAAAAGCATATCAAGTTGAGAGATTAGATCTATGGTACCCCAAGAGAGTGACTAGATCTAGTCTTGAGAGCTAAAGTGTGGGTGGAGGAGAAGAAAGGGAGGCACCGGACCTGTCGGTGACTCCTCTATGCTTGTACCTCCAGGATCAAAGGCCTCATGACACTTGATCCTGAGACTTCTATGGAGGATCAACTTCTTATTTAAGTAAGTAAATGTTCTTATTGCTCTTATTGTTCACAACTCTTATTTGAGTACTTTAATCTATAGGACCCTATAGATTAGAGGAGTAACTTAGGTTTAGGTATGGTGCTTAGACCGATGCTGCTTGTGAATGCACACTACATTCCGGGACATGTGGTAGTTCGTGGTAGTAACAATACCATTGATTCCTTTGGAGTCCACCCCCCGAATGGTAGGCCAAGTAGGACCTTGTTGCTGGAGGATTGCATGTTTTGTCCTTGTTTTCCTTTGAGTACGTCCCCCTAAGACAATATCAACATAGCTTATAAGGATATAAACTAGACAACCGTAGGAATCTCCACCTCTTTATCCTCTCCGGTTCCTTGATTCTTTGCTCGGGGATTAGTTATATGCCTCGGTTATCCTCACACCATCCTCCCCGTGGATTCGATATTAAAACCCTCTCCCGGTGAAGTGCTCACCGGTATCCGTTCACTACTTGCGGATTATACAAACTATAAATATTTCGTAGACTTATCAAATACCAACAAGCATTTTCGCGCCGTTGTCGGGGAGAATGGTTGCTGAGAAAACATTGAGTATAACTAATCTTGTACCATACTTTAGTGTAGTCTTTCTTTTTTTATATTTTATTTTCTTTTTATATCTTTTTGGGATCCTCAGATTCCACACCTATCCTTATGCTGCACCCATAAGCACAAGTTCAGGCCATTAGAATCTTTAGAACCTATCCTACCCCTTGGCTATGAGTCTGTGCCTAAGGTTGGTCTAAATGATCATGAAACAACCCATTATAGGAGAGAATTCTAAAAAGTTAATCTCGGGCCAAATCCTATCCTTTGAAAAGGATAATGTATTTGGATCTCATCTTAGAAAAGTTGTTTGCATGACCATCATGCGTTTTTCTGGAGAAACTTTACTTTCTTTTCTAAAGCAAGCTTTGCGCTTGACAAACTCAGCGGGTGTGATCTTTTTCCTAGAATTGTTTATGAACACCCAAAGGAAGAAAAGGAATCATCCTCTAGACTAAAGTAGAAGTTTTTGATAGCTAGATCATAATCATTCCAATCCCTTGATTTAGCTACCAATCCTAAATCATCAATACTCTAAACTCCTCCAAGGGAAGAAGTAATTCTACCCTTGATTCTTTTATGATGATGACTTTGGGAAACAAACTTCTAGCTTCACAGGAGACCTTTGAGTGCCTATAAACCAAATCCTCTTAAAGAAGAGTCTCTTAGAAAGCACCCTTATTTTTACAAAGGACGTTGGGAGCCCAAGGATGGCATATCTAATGACGCTATAGAAGGAGAGCAAAGCTATCTAGAATCTATTCGTATCTTCTTCGCTTCTATTTTAGACTAGATAAGTTATCCAAACCCATCTTCAACCTCATCCTTGACCCCAATGACTCCTCTAGTGTTCTTTTTTCTTGAGTCTACCTACGATCTTAGAAATCCCAAGTATAGACATCATGAAGAATCTAATGAAGACCAAGAAGAGCATTATCAATAGTTGGAGAACATCCATGAGCATAGGAGTTACATTCTAAATATTCTATCTAATCCTTGCCCATGTGAGCAAACTCCTGAATTGATTGCCATCCTTAATCTTGCCACCTACAAGATCTCAAACCCCCTTGAGATAATGTTCATAAGGATTTAGAAAGGGTGATTGTTGATCTTATTGGCTTGAATGTTGAGATTGGTGATATAAGGGAAAACCTCTTCATTATCATGAATCATATTTGAATGTTTCCCAAGGGACGAGCTTTTTGTCCTAAAACAAGCACTCTAGGGGAAAGTAATTTAAGTATAGATCTTTTGCTATAACACCCCCTTGTGTAGTGAGCATAGAGATATAATTGTGAATATTCCTTCGGGTATTTTTGTTACTAACCATTTCAGGTCAAGAGCAAAAAGAATGAAGGATGACAATGTAAAGGTATGTACAACCAATCATCATGCAACATTGAATCACTCATATATTTCTTGCCATGTTGCTACCTTATCTTGGTTATCTCTACCTTTAAGGCATGCTCAATCTACAAAACAACAATCATGACTTTCATCTCCATTTGAGTAAATCCCTATAATGCCTTCATGCTACCCTTTGTTTACCATAGTATGATTTGGTTTGGAATACCGCTATAGCGCAAATAGTGTGTTTCCAAAGGTTTTTAAATTAAGCATGGTGCTTAGGTTAAAATGCCTTCCTTAATTAAATTAGACATGGAGTCTAGTTTGGTTATTGAACTAAATATTACTTTTGTAGACATTGGTATATTTTGTTAGACTAACCCCTGCAGAGAAAAGAAAAGCTCTCAAACAAGCTTGGGGAAGTCCCGAGATGAACTCACACTAGAGCTGAAGCAAGAGAAAGAAGAGGAGTGCCACAAACAGTAGTCTACAAACAAAAGCACTTGCTCAAGGATGAACTCAAGGGTGATTAGCATATGGAAGAGGAAGACCAACTCCACCAAGGATAATCCAATCGTGCTCTTCCTCCTCACATGCTTCTATCACTCCACACGCTTTGGTTTGCAACCTCTCTATTCACTATTACTCTTTTCTACAAGTTCGAATGATTTTGATGCATAAAAATCAAACTTAAGGTTTCATAAATCATTCCTTTAGAAAAGCAAGGTGAATACGAAAACATGAGATAAAAGATCTATGCTAAAATCTTCAACCAAACTTTTCTCAGTAGCATAGAAAGTGACCTTTAGCCCCTGTAACAACACTACCCTTGTTACTACTTGTATACTCCTTCGGGTATGTATTGTCCACTAACGACACAGGAATAAAACCATGAGAGGAGCAAAAAGGTCCTAGCACAGTTCAAAAGAGAAGAAAGAAAGGATGATGCAATAAAGGAGACAAGTTAGGAGCAAAATATACAAGAGGCCAAATAAGGAAAGCTCCAAGCAAAAGGTAATAATGACCACAAGGTGTTACGGTGCCGTCACACTCTAAATAAAAGGTAACATCTTGAGGTAAGTTATCATTAACTAATCTTTTCCCTAATTATGGCATGCTCATAAATAAAGAATCAAACATGTTAGAGTTATAACCTACCTTATCCATCCTGCTTAGCTTTTCATATTTAGTTCTTTGTTCCTAAACACCACTCTCCTGATCTCATAATCCCTAACCATGTAAGCTAAAATGTTGCTCATCCTGTTCTGGAAGATAGTTATAATCATTAAACCATTGATGCTCTATCTTGTGATCTTATCACCCTCATCATAAATGAAACAGTTAAACGTTAACTCTACCTTGTTTAATGTGTCTAAGGTTAGAGAAGAATGAATAAAGTTTTGGTTCTGTTGGTGTTTTCCTACCAACAGGGGCCCCGCACTTGATCTCTACCTTGCCTTTACAAGCAGGACATACTTTGAGCACAATATGGAGGAGTATGCCACTCTCCCAAAACTCTACAAGGAAATGTCCTGAACCCATAAAGTACTCACACTAAACAAGATGTTGCCTGCTTCCATTGTCAAAGGTTCACTTTAAACCATGGGATAAGCAAGCAATATGGGTGATACCATCCTCAAAGATCACTATCTCAGGAGGCGCAGACCACCAAGATCGATGATGTACTTGAGGAGTGAGTAAGGTAAGAAGTCTTGTTCAAAGGACTTAAAACATTGAACCCTCACCGAAAGGTAACTTCGGTAGTTATCCATATTTAATTCTTAGCATTACATCTTTAATTGCCTATCATATTTATCTTTTTGCATCTTGCATCAAGCATATTTACTTCTTTGCATAATCATTTTTTCTTTTAGCATATTTAAATTTCTGCATTAGTGCATTGAAAAAAATTCTCAAGCCCCATGTGAATAATCTTGTGGCATATAACAACCCATAAGGATATTCACCGTGGTGGCACAAAAATAATCATGCATTCATTTAGTTGCATTTGCATCATAGTTCTTTGCATGCATATAAATATATAAAACTCCAAAAACATTTAGAAGAGAAATCTTCTTGAAGTTCTATCTCGGAATAATCACGATCCATCTTAAATGTCTCTAGACATAAGAAGCTTACGTGGCAAACCACTAACGCTTAATCAAGTTCCACTAGCTTTGTTGTCTATTTGAGTTCGGGCAGATTCGAAGGGAGAGAGACATGATAGGCCGACTTCATCGTCACTATCTACCTCAACTTCCACATCAATAAACCCGACACTTCAATGTAGCTTGGGGAGAGCACCCCAGTTATCCCGATAAGTATCTCTACTACTATATTATTATATTTTTTTTGACCGAAGTCAGCAAAGGGAAACCCCGGCCTTTTTTTTAATTTTTTTAATAATGCAAACCTGTTTAAATTCGCTCCCACAGGGAGTCGAACCTGTGTCCTTTGGATGCTACTCGAGGCACTCTAACCGCTAGGCTAGAGACCCTTTCACTACTATATTATTATATTATTAGCTAATATTTTGGTTTGCTTTGTTTGTTAAGAGTCTAGTTCATAAAGTCGTTTAAAGAGTCTTTAGTAGAGTGTGATCTTTAGAGTGTGGGAATAAATAAATAAATAGGAGTGTATCAGAGGTTTTCTTTTCCACATATATAAAATAAACTCGAAGCTAAATCTCATGCTTAGAAATGATGAATAGTTGCTCCGTCGTAATTCCTTTTCAATTACCTATCTTTCAAGCTTAATTTCTCTTGAGCCTTAAATGCAAAACTGTTTTTGACTTAAGATTTGCTCTGAACACGAAACCTTGTGGGTTGCAAATTGCTTGCTCTAAAGTCTAGGTAATTGACGGATATGATATCTGAAAAGTCTGAGCTTCTATTGATCTTACTCCTAGTGATGCTAGATTTCAGGAGATTTATTTTGAAACTTTAAAGATGCACATGATAAGTTCTGTGTGACAGAGTGTTGGACCTCCCACCACAGCCATATATTACATGCTTCTTAGATTAGGAAGATCCTTTTAACATATATATAGGCTGCTTGCTTTGCATTGAGTTTGTTCAATCTTTGTCGACCCTTAGAAACTTGTCATGCTGATCATGTACACTCCACCACCATTCGATCTCACTCCACTCCACTCGACTCCATTCATGCATATGATGCTTCCACCTTGGAAGTACGCATCCACCACTACACCACCATATACACCCACTATCCATTCACTATAGCCATAAAAAATGTTCTACTCCTATCTTGGGAGAGAGCAACCAAAAATATTCCCTATACCCATCCACTCATCCATTTCTAGCCAATGTTTTACAAAGCTCCATTATTTTTGTCTATCTCTCAAAAGTTATTGCAAAAAAGAGATTTGAGTTGTATTAAAAAAAAAGAAAGAGAGAAGGGGAGATGAAAAATGGACAAGTGTCCTACGGGCGAGTAGAGCCTACCTCCCTAAGAAAAAAAAGAAAAGAATAAAGGAGAATTAAAAATGGACAAGTGTCCACTTTGAAAACAATGGGTACTTAGATGCTCGCCTCTCCATAAAAAAAAAAAAAATATATAGAGAAAGAAAGATATACAACCCAAGTTCTCCCAAAGTTTCCAAATTCCAAAGAGAGATGATTCCTCAAGGAGCAAAAATAGAATTAGGTTTTCCCCTCATTCATTTCGTACACCTTACTATATTCCCTATCATGTTCTATCCACCATGCACATGCACTACTTGATCAGTGTGACTCGTAACTTTGGATCCATTGTTTGAACTTACAATATATGTTTAGTAAGTAGATGTAGTTTTTCTCCCACCTATGAGCTCCAGATATAAACCTTAGATATAGGGTGAGAGAGAAGAAGGCATAGTGTCCTACTGCCTTAGCCAAAAATACCACATATCCTGAGAGAAAGGCAAAACAACCTTGTTGCTTTAGTGAGGACCCACAAATACCACAAATGAGAGACTTGAGAGAGTCATACTAGGAACTTTGAGTTTTATTTTGAAAGCTTGTAAAAAACTCTAGAAGGACAGTTGAACAAAAGAGTTTGAAATATAGTGCTTGGCTTGATCGTTTCTATCTTTCAATTACCCAAGATCCCAAGAAAAAGCTATAAGCTCCATGGTTAAATGTAATATGGGTAAGTTGAAAATTGAAAAGGTTTATTCTTATCTGGAGAGAATTTTTGTTTGAAAGCATGTGTACTTTGGAGGCGTGAAAGCGTTGCAAAGAACTCCTCGATCCATTGCTAAGTTTGGCTTTGCTAGGGACTAGCAAAGGGTAAGCTTGGGGAGCTTGGTTGACACTGTTATAGCATAATATTATTAGTCAATTAATATGAAATAAGGGCTTAAGATGAAAATCAACCTAAGTCTAGGGGTCTAATTAATATATTTTCATGAGTTTTGGTATTCTATGACTTTGTAGGGACTAATAGAGAAAAACACATAAGATCAATGAGAATCGGAAGAGTTTACATCCCATACGATGACAAGACTTAACCGTGAAGTAACTCAACCCGAAATGTGGACTAAAACACTCTAGAAGATACCAGAAGACACCAAGAGAAGGGAGAGACCGAGGGGACTCAACCCCCTGGCGGCCGCCAGAGCCATTTAGGCCGGCCGCCAGGTGGGGTCACCTGTTCGGTCTCACATTTGAATGTCGGTTTACCACCGACCTTGAGGTTGTATCTACACCATTGCCGGAGGTCGGTTTGATCCAAGGGTCCCCTGTTCATCGCCAAGGCCTATATAAGATGACCCCCTGACCCCAGGGCTAAACACTAATTCATTCTATTCATTATCTCTTGACCTATTGGTCATAGAGGTGTCCCAATGTGAGGACAACCTCTCCTCTCTAGTTCCAATCTAGACATGAATACCATGTAGAACTAGAAGCCCTAGAGTGAGTTGAAGAGCAAAAGCATATCAAGTTGAGAGATTAGATCTATGGTACCCCAAGAGAGTGACAAGATCTAGTCTTGAGAGCTAAAGTGTGGGTGGAGGAGAAGGAGGGGAAGCACCGGACCTGTCGGTGACTCCTCTATGCTTGTACCTCCAGGATCAAAGGCCTCATGGCATTTGATCCTGAGACTTCTATGGAGGATCAACTTCTTATTTAAGTAAGTAAATGTTCTTATTGCTCTTATTGTTCACAACTCTTATTTGAGTACTTTAATCTATAGAACCCTATAGATTAGAGGAGTAACTTAGGTTTAGGCTTGGTGCTTAGACCGATGTTGCTTGTGAATGCACCCTACATTCCGGGACGTGTGGTAGTTCGTGGTAGTGATAGTACCATTGATTCCTTTGGAGTCCACCCCCCGAATGATAGGCCAAGCAGGACCATGTTGCTGGAGGATTGCATGTTTCGTCCATGTTTTCCTTTGAGTACGTCCCCCTAAGACAATATCAACAAAGCTTACAAGGATATAAACTAGACAACCGTAGGAATCTCCTTACCTCTTTATCCTCTCCAGTTCCTTGATTGCTGCTCAGGGATTAGTTATATGCCTCGGTTATCATCCTCACACCATCCTCCCCGTGGATTCAATATTAAAACCCTCTCCCGGGTGAAGTGCTCACCCGGTATCCGTTAAATGCGGATTATACAAACTATAAATATTTCGGTAGGCTTATCAAATACCAACAACAAGCCTAGCTTGAGCTTCTAATCATTTCTAATGCAAGGTCACACAAACCTAAGCACTAGTACTTCAAGCACGGGTTAGCTCCTACACAATTCTAGTAAGCAAAAGCACAAAGCCCCTAAGCTCACTAGATGCACAATGGACAAGGCAACACACGCCTAACCCAAAGGCTCAAATTGCCTATCTACACAAGCTAAGCAAAGTAACTAAACAAGCTACACAAGCTAGATAGTTACAACTATACTACTCAAGCACAAACACAATGTATATAAGAATGTATGAACAAAGCTTGTGATGAAGAGATAGCAAACCACCGCGAAGTGTGGACACAATATGACACCAGTGATTTTTTACCGAGGTCTCGGCATGCTTGCCAACTTCCCCCTACTCCTCGTTGTGTCAACCAACACTTTAGTGGTTCCACGGTTTGGCGAATCACCCAGTGATGATCCACAAGCTTAATGGCCAGTGCCAAATCCCACAGTGGGAGCTTGATCAAATCCCTCATACAGTGTGAGTACTCGAGCCAATCCCTCAGAGGGTACCGCGTGAACCCACACCCAAGTGTGGTAGCTCAATGACATGCTCCACTAGAGTTGCTCTTCACGATCCCCGGGAGGTGAGCACCTCTCACAAATCCTCCTTCGGAGCACCGCACAAGCTTCCTTACGTGCTTCACGAAGTCTCTTGCCACCAAGCCATCTAGGAGGTGGCAACCTCCAAGAGAAACAAGCACACTGGCTTGCAACACGATCACCTAGTGCCACGAATGCGATCTCTCAACGTGAATGCACTAAAATCACTCCTCACTTTGATTTGGATGAACACTATCAATCACAAGTGAGTGGGAGGGCTCTCTAGCACCACAACACAAGCCACCAAGGCTAAAGTGTGCTCAGCCACCTGCCTTGGCCGACCACAACCTCTATTTATAGCCCCCAAGCCAAATAGAGCCGTTGGGGACAAAACCACAGCCTCTGCGTGTTGACCGGACGCATCGACCGGACTCACCAGCGGGTCCGGTCAAGCGTCCGGTCGCTCCCTTCCAAGTGTCCGGTCAGATAGGGGCCGAGTCCCTAGCCCCACGACTAACGGCCAACCTCATGCTTCCGGCCGGCGTCCGGTGGTGACCGGACCCACCAGCCCTATGCGCGCCCGATCCAACGCCTCGATTGCAGGCCTCTCTCGTTACTCGGCCGGACCCGACCGACCAAGCGTCCGGTCAAGGACCCAGCGTCCGGTCGCCCTTTCCTATGAAACATCGCCGTTTCTCCGTCTCCTTTGCTTCGACATGCTACCCAACAAGTATACCAACAAACCCAACTCAACCCTGCAAACCATCGCCGCCTTTGCAAATGTGCCAACACCACCAAGTGTACATCACCATGTGCATGTGTGTTAGCATTTTCACAAACATTTCAAAGGACGGGTTAGCACTTACCACGCCACTCGATCCTAACACATCGCAAAATTAGATCGCACAAGTGGCACTAGATGACCGATATGCAAACAAGTTTGCCCCTCTTGATAGTACGACCATCTATCCTAAACCCGGTCATAAACTTCTCTAAGCTCCTCATGACCGGCGAAATGAAATGCCCTATAGGTTATACCTTTGCCTTGCGCAATTCCATTCCGCTCCATCTCCAAATGCCGATGCAACACATGCACCAACACAATCAAGAATGATATGATCCACTTCATATCATCACATGACCTTCTTGGTCCATCGATCTTGACCTTACTTGCTCTTCACCGCTTGCGTCGGTCCGTCGGCGCCAAGTCCCTCGACTTGCCCTTCACACTTGCAACCGGTCCATCAAGCCAAGCTTTGTCTTGATCTTCACCACCTTGGTCACATGACTCCATGTCATGTCTCATGTGCAATAAGCTCCTTCATTGCATCATCACATGTGAACTAATCTCCTGTGTATAATCTCAACCACACATATTAGTTCACCTAATGTTGACACTCAATTACCAAAAACCACAAGGGACCTTTCAGACGCCAAGCCCCCCGAGGTCGGTGGGTCGACATACCATAGGCCAGGAAACCATGCATTTCCCGAGTTGATCCCTCTCGTTCGGGTCCATAGGAAGCGCCCGCAAATGGTGTTGATCTCCTCGAGCGCCCAAGGTGGCGGTCCGTCCGCTAGGATGGATTATATGGGGATCGCCGAGAGCACCGACTTCATCCAAATCAGCCTTCCACTCCTTGCCATTAGCGGCCCGTGGCAAGTCGGGCGATCTTCTTGCCACCGCGCCGACCGCGCATTGGATGCGTGCCTTCGGGATCTTCTTCGTCAGGCCGAGCGGCAGCCGAGGTAGGTGATTGGAAAGTCGGAGATTTGGCACCCGATGACCTCCCTCGTAGTCGCTTCATGTTGTCGCCCGACGTGTAGATGGACGTGATAGAACACTTTGTGAGGTTGGTGGCGAGCCTTGACGCTTGCTTGAAGATGAGCAGGATCTCGCTTGATTGTCCTTGCCTCGCTACGCCCGGATGCATGAAGAGGATGACATCATCGGCGTCATGTGCTCGCGTGGTGCTTGATGGTCGGTGTCCCAAGCGGTTGCGAGGAGCCCCTCGTCTTTGGCCGCCGCGACCCGCCTCACGAACACCTCCATCACGATGATGAACAACATCGAGGACAGTGAGTCCCCCTAGCGGACGCCCGCTTATGCTTGATGGCCCTTCCCGGATTTCCGTTGAGGAGAATCCTTGATGTGGGCAGAGGTCAGCATGGAGGCGACCCATCTTCTCCGATTAGGGCCGGTCGAATGCTCTCGGAGGGTCTCTAGCAAGAAAGGCCGGTGACGGTGTCGGAAGGCCTTCGAAATGTCGAGCTTGAGGAGGACCTTTGGGATTTTCTTGTTTCGAAGGTACACGGCCGCCCGTTGCACGAATGATTTGCCACATAATCAAATGGGATAACTGATCAAATGGCATATTACCATGACCAACCCATTTAAAATAAACTTTTATTACACTTAATAGTTCAAAAAACAAGGCTATATAATCGGAGCTCCTAATAATTATGGAATAATGAAAAAAAAAGTAGTTTTTTTACAATCATGCCCTAAGCGTGTTTTTCATTAAGCAGAAAGAAGTAGGGCCTACTTATGGTCCGTTTGGATCCTATAGCTAAGGCTAAGTGGCTATTTATCTAAAATTTTGCTTAGTACGTCCAAACAGTAGGGCCAGTTTTTTAACAAGCCTTGACTAGTTTTTTTTGTTAGCTCATTAGTGAAGGATACTGATATAGTTGTCTCCAAGAGTTTTGCAAAATGTACTTGGTAAAACTTATAATTTGCCAAGTCGCAGAAATATATACCAAGTGAAAAACAATTGTTCTAAAATAGTTTTGTAAATTTGGATTGGCAAAAAAAAAGCAATATGCAACATGCAAGCAGGAGAGGATTTGTCAAGCCCTTTACGCGCGTGCATATATGTGTGGTGAGGGAGAGTCATTGCTAGGTTGTCATATTTTGCCAAGTCTTTGCCAAACTGTTGGAGAGGTTTTTGAGCGTTTTTTTTTTGCCAAAAATCAAGGATGCCAACTCTATTTGCCAAACTGTTTGTGATGGCTAATTTTTTAGCTCGGCATAATTAGTCTTAGCCGGAATGTGAGCAACTCCAACAATTCCCCATTTGTGGTTTGATCATTGCCCTTGTTTACCAACTCCCAAATCCAAATGCCAAGTAAAAAAGAGCTCATCTCCAACAGTTTAACGTAATTTACTTGCCAAACTCAAATCTAACTTACATCGGGAACCGTAAATGAGAAACAAAAATTTTGTTTATACCCTTCCACCTCTTCTAGTATGTACGGGTTTCGCGCTATGTACTGGTTTCACGCCGCGGGAGGGGATATGTAAAGTGAAATCGGCTTTTGCAGATATGGGAGTCCAGGGGAGGATTTTGCAAAGTTTGGCAAATATGCAAAGTCGTTTGCAAAACTGTTGGAGAGCTCTTTTCAACGTATTTTGCATAATTCAAGAATGCAAACCCATTATGCAAAACTGTTGGAGCTGCTACTCCCGTGTACTTGGTAAGGTGTATTCCTACCTCAAATGACAGTCTCTACAATACAAATCTGAACATAGAGATAATCTGCAAACATGCAACAATACTTGCTTGGCATTGGTCGGCTAGAGCTTTCACATATGCTACCATGTTGGCTCACGCGTGGTGAATTCATGCATGTGAGGTGGCCTTGAAGCTGTGCTGCGACTCTTTCTTGCAGACCTCAATACTCCATGGCATCTGACCTCTAGTCTAGATCTGATCCACCAAGCACGCAAGGCGGAGGAACAAGAGGGCTAGCTTATTATTTTCCTTGTCTGCGCCTTGTTGACTTGGAACTCAAAATGAAATTAATGAAGCGCGCCAAGCAACGTAACCCTGCCTAGTAGTAGTAAATTATACATACGTACAGTAGTTTCTTCTTCTTCTTGATCTTCTTCTTGTTGACTAGAGCATTGTTAAGTGAAGACCACGCAACGGTACGGTTAATCCATCCATCATATCATCCATATAAGCTTGGTGTTAGTTCAAGCAAAGCTAGTTAATTAGGCATCCATCGGTCCATATCCATCCATGAAGAAGAGCTTGGAGTTGCAGCGCGACGAGGAGGAGGACGAGGGGTCGGCGTTGGTGCCGCCGCCGCCGCCGCAGCCGCAGCTGGTGGAATCGTCAGCAGCGGCAGGAGAGCGGGAGCTGGTGGCGGGGTCGTGGAGGCGTCGGGCGCAGAAGCTGGTGCCCTCCAGAGGCGTGGGCCTGGTCATCGCCGGTCTCCTCGTGCTGGCCTTGCTCGCCGGCGGCGGCGGAGACACCGGCCGCTGGATCCACCTCGACTACGCATCGGTCCCTCCCTTCATCATTTTTGCTCGCTACCTACCTTGATCGACTTGGTGTTTCATATGCATGCTTGCTAGCTGCTGCGCCGAGATTTTTCATTTTCTTTTTTTTTTTTCATTTCATTTTCTCTTTTTATAAAACAAAGAAAAATCGTGCTTACATGTTGTAACAATGTATACTTGCATACGTGTTGGTTGCAGTCGTTTCTGCGTGGGAGCGGCGGCGTGAAGCAGCACCGATGGCCTCGTCACCACGTCCCCTCACCTGAAGCGGACCTCGTGCCCATACCCTTCAGCTGCGGCAATGGCAACATAACGGCATGTCCCCGCCGCCGCACAGCAAGCACAGCAGCAGTCTCTCCGTCGCCATCGTCACCATCAGTGGCCTCCAAATCATCATCCCCTGCTCCTGATGAGTGCCCGGAGTACTTCCGGTACATCCACTCGGACCTGTCGCCGTGGCGCGAGACGGGGATCACGCGGGAGGCCGTGGAGCGGGGCCGCAACCGGGCGGCGTTCCGGCTGGTGGTCGTCGACGGCCGCGCGTACGTGGAGACGTACCACCGCGTGTTCCAGACGCGAGACACCTTCACGCAGTGGGGCATCGCGCAGCTGCTGGCGCGCTACCCCGGCCGCGTCCCGGACCTTGACCTCATGTTCAACTGCGAGGACATGCCGGAGGTGCGCGCCGCCGACTTCGCCGCCGCGCCGTCGCAGGCGCCGCCGCTGTTCCGGTACTGCAAGGACGACTCGACGCTGGACATCGTGTTCCCGGACTGGTCCTTCTGGGGGTGGCCCGAGGTGAACATCCGTCCATGGGCGCCGTTGCTGGAGGAGATGGCGGCCGAGACGGCGCGTCTGCCGTGGGCGGAGCGGGAGCCATACGCGTACTGGAAGGGCAACCCCGGCGTGTCCGGCGAGCGCCACGACCTGCTCCGGTGTAACGACTCGTCCGGCGAGTGGAGGACGCGCGTGTTCTGGCAGGACTGGGGCGCCGCCATTCGAGACGGCTTCCGGGACTCCAACCTGGCCAAACAGTGCCGGTACAGGTACAAGATCTACGTGCGTGGGCGTTCATGGTCGGTGAGCGAGAAGTACATCCTCGCCTGCGACTCGCCGGTGCTGCTCGTTGCCACGCCTTTCAAGGACTTCTTCTCCCGGGGCCTCGTCGCCGGCAGGCACTACTGGCCCATCGACCCCGGTGCGCACAAGTGCGCCGACATCAAGTTCGCCGTCGACTGGGGCAACGCGCACCCGGAGCAGGCGCGCCGGATGGCCGAGGAAGGCAGCGGATTCGCACGCCACGACCTCAGCATGGACTACGTCTACGACTACATGCTGCAGCTGCTCACCCAGTACGCCGGCCTGCTCCGCTACAAGCCCACCGTGCCGGAGAACGCCGTCGAGCTGTGCGCCGAGACCGTCGCCTGCCCCCGCCGCGCACGGCGGCAGGGAATTCGATTTCATGATGGAGTCTAGGGAGAAGTACGTCGCCGACTACCAGCCCTGCACGCTGCCGCCACCCTTCACCGACGAGGAGATGAGGGAGATGACGCGAAGAGACCAGGAGGTGCGCGCCAACGTGCACAAGATGATGACCACCATGACTCCATGAAGACTGATGATCAGCTATACATAGGTACCTGACGTCGTCCATAACTCCTTACTGTATGAAATACGATACGATACGACTCCATGCACGTCACCAAGCGCCGTTCAAGACGCTCCACGTCCACAACATTCATAGATCGATTCTGTTACTATTTTCCCATTTTGTACAATTCTCTATATTATTTATGTATTTTTGGATATCCAAAATTTTTTATAGTCGTACGTATAGATGATATGATTATGTATGACAACGTTGACCCGCATGGGCTCCGAGAAACATAAATTTCTTATGTATTCAATACTATGGTACATTAATCTTGTAATATCTTACATATGCTGAGTTTCAATTAGCTTTTTTTCTCAAATACACAAAAAGTTTGTGCATTTTTGTATTTAAGCGGAAGTTTTTTTACAACATGCGAAAAGTGTGTGTTTGGGAGGAGATGTTGTTACAATATAGCATTGCCTCCCCACTCATTAGGACTCTAAACCGATTACTCGCGGATTAAACAACTAACCTTGCATGCCGCCCTAGCCTCGATCCATTGATCGGCGGTATGCTTGATGGTGTTAGGAGGTGGTTGGTGGTGGGAGTATCATTGTAGAAGCAACTTACATTCCTCTCTTTTGCGTTGATGTGGGTGGATGGAGGACTGCTCTCTTGACTAGTACGACGCCAAAGAAACCCCACCCGCCTCCTCATATGTTGTCGTACGTCGAACGCCGATGATGCGGGGCCGCACTATGCTCCGACGGTGAGGAGGCCAACAAGCTACGAAGGCAATCTCGTCATTGTCGTCAGGGGCGGAGCTAGCCTTTGCCACCGAGGTCAAGCGACCTTGACAAATGTCTACAAATCCTATAGAAAACTACTATTGATCACTACTTACCACTCATGTTGACCTCATTGTGTAACACGTAAGACCCCGGTACCAATCGTGGCTAGCTTTGCCACTTCGTCGTAAGAGCTCGGACATTCACCACGAACCTATTGGCCGGGTTGCGAGCGGTGGTGCCAACCGCATGTCAACCCATCAGAGGCTTGGACCTCGAATTCCCATAAGTCACCGGCACTGGTTCTTTGCTCCAGATGTAGATGGTTGGCGCAACAGCTCAAAGCCCACTGAGGTGTGGTCGCTGAGACACGGACCGCACCTTAGCCAACATAAAACTTTAGAGCTACATAAATATATTATTACCTAATTTAGACAAAATTGCAGAAAATTTCCACTAAGACCGTCATTATGCTATAATAAGCACTCAAATATATTAGCATTAAAACAAAAGTACAAACTTTTGGGAATTCCTATCGTAAAGAGAAACTTGTAGCTCCAAAGCTACGACAAGACAAGAATTCCGCGGGGATTGAGCCGGTGTCCAGAGAGAGAATCCGGCCTTCCTAAATGAGAGTCAATGCTCTTTTCAAATTTCTGCGGAGATTTCAGAACCCAATTTTGTACTGTTCGTACTTGCTTGGATATGCTTGAAATGGCTTTTGGGAAATTCAGCAAGGGATCTGGCAAGATTGGATGGGGATCTGATCTCATGAGGGTCGGGGATTTGGCCTCAGGAGGAGGTTTTTTTATCCAAGAAGAAATCAAAGTTCGTAGGATAATCAACTGGATAGGATAACCTCTTGAGCACACTTTTTTTTTTTTTAGTAGGGGTGCGGACAACCTCTGTGTAGCTTTTGATGGCTTGCCCTTTAGAACCAATATAGGTCCATCCTTTGGATTGTTGAATGCACCAAAGGTGATAATCCCTTTGCCAGTTTGGGCCACCATCACCCCAGAGATGGAAGAAGGCCGAGCAAACTTTGCACACAACATTTTTAACTTTGTAAACCATGAAACCAACATGTTTGCAAGAAAATGAGAACTTGAACATTCAACCCGAGAGAAACTTGACATTAAAAAGCTTGGCTGTCTTTATTTATTTATTCAATAAAAGCCTGTAGAGGCCGCCCCGGCCTCTCGAGTTTCATCCCAAAAAAAAAGAAAAGAAAAGAAAGTGACGAATGGCCGAGCGCCCAAATTAAAGCTGACAACAAGACGAAACACACCTCCAGAAGAGGAGTCATGGCCGATCGAGCGTCCCGGAGAAGGCACCATGCCAAGGAGCGAGGAGGAGCGATCACCGGCAGCGGGAGCAGATGGTGAGGTGGAGGGTGGGAGGGCTCATGGCTATCATCGTATTCATGTTAGGTGGTTTCTTGACGAGTCGTGCATATCAATCAAAGGGATAGAGATACATGATTTTGACCAAGTGCATGTATAAGTGTCGAGGGTCAACGCTTGCACGCAGACAGGAATGGGACCACGAGTGAAATTGCAATATTTAAGCTTGTAGAATAATAAAAACTAGTACGCGCTTGCTTTGCTTGTGATCTGGTTAAAGACAGCATATATGCATGTGTAGAAGCACCAAGGCAAGCATGCTCGCACGGAGGACACGCATGCATGCGTACAGGTACAGGAAATATATGTTGACGATTATTTGCGGATTCGCCACATCATCAAATGAGATTATTATCTTATCTTACTATTACTAATTGGAGGCTCCAACGAAGCCTTCACGTTAATTCTCACGAGACGCACTAAAAAAAAAAATCAAAGAAATTCTCACAATAATCGAAAGATCTGGCCATCAATTAAACTCTATTAAAAATAATAGCCATTGATCCATTTGATTTTCTAAAAGAATTATCCACGTTTTACCATTATGAAGAAATGTTAAAGTAACCCCCTCAACTTATATCTTAATTACCCACCATTACCATTATAATAAAATATATCATGCTATTATAAATCTTTCCTCTAACACGTAGTAACAGATCTCCTAATTCCGGTTAAAAAAATCATATATTCTATTGATAAAAAATATAGATTGTATATAATTTTTAACAACGATAAACTCTATATTGCCTTGCCATCCTATCTACCGTGGAAGCACCCCGTCACCACAGCCGCCGGCTACAGTTACGAAGCTCCAATCTATCAATCAAGGAAAGTAAATTTTCTGTTAGGTCGGGCTTCCCTCGCGGTAACCTTGCCTTGGCTTTTTCCTCCTAAGGCCTCGTTCGGTTGCTCGGGAACCAATCCAGATGGATTGAGCCAGGATTTGTGTGGAGCGCGACGTCATCCAGAGTTCTATGATCTGCATGCATGCGTGATCTCGTGCCGATGGCGTCGCGGCTGCAGCCATCTCGCTCGCTTCCGCGGGGATCGCTTCCTGCACTCCGGAGCAGAGGTTTCATTCCGGGCGATGCTATCGTATAAAATCCATGCGGAGGGATGTGGCCAGCCGCACATCTAGCGTCACAGACCTAGGAATTGTACTTTCGTAGGCTAACTTAATTTTATTTTTAGGAAACAACGGGAATGGATCCAGGCCAGGTTTGATTTGTAACCGAACGGGCCCTAATCATGCGAGTTTTTGCAGCCCCGGTGATGGATTGGCCGGAGCTTGGTGAGCTTATTTGGAGTAAGTTATTCTTTCGATTGTCCAATCAATCTCCAATTGAAGCTTGGCGTACATCTTATCTTATACTATTACTAATTGGAGACTCTAACGAAGCCTCCACGTTAATCCTCACTAGATGCTATAGAAAAAAAGATAAATACTAAAAATTCTCACATTAATTAGAAACATCTAACCATTAAATCTACGGGCTCTACTGATCTATACCATTAGACCTATTCTTAAAAATTACCCACTATGTCATTATATTATACCTTAGATAAAAAAGTAAGAAAAAGATAAATACAGTCTTTTAACCGCAACACCTGTCCTAGCGGCAACGTTTATTCCATCTTTAAATCCATTATTTTAACCACAACACCTATTCAGACCTTGGCAGCGATGTTTCTTTCATCGAGATAACCGCATCGCCTCCTCTAATCCAGACCTGTTGGCGACGTTGTTCCATGGAGAGGAGGGTGATGCATGGCTTCACATCATCAATCATCCCTACCCTCGCAACTCATCTGGACCAGCCCGGAGCCATGACCAAGACTGACGATCAGCACTAGGAGCAAGGCATCAAGAAGGGGTGAGGCTTCACGTGATATCGTCCATGATGGGTGAGAATACTAATCTGGTTATTACTACCTTCACCGTCTTGCACAGAAGCATGAATGTTGGCAGATGTCAAAGTACTTTTGTACTCATGAATTATTGGACGCAACAGCTAGATAATCGAGATGTTGCTGGACCGCGAGTGGCACCGCGGCAAGAACATGTCACACATCGCCAGTACACTCCGGCCACCGGTGGGCATGCCTGCGACGTGAAAATAGGAGGCAGCATGTCGGCACAGTCGGCATCACAAACATGCATGACCCAAAGCCATATGAGCATAATATGTACTGTACGTGTATGCATCCATATTCACACATGTCTACCTGACATATGAATATGCATGTGCGTGTAGGTCTCAGGGAGCAAAGGAGGCCATGCGAACAGGCAATGCACTGGTGCCACCATGTCTAGCGTCTACGTCGCTTGCATAGTCGCATGAGCAGACTAAAGGTGTGGCCATCTTCCTAAATCCCATATTACAGTTGAAGATGTACTAAATTTGGCTATCCTAAAAGTACAATTTAATTTATCCTCTCTAAGTACTTATTTTATACTGTTTTGACATGGTCAGTAAAACTTTAGGTGAGAGACCAAGGAAAGAATTGTGATAAATGAAAGCAATAGCAGACTACAATTACTTTGAACAAAGCAAAGGAGGCCATGCGAACAGGCAATACACTGGTGCCACCATGTCTAGCGTCTACGTCATCTAGATCAACACGCTTGCATAGTCCGCATGAGCGGACTAATGGTGTGGCCATCTTCCTAAATCCCATATTACAGTTGAAGATGTACTAAATTTGGCTATCCTAAAACTACAATTTAATTTAATTTATCTTCTCTAAGTACTTATTTTATACTGTTTTGACATGGTCAGTAAAACTTTAGGTGAGAGACCAAGGAAAGATTTGTGATAAATGAAAGCAATAGTCTACAATTCCTTTGAACAAATAAGTCTTGATATAATCCTTATTAACCATGACTTATAATTTTTTTGTTCACTTCAACAATAACTCCATTAAATTACTTTCTCATTAGATATAATGATGCTTAAATATTAGGGACCATGATCCATGGAGTTATAAATAAAGCCTATACGTGAAAACTAAAACCTCCACAATTATAATAAATAACTAATTAATTCCATAATGTTACTTTTTATAAAATTATCCACCTCAATCATTAGCAACAAAGCTAGCAGCCGGTCAAGCTGGGCTCTAGCCCCCTCCCCTAAGGACCCCAGGTATGTGGAGCCATAGGTTTTTTTATCAGTAAGAAAAAATTCGGTACTTGGTGATAAATGTAAGATTTTTTGAAATTTCAAAAATATTGGGTCAAATTTAAATTGATTTTTAAATTTTTTGGCATAATTTCATTAGAAAAACTCTCTAATCAATCATCCATCGCAAATTTATATAACATCAGTGAAATAACATAGTGTCTCATAGAAGTAGAGCCATGTTAATACGTCGAGCTAAGGTAATACCGATATAAAAAAGAATTCAGCCATCAGCAAAAAGAGCAATATTTGGAAATTTTGGTGAAATTTCACCCAAAAAATTCACACTGGACCCCCCTCTAAGCCCCGTTGCCTTTTATAGATTTGGAGGGGCTAAGCTTTATTAGAGCTTTAACAACCTGCTCTAATTTTTTTGTGCCTTCGTCTCCTGATCATTACACGGAATATATTACTTTTGCTCCCTAAGTTTGCATTCAAATTAACCATATCTAGCATAATGAAAAATAATACAATGTGAGATATATACCAATATAATTTTTGCCAAAATTATCCACGTAGTTGTTACAAAGTTAACAAAACTCTATCAAATCTACATGTGAATGCTAATATATGCTATTATGAAAAATAGTTCCACGTCTATAAGTATGTACCATATATGCACAAACCTTTTCAAATACACACTTACGTCGATATTATATTGAAACTATGTACAAAGCTTTGTCCCGCTGCATATACCAAGACAACATGTTTATATTAAGATAAATATTTATTTACAAGCTTATCAAGCGTGGAAAAATATTCTTAGCAAATCATATAGTAATGACACTTAAACTTAACTTTAAGTTATATTAATACTCATGATAATAAATTTTGCAAGTCAATATCTTGAAAAAAAAAGTTTAAACAATTTGACTAGATCATTATATCATATGAATATTAGTAATTTAAATCTTACAATTATTTGTTTGATAAAATAATATTAAATACAAAATTCAACATGTTGAGTGCCATGGTGCATGCTGAAACAACTATTTGTGCCACTGCGAGAACTAAGGGTAGCCTAAGACCTAGAATACTCTTTTAATCAAATAAAAAAATACAAATTTTCACTACGGGATATAATAAGCATTGGATCAAATTAACATGTTATCAAAAGGTGAAAGTTAAAATATAGTATTTATGATATCACATCAATCAATAGGAGTATACATGCTTTAGGTTTGTTTCAACTAAAACACATATCGTGCTAAAAAAAATAATAATCCTACAAATTATTACTCATGAAACTGCTAGAAGTAAAAAAAGGAACATTTTACCATTGAATTGGTAGACTATAATCACCTAAACAATAGCCGTTGTGAGCAATTATAGGCTCAAAGTTTTGAAAAAAGAATCAATGATACCGTCAAAATATAGGCGGTAACTAAAACCATCATAGTTTAAACAAATGTTTCAATTAAAAGGAATTAAATAATTGACAGATTATAAATATTGATGATATGAATGAAAAGCATAATTGGAGACAGATAGAGGAGCTACGTAAAGAAAAAACTATTGGATATGTATAAAAAGTATATAAAAATTCATGAAAAAAATTGCGTCTATATAGAATATAGAGAGAGGTTGGTCAAAACGCAATAGCGGCGCTTATTAGCGTGCTCAGCGCTATAGCGCTATATCTTTCAGTGATAAAAATCAATAATTGATAGATTATCAAAACTTATTATAGACTATGCCTATCATAGCTATTATTTTAGTGAAGAGAAAATATTTAATATAAATTATTTTTATTAGTCGGTGTCTTCTAAGATTTTAACCGTATGAGAGCACGGGTTGGTGAACTAGTTGATCAAATGGCATACTACCATCACCAACCCATTTAAAATAAACTTTTATATTACACAAGGCTATATAATCTGAGCTCCTAATAATTATGGAATAAATAATGAAAAAAGAGGGCCAATTTTTAACAAGCCTTGACTAGTTTTTTTGTTAGCTCATTAGTGAAGGATACTAATATAGTTGTCTCCAAGAGTTTTGCAAAATGTACTTGATAAAACTTAATTTGCCAAGTCGCAGAAATATATGCCAAGTGAAAAATAGTTGTTCTACAATAGTTTTGTAAATTTGGCATGGCAAAGAAAAAAAGAGGCAATATGTAGCATGCAAGTATGAAGAGGACTTTATTTTTCGCGGTCGGTATGCAACGTGCAAGCGGGGAGAGGATTTGTCAAGCCTTTTACACGTGTTCATATTTGCATGGTGAGGGAGAGTTATTGCCAAGTTGCCATATTTTGCCAAGTCTTTGCCAAACTGCTGGAGATGAGTTTTAAGTATTTTTTTAACCAAAAATTAAGGATGCCAACTCTATTTGCCAAACTATTTATTATCAATGGCTAATTTTTTAGGTCGGCATAATTAGTCTTAGCTCAAATAATAAACCTCTACTCCTATGTACTTGGTATGGTGTAATCGTACCTCCAATGACAATCTCTATAGTACAAATCTAAACATAGAGATAATATGCAAACATGCAACAATACTTGCTTGGCATTGGTCGGCCAGAGCTTTCACATATGCTTTTTTTACCAAAAAGACTGTGGGAGAGATCCCCACAAAAAAAGACATTTGATTTAAATATAAAAAATGGAAAAAGAGAGTACATACAATGGATTTAACTGAATGCATCAAGCCAGACACAAAAAGAAGATTGAAGATCTACTTTGAACCTAACCGACTGAAGGAGACAACGAGATTTAAAGTTCATTTGCCAGAGTTGGATGTTTGGTTCTAGATTTGGAAGACTTTGTCGTTTTCGAGCTTCCAAAGCTCCCATGCAGCAATTAGCACTACTTCAACAAAGCGGGGGATTGTTTGTGTCGCACGAGCTTGCGTAAACCTGTCCGAAGAGACCCGACAACATGTTCCAGTTGATACCCAACCTCTGCCAACACAACTTTTGCGAATGGACAATCAAAGAATAAGTGATCTAAGGTTTTCGGGAGCCGTGGAGCAAAGGACACAATTTGGGCACCCTGCGTGTGGAAATGTCTTCTCAAGAGCATATATTTTTGCGTTGAGTCGTCTACCATGACAAGCCACGCAAAGAATTTGATTCTAGGAATGCATCTCGATTTGCATATTACCTTGAAGGCAACATGTGCCTCAATGCCTTTGAAGGCAAGATTATAGACCTTCTTGGATGTGTATTTGCTCCCCAAATGGGGATCCATTTGTCATCAGCATGTTCATCATAGTCCATATCTTGTAGCTGATTTTGGAGAACTTCTAGCTCTTCAAGAGCCTCATCAGAGAGTGGAAGCATAAAAACAGAATCCAAGTCCACTGCCTCCGCTGGGGTTTGGAACATCAAGAATCATCATTCCTAACAAATGAGGCCAGTCTAGGATAGGAGTGTGACATGAGGTTGTCGGACCATAAATCATCCCAAAAGCAGACTTTTGCCACTTCCAATGCTACATTTGCAATCCTTCTAAAAAGGGAATTTAACCTCATGATATCCTTCCAGCAGAATGAACCAACTTCTCTCGAGACATGAGGAACTATGTCAACATAGTATTTTTGCCAAATCATTCTTACCCACGGGATATCTGCTCTGTCATAAAACTTACTAAGATGTTTCATCAGCAGGGCATCATTTTGCAGTCTTAGATTCATAACACTTAATCCACTTTTTTCTTTGGGTAGCTGAACTGTTGACCAGGCCACAAGATTGCCACCCTTTTTTCTTTTCAGAATTACCCCTCCATAGGCATTGCTTCCTTGCTATATCAATGTTTTCAATGACACCAACCAGCAGCTTGATTGTACACATAGCATAAGTTGTGATTGGTGTTATTGCAGAGTTTAACATCTAAAGTCTCCCACTGTGTAGGACAGCCATGTGGAGCATGCAGACAGCTTTCTTTCCACTTTATCCATAAGCGGAGTGAGATCATCTATTCTTGGTTTGGTAGGGCCCATAGGCAGACCAAGATAAGTGAAAGGCATGGATCCAAAATGTCACAACCAAAACAGTTTGCATAAATTTCCATGTCCTCTGAACTGATATTAATGGGGTACATGTGAGATTTCCTGTAGTTGACATTGAGACCTGTGGAGGCTGAAAAGTCTTGCAAGAGTGCCCTGAGGAAAATTAACTGGTTACAATCAGCTTGGACAAATAGTAGTGTGATATGCTACCATGTTGGCTCACACGTGGTGAATTCATGCATGTGAGGTGGCCTTGAAGCTGTGCTGCGACTCTTTCTTGCAGACCTCTAGGTTGCACGCCAATACGCCATGGCATCTGACCTCTAAGCTAGATCTGATCCACCAAGCACGCAAGGCGGAGGAACAAGAGGGCTAGCTTATTATTTTCCTAAGGTGTCGTGTCTGCGCCTCGTTGACTTGGAACTCAAAGGAAATTAATGAACCCTGCCTAGTAGTAGAAAATTATACTACATACGTACAGTAGTTTCTTCTTCTTGTTGACTAGAGCATGGTAAAGTCGTAAAGACCACGCAAAGGGTTCTTGTTTGCCGATTAACACGCAACGGTACGGTTAATCCATCCCATATCATCCATATATATAAGCTTGGTGTTAGTTCAAGCAAAGCTAGTTAGGCATCCATCGGTCCATATCCATCCATGAAGAAGAGCTTGGAGTTGCAGCGCGACGAGGAGGAGGACGAGGGGTCGGCGTTGGTGCCGCCCGCCGCCGCAGCCGCAGCAGCTGGTGGAATCGTCAGCAGCGGCAGGAGAGCCGCAGCTGGTGGCGGCGTGGTGGAGGCGTCGGGCGGAGAAGCTGGTGCCCTCCAGAGGCGTGGGCCTGGTCATCGCCCGGTCTCCTCGTGCTGGCCTTGCTCGCGGCGGCGGCGGTGGCGGCGGAGACACCGCCGCTGGATCAACCTCGCACTACTACACGATGGACATTTATTCCCGCTCAGTTTGGTCTTTATTCCCGGTTGTATAACCGAGAATACGAGTTGGGGAATAAAGGTAGGTGAACCGAATAGGTAGGGGCTTTATTCGGTTGGAGGCACCAACCGGGAATAAAGCTCCTGTCACGCACGTGGCCCGTCAGAGGCTTTACTCCCGGTTGGTACCTCTAACCGGGAGTAAAGTTTTTTTTTCTTTTGATTCCAATTCCTAATCTGTTTTGGTTTAAATTACGTAATTAATGTACACATGTATTAACTAATCATTAACGTATACACATATATTACACATGTCCATCATATAAAAAAACAACATCCAGTGCTATATATCTCATCTTTACACCGTAAGATTACATGTTATTTGCAATGAGATCACAAATGACATCGATTTTTGAATCTTCAGAATATAAACAAGGAACAAAAAAGAAATAGGGGCTGCATGCATGCCAACATGTGTGGTGTCAGAATTTTGCTCGCCAACGAAGAGAAAGAAAATTGAAAAAAATTAGGAGAAAATATCATCATTGCTATAGCTGGACTCCATGCTCCCCTCGTCTCACGGAAACCACCATAGAATATCTCAGAAAGAATCTGTTTGTTGAATGAAGGGGCAATATTAGTGACTAAATATAGCAGAAATAAATAGAATCTGAACAAACTATCAGGCTCCAGGACGCCGCCTACCTGCCGTCGGGCGGACCGCGGACGCCGAGGCCTGCCGTCGGAGCGACGCTGGCGCCGCCTACCTGCCGTCGCTTGGGCCTCACCACCGCGCCCTCGCCGAGGCCTGCCGCGACCCTCTCCCGGCGGAAGCCACAGGAAGCCGCGAGGAAAAAAAGGGAAGTCCGCCAGCGACTGGGAAGGGATCTGAAGGGAAGATGAAGGAGTGGGAAGGGATCTGAAGGGAAGATGAGGAAGGAGTGTCGTCTTATACAAGTGACTTTTACTCCCCGGCTCCTAACTCCACCCGAGACTAAAGATCTTTACTCCCGGGTGCTTATAATAAGCCGGAATAAAGGTCTTTACCTTTACTCCCGGTTGATATTATTAGCCGGGAGTAAAGCTAAATTTTGGCGGACCACGAAAAATTTTGGCGCCCAGGAGCTTTATTCCCGGTTGGACGCGTGGGAGCAGCCTGCGGCGTGGCCTTTACTCCCGGGTGGAGACTCGAACCGGGAATAAAAGTACCTTTTATTCCCGTTCGATTTCGAACCGGGAGTAATCGCGTTTTGGGCTCGAGAAGAGAAGTCGTTTGTGTAGTAGTGTCGACTACGCATCGGTCCCTACCTTCATCTTTTTGCTCGCTACCTTGATCGACTTGGTGCTTCATATGCATGCTTGCTAGCTGCTGCGCCGAGATTTTTCATTTTTCCTTTTTTTTCATTTCATTTTTTCTCTTTTATAAAATAAAGAAAAATCGTGCTTACATGTTGTAACAATGTATACTTGTATACGTGTTGGTTGCAGTCGTTTCTGCTTGGGAGCGGCGGCGTGAAGCAGCACCGATGGCCTCGTCACCACGTCCCTCACCTGAAGCGGACCTCGTGCCCATACCCTTCAGCTGCGACAATGGCAACATAACGGCATGTCCCCGCCGCCGCACAGCAAGCACAGCAGCAGTCTCTCCGTCGCCATCGTCACCATCAGTGGCCTCCAAATCATCATCCCTCCTCCTGATGAGTGCCCGGAGTACTTCCGGTACATCCACTCGGACCTGTCGCCATGGCGCGAGACGGGGATCACGCGCGAGACGGTGGAGCGCGGCCGCGGCCGGGCGTCGTTCCGGCTGGTGGTCGTCGACGGCCGCGCCTACGTGGAGAAGTACCGCCGCGTGTTCCAGACGCGGGACGTGTTCACGCTGTGGGGCATCGCGCAGCTGCTGGCTCGCTACCCCGGCCGCGTCCCGACCTGGACCTCATGTTCAACTGCGACGACATCGAGGACGCCGTCAGGTCGTGGGGAGGCCGCGCCGCCGCCGCTGTTCCGGTACTGCAAGGACAACACGACGGTGGCCATCCTGTTCCCGGACTGGTCCTTCTGGGGCTGGCCGGAGGTGAACATCCGGCCCTGGGCGCCGCTGCTGGAGGAGATGGCCGCCGAGACGGCGCGTCTGCCGTGGTCGGAGCGGCAGCCGTACGCCTACTGGAAGGGCAACGCCAACGTGCACGAAGAGCGCCGCGACCTCATGCTGTGCAACGCCTCGTCGTCCGGGATGCACCTGTTCTGGCAGGACTGGGGCGCCGCCAACCGCGACGGCTTCCGGAACTCCAACCTGGCCAAACAGTGCCGGTACAGGTACAAGATCTACGTGCGTGGGCGGTCATGGTCGGTGAGCGAGAAGTACATCCTCGCCTGCGACTCGCCGATGCTGCTCGTCACCACCCCGTTCCAGGACTTCTTCTCCCGGGGGCTCGTCGCCGGCAGGCACTTCTGGCCCATCGACCCCGGCGCCCGCAAGTGCCCCGACATCAAGTTCGCCGTCGACTGGGGCAACAAGCACCCGGAGCAGGCGCGCTGGATGGCCGAGGAAGGCAGCGGGTTCGCCCACCACGACCTCAGCATGGACTACGTCTACGACTACATGCTGCACGTGCTCACCGAGTACGCCGGCCTGCTCCGCTACAAGCCCACCGTGCCGGAGAACGCCGTCGAGCTGTGCGCCGAGACCGTCGCGTGCCCCGCCGCCGGGCACGCTAACAAGAGGGAGTTCGACTTCATGATGGAGTCCAGGGAGAGGTACGTCGCCGACTACCAGCCCTGCACGCTGCTGCCGCCCTTCACCGACGAGGAGGCGAGGGAGATAGTGCGAAGAGACCAGGATGCTCGCTGCAACGTGCACAAGATGAGCACCACCATCACTCCATGACCACTGATTATCGTCGACAATTAAGCTCTCCACGTCCACAACATGCATGTATATCTTTGGATATCCAATTCTTTAGTCGTACCAATATATATGAGATTGTATTATGACAAGATTAATTGGCCTATTGCATGGGGACTATATGGAAACATAAAATTCCTATATACTGAATACTATTTTACTTTGTCCTTGAATAAATAGATTTTAGAGTTGCCTTGAGTCAAACTTTTAAATCTTTAACCATATTTTTAGAAAAAAACTATTAAGATTTATGGTAAGTATCTATAGATATACTATACAATATATTTTCATAATACATTTATTTTATATCATAGATATGTTAATCTTTTCTATAAAGTTAGTCAAACTTCTCAAACTTAAAAAGTTTGAATCACATGTATTCTAGAATTGATTTATTTAGGGACAGAGGGAGTACAAAATAATTGATCTTGTAATCTTACAACACATTGTCTCAGTTCAATTAATTTCCAACAGGTACCTATATTGGTAAAATGGTTCACTTTTCAAACTCTATTTGAATTTACCAGCCTATGCTAATGATGTTTGTCACATGCAAGATGGGCCGGCAACCCAGCCCAATAGGGCTGTGCGCAAGCACCAGGGGGCTGCAGCCCTAGTGCCGCCGCCGCCGACGCGCGTCAGCTTCGTCATTAAGTAATAATATTTAAGAAATAAACATAGGAATAAAATAGGAAATAAAATTAGAGATTTTTAAATGCAAGTCTTTCCCGGACTATAAATACAAGAGACTTGTAATCAGTTGGAATCAATCGAAAAATTATAGGAGTAACACCCAACAGCTCTCCAGCTCTCTTGCTCTCCCTAAGCCTAACCGCCTCGTGCGCTGCCGCCGTCACCAGCGCCGCCAGCAGCAGCCAACGCACGTGCTTCATTAAGAGGAGTGAGAAATTACACATGATTAAGTAATCCATGGATTCTTGACGAATGACACAGTACAAACAAAAGCAAGAAATGAGGGGGGAGAGGGGTGGGGTGAACCCTCCAACTAACAACCCCCGACAACCGATCCTATTACGACCAATACTCAACACCTAGGTTGCTAGTAGCGATCGGAGCCAAAAGACGACAGCGGCAAAGCATCCGCTAGAGCTCAGACGACAAAGCATCCGTCCAGACCAATCTCGGCAGCAAAACATCTGCCGAAAAGACGACGACCACCTCGGCAGCAAAGCATCCGCCGGAAATGACAGCGACTTCGGTGGCGCACGCGACACCGAACGCATGCTCGCAAGAGACACGGGCGGCAAAGCATCCGCCCAAGCAACGAAGAACACCTCGGCCGCAAAGCATCCGCCAGAAACGATCGACCTCGCGCACGCGACACCGGAAACAGAAGCTCATAAAGGATGATGTACCCAAGATACACGGCAAAGAAAGCATCCGCCAAAGCAACGAAAAGAGCACCTCGGCGGCAAAGCGTCTGCCGAAAACGATCACGACTACAGCTGCAACAATCGCTAGCTAGACAAAACCCGGTGAGGAGATACATGAAGCACAAATAGGAGCAAAGACAAGACGACCAAGGCGACCAAGGTGGAGGAGCGACGGGCGATGACATGAGCGTGAGAGTCGAAGACGACGCCTTCAAGAAGGGAGCGGTGCCAAAAAGTCGCCGCCGTCGTCCGCCCGACCACGCCGGCGAGCTTTCACCCATCTCTCCATGCATCCAAATCACGCAAAGGGCAAGCGATACGCCGCCATCCACGCCACCATGGCGCCGATGACACACCGCTAGAGCGGCGCCCGCACCACCACGGTGCGAGACGGCATACGCACCTGGCCACACCGCCCAAATCCGCCGGTCGCGCCCGAGCGCCGCCACCACCACACCCGCCGTGCGTTGCGAGAGGGAGGCGGCGTGCACCCCGCCCGGGGACCGATCCGCTAGAGCGGGACGCGGCGCACCGGCGGCCTATGGTCCCCGTGGCATCCCCGGGCGACACACCTGCACACGGACGACACACGGTCGACTCCTTCACGGCCCGGCACGTCCGCGCCTGGATGCTTGGCCGCAAGGCGTTGGCCGACTGTCAAAGACGCCACCCGTGGCCGGATTCGGGCCGGCGGGGGCGAGCCGGCGGGGCGCCTTGCTTGGCGCCCGACGCCGCCGCAGAGGAGGTGAGCACCACAAGATCCGTGGCCCATAGGCCAGGGACGGGCTGCCGCCACCAGATCCGCCCGCGCTGACGGCCGAGGTGGCGGGGGAAGACGGCGTCGGTGACGGAGCGGAAAGGTCGCTGGATCGCCGGAGGGGTAGGGTTGAAGGGAGTTGAGAGCGAGGGAGGGTGGGGTGAGGGAGGCGGACTTTTGGGACCGCCGTCGCCACGGCGGGACAGCGGCCGGAGGGAAGGGCGTAGCGGCGGCGAGCGTCGCCGCTCGAGTCGCCCGATTGGGGGCGCTTTGGGAGCCGTCGGGGAGGAGTTCCTCTATGCAACCGTCTTATTTGTTTACTTGCATTGTTCTTGTGGCTTTCGTGTTCCACACGTGACGCATATTACAACTCGTGTTTATAAGAACAACCCATGTACGACAATGATAATTCCAAGACAATACACTACGTTTTCTAGTAAACGAAAATGTCCTTATCTCCTTGTGTTTTCTTGGTGGTGAGCAGCGCCGCTCGGCATGCCGATGATATGCACGTGCACTTGCTTGCTGCAAACTCAAATCAAGACGCCCTGCAGCAGCACCACCCTAGCTCAGATCTCCACATTCTTTTTTTTAAGGTTTGTACTTATCAAATTCTCTCTCCATCTCAAAAGGAATCAATTTGTAGCAAGTTTCCAACAGATTGTTATAGCTACCAAATGACCTTGTTACTCTTAATCTGCTTAATGAAAACGCGCCAACTTAGTTGGGCGTGGTCTCAAAAAAAAATAAAAAACCTTGTTACTCTTAATTGATTTTAGTCTCACCATCACGTTACAGGAATAATACTAGATTTAATAATTAATTTAAAAATTTATATAATTTAATAATATATATGATCTTATATATTGCTCCTTTTTGGGACCCGTTAAGTTCTTATTATAATTACTAGCAAAAATACATGCGTCGCGTTGACCGGGCGTACGTGTTAGATACTAATAGCAAACATGTCTATATATACAATGGTGGATATTATTGTGCAGTCACTTAAACCTAGCTATTTTATTTCATTTTAGTTGAGCCATCCTTATTTCAATTAAATATCAAGACATAGCAAACATACTCGTGCGTTGCAGCAATTATCACAATTTATTTTACTTGGCTGTTCTAAAGTAGGTCTTTTTTTATCCTTTCTAAAGTAGGTCTTAATCTTGACCTTTTTGTGTTTCTTTTTTTCTTTTTCTCCGTGGACGTATAAAAGATGTATAAGTCATATTCATTTTGGGCTGCAACGTCGGGCCAAGGCCCATTTGACTACCGTTTAGGTTTCCAGCCATCGCGATGACGTAGAGGACACGCCGCCCGCCCGCCGCCGCCTGAGCTCCATCTCGGCGCCACGCCGCATCGCCCCGCGATCGAGCTCCGCGCCGCCAGCTCTAGCTCCTACGCCACGCGCTGCGAGTCAGTGCTGTCCGCTGCTTCAATCCATGCGGTCACCGATTGCCGCCGACGTTCCTCGCGTTGAAGCAAACAATGCAAGCAAATTCATCTCTCTTTCTCCATCCTCTTTGCTCTTCGACGTCGTTAGAACATGTGCCAAGCATCGACCCGTTGCTCGTACCCACGATTGTGGCTCTGCTTTTATATTGTTTTGTTCGATCCATTGCATACTCGATTTGGAAAAGTTTTGCATACGGAAATTTATGAATCAATTATTGTTTGTGTGCCTCTAATTATGGACGTTTATGTGCTTTTCTTTGCTTTTGGAATTGGTTTGGGACACGAACTCTGGAGATCACGTTTCCGGCTGTGATTATTATACTGGGCAGACGTTTGTGTGTAACATGTCATGTATGCGTTGGAAATCTCAGCCCTATACGGATCTGGAAAAAAGGTGAAAGAAAAAAAAAGGTGGAAGAAAATTTTGGCGGAAATTTTCTCTCTTTATTAGTAGGTATAGATATAGATTACTGTCAAAGAAAGGAAGGGAAAAAAACGTGTGTGTGTGAAGAAAAGATGAAAAGGATGCCGGAGGAGATAATTATAGGCGACGATGGATTGGATCGGGTAAAAATCGAGATAAATTACCGAGCGCGTTTTGAGGAGGAAGAGGAAATTAGTAGGAACAGGATAAGGATAGGATTGGCCATGGCCGAATCTGCCTCTACCGACCGGTGGGCCCTTCGCCACCGGAAAAACTGACCCAACCCAACACGTACAGGGCAGTAAAAAGAAATCTAGGTCTTGTTTAGTTGGCTAAAATTTCTAACCCAAATGTTAGAAAGTTAGAATTTAAAACTGTAGCATGTTTCGTTTGTTTGTGGTAAATATTGTCCAATCATGGATTAACTAGGCTCGAAAAGATTCGTCTCCTAATTTAGAACCAAACTGTGTAATTAGTTACTTTTTTTACCAACATTTACTGCTCAATTTATATGTCTAAAAATTGATGTGACGTTGATACGATGGAGAGATTCAAAAAATTTGCCAACTAAACAAGACCCTATATCCAAAATTATCTATTTTACTCTGATCCGAGTAGGAATAGTATATTTGTTTAGATGTTATCGGATAATGAGTCAATCCTAATCCCTTTCCGGTCCCGTTATAAAACCCGGCCGGCACCTCGATCTCGCCTCTCCACCAGCGTATCTCGCCTCAACACCAGAGCACCTCGGCTAGTTCTCGTCCGTTTTCTTGCGTACAGAAGTAGCAGAAAGAGCGATCTCTCTCGCGTTCGCGTCGATCACCACCTTGCAATGGCGCCCCTAGGAGACGGCGGAGCAGCGCCGGCGGCGGTCGACAAAAACCTCTTCGTCCCTGACATTGCCGGGCTGTCGTTGGCCGAGTCCGGCGGATTCGTTAAGGCTCCCGGTGGCGCCCCCGCCAACGTCGCCTGCGCCGTCGCCAAACTCGCAAGTCTTGTAGATCCAGTCCTATAGCTTAAATGCGGACTAATATCTGTAATCAACTACCCTGTCCTGCAGTTCGGCGACGACGAGTTCGGGCACATGCTGGTGAAGATCCTGCAGGAGAACAACGTCAACTCCCAAGGCTGTCTGTTCGACCAGCACGCGCGTACAGCGCTGGCCTTCGTGACGCTCAAGAAGAACGGGGAGCGCGAGTTCATGTTCTACCGGAACCCGAGCGCGGACATGCTGCTCACAGAAGCCGAGCTGAACCTGGACCTGATCCGGCGCGCCAACATCTTCCACTACGGCAGCATCTCGCTCATCACGGAGCCCGTCCGCACGGCGCACCTCGCCGCCATGCGCGCCGCCAAGGCCGCCGGGATCCTCTGCTCCTATGACCCCAACGTTCGGCTCCCGCTCTGGCCGTCACCTGATGCTGCGAGGGAGGGATTCTAAGTATTTGGAACGAGGCTGACTTTATTAAGGTTAGTGATGATGAGGTGGCCTTCCTCACCAAAGGGGATGCCAATGATGAGAGGAATGTGCTCTCACTTTGGTTTGAGGGCCTTAAGCTCCTCATTGTCACCGATGGAGAGAAGGGCTGCAGATACTTCACTAAGGACTTTAAGGGCAGTGTGCCTGGATTCAAGGTCGACACCATTGACACAACTGGTGCCGGTGATGCCTTTGTTGGATCCCTGCTCGTCAACGTCGCCAAGGACAACTCCATCTTCAACGTAAGATCGAAGCTAGTTTTCTTTCACCTATCATCACAATCTGTTTGTATGTATGTGTTTCTCATTGCTACTGTATGTGTTTCTCATTGCTACTTTTCAGAACGAGGAGAAGCTGCGCGATGCACTCAAGTTCTCCAATGCCTGCGGCGCCATCTGCACAACCAAGAAGGGTGCCATCCCGGCGCTGCCCACGGTGGCCTAGACGCAAGCACACAACACGGTCACAGCTCCACCATGTCGCTTTTCAATTCATTACGGAGAAAACATAATTAATTTAACTTTTCTAGTGTAAGTGTGGGAGAGGTTTCTTCGCCCGGGTCATTAATACAAATGTGTGGTAGATAATGTCCTTTTTGATCTAGCTTCGATATTACACTTGGGTTTTGAACATGGTGTCGTCTGATTGAGAAGGCTAATGTAATGTGATGCCTTCGATGAAACTTATCAGAGTTTTCGATCAACGCAATCATCAGATGGAAACGTACGATTGTGTAATGTCATTCAATTGATTAGTAGTAACCAACCACCGTTTTAAAAGATGGAACCAACGATCAGCGTATGACTCTGATGCACAAGTATTGTTCGCTTTTGGCTGGTTTAGTTTTAATGGTGATGCCTTCGATGCAACTTATCACGGTACAATGAACGCCTTCAGATGGCCTGTTCGCTTTTGACAAGTATATGCTGCGGCCGAGCTCATTTTTGTGGTAAGAAGGGGCTGCCCTGTTCGCTTGTTCTTAGTTTTTCTTGTTTCAACTTATATTCTCTCTCAGAGAAGTAATTGTAAGTGACGGGAAGCAAAAATTAGTTTAAACAGTGGCAGTCTTTTTGAAAGTTCAATCAATAAGTGCTAGTGTTGTATACATAAAAATTGGAAGTGTGCGGTTGTTTTGTGCGATGATCTCTCTCTGCTCTCTGCAGCCAACTCAGTTTGTTTGGGCATGAGAGGCTCTTATGGCTTGGACAAGCGTGCGGGATGGACTGGAGCAGGCCGCTGGACCATGTCCACCACACATGCATGTGTTACTCCTACCTATAATGGAAACGGGTGGCACGAAATTGTATTCTTGACAATGAATTTGCTATTGCTACTGTGCTAGAAGTCTTGTCTCCAGCCTATTTCCCATTTCCTTTTCCCTTGAACAATAATATGGGTATGGGAGATTGGCAGATCATTAGAGAGATCCCACTTCCTTTTCTTCCGTTCAGCGGTAACGAAAATCTTTTGCGTGACGGGCATTTTCGATTTTACGTGGCGGCATAGCCCGCCCGTCACGTTGCTAAGGTCACGTTAAATCACGACCTCACCATGGTGGGCTCACGATGCCCGCCCACGGTAAATGTTCCAAAACAATAAAAAGAAAAAAAAAAACCTAGACAGGCCCGCCCGAGCCCAACCAGGCTGCCGTCATTTGGCAGTTCCTTGGCGCTAGATTGTCCCCCGCCGCCGGAGAACCTGGATCCAATCTTTGGAGACCACTGGATCCGCCGTCGGAGACCCTAGATCGCCATTTGGAGAACCGGGATCCGCCATTTGGAGAGGGTGGCCGACCTCGATTTGTGCCCCCACGCCGTCGTGGAGGTAGGGAGGCGGCCCCAAGCGGTGGATCCGTGCCCCACACCGTCGTGGAGGTAGGGAGGCACTTGTGGATCCGCGACCCCAGTCCATCATCCGCCGCCGCCGCTTGCTCGCCGGCTGCGGTAGAGATCCGCCATCGCCGCTTCCTGCCGTGGAGGAAGGCGCGCCCCATGATGTCGTGGAGGAAAGGGGACGGGCTCGGCTGGTGGTGGTGTTGCCCCGGCGGCACCGCCCACCGGTGGAGGGTCGTGTCCGCCGCCAGCTAGCCGCCAAGGGTGAAGGGAGAGAGAGAGAGAGAGAAAGAGAGAGAGAGTGGAGGGTGTGGTGTGGGCGTCGGGGACTTCGTTGGAGACCTACAACGGTCGTGCGACGCTTGGGGAAGAGAGGAGAAAGAGAGGTGGAGTGGAGCTAGGGTTTAATCCGTTTATATAGTCGGCACTAGGTATTGGGCCTAGTAATAGTAGTGGGTTGGTCAGATTTTTAGATGACGGGCCACGTAATGTGCCCGTCACGGTTAATTGATTTACCGTGGCGGGCGCTAAATAGTAATCGTGGCGGACTTTTTTTAAGTTGCCCGCCCACGGAAAATTAATTTTGGGTGATAGGCAAAAGCGTCTTGCACGGTAAATGTAAAATCGTCGCACACGGTTAATCGGAGTATTAACCATGACGGGCAAACTTGACATCCGCCACGGTTAAGTTTGATTTATGTCTTGTAAAATGATTTAGTTACTAGTGGTTTTGTATTTCCAAATATTTGTTGACCGAATTGGAGGGCTGTAGCCCTGCAGAAATTTATTAAAATTTAAAATCAGATCGTATAACCAGTACAGGACAAAGGGTGTGTCATGTGTGTGGTGTTGGGTGAGAGAGTAAGAGAGAGAGAGAGAGAAAGAATTAGGAGACAGACAAATTCAAAACAAAATCTAGGACATAGATCATTTGTAAGGATTGTAGCCATTGATCATCAACATGTTAAAAAGACTCGACTTTATTCTCAATCCCACCAATTTCACTTCCTCAAAAGAAATTCCGTTTGCAGAGACTTGCAAGCTGATTTGATAGTAATTTCCAAATATAACTTGTGTAGAGGACTTTATTACAAGGCCAGATGGAAGAAGAATGTATCACATATATATTTACTTATTAGTGACCCATCCGTTTTAAAGTGTAGTTCACTTTTGGAACTTTAGATCATTGATTATCTTTATGCACCTAGTTATCTACACTATGTCAGATACGTTAAAAGAAATGAATCTAGAAAAGCAAAACTACAATTAAACTTAAGAAAAAAAAAAAAAAAAAAACTCTTGCCAGTTTTGTATACGTGCGTATGCACGCTAACAAGTTTGCACGTATAACTCACATAAAACTCACACTAACACTATTCTTAAATTAAATTAAACTATAAAATTTCGTGAAGAGGAAGAAGAGGAAGGAGTAATTTTTGTGTTCACACGTGACACGCGCGATTTGAAATTTGAATAGAGAGATATACATGGCATTTTTTCCGGTCTATATATGATTTATGTATTAAAAATATAAGTAAATACATAAATAAATAAATAAATCTGAATAAAAAGAAAAGAAAAGAGGCGTGTCAAGGTGCAAGGAGACGAAACCCAAGAGAGAGGGAGGACCACCGCGGCGCCCCTCGAAATCCATCAATCCCCAAACAAAGCAAACCCCTAGGGCTAGGCGAGATCGAGATCAAATCAGATCAGATCCGATCTCTCTACCTTCCCCAACGAGACGAGAGCCCCAGCGCATCCATGGCGATCGTCTACGCCCTGGTGGCGCGCGGCACGGTGGTGCTGGCCGAGTTCGCCGCCGTCTCGGGCAACGCCGGCGCCGTGGCCCGCCGGATCCTCGAAGCTGCCGCCCGACGCCGAGTCCAGGCTGTGCTTCGCGCAGGACCGATACATCTTCCACGTCCTCCGCTCCGACATCACCTTCCTCTGTATGGCCAACGACACCTTCGGAAGTAAGCAACTGCCCTCCTCCCTTCCTCCTCTCAATTCATTCATATGATCGCTAGTGCTCCTGTTGGTTGATTACACTATGTATGTTCTGCGTTCCTCGAATTATCGATTTCCTTGCTGCGGTCCTATATATAATATATATACTGATTATTAGTACTGCTGTTGGTTGATTACACTATTGCTGACACTCAAAATTGTCTCCGCGTTCCTCTAGCTATCGCTTTCTCTGCTGCCGTAGTGTCATCCCATCTAGTCTGGCCAGTTTTTTTTGCCTCCCCTGATTGGTATGATTGGCCTTCCTGTGCTCAACAATACTAGTACAACTCATCTCTTCCGTTCGTGATGATGCAGGAAGAATCCCCTTCCTCTACCTCGAGGACATCCAAATGAGGTTCATGAAAAACTACGGCAGAGTCGCCCACTCCGCGCTGGCCTACGCCATGAACGATGAGTTCTCCAGAGTGCTGCATCAGCAAATGGAGTTCTTCTCCAGCAACCCCAGTGCCGACACACTCAACCGTCTCCGCGGAGAAGTCAGTGAGGCAAGTACCTTCTCGTCAAACTAATAACTAGTAAGTGTTTGATAGCATCATTTAAGGAAGGATTCAGAGTGCTAAACTCATATCTCCTCTGCTACGCAGATACACACCGTCATGGTCGACAACATTGAGAAGATTCTTGACAGAGGTGATCGCATCTCGCTCCTTGTGGACAAGACATCCACCATGCAGGACAGCTCCTTTCACTTCATAAGCAATCCAAGAGGCTCAAGAGAGCTCTTTGGATGAAGAATGCCAAGCTTCTGTGAGTGCTGCCATCACCCTTAACATCTTTCATTCATAAAAGTACTTGTGCTGTCTCTTCTTTCTATCAATATTGAAGGTCAATCATTTATTGGGTATCTTATTTACTTCACACAGCTTAGCAGTCCTCTCCTGTCTTTTTGCACCAATGTTGTAGGAACCTTCGTCATTCATAACCTATATTACCAGTGCTGCTCCCCCTTTTTCAAAAACATGACAAAAAAAAGGGGGCTGCCTTTTCTACTGCTTCCCTGCTATTTGCATTTTTACCATATCTTCACATTCATTTTCTTGTTGACAACGATTTACTATTCAGGACTAGAGAACAATAACCTATGTAGCGATGTGTATACACATTGAAATGTAATTCTTTTAGGAGTAGGGGTTAAAATAACAGTGATAGGTTGTATATATGTATTGGTATGGAAATATATAACTTGGTTGGTATCCTGCTTGAAAAATATTTATATTATTCTAGTTCTTGCCTAAACCTATAGCAATGGTTAACCACAGGTGCTACTAACTCCTATTTATTTGAAAATTTTCTACAAAAGAAATGCTCTACTTTTCATGTTTTGTGGTCTGGCTGCTTGTGATATACTAATTAATTCTTATGGTAACTTTTTTTTGCAGAGTTGTGTTGACAGTTGTCATAGTAGTGCTGCTCTACTTGATCATTTCTGCTTTCTGCGGTGGCCTTTCCCTATCATCATGCAGATCATGAATAACACACCAGATGGCTGGCCCTCCCTTGACTGGAGGGTAAAATACCATGGGATGATGCCTGCTGTGTTGAGCACCTGAGCTTCCGGAGGCAGAAAAGATGTTTTGAGGAGGACACCTCCACTGTGGCTGGACTCTGCACTTTTGTGCTGACATACGTTAGTCGTGCAAACTGGGATCAGCGTGTACAGTATGTGGATTGTTGTTCAAGGAGTGGAGTTGGTAGTTGCTGTGGTCAATGGTTTTTGATGTCGCCATGGTTGTGGATGAATCTTAAATCTTGGTGTACTTATTATCCGTTTTTGGCCCATCAAACTGAAGTTGTGCTTTGCGAGGGATGGGAATGAGTTGGGTGTGTAAAGTTACCTGGTTAATATGCAAACATATATGTATGCCGCAATTAGTGTTACATGGTAAGCATAGCAGTGTATGACAATTACACATGAAAATGTACTTTGTCTCAGCTGTTATTGATGAACTTGCCATGGATGTGCTGAAAACTGCAGCGATGTTTGCTTGGAATTGTTGAAGCTGCGAATTGCACCGACATGTGATGTGTGTCCTTTGCTCGCTTCAGAAGATAAAAGTGTAGAGGCCTTGAACCATGAGTTCAGAAATTGTTGCCTTTTATAGAAGGACGTACCGTCAGTTACACCTAATGTTTGTCGCAGTGCGAAATGTGTTGGTGATACTTTCACCAAATCTTGGTGATGTACGTACTTGTAGTACAAACATTGGGTTGTGTGTTTGAAGGAACTGCCATTGTGGTGATGAGTAGAAGCACGTAATGCAAAAAACAGAGGATGACGATGGGCAGCAGAGGCGTGGAGTTGCAGGGAGAGAGCAGTTAGAATGAGGAACAGGAGCAGGCGAACCACTCCGGCGATGGCGATGGCGAGGCAAAGCATCCAGCAATGCACGGAATTCCAATTCCATTTGGATCGTCTTGTTGCATCATCTCATCTCCATTTGTGTTAGTTGTGCCTCAAAACAACTCCTCTGTTCCTCTTCTCCATCTGTTCCTCCTTGTGCCAGCCCCCACTAGTATATATTTGGTTGCTCTTGCATTTGCAATCTCATGGCGTTGGCGTGAGTGCAATTGCAATAAGCAGCAGTGCATTTCCCATCCACAACACAAGCATGACAAGCGAGTCCGCCACCGTGATCCAGATGGACGACGGCAGGGCCCCTGTTGTCGCAGCACCAGCACCAGCACCAGCAGGAGCCACCGCCGCCGCCTCGTCGTCCTACGCCACTGCTCCAACAAGTAGCGGTGCTGCCGAACCAGCGGCGGTGGCGGCACCACGCAAAACCACCACAGGTGGCGGCAGGAAGCTCCCATTCCTGCTGCGGTCGGGCCCCCCGGGGTTCCGGCGCTGCCTGGCCGTGATGGACTTCCTGCTCCGGGTGGCCGCCTTCGGCCCCACTCTGGCTGCCGCCATCTCCACGGGCACCGCCGACGAGACGCTGTCCGTGTTCACCAACTTGTTCCAGTTCCACGCGAGGTTCGACGACTTCCCGGCCTTCACCTTCTTCCTGGTGGCCAACGCCGTCGCCGCGGGCTACCTCGTGCTCTCCCTGCCCTTGTCACTCGTGGCCATCCTCCGACCCAACAAGGCCACGGGCGTCAGGCTGCTGCTGCTCCTCTGCGACGTGGTGATCATGGCGCTGCTCACGGCCGCCGCCGCCGCCGCCGCTGCCATCGTGTACGTGGCGCACTCGGGCAACCGGCGTGCCAACTGGGTGCCCATCTGCTTTCAGTTCCACGGATTCTGCCAGCGCACCAGCGGCTCCGTCGTCGCCACCTTCCTCGCCGTGCTCGTCTTCATCGTGCTCATCCTCATGGCCGCCTGCGCCATCCGTCGCAGCAGGAGCAGGCCCAGCTAATGCTTTCGGTGCATTGCAAGCATCGATCCATGCAACGATGGCATGGCGATTCCAAAGGCCATTCCTTAGTTTCCATCCATCAGTCATCACTGTGCTCGTTTGTTCTGTTCTACTGTACGTGTTACTGTTACATAAACATCTTGAAAAGCTTTGTGTAATCATCAATGTAACTACTTTCCACAAATTAACCAGCTGCCGTTTTACTGTATGCCAAATATATACTTATAATACAATGCATGATGATGGATCAAGAAACAATGTGATCATTGATGCGAATTAAGTGCAAAAATTCAGACGATGGAATCAATTAAGCTGGTGGCGGTGAGGATGTTGCAGCAGTAGCGAAGGCGGACTTGCGGTAGTACGCCATGCCCCTGATGCCGTCGGGATCCATGGCGAAGTCGAGCAGGCGGTAGAACCCGACTACGCGCGTCTCGGCGTAGAGCACGATGTTGGCGACGCCGTCGCGGCGGAGGGTCGTCGACGAGGCGCTCCATGACGGCGCGTCCCAGCCCGAGGCCCTGGCACGACGGCTCCACGACCACGTCCCACACCACGGCGTTGAACACGCCGTCGCCGGCCGCGCGCGCGAACGCCACGGGGCGGCCTGCTGCTCCCTCGCCGGCGGCCGCCGCCGACAGCCACACCACGCGGCTGTGCTCCAGCGCGCGACGCAGCCGCTCCTCCTGGCGCCGCGGGAACCCCACGCGCGCGAACACCTCGTTCAGCGCCGCCACGTTGATGCCCTCCGCCGTGCGACGCACCGTGAACCCGCGGGACTCCAGCTCCGCGTCCGAAACCGTCAGACGCACGCCACCGCCGGCGGGGGTGGCCGCAGCGGCACGAGGCGGATGCAGAAGCAGCCGACGGGAGGACCGGGGTATCGTCGTCGTTGCTGCTGCTGCAGGGGACGGCGGTCGCAACTGCAGAAACCGCCGCGATTTCAATGCAGAAGCCGGACCCGGCCATGGTTGCTGCTGCATCTGCGTTGGCATGGCGAGGACGGAGCAGAGCAGCTGATTGATTGATGACTTGGATGGTCAGCTAGCTGCTGCTGCGAGATGACAAGGAGGAGGAGATGCAGCAAACCATCCCAGTGGCCCTGGATCACCTGCTTATCCATCCTATCCTTGGCCAGCCCTCAGCTCATTACTCCAATTTGCTTCATCCGCCGTCGGATCTAAAATCAAGGGCCTGAATTCAATCAAAACCTGTTGAATAAAGACATAATAGGAGGGTCAATGCACCAACTGGGGATTGCTGCCTTCTACACACTCTATTCAAAATATCTGCCTTCTTATAATTTACTGTAAAACGAACGGAGTAGCTTTTAATAGCTGAGATATTAGAAATTGTGCCAAAAAATATGCCCCCTGCTTTCTTAATGTACATGAAAAACTTATCGGTTTACCAACTGTTTTCGTTGCAACTATTGGAGCTAACAGTTTATTCCAAAAACCAAAAACTAGAAAGACAGCTCTTGAAACAAAAGCTTAAAAACTGCAGTTCAGCCCCAGGCGCTGGAAATCCATCAGCCTCTAGGGCCCAGACAATACACAAATCAAAACTACAGCAGCTCACTTCATGCCTGGGCACAGGCACGGCAGGACTTCAGTGTTTCGGACAAGAAACAATTTCACAGCATCCAAAGTTCAGAGCTGGATGGGAGTACGGTGTACAGCGTGGTGCGTGCCCATTGTCTCTCTCGGACAACCACCTGTCCATCCGAATAATTAAGACAAAATTGTAACCAACATACAGCTAAATTACAGTCGAAATTCCTCACACAAAAAAGTGAAGAAATTGTTTTTTTTTGTGCTGTGGAACTTGAGAAGACACTCACATTGGCCGGAGTGCCAACAGTAAAATTTTGAAAGTACATGTCTATGTGCTGTGGGAAGCTAGCTTGCCTGTCATCCTCATGTCTATCTCTTCTTCTAACTAGGCACACGACTCTTGGGGCTAATACACAAAAGATAACCTAGCCTATGCCCCCTTGACCTTGCGTGATGGAGGCCGCCGGAATATGTTAATGAGATCATCAACACCCTGTTCAACCAAGTCACATGTACTTGTCAGTTGTGGCAAAGCAGATGTTCACGTTCTATCCAGAATAAAGAAGGCAAAGAACTGATACATACCCGTGTAGTGATTACTAGGAAACAGAAGAGAACGATCAGATAGGAACCGAGCACCAGAAGGAACAGCAGATCAAAAGTAACACTTGCAACCTGGGTAGTTCGGGAATAATGACAATGTGAGAAAATTTCAATTCAATAATGTCTCAAAAACACAAGTTAAAAACGCCATTCAACTTCACAAGATCAAATCTGAGATACCCTTTCATGGTGATTAAATCGTCAGGTAATTTATCAGGATAGTATATATAAAAGCCTTACAAAGTTTTTTGATCATTCTATTCTGAAATTGAGCGATCATAACACCAAACAAGATGCACATAGGCTTGTGGTTACTTAAACATACCTGGTACACATTTAGAGTTGCTTTTCGTTGCATCATAGAAAGTGAACATGCCATCAAGCGCGCCGCTTTGAACATGCACATCAGTAGTGTGTTCAGACAGTTCCTGCACCAGAATACCAATGTCAGGCATTGCCAGAAAAAAGGAACCACCAGAGATGAAATCACTGAAAGCAACCATCCAAACCTTTTTCAGTGCTGCTATGAAGGGATCATTTTTCTGCAGAAAAGGTGCAACACGTGGCGTCGTGACAACAGATCCAACCAGGACCTGATATAGTGAGGATTAATGGCTAAGCTGCTATTCTCTGCAAAAACGTCGATGTTCCTTCCTTTCAATCCATAGATGTGTCTCTGTAAAAGAGAAAGAGGCAGCCATAGATTTTAATTTCAAATATCATTTTCATAGTAGCAGTATGATGATTCAAGCCTCCAATGACTTCTCATCACAATTAAACATAGTTACCTAATCATGCCATGTAAGCCATTTCAAAATAGATGAAATCGAGCTTCTCAGCCCCTTAACCCACAACATAAAACCCACCCGCATGAACATGTGCACGAAAATCAATAATAAAAAAATCGTCCCAGCACTAACTGAGAAGCAAATGATTTAGCTTACTGCAAGACTCTCAGAAACTAATCTGACAGTTCGGATTACTGACTCAGCATCTGTAGATTCTCTGCCAATAAGAAAAAAAAACATATAAGCATTAAAATAGATTGGACTGAGTGTACCCAGATGACTCAGGATCAATTGAAAGTGACTTCACCTAGTGTCATGAAGACCGCCAGTGCTTTCCAAAAATTCAGGAGGGGTAGACATTTCTGAAAGAGTAAGTGCGGTCACTCTGAACCTCGAGAACTGTTCGTGTTCCCATGCTACCTACAAGTTTGCAAAGCGTGAAACATGGTGAGACAGAAACATAAACAATAAAGTGCAACAGGAGAATTTAAGAACCCAACAAGTCATATCATGATTCCAATTCACATTCAGAAAATTAAACAAGCACCAAGGTAAATGACATGCAAAACTGATTAGTATACACATGCACTATGTAGCTTAAGATGGCAGTGTGATGCAAAGTTTACTAAAATTTACCGTCAACGGACAGGTCGATAAGAGGAACGTAAGAAACATATGTTTTATTTACTTGATGTATAAGTTTAGTCACCAGTTCTACACAGATGACTATTGTATATGTATTATTAAAAAGGGTGTTGTCATCTAATGCATATTGTATATGTTTTTTTTTTTGGTTCAAATGTTCCTGATTCAAACTGAAATCAACATGAGGCTATATTTAATCCTTGAAACATCAAGAAGTACATACTCTAGGATTTGAGACATTAATCTTCTTGTGCTTGATTCCAACTGAAACACCCATTTCTTTAGAGACATCCGAAAAATTCCTGAAAGGCAATAAAGTCACAGATATCAATATGACTATCATTACAGATAGCTAAGGTTATGGACCAAAAAGCTTCAAATGATTAACATACTTCAAAGATTTGCTTGATATAGGGATTTTCTGGAGGCTTTGATACATGCATCCAGAGGTCATTGCTCCAGGAACCAACACTGTTCAAGCAAATTGCGTAGTCAATGCTCTCGCACACGCTGGCTGGTCAAAACTCCTAAGCCACTGCATCAATTAAAAAAAAAAACTGATGTAAGTTGCTTACACAAATGACACAAAGAAGGACCTAGTTGCTAAATCAAAGAAATGGCTACTTACCTTGCTAGTGCCATTGTAATTGTAGGGTCCACCAGATGTTAACCCAAAGAGAATATTGTACTTGCCCCTTGTCTTAGGATTTGAATACAACCGTGAAAATAGCCTTGCAATCTCTAGGAGAGCCACAACTCCACTTCCATTGCTGTAAACTTCCCACAGAAAGTGCCTGAGAAAATCCATGTTATACGACACATCTAGAAGAATATTAAAGAACATTCTGGGAACACTTCTTGGATAAACATACAGGTGCAGCACCAAGAAGGTGTCATAGTTTGCAACTATGGCAATAGTTGGAAGCTGTTCACTATCACCCTCTCCTTTCAGTCCAGGTAACCATCCCTGCAACTCAAAAGATTCAGTTTCAGTGTGTTCCTATTTACAAAAGGAACAAGGGAAACAGTTTTGTTTTGATAGTACAACCATAAGTTTGGAACAGACCCTCTATGTTTATTTAGCTGCTTCTGAAACAAAGTTAACTTAAGGAAATAAAGCACATTTTAACAGACAGTAAATTGATTTAGAAGAAAGGCTACCTGGATATTAGAAATGGTCGGAGATGACACTTTTCTAGGCTCTGCTGACGACACAACAAGTTTGTAACTACAAGTTGAACAAAGAATATCAGAAGAAAATACCATGAAACTGACAGTTTCAAATTTTCCATATATAGCAGATAGATTAGAGCTCGAAGTGCAAAAAAGGCTGGCTAGTTTAAAATATGCACAATTTCTCATAGTATTACCCTCCCGTTGTTGCAGAGGCTGGTTGACCTGAAGAGGCAATTTTATGGATATCTGCGAGCAGGTTATCAAAACTGTCGTCGTGCAAAGCAAAGTACACTGGATACTGCATGAAGCAATGGACACAGTTTAGCCAAGACATCATATGAGACAGAACAGTGAAAGTGGATTACTCAAGCAAATAGGGAATAGGCATAGGTTATATCAAGGATCTTGAATGCAATCAATTCTCAGACTGTAATTATTTGATGGAACCATTTTTCATAGAGAATATTATTAATAAAGTTGGATGCATCTTAACATATCTGCAGAGCTGTTACAAAAAAAAAGTGAAGGGTGTCCGACTAGATGCAGAGTCAAACTGAGCTAGTATTTGCTTAGATCAAAGAGAAGTATGGCGGCTTACTGGAACTTGTTCATGCACAAGCAACTTCTCCAGCTCAGTCAGTACACCTTTGACCTTCCCTTGTCATCTGCATTTTCCTTATCACCACCCGGTTTGTCGGGAGCAGAATGAGCAATCCCCAGATGTTTTTTCTCCACAAGGTACTCTGAGAAGGCATCACAAGAGTTTTCAGCAACAGAGGCAGATGGCTGTACAAGTGCTTTAAGATTTGGCAGCAGTAGAAATATAATTGGCAGTTGATATTTGATGATCACGATGTTATAACGTGAAATGGGCACATGAGATTTGGAAACAGTGAGTAGCAACCAAGGTAGATCGCGAACAAAAGTGAAAAGTTGAAGTGCAGAGCATCAGTGCCTATGATGCTGGGCGTGATCCAGGCTGAAAGTAGCAGCATGAAGCGACATGTATGTATATAGTGAAAACTAGTAGTCAGCAAAAGCTAGAGACAATTGCGAATCAAAAGGGGAGATGGTATAGCAGCTAGGAAAAGTGTGTGGAGTGGAGGCAGGAACAGATGAGATCTACCTACCTACCAGTGTAGCAAGCTACCACTACTAGTCCGTAATTTTTTTTAATTATAATAAGAAGAATATGTAGCAGTAGCAGTAGTAGGGAGGACGAGGGAGAGTGAAGACCTCTGAGGAAGGAGAGCGGGAGGTCGAGGAGCGGCGCGACGAGGGCGGAGCGGGGAGAGGTCCGCGCCGGCGGGGAGCGGTAGCGCGGCGGCGTGGTGGTTGATGACGGCGGCGCGGGAGCCGAGCGGGGCGCCGGCGAGGTCGTACTGGATGAGGCGGTAGACGCCGACGGCGGCGGCGGCGTCGCCGAGCTCGACGCAGGCGAGGAGGACGAAGGCGAGGGCGAGGGCGGAGGAGATGGAGGCCAGCAGCTCGCCGGAGGGAGGCATGGCTCCCGGCTGGCGGCGGGATCAAGGCAGGGGCACAGATGCGGAAGGGAGACGAGGCGTGGTGTGGAAGATGCAGATGCAGATGTCGCCGCCGCCCGCCCGCCTTTGCCCTGCTGGCTGCTTCAGCCTGCCCGATACAATTTGATTAATTTTATTTAACTATGATAATGCCCATGCGCTGCTACGGGTGTTATCTTCTTCACACGACACTTCCGATTCAACAAAGCATTACACGCCTCCCAATAAGATTATAGACTTGTACTCATAATAGTTGTGTGAAAAGAATAGAACCATAAACCACAAAGTTGTAGGCCTTAGATTTTATATTTTCTATGCTTACAATTTTTTAAGCTACCATTGTTTCTCAACGGTTTAGATCATTATACTTTATATGAGAAAAGTAATTTCTTCTAAACACTGAGTTTGCTTGATCCCCATAATATTCTCATCCTTTTTAAAATGGACAGTGCATATACCATAAAAATTATAGATATGTCGAACTAATTGTATGTCAACTATAATTTTTCTTGAAGTAAGAAACCTGAATAAAATTTTATTTGTTCAAATTCAAATACCGGGAATAACAAAATATTTACATATTAGTGATTCATAAATAATACTTTTTAATTTTAGAATGTGTGCATAGTATGGATACTGATTTTAGGGAGGTAGTGAATCGGGGCATCACGAAACATTAGGGATGCGAGTTAGCTACATTCATCAAAGCTCACGATTGCTAATACAACATCACTCTCTCATTCTTGATCGGCATCAAGCTCCGGCCTTGAGGTGAAATGTATGCCCCCAAAGCTTTTCAATTCTCTTGTTAGCGGCATTGAAATTTTAATAGAACCAAATCGAATCCGTGGAGATTTGTTTAGTTTTTTTTCCTTCATTTTTCTTCGATGGTCTAATCTTATTCCTTGCGTCCACTTGTGTCTATCCATTCTAATCTAACGTGTACCAAATATTTGATTAGATCTTCTTCCTTATATTTTTTTCTATCTAATGTGTTTTGTACGAGAGATTTTTCTAGATAGAGTCCCGATTGTACGCTTCGTTCTAAAAAAAAAATGTAATTATAGGAAGCGTGCTAGTCAAAGCGATGTCATCCCTTTTTTTAAGATTACACGATTACAACGTAGGCGTTCAACACGCACACACACTCACCCCTATGAACACACGTGCGCAAACCCTACCCCTATGAGCACCTTCGAAGGATGCGCCCAAACAAATCTTGAAGTTCGAAGTCACCACAGCGCCTCGCTATCGACGGGGACATCGCCTACCACTTAATGCATAGTAAGGAAAATCCGAAATAAATCCAAGATTGACTAAACTTATAGCAAAAAGTATTAGCATTTACGACTCGAACAAATTTATTATGAAAATATATTTCACAACTAATATAAATGTACTTATTTTATCTCATAAATGTTTGTACTTTTCTAAATAATTTTAGTCAAAGTTTGTCATGGTTGACTCCTCGGGATGTGATAAGCGCATGTTTTGTAGAACGAAAGGAGTACATCTTTCATACCGAGAGAATTTTTATTCCTACCATAGAATTTTTCCCATCCTTTCTTTTATATTCGATCATATTCATTTTAAGTTTTTTTTCTTCTAAAATAGGGTTGGAGTTCTTCATCATGCATACGTATCTTTTTCCATTGCATGCAATCATGCAAATCTAGTGTGATGAAAATAATAGTTTTCTTTTTTAGCATGTAAGCACGGGGCTGTCTATCCAAGCATGTGGGGGAGTGCGCGGGTAGAGCGAAGCGGGGCGACGCACGTCCCTCCACCGGTAGAGTCGTGTTTCGTTCTTTTTAGTAGTATAGGATTCAACTCCCAGGCCCTTACTCTACAAATTACCAAAACTGTTGAGGGGATTTCCTTTGCATCTCTCAAATCTCTTTTTAAAACCTATATTCTCAAATCTCAAGCTAACTCAAACTTAAAATTTCGGTAATGCTTAGGTTAGGCCGTCGATGTCGTATGTCGTCATCGGACGTGGCGCGGCTCCACCGCCCGTGGCTCCTCCTTGAGTTCTTTTCGCCTTAGCGCCCTACTTTGCGGCTCTCCTCGCGTCCCCTTCTTTGCAATGCCATCGCGTAGAAGGACAGCGTCGGGGACCGATGCCGCACCATCTTGTTGTCATCTCGCCCTCCCTGTGCTTCCTCCCTCCTCCCTTCCTCTCTTCCTCCCTCCCTTCACCGGATACGAGAGCGACCACAACGACTCCGGCAGGTAGGGGCAATCCTTCCACGGTTCTAAGATCTCCTCCTCATTCTCCAACTTCTCCTCTCCCTCCCACTTTGGATCTAAGGGATGCGGTCATGTCTAGGGTTCTAAAGATCTCTCGGGGGTCGGATCTCATTTTTGTTGCAATGTGTTGTTCTGAATGTTGATTCCATGTTGCAATAGGTTTTTTCATTGTTTGTAGGGGTGTGTTGTTGGGGGGCAAGCTCGTGGTGAGTGGATGTGCTGGGGTCCAATGTGGTTAGGGGTGAGGATGGATCCGCGGACATGGGACAGAGACGGGTCCTTGCGCGGGGCGGGCATCCGATGGGAGGTTGTCTTATTGGACGCCCGGCGCCAAAGCATCACCATTAAAAATTTTCCTTTCCTCTTATAGTGTGCCTTAAAACATGTTTGACTTTCATGCGTCCCTGACGGTGGGCCCGAGACAATGTGGCCAGACGCTTCCAATACATTTCATCCTAATTCATAGGAGAGAGTGTGTGAGAATCAAAATCAAGGTCACTTCAAGTCAATTATGTTCATAATAAGGGCTCGTTGGGAAAGCTGGAATTTAGCAGTCTAATTTTACACGAGAAAGTTTCCCCCACATTCTAAACATATCATAATTGTTTTTATGATGTAATGCAAAATTCAGACTTTGCAAGGACATGTGCTGTTTTTAGCGTTTACTTATATAAACACATATGCACCATAAGGGCTCCCGCCGGATCCGTCGCCCTCGCCCCGAGATCCGCCGGTCGCCCGAGATCCGCTGTCCCGTCGCCGCAAGATCCACCGGTGAGCCGAGGAGGAAGGGGAAGCGAGGAGGAAGGGGATCGCCCGATCGCGCCGATGGGAGAGGGGAGCAAGGGAGGGGCGCCGGTGGGAGCGGTGGAGAGGTGCCGATGGGAGTTGCGGTGGAGAGATCGAGTGGAACTCCTGTCCCACTCGAGGGGAGCAAGGGAGGAGCGGGGTGATTACGTGAGTGCCAAACCCTAAGTTTCTATATTTATATGCGGACGGTTATTGGGTCTCATTTTGGGCCTGTTGGGCCTCTCTAGTTTTCGTGACGGGCCTTTTAGGATGCCCGCCACGCAAAATAAAATAGAACGTGGCGGGGCATTAACCGTGACGGGCAAAAAAAGTGCCGCCATGGAAAAAGATTTTGCGGTATCACGCAAAATCATTTCGATTACTAGCGGCTATAAGGGATAGATGGGGAAGAGAGTGACCGACTAAGAAGGAAATAGATCCAAGTGGGGCGGATGGAGAAGTAGAGTGACAAACTGAGAGATGAATAAGAGAATTTTTCTCTATTTAATATTAGGCAGTATAGATATATAGATATTAACATTATGTATAAAATATAGATTAAAAATGAACTAATACACTTAAAATTTAGAACGGACATTGTAGCTCCATTATAATCTGTTCACATGTGGTGGAGGATCAACCGGAAGCGGTGGGTGTGAGAGACAGACCGACAAAGGAGAGAAATTTAATACTTTAATATTTAATAATATATAATATTATATGTAATATGATAATATGCTACATATAGTATTATAGATACAGAGATATAGATTTAAAGTAATCTTTCTTATATGATATAATATAGTGGGAGGGAGTGGACCTCCATGCTGTCCACACCATTTTGTTATGTAACTCTTGTTTGTATATAAATACCAAGCCAGACTCATCCCCATGCATTACACACATCTCAATATAACCTTCATTCACTAGTAGCTTTCTTCACTCCCAGAGATATAGCAGCCATGGCGAAGGTGGTGGCGATGTTGATGGCCCTTGCCGTTGCCGTGGTAGTGGCGACGAGCGTAGGCGGAGCATCAGCGAGTTGCGACATCGCGACCCTAGCAAGTTGCAAGACGGCGGTGGTGGAAGGGTTGAAACCCACAACGGCGTGCTGCTCCAACCTGCGAGCGCAGGAGGCATGCTTGTGCGAATTCCAGAAAGACCCTAAGTACGGCAAATACCACCCCAATGCCGGCAAAATGGTTACCTCCTGCGGCATGGCCATCCCCAACTGCTAGGGATGCCCCCATCCCCAACTGCTAGGGATGCCCCCCACCCCTGCAGTTTCAGCGTTGCATGTGTGTTATTGCCGCGATCTTGTGTGCATGTAACGTGCCGTTTATATGAATGAATAAATAAATTGTGTGAAAGAGTTAGTTAATTAGTTGAAGATACATTTATCTGTTTATGCAGGTCGATCGATTTCTCTATTATCGTATTTAATTTGTGCCTCATATATAATCATATGTATGGACAATAATATGGTGTACCAAGAGTGATGGTTTATATTTGTGTCACAATCGAAACGATGTTTTTCATTAGCCTGTCGAGAACAATTGTGCTAGATTGTTAGCAGCACTCCTCAATCGATTCACAGATAACTCGATTCAAGGCAAATCAGAGTACAAGATCTTAGAAAAAGGGAGATCTAGAGATTAGCAAGGAAGGAGGACCTAGAGAAGGACACCTAGTATAGAAGTATATATCTAAAAGGAGCTCGATGTAGATGGAGAGAAGAAGGTGAACAATCACCTAGGAAGAGAGAGGTAAGGTGTGTTTGCTTGCCTCCCTACTAGGCAAGTTTCCATTGGTAGGTCGACTCTTGCAGTAGACTCATCGAAGCATTTTTGGTTTTTGGAATCACTCACGTCAGCCTAAGTCTTTCCTTTCACAAAGAATAAAATGGATGCCTGTCTTCAATGCTACATCATAAGCAATCTCGCATTTTCGAGTTATATCTTGGTGCAGATCACTTTTGGCGTTTGCGTTAAATATCAAGCTCTCAGTGTTTTATAGCCTCTCATCTCTTTTTGAATATTTCTAATCACATATCTGAATAAGAGTATCAGGCTGTTATAGAAGATTGCAGCTAATTAAACCTCCTCTAGCTTTAGCAAATTTTATAAACAAAAACGGCTTTGTTTACATTTTGATAACCCAAACTATAGCACCTTTTTTTAGTCAGCCCAGGGCCATGCTCAAAGAAGTTTTTGATTCCTATCACCCAGGTCACGAGTTTTAGCAGGATGGCGAGAAGAGTCTAGGCGAGCAAGCAGTTTGCTCAACTGGGAGCAGGGCGTCTAACTGCCGCATTCACTATTCGATGCATTACTTTGCAGCTTTCTGTATTAATTCTCTGGACTTTGTTTCAAAAAAAAAAAAAAAAAAAAATCTCTGGACTTCTAACTAACATTTGGATATATATTTCCGGATTTCAGACTAATAATCTGGAATTATAGGCCATCAATTTTCACAAAGATTGGTGAATCTATCCTCGGATGATGAGGGCTTTATCTTCATCTTAATTTATTCACCGAGCCTCAATTGGCATTTCATCACAATTCTCAAATGTGCAGGTTCATATTATTTCATTAAAGTAATAGTGTAACACCAAGCTATCACACGGACAATCCAAAAAACTTTTCACAACAATGTTTCTTCACTTACCTTGTGATTAATATTGCATTTTTGCAATAATATTTATCAGTCGGCTTGTTTCTTTTCTTGTATACACTTTCATCATATGCATGAAACGAAAGCTTAAGGGCTTAAGACTTCGACCCAAAGAAGGGCGAAACAATCGAAAAGTCTAAAGCCTTAAGACTTTGACCCAAAGAAGGGCGAAGCAAACAAAAACTTAAGGGCTTAAGACTTCGACCCAAGAAGGGTGAAGCAAGCAAAAGTTTAAAGGCTTAAGACTTCGACCCAAAGAAGGGCGAAGCAAGCAAAAGTCTAAAACCTTAAGACTTCGATCCAAAGAAGGGCGAAGCAAGCAAAAGTCTAAAACCTTAAGACTTCGACCCAAAGAGGGGCGAAGCAAACAAAAGCTTAAGGGCTTAAGACTTCGACCTAAAGAAGGGCGAAATAGCTAAAGTTTAAAGTCCTAAGACTTCGACCCAAAGAAGGGTGAAGCAAACGAAAGCCTAAGGGCTCATAACTCGATCCTCCAAAAAGGTACAAGATTTTGACCACCTGAAAATGGTGGTGGTGGTGGGGGGGGGGGGGGGGGGGGGGGTTGAGACAAACGAAAACATAAGAGCTCAGTATTCAACCCTCACCTCAAAAGTTTTGAGTTAGCGTAGAAATAACACAAATGTGCCGAGAGTGTCTTTGCTCATACAAAGATTTCAAGATATATTCTCTCCTAAGCGGATGCATTGGCTTGAACCATACCGTCCCAAGAAGGAAAACGAGCAACCATACCGTCGCTTACACGAACATACTTTCACTCCCGCGAAGGAGCTTTCACATGCATGAAGGTATCTGTTGTGCTTCACTGACATTTGTTTCAAAAATGTGCTTCACTGACATTTGTTGAAAAATGCGCGTACGTCGAAAATATGTGAAATAAGAATATTGACAACAACAATGAGTAATATATAGCATCATTAAAATGGACTTTGAAAGTCGAGTGCTGCGACTGATCCTTTAGGAAGAGGTCTCTAACGTTGCCTCGAAACTTTCGCTAATGTTTTGGCACGAAAAGGAATCTCGACATCTTCGACTTCTTCGTTGACCTCTTCAAAAAGAATATCACAAACGTCAGCAAAAGGGAGTTGGTGCGAGGCACATTGAGCAAACAATCAGCCTGATGGTAGGAACCGCCTGACGCCCATGAGGAAAGCGACGAAGGCACAACGTAATCCTATATGACCATTTTGACAGCACCAACCGCTACACAACCAAAGGGACTAACCATGTTTTTACCCTCGAGAGAAGTCCATTCTCTACTAGTGTTGGAAAGTAAAAAAAAAAGTAGGACAAAAAAGTCTACTAGTGTAAAAAAAATAGGACAAAAAAAGTTGGGCGCAAGGCACGTATGAGTTTCAATGTATGCTTATTAATTGCTAGCTCAAATTACCGTATGGCAGCAAGAAAAGGGCTCCGATCGAAGGAGACAAAGCTAGGGTTGTCTTGGACGCTGATTGACCAAAGTCTGTGGTGAACAAGAGAGCTTGCATTGGGTCTTGGTCGCGAGTAGAGCATGGGAGAAGCAATTAAGTGAAGAAGACATGAAGCTATGGTTCAACTCTTATATGGTAAGTTAGTTCAGGTCACATGCTCAAATACATGAAGTGCTGAAAGCCCTCAAGTATGCATGGTCAAGTGTTGGCAAGCGAAGTTTAAAGAGGGCTGAAGATTAAGTTTAGTTGCTATATTCCATTATTTGAGTGTAGGTATGCCACACTATCAAGAGGGAGGCATCACTAAGTTATGACTAGTAATTAATAGTGTAATTTTTTTTTTTGCGAAGAATTAATAGTGTAATTGTTGTCTAGACATAAACGAATAGAATGTATAATAAAACTTTTGTGATGCTAGTTTATGGACATAAAACCTCTGCATAAAACTTTAGGCTAAAATGGCCAAACACATTGACAAACGAACAGAATGCAACTACTACCACTAGGGTCTATCAGTATGGATCCAATCAACTAAAAAGACATGGCTTATGTCTGCTTGGTAACATCATTCCGTACTACTGTACGTCGTTCACAAGCATGATTTATAAACGGGAAAACAGAAACTATTGTCGGATCGTGCTCACCTTTCATCAGTTCTTGAGTTGGGTAGAGATTCATGCGCCGTGATGGCAGGGATGATGGGCGCCTTTAGGAACGTTGGCCAGCAAGTCCTGAGACGGTTCTGAGATGTAGAGAGGAAGATGATGAAGAAGCCTGCTACTGAAGCACGGTCATGCCGTGGGGGTCTCTATTATATAACTTCTTTTTTTGTGATTTGAGGAAAATCTGTATTATTGTTATATAGCTCAGCTCAAGGATCTCTATTATTAATCTGTTGGAGAAAGGAATAATTAAGGGGAGGGAAGTGAGGGGAGGCGATGCGAGAATCTGGAGCGTGGCACAAGCGCTCTGCCCGCATCAGACAAGTGCATCTGAAGTTGGAGGGAGCAAGCAATGTACCTAGTATACACTGCAACTTTTATAATCATCGATTGATCCATCAGCTGACTGATTGCATTTTGTTTACTGTATATATATGTGTGTTGCAGGCAGTGAGTGAGGCATGCATTCAGATGCATTCAGGCAGGGCGATGAATTGAAACTGAGACCCACCCAGACAGATCAGAATACCCTCCGATCCGATCCCTTGGCCAACCCAGAAATGCAACCTGAAACGATGGATGGATTATTGGTGCAAGAAATGCCTGCAGCATGCAGATGCAGCAAATGAATGAGCAAGCCAATCGACAGACTAGACACACTGACTACTAGTCAGTAATCACAGTAACACACAGGGCAGCAGGATAGGGGAAGCTGGAGAATATATACATGACGGCGACTTCTCTCATCTCTGATTTTTGAAGATAAGGCCGGATTATTAGCAGCAATAACTCAGGAGATGGTTCCAATCCAATGCAGCTTGGGAGTAAGTATGCCACATGACAAACCACCCTACTAGACTCGGATCCTCCAGTGTCCAGTCGTCCAACCACTATTAGCTACATTTCATTATATATATATATGTCCGAATGTAATGTAATATGGACTCATTATGATGTCTACATATATGCCACTATCACCAACTACTTGACTGCAGTCCTGATTCAACTATTTTATCTTGTCAACAAAACAAATGGAGGGACGGCATACGTACGTGGTACATGATGGTTGAATTGAGATCATTTGCAAACAATTAACTAGCTGATGCTATTTATTTACATGATGTGTACTGGAGCCTTGCAGGTTCCACGTGGAGGGTAGCTAGCATCCATGGCAACAAAAGAGAGAGAGTGGAATCAGAGGAATACTCAGGATTAACTAGTAACTAAAGTAATAATACATATAGAAACAAACAAAGAAACAAAGTCTCACAACAAGAGAGCAGGGTACTGGTAGGGTAGGGTAGGGTGCAGGCAGGCATGTTCTATTGTGTCTTCATCATAAATAAAATAAAATCGATCTCCACTGATCAGCAGGCAAGGCAACTACTCTCTGATCTCTAGGTAACCTACTCCGGCCGCTCTCAGTTTAGTTTAATCAGGGGTTTGCCTAGTATAATCCTGCTCACGGTCACACACGACACGGCGTTCCTTCACTCCCTCCAAATAAAAGCCAAGCCGCATCGATCATCAGTTCATCACCTCCATCTACTCTTATCTTCTTCCCCAGCTAGTTCTTGTTCTTTCCTAGCTACTTGGATCCTCGTCTCTTCATTCCTCTCACCAGTAGAGCCATAGGCACTTGCATTGGCCAGCTGCATCTGCTGATCTCTGCCATCATGGCCAAGAAGCAACAGCCTGCTGTTGGCGACCTCACTGCTGCTGCTACAGGTGAAGTGTTGCCGTGCCATCTGTCCTCTTCCTCTTACTCCGCATGGCAATGGCAATGGAAATGGAGATCCTGTGGCCTGCACCCAAGAACTCTCTCCTTCCGGCAACAGCAGCAACAGCAGCAGAAGCCAGCAGAGCAAGGGGAGGAGGACGCCAAGACTGGGCACGGCTGTCACCAGCAGCAGCAGGAGGAGGAGGAGGAGGCTTATTATTACAAGGCCATGAACTCGGTCGACTTCTCCGGCGACTCTTCCTTCGCCTCCGTCGACAGCTCCGCATCCACAGCGTCGGAGGAGGCCGAGTCCGACGCGGAGGCTGTCATTCTGCAGGCTCTGCGCTCGGACCGCCTCTTGTACGAGCCTGCAGATGATCCTGAGGACGACGACGACGCCCCGTGCTGCAGGCTCATCAAGCAGCCATCGCTCAGCAAGCAGCAGTCCATCAACAAGCAGAAGCAGGTCGCCAACGATGACGACGACAAGCCGCCGCAGCTGGACACCAGCAGCAAGGCACCACCACTAACAACGTCGGCCTTGGCGATGTTCGGTGGCGCGACGGCCATGTCTGTGGACTCGCACAACCCGTACCGCGACTTCAGGGAGTCCATGGAGGCTATGGTGATGAGCCAGCTCGGGCAGGAGGGTGGCGTCAAGGACTGGCGCTGGCTTGAGGAGATGTTGGGGTGGTACCTCAGGGCCAATGGCAAGACCACCCACGGCTTCATCGTCGCCGCCTTTGTCGACCTGCTTGTGGCAGCAGCAGATTATAATTATTCGTCGTCGTCGTCGTCTCCGGTGGATACCCTTCCTACTAGCGCTAGTGCTACCAACTGCTCTGCTGCTTCGTCCATTGACGATTGCTCTTGCTGCTCTTCATCCTCCTGCTTGTAGCCTGTGTCAGTCGTCTCTCGTCTTCCATTTTGATTGATTGATTTTTCCTTTAGAAGTTAGTGTGTCTGTTGCTGGCTTAGCTGGCTTCATCATCTCATCTTCAACCTCAGATCGATCAATATATATGCATGTATGTAGCACACAGTAGTAGTACTCACAATTCAAGAGATGGCCGGGTTATACATGAATGATTGGTATTGATGATGGTCGTCAAGGATACCGACACATGACTTCCATCTTTTTTCTTTAGAATTACACGGTACAACGCAGACACTCACAACATGCACGCACACTCATCCTATGAATACACGTACGTAAACCCTACCTCTATGGGCACCTCCAGGACTGAGCACCCGACAGATCTGGAGGTTCCCGAAGTCACCATTGGCGCCTCATCGTCGACGGAAACATCGCTTACCACTGAATGCAACGCCGGTAAATACTGGGAAAATCCCAGAAAAAGGTGCGAGCACTAGGATTTGAACGCGGTGGGTGGCGTCCCCTTTGGACCGCCCTACCGTTGGAGTACAAGCCAATTCATACATGACTTCCATCTAAGCACGGAGGCGCGGGTCTATAGATGGCCACAGGCCGTGCCACCATGGGCGCCGTGTCGAACCGTGCTCGTGGGTCGGCCTTCGATTCAAGGCATGGCACGTGGGCGATTTTCGTGCCGTGCTAGCCCATGAAACACGACAACTTTCACGGGCGTGTCGCCCATGGCCCCTACGCGGGGCGGAGGGAAGGCCGGAGTGCAACACATTGGAGGCGACGACAGCGACAATGGAACAACGAGGTGCTGCAATCGAGGGGAGGAGGCCGCGCCATCGTCGACGTTGAGGGACCGCCGACAACATGCGGGAGGCGTGGAAGGGGGGGCGGAGGGAGTTGTGCGGGGGTGACCGGGGAGAACAACATGCCGGGTGACGGGGCGGGTAGGCAGCAGGGGGGGGGGGGGGCGGAGGGGAGTTGTGCGGGCGGCGGCAAGCGGAGGGGTGCGGGGCAGGGGAGGCTGCACGGCGGCGGGGATGGAAAGGAAGGGATAGGGTTGGGGCTGGGGCGCTGGGCCACTAGGTGTCCTCTTGTCTCGTGTCTTAGAAGGCCAACTATCGGGCCACCACCGTGCCGCTCTTGACCGAGTCGTGCCTCGTGCTCGGGTGATGGCCCAAGCACATTCTAGTCACTCGGGCTGTGCCGGCACGGGGCCCGATGGCCATTGGGCAGGGCAAAATCAACGTGCCGTGGGCTGGGCCAATGGGCCACGGGTTGAATGGACAACTTTAGCCGGTGCAGGCAGCCAACGTCTTTTTTTTCCATACTAAGAGTAGACGCTATTAATTACTCACTCCTTTCTAGACTATAAGTTTTTTTTTTTTCCTAGATACATATAGGTTTTATAATATATACACATAACCGTAGGATCTGAAATATAGTGGCACCAACTGGACCGAACAAGCCGTAGGATCTGAAATATAGAGAGTGATGAATAAACTAAGACAGTACTATTAGAATATAAGTTTATTCATCACTCTCTATGGCCTTAATCCAACTGTAGGTGATTGGACCGTAGTGTTAATATAATCTCTAGTTTACTGCCTCAGGCTAATCCGTATTGACCACTGGGCTAGACATGGTTAAATGAAATTGTCAAATTGCTGATACGAAAATAGGGGTAAAAGCACAAATATCAAAATAAATAGGGGTAAAACTATATGGGCAAAGTTGTCCTTTTTAACACTGTTACGTGGACATAATGAGTAAGGGTAGACTCTCCATTCGTTTTAAAAAAGTGAGGATAAAATGTAAAGTAAAAAAAACGAGAGTAAAATCACTATTGCATCCGAAACCGAGGGTAAAAACACCAATGCGCATGCCCCAATTTTATATTAGATCTTTTCTTTTCTTATAGAAGGTAAATAGATAGAAAATGTTCCTAGATGTAAGGCAAGGCGTCTGAATTAATGGATCACCATGAGAACCTAACCTACAGAGACACACATATATACAGAGCACTACCTTCAGTTATATATTGCTCTGTTCTTCTATTGTAGAAGTATATAAAATACATAGAGAACATCAAACGTATATATCTATCTATATCTAGTTAGCTAATTCATTGATTAATGATGACGAGATTATTGGTAGCTAGGTGCTGGATGGATCAGAATCAGAATATATTAGATGAAACAACAAAGCATGCATGCAACGAACTAATGTCAGAAGAAGGTGACCCTGCATTCCGTGGGTTTGAAGTCGAACGGGCGTTGGCCGTGGGCGGCATCCGTCGCTGGAGCCTGAGCGGGCATTCGATCTTGGTCTTGGGCCCCGGCACCCTGAGCACCCAGACCTTGAGCTTGATGTGCGAGCTGACCTTGACGTTGACGGAGAAGATGCCCCCTCGGCCGCCTCCCTCCGGAACCCTGCGGCCGCGATGCCCCCGACGAGGGGGCTGTCCCCGGCGCCGAAGGCGAGTTCGAGCGGGGTGGTGACGCCGGTGTCCTGGAAGAAGTCGGGCGGCGCGGTGTGGGCGAACTGCTGGCCCTCGAAGTGCGCCTCCGCGGCGACGCCGTGGTAGTTGAGGGCGATGCGCTTGTTGGGGTTGCGCACCTCGAGGCCCACGGAGACGTTGTAGTGGAGAATCCACTGCCGCGGGGTGAGGATGAAGTCGGAGAGGTCGGCGGAGACGGCGGAGACGTGGATGATGTGGGGCCGGAACAGCAGGTACAGGACCAGGGCGACGAGGCCGCCGACGACGAGGATGCAGGTGAGCACGCTGAAGATGCAGCTGAGAACACCGCAGAAGAGGCACCGGCACGGGCAGCACAGCACCGACGACACCGTGCTCGTCTTGCTGCCCATGGATGGATCGAGACGAATCGGATCCACCTGCTGGAGCTAGCAAGTGATGGATCGAGACGCGGCAGGCAACAATGGTGAGAGAGCGAGCGTACGTGTGCAAGCAAGAGAATCATGCAGTGGAAGACAGATGCATGCATGGGCGGCTGGCCATGGAAGTCGCAGGCAGCAGGAGAGTGTGCGATCATGAATGAATTGCTGCTGTCCTCGCCTTAATTCTTCCAACTTCGAATCTAACCATGGTCTCTTGCATGCGCCCCACCTCTTAGCTCTCACGTTCTTGACCCAGGCCCACCTAATCTTGCATGGTTGGACTTGGACCTGGCATTTCTTTTCACCAAATTGAAAGCTTGGGTCTGGCCTTTGGGCCTCTAGGCTGATTAAGTGCTAGCAAGCTAGCCTTCTTTCGAGCGAGATATTAAAAAACTTCCAATCATGTTTTTTTTAAGCTAACTTAGCTCGTACTTCGTTAAGAGGAGTTTGATAAAATCCAAATGAATTACAAAACCCACACTCACGTCCATGGTGAAGTGCCAGGGGGCGAGGCGGGTGAACACACGACACAAATCACCAGCTTTAAGAGTGGCGCTTCGAGTTTTGTACTAACTAAGAACAAATTTTGTGACAAAGGTCGAGGGCGGCGATCATCCAAGGGTGCTCATTAGCGGCGTGACCCCTCTGAAGCCCGCACAGAGCCATGCATCACCCTCGGCCTGGAGACTTGGTCGAAAGTACGGCGGTTGAGCTCCTTCCAAATTACCTATGAGACGAGAAGCACTGACGAGTCGAAGGCGTGTCTGAGCTGCTCGGGTCGGCGGTGCGAGTCATGGTCCTCCAGTCCGCCAGGCGCGAGTCGGAGATGGCCCAAGGTGTTCCAGCGCTATGCAAGTGAGTAGCGATGTCAGACCTGTTTGGTGAAGACACAGGATGCTAGGAGATGGTTGATAGACACGTCCTCCTGCGAGCACAGAGCGCAGGTCGCGCTTGATTGCAGCCCATGGCGCCAGCGGCGCTCGGCGGTCCACGAGCGTCCATGCAACGTGAGCCAGCAGAAGAACTTAACCTTGGGCAGGGCGGATGCTCCCCAAATCTCCTTGGCCCCTGCCATTGTCATCCTGTTGTGGAAGAAGGCGTTGTAGGCGGAGGAGCTAGAGTAGTTACCCCTGATGTCCACTTCTAGATTAGACGATCAGAGGTGTCTGGCTGGAGATGTACCTCATCCGGTCTCTCCAAGAGACAAAGGTATTCATCGATGATCGTGGCCATTTGTGCTCCAGCCACATCTGCCACCCACTGCTCATTGGTCAGTGCGAGCGCGACCACACCGTTGGACCGCCCGGTACAAGCTCGGGGCGAGGCGAAGGAGCATTGCGTGCTCACCGTCACCTGAACCGTTATGGAGGCACGAAACATGGTGTCAACCATTCTCCTTGTACGGCAGCTGGGCCCAAGGTACGTGCGGCTGGGAGCGGACCTAACCTTAGTTGGGCTCGGACCTGGCCTTTCTTTTTTTTTCTCGAAAGAAGCTTGGGCTTGGCCTTTGGGCCTCTAGGCTGACAAGTGCTAGCAAGCCTACCAACCGTGGTTTCACAGCGAGATATTAAGAAACTTCCAATGGTGGTTTAGCAAGACCCAGAGGCAGGTTAAAAAACAGAGGGAGAGTAAGCTACCAGCGTACCAGTTGAGCATCCAAAAGTCCTAGCCAAATACTAATTAAGTCTGTCAGCATCAATATTTATGGGAACCATTGAGTATGTCTATGAGACGTCAACCTGCCAGAGCTCTGATCTACTTAAGGATCTGAACCCATCGTTTAATGTTAATTTAACTATAAATATATGTTCTACATAAAATTATATAGACAAATGGAGCATCGATGGATGCAGTAAAGCCTAAGCAACTAAACACCAACATATATAATGCATGCAACAACTGATAGATAGAATAGATAGATAGGTGGATGATGGATTGGACGGAGCGCCACCAGTGACTGCTGCACTGATCTAGTTTGGTGCTCCATCCATCTACAGACTACCTGTGGGCCGGGTTACTGTTGTAGCCACTTTAATTTCTCCATTTCCCTCTTGGAAGAAACAGATTGGACTCGACCTTGAAATGAATCAGTTAGGTAGATTGCCTTGAGAGCGATGTCTGCACTAATTCACAACTAACAAATATAGTGTGTCATTTCGTTTCAAAAAACCAAAAACATTGTTGTGTCACGTCTACAGCTATATATCATCACATCATGGTTTGCTTCTTGATCGTGGTTGCCTAAAGAGTACCTAGGTGCCTAGATACGTATTCGTGTTTGTTTCCTTTGGTCACATAATTAATGGGGCAAAAAGTCGGCAAAAAAATTTTCATTTAAGGCTGCTTTTGCGTGTTCGAAAAAAAAATGGGGCAAAAAATAATATTAGTTTGCATTGATCTAACTGTGTCGCCTGGTGTGGTGGGCATTTTTGGAAATTTAGTGCTGCAGGTAGCTCAAGTGAAGTGAAGTCTGATGGAAATATTCAAACACGAAATTTTATGAAGTTAGTCAAAATTTTGGTAGTTTAAACAATTTTGGGTTAATCAGTTTACTCCGGAATCTGTGTCAGAGCCGGTATGTCTCGTGGGTGCTAGTCCAATGGATCATATATAACCGTCGTCCAGAAACGTCGCTCAGCAGTGGCCGAGGCACTAACAGGGGCATGTACAATGACGTGCCAACTACAACAACCAGCGAGCTATGAATCTGTCGATGTAAATCATGCATGATCATGATAGCCGCCTGCCTCCACTATCTATGTATACAGAGGTATAGGTATAATAGGTTAATTTTTTTCATGTATTGTTCTTTCATCTTTATGGAGACTTCATTATTGAAGCTAGGTACCAGCAGTTCAATAATTATATATATAATTGCCATCTTCGATACAATGGTCAACAGCTGACACGCCGTGCGTTTGGCAGCAAAAGGAAGCAAGGAAGAATTCAATGGAGTAACAGCGGCTGCTCAACAACCTGTGATGATAATCTAAAAGTACCTATAGTTTGAGCAGCTACTAAACTTACTGAATCAGCGCGCAACTCAGTGCATATAGTAGAAGATCAGAAGAATAAATATACATATGGCAGTTCAGCGGGAGTGCACATAAGCAAGTTAATCAATACAACAACTATGTTATCATGATTCATATATATGAATGAAAAATCTATTTACATCAACAACTTAAGTAACATGTAGACAAAGATGTTTTTTACAGGTTTATATTATCCCTTCTGAATTCCACTGAATCACTGATGACAAAAGTAAAGTAATCCTTACTTTACATAGAGTTAGAGTTAAGTAGATGTGACTCAAAGGCAGCTGAGCTTTCCAGGCAGGCCCTTTCATTCATATATCCATCCTTCTCTTGGATGGAAGCACCCTCTAGCTACATACATACACACCGCTCTCATCTTTTCCCATCCACACAAACAAGAAAAACAAGAAATAAATCTGCTCTGCTGGTGCTGACTGCCGCTGACCCCCAAATTAACACAAGAAACATCATCAACAAAACTAAACAAAAAACTTACATCATCAAATTATTCTCTACAAACTAGTGTAGCTAGCTGATGTATAGTATATATCTGATCTGATCTTCTTATTTATTACGAAAATAGTAGAGCCTCTTAAATTTAGCCTTGTTGAAAAGAATTGAAGCTCCGATGACCTTGAACGGGATGGATTTTGCACAGGGCGCTCGCATTTGCCGATGACGGTCTACATATATATATGTGGTAGATATGGAGCAGGTATTATTAGAAGTAGAAGAGATTGTGATGCATGTGTGCGATTATATATGATAAGAACTGACTGAGATGCTGAGAATTGAAGTACAGTAGTTGAACGCGCGAGACGAGACGTCAGACATCGACGATGCACGGTGCTGCGCGCTGGAACTTGAAGTAGCCTTGCCCGCCACCGGCGTTGGAGCCGTAGCTTCCCTGTCCATCGTTGACGGTGAGCAGCGCGGGGCACCGGACTCTGAGGTGGTAGTGGCTGGTGATGAACGCGCCGGCCTTCCATCGGATCCACCCGTCGACGCGGATGGTGACGAGGATGTAGCCCGCCGTCTCGTCCTGCGTGAGCGCGGTGTCGAGGTAGGGCGGCAGCGCGACGTTGGAGGCGGAGAGGAAGGGCGCCCAGACGGTGGCGTCGTTGGGCGGCTGGAAGAAGGGCGGCAGCGCGGTGGGCACGGTGATCTGCATCCCGCGGTACTCGGCGTAGACGTCGGCGCGGTCGTAGTAGATGCCGACGCGGTCGTTGGTGTTGCGGGACGCCAGCGTCGCCTGCATCGTGACGGTGAGGTAGGAGGCGGAGCTGACGTTGATGCACACGATGCTCACGTCGTTGAGGAAGAAGCGGGGCTTGGTGGGGCGGAGCACCAGCCACACGATGAGCACGATCAGGAGCAGCAGCAGGATGATCCCCACCAGGGCCGCGCAGAAGCGACGGTACAGCTGCTGCCGCTCGCAGTCCTTGTGCTGGTCGCAGTACTTGATCGACATTTCTGAATTTAGGTGCTGCTTAGTTGAACTTGCTTGCAATCTTCTTCTTTGTCCTCTGGTTGCTCAAAGATGGATGAAGTATGATAGAGAAGAAGCCAAGCAAGCAAGTATGGAGGAGAAGGCTGGTTTTGCTTTGGTAGCTTTTGGGGATTTGGGGGAGCTCGCCGGCCGGCCTCGCTCACTCACTCAGTGACAAGAGAAGAGAGGAGAGCAGAGGGGCAACGCGACAACTAGCAATCAGCAAGGAGGGAACTCGAAAGAAATAAGCAAGGTGTAGTGTTTATAAGTCTGCCAGGCAAATACGGGTGAATGACCACCCGATCGCGAAGAAAAATAAGCCTGCCAGCCAACCGTGCCATAAGCTAGTACTACTAACTGGTACAATTATTCATACAATTGTACTCCATCGATTATATATAATATATGTACGGAGTTGATCAAGACTTGGGCTCCAAAAAGGACGCTCATCATTCAGAACTGACAAGAGAAGGAGAAGAAGGCTCGATCAGATCCATCTTGCACTGATAGCGTACAGGCCATTCTGAATGTGCACTACTGCCAGTACCGAGGGAGGAAACTAAAGCACGGCACATAGCTCACAGATGAAGCATCTTTCATGTGATCTAAGCTGACTTACACACTAGCGTGTCGCTCAAATTACAAGCTACTACTTCATTTAATTTACTGACTGACTGAAGATCATTAAGACTGATGATATATAATGATTGCATATCAATCAATAATTCAATTCCTTGGCTTGACGAGGTCGGTCCATCGCATCGTGTGATGATGCTGCTGTCCGTTATTTTCCCTCTCGCATTACAACATGCCATGTGACTTGCATCCAGCTGATGGCCTGATGCGATGCGACATCCTAAGTTCACAATTCTTTCATTCCCCTACAGGTACATGTCTGCTACTTTTGTTCAGCAGAGAGCATGCAAAGGATTCAACAACAGCTGAACCAACAAAATTAACAAGCACCTAGCACTGCTACTACTTCTTAAATTTTACTTGTTTGGAGAGTGATTACGACAATATATATCCAGAACTGGCCATTCTAGTATATATATGTAATATATCCTGTCCATCAGCATATATAGTGCTATATATCTAGAGAGAACTTTTACTTGTGCCCTACAGAGAACAACACTTAGCTTGGAAAGTTGAAAGAGCAGTGGAGGCGGCAGGTGAGGTGTCCACGTCGATCACCTTGCAGCCTGCCTGCCTCTGCCTGGAGGTCAGTTTCAGAGCATCAGTCCACATATCTCCACATCAATTTCTTTCTTTCTTCTCTCCATAAAAGAACAAATAGAAGGATATACAAAGTAAAGGGATGGGAGGCTGAGCCATGCTTCTTCTCCACCACCTTATCTTGCTCGCACCATATACGACGTTTATCGATCAATTTCAATTCTGAGCCAAAAGAAAACGTACTTAAATCGTGTTGCTCTTCTCTTCTCAGGAGTCGGGACTCAGGACACGACACTGTCAGTCCCCACTAAACTTTCCATAATTTTGTCAGCTCCCGGCCTCTTCTTGTCAGGTGAAGCAAAAGCTGATGGAGTTTTCTTTGGGTGCTTCTCTTAATTCCTTGCAATGCCTGAATATGATGCCAACTCAAAGTGTGATTCAGCTAGCAAAAGTTCAGTTTAGTTCAACATGGTTTGGTAATGGTATGGTTGGTGGCACATCGTGTTCAAGGGACAGCAGCCTAGCCTCTCGGTACCAGCTGACGCTCAGGGAGGGGATTCGAGAGAATCAAGGCGGGCTCTCCCTAGTCCCTACCACCGCCCCGGCTTTTCTCGCCGCTCCCAGTTGGAGTCCTGGTGCCACGCAAAGACTTGGCCAGTGTGCCAGGCATTGATCTCAACCCTAGGCTATCAAAATCTAACGCTAGAGAATCTTGCCTGGACCAGCTAGGCAACCTTTTGCACCTCTGAACCAAGCAGCCCCATACATACTACCAACCGAAGCAACACATATCCCCACAGTCCGATCCGATCCGATCCGATCCCCACACACACAACGAAATGAATGGCCACTTAAACTGTACATGTGGGAACTCATCATGCAACTAACTCCAGGTTCTAAACACATGCATGAATGTCTCCAATGCATTTCTCTTTACAAATGACATTATTGTGATATCTCTAAACTCCACCCTTATATATCTTATAATCTTAGAGGTGGTTGAGTAAACACCATCATTAGTCACATCAGAACTAATCTCCCATTCAATTTTCGGTTGCATGCAGGTGCCATAGTAACAGGTGAGTACACCTGCAACCTTGCGTGGTGTCTAAGGGTCAAGGCTCAGGAGGGGTCAAACTATATATACCTGCCGATTTCAACCCATGATGCCTTCTTTTCATAATTGAATCATCTGAAGCAATAAAATATCTGCCGTTTCAAATTGTAGTTCAACCCATGATGCCTTCTTTTCATAATTGAATCATATTAAAAAGCAAAGAAAATAAAATTATACATCACTAGCTCAAAGGAGGTTCTCAAATTAATGATCCATCCATGAACCAGTCGAGTAGTATAACATAAAACAGACAACCAAAGTATGCAGTTTCTCTACAAGCAGTGGCATGTGATAAATTCTTGCAGAAACCTTGAGTACATGGGCACGGTCAGTATCCTTACTTCACACACTCTTTACCTAATTACCATCCATAACTATGACACTATTTGTTTGGCAGAAAAAAAAAAAGATTGAACTTTGAAGGTTCTATGTATCTTCTAGAGGCCGGGCCCCCTTCTTAAATCCAAAAAAGAACAGAAGAGCACCTGTTGTTGCTGTTGAAGTCCATCCTAGCTACCAGTACTTTTTCAGCTTTGTTGGACCAAACATTCATTCATACTAATACTAGAACGTACCCACCTGCCATCATAAAGATTACACACATCAGGACTCAAGGGGAACAAAGAACAATCAGGGCCGTCCCTGAGGGCGTGCAAGCTGGGCGACGGTGCAGGGCCTCCAATTCCATTAGGCCTCAAGTATTTGAAGTACTATTACTCGTATAGCTAAGCCAAGCAGTATTAATTTGACGTTTCATTGGCCCAATACTAGCATTGCCCATTAGCCCAATGGAAATTGATTTTCCGGCTGCCTGCATGGACATTGTCGACATAACTCTGCACTCCAATTCCCAAACTATTTAACATTTAACCATGCTCGTTGTTCCTCTAGTGGTAGACGACTATGTCTATCCACAACGGAGCCTAAAAAATACATAATTAAAAGGCTTCCCAAAGAAAATTTGTGAATTTGTGTGACTTTATTGTCTAGAAATCATTAAGAAATATATGACAAAAGCGTGTATCATATGTTTCTAATATAGATTAACAAATTATATATTATATAAAAAAATTATGTCATGTTGGGGGGGGGGGGGGGGCATTGGCCCCACCTAAAATTTATGGTACACTATGCCACCGGTTCATATTTGTAACTAAGGTTTCTAAAACGGAACAAAGCGGTTCTGCTGAGAAAATTATGGAAATGGGGAATGACGTGTCCGTTGGGCTAGCATGCACCTTGATGGCCGTTGACCTCATATTTGTAACGGTGTGGCGGAACGCGGTTCAGCATGACAGCGTGGCGGCGGTTGCCGTTTTCAATTGGCGGCGAAGGTACACTACGCCGATAAGAAGCCCGCTCCACTATCCCGAGTTCGACTAGGCCGTTTTCTACATTTGACCCGATCGATTTTGTATTTTTTTGGATAAGTTCGAATTCGGTTCAAAATTCGAACAATAAATTTGAACTTCGGAATGAAATCGGTTTGGGCTGTGTTTGACCGATTTCCATATTTCTACATTCTATTCGAAATGTTCTCTGTATTGTAAATGTGGACAAACCGAATTTGGTCCATCTTACATACAGGTTGAAAGCCCACCGAATGCTGGGCCTGCCCGATCACGCCCACAGCTGACGCCTCCACGCGACCTCCGTGATTCCTGGTGTCGGACGTTTGCCTCGTTTCCTCCCATTTGACCTGACCGTACGTCCCATGGATCCTGACCGAGATTCCTGGCGTCGGCGTGATCACACTTGGTCATATCAGAGTCTGCTCCTACTTGGAGCGATAAGTTGTATTTTTATTCACCAAAACTAGAGAGGACGGGCAATTTATATGTCATTCCCTGCAGGTGCAGAACCCTATCTAATGTCAATAAGAAAAAAAGGTGAAAACAATTAGTGATGGATCACTTTCAAACCCACTCTATTCAGCTAGTGTGGTGTTGCTATCCAACAACACACATCATTTTTCTATCAACTGCAAATAGCAATCGACGGCCGGACTAGGATTAGGAACAGCATGCTTCGGTGGAGTGTTTCCAGTGAAAGGGGGAGTGTTTGGTGATCAATTTGGCCCACCCACCATCAGTGGCACTGTATATGTGTATGGTATGCTCTTGCTGTTGCACAGGCCTGACATCATAGAGCTAGAAATCTGCTTACCAGTGGAAGCACTTTTTGGTATATAAACTTTAGAAAGTGAAACTGAGGGCCCGCTTAACTTAACTGATTGTATATATTCTTGGGAAATAATTAGGTGACCAGAGGCTCTGTTGTGCACAGAGAAAGTAACAATTGGAAGGCAGAAAGGGGATAAAACCGGGAAGAAATAAAATCACCTAGCTATTAGCTAGCAGTAAAGTGAAATGAAGTGGGAAAGTGCAGAGGAAAGTTGAAGAGAGAGATATGAAGCTTGCAGAATACTGAATCCAAGTACATCCAAAAGCAATGCAGCCTCTCTAGCAAGCAAAAAGGCAGAATAAAGCGGCTGCAGCCACAACGTGTCATCTTTTTGTAGTGTCTACATGGATTCCCCCTTTTTTTTTTTTTTTCTGAGCATATGACATGGATTCCTCCTATCAGAAAACAGAGTCTGAAGACGTTTTTTTTTTTTTTTTTATGAGCAAGTCTGAAGACGCATTTGCGAACTTGTTTGGTTATAATGACCGCAGCTGAAGTCTGATGAAGTGGGAGTGGGAAAGGAATTAGGGCCAACTGAACCCACCCAAGTATGTGGCGTGGGCCGTTTTCTAGCCTGCGGGCCGGCCCGATGAACCCAGAAAAGCAACCTAAAGAAAGCGAGCTCGGGCTGAATGTTTGTGGCTACCGCTGTGGGCCAAGTGTTTTTTGTTTGCCTCATATGATCCATTGATCAAGTTTTTTTGGCCTGCGTTGGCTCTGTCTCGTTGACAGCATTGTTGGGCCTGGGCCGCCCATAGGCCGTGCATCTGTTGATTGGAGCTGGATCGGGCTGATTGGCCGGCCGGCCGGAATAGGAGTGGCGCACCCAGAAGCTTCATTACTCAGCTCCAGACACGTACACGTATTTCACCGCCAAAACTACACCCCTCCCTCCGTGTGTCCAAAAGATGAGGACGACACGATTACTTTACTTCGAAATTCGAAATTACACGTTATTAGCAGCATATAGTCGTTTAAAGTCTTTTCTAAGTACAGAAATAGTAGTAGATTGTGTCCGCGCCTCTGAAATTAGGGAGTTGATTTTTTCCTTTGTACGTACGTGCATAGCAACGAACAAGACGGGATCCATCGATGTTGCTTTCACATCAGCAGTAATAAGGCCAGCCGGTGATCGATGAGAGGGATCGGAGTGCTTGGACGGCGGGGTTGAAGCTAGATTACATTGGAGGCAGAATCAATCGGGTGAGGTGTCCAAATCCACCCTGCAGCTTATTGCGGGATCTGAGAGCTAGTTTTCAGACCTAGTAATTTGGAACCAAGCTAGAGAGAATAAGATCTAGGGACAAATTAAAAGCAACCTAGCTATGAACAACTAAAGTGTCAACTAAAACGGTATCCACGTACCTTAACTAAATCGGTGTTTAAGTTAGTACAAAACTCGAAGCTCCACCGTTAGCCAGTAATTGATTTGTGTTCAGACACCGTACCATGGCACCTCACCATAGGGTGTGTGGTTTTGTATTTCTATTGGATTTTTTTGTCGTCTGACACTGGTGTGAATTTCGTCATAAATATACTACAAATTTGTCTCGCCAAATTAACTAGCCGGTCTGGCGGCCGTACGTGGTTCGTAGTTCTCGTCTTTTGAAAGAAAGAAACAACACAGATATGATCTATAGCACACACAAAAGTATGTCTACAGTAGTGGAAAAACGGCGGGCTGGTGCATGGGATGGAATTCTTGGCCGGGATCATCATCATCGATCGTAAGTATACATGATACATCACATCATTCACATGACGGTGCAGGCGTTGACGTTCTCGTCGCTGAACATGGACATGTACTTGACCTCCGGCGCGGAGGGGTCCGCCATGGCCGCCGGCGCGCTGCGGACGAACCCGGCGGGGGCCTTCTTGTCGTAGGCGCCGCCGACGTAGGGGTAGGTGGTGAGGGGTGTAGGGCACGTAGGGCCACATCTCGGCGTTCTTGCCCGTGGCCTTGACGCGCTCCAGCACCTTGGCCGGCTCCACGTACCCCGTCACCGTGCACTTGCTCTGCTTCGGGTTCACCACCACGCTCGTCACCCCGCGCATCGACTTCACCGCGCTCTTCACGCGACGCTCGCACCCCTCGCAGTCCATCTTCACCTTGATGTTCACCGTCTGGAACGAACCAATTCATTCAAGCTCTTTCATCATTTCATTTGATGTAAATCGATCTATCATGCACAAGGATCGGACGTACCTGCAGCGGCCGCTTCTTCCTGAGCTTGAGCGCCTCCTTCGTCTCCGTGATGCTGCACAGATGCGCCCAGTGGTCCAGGATGCCCATGGCGGCGACGGTGTATGCTGCTGCTGCCGCCTTGATTCTTCTATCTCAGCTCGCCGTCGTCCTCTTCTGTGAAGACTGAAGAACAGAGCAACTTGCTTATTGTGTGATGACTGAAGAAGGATAGCTGGCCGGCAGGATCCAAGGGAAGTATCTAGTAGCAGGAGGATGGTATGGTATATATAGTGGAGGACCCAGGCCGGACAAAGCTCATCTGGTTTTCTGCACAAAGAGATGCATCCGGCTGCAGGTTTCTCCGACCCTTACTTGTTGAATTGAAAAGAGGAAAAAAAAAAAAAAGACAAGAAAGTTTATTAGTTTGTATGGCCAGGATGGATGCCAGGCAGCCCAGGTTGCAATCAATCATCTTCATCTCATTATGTTGGTCCATGCTTCCATGGTATACGCACAGTAAACAAAAACAATCAAACTGCTGCTGAGCTTTCGGATTTGTTGAGCAACGTGGACAAGGAGACGACATAGTGTAGCACCTTCCATGATAGGAGTGGCCCACTGCATGCCCTGCCTGATAGGCTGTCTGATTTTGATTTGATGGCACAGGCACACCTCTTCTAGCTTGGCCGGTCCAAACGCTGCTTGAAACGTGTGCATGAATCAAGGAAACAAACGTCTCATTTACCTACTAACCTAGTCTACTCTTCTCTATGCATTATTGATGATTTACGTGTCATGTAGAAGGCATGTTTTGATCCTAGAAAATGAAATCAATCTAGAAATGACTTGGCTAACGTTTACACACCGAGGATTTTTACAGTTTAGTATGCATGTATTCATCAAGCACAATAACACAACATATCTTCTTTCCCAACACCGGTGCCCATGGGCCATGCCCTCCCCCAATCCGCCATGGTCATGCGGGGCGGGGGCGGTGGCGTGTGGGCCAGGGTGTGGGCACAAACGTGGTGGTGCTTGCCGGAGAGAGAGAGAGGGGGAGAGGAGGGGGAGGGAGGAACGAGTGAGTGGGATGCGTTGCGGCGGGGCACGGGTTGCAGAGGAAGAGAAGCGTAGCGTGTAGGCACGTCTTCGGGGCATGAACGTTTCTCTTTTAGCATTTTTCCATCTAGAAAATGCTTCATATTGTACTTTTTGGTTCTTTACCAACTAATTCCTCTTAATTCATGGATCCAAACAACACCTCTATTATTGTTTCATTTGTCTTTTACTACTGTAAATTCACGTAAGGCTAGCTAAGGATGGACACGAAGGTTATTGTTGTTGCTGCAAAAAATGAAAAAAAAATATATTTGGATTATTTTGCAGAGTTTGGTGAGGGGGGGTGTGGGACTTGGGAGGGGACGTATGGTACTCCATGATAATGATACAAAAGGTATATGATGTCCGGTCAACAGAATACAACTTTACAAAATTTTCGTTGGGAATAGTTGTGAAGAATGCAGAGATATATTATTTGTGTATATCCTACTAAGATCCTGAACTTTAGACTTGTTGTGGATATTTGCCAACTAAAGGACCACATGATTGATGCTTTGCTAGTATGATACATGCATACACAGGAGAGTGAAGCCATGCGCCACCTTTCTTTTTTGACAGTAGTATATATATAACTGATCTGATCAATGTGGGAGGAGAATAAATATATAGATAGAGAATCAACCGCTCCAACAAGTAACGCAAGGTGTCCTGATTGCCGACTGCGACGTTCCAGCTTTTGCAATCAGTAAGTGCCCAAGTGGTGATAGAGGAAATATGCCATCTGTGAACTGCTTTTCTGCCGGATATCCATCCTTGGATCAGTCTGCTCGAAAGCAAGCTAGGTTATCCCTGATTCCAATCAATATCCTTTTCTTCTTCAAGAATTAATTAGATGATGAATCATGTACATCCGCATATAAAACGGTGATAAAGTGCAGAATTAGCTTGTATATGCACTTGTTGGTCCCAAACTAAGTTAAAGAATAGTTACTCTTGACAGAGTTAAGATAGTTTTGGCAGAAAGGCATGAGAGATCTATATGATGTGTCGAGCCAACCCAGCACTAATATATACTTGTATCTCCCTTTCCTGTGAGCTGGCTAGATTTGCTTTACGGGTACAGCGATTATTGCCTTTCTCTTCACAACATTCTCTTTGCATTGTTTTCAGGGATCGCTATATGTATTGTTTTCAGGCGTGCATTGCAATATTCTTCCCTTGGCAACGACGGCTTTCATTTATTTGCACACACGTACATCCTGCTGCTTTATTCTATATACTCGTATCTACTTTGGTAGCTTTGCAAATTCTACACTTTATTTAGCTCAACATCAAGCTTTTCAGCAGAACATTACAAAAAGAAATGAGCTAGGCTCCACCCTTCCTCACTTCCTGTGAAGCTACTTGTGTGCTAAGTTTCCTCTACCTAGTTAGCTGTTCGATCCAATTCCAGCAAGGACCATCTTATCGGAGCAAAAAGATATGTTTTGTTCCCTCAGAAAAATAGGGGGGGGGGACATAAAATTGAGATTGAGAAACTCTATTGTGCTTCTTGGTTTTGCAGCGATCCGATTTAGCTATTTTGCAAAAAAAAAAAAAAAAAACATATATACATTTTTTAATATAAAGTCAAGCTTGCTTAGCGCTAAGTTCATTCTCCTAGCTTTTGCCTTCTCATGAGCTATAGCAGGAGATTTAAAACCTTTGATTTTGCTCACCTGATAATTCATTGGCCTGGCCAACAAATAACTTCATTTCATGACCCATATAGTTGTGCATCACTTTCTCTGAAGATTAATGCACATCACTATGGTCCTCATGCGTGATCTCGCTGGTCCAGGTTAATTGCATTGCCTGGCCATCATGATTACCTTTTCGATTTCTTAAATAAATATACTACTCAGCTGGCCCTGCTTTAGAGAATTATTAGGAATATTATTACTCACTCCAAGCTAGATTCATATAGCCTTATTAGCTTCATTCCCCACCTACCGACAATAGTACTTCATTATATATATTTTGAACCTTAGCTGGCCGGATTCAAGGACACACAGCGCTTTCAAGATCCTTCCACACATACTTCCTTTTTTGTTTTAAATTTAGACAATTGTGAGTTAGCATTAGGTTCTACCGGTGTTATTGGTTGGATTTTTTTAAAAATCGAAGCTGAATACTTCTTATCCTTGGTGATAATCAGTAGTTATGGGAGGTTAATCGAGTCTTAGTGACTCTTGGTGCCCCAATAGACATACTCCCCTTCTCACGTGCTACACATCTCCCCACACCCTCCTCCACATGTGAGCTCGGCCGCGGCACACTGCCTCGCCCGCATGCAACCTCTTCTCCCACGAGCTTGGCTATGACATATTTCCTCACCTGTGTGCCTCTCTTCTTACTTCCTTTTGAGAAATGCTATACAATAACCCGGTTGTTTTAAGCCTTCCAAATAACCAGATTTTGGGCCTTTGGATGTGACATGTGGCGCGTTATGGGTTGTCTGATCTCCTTCTAATTCCACCTTACTTTTCTCCCACTTCTGAACTCCGCTCTCTATCTGGCTCATCATTTTCTTCTAGCTCCACCCGTCCTCTAAATATACTAATATGTTAGTGTAAATTTGGATGAGAGTGTGATATGCAAAGGAAAAAAAAAACTAGTTGTTAGGAGGATTAGAAATAATCGGTCGTTACATAGACATCTTCCTTCTTTTACCATGACTGATGCTTCTACCTCCGTGCCCATGCCTCGCCCATAGCCATCAGGCGCTTTCGCTCATAGGCGCTCACCAAAGCCCCCTTGTGCCCAAGGCCTGCTAGAAGCCCGCCAGCGGCGGCAGCGCGGGCCGGAGGCGGAGGCGGAGGCGAAAGAAGAAGGCCGCGACCGGATGACTTTCCCTCGGCGAGCTCCCGAAGTTAGTATCCCCCCCCCCTCCATTTGCGACCCCGGCGTAGATGCGCCCGGTGGCTCGCCGCGTGGCCGTCGACACGGCGGTGGTGGCGGTTCGCCGGCGGGCTGGGCGGCCTCATCCGGCTGGGTATGGGTAGGCGGCGGGGGGGGGGAGGTCGATCCATGGCTGCTTGGTTCGAGCTCGGAGCGGGGCGGCGACCATGGCATGGGTTAGGGTTAGGGTTAGGGGAGAAGAAGGGAAGGGGAGGGAAGAGAAGCGCCACCGCCCGGCGCCTGGGCGGGGGGGGGGGCGGGCGTCGGTGTCGAGGAAGACGAAGGGCGTCGGCCGGCAGGCAGGCCTTGAGCCGTTACGTGGGCCTGCCTGGTCGGGCGTATAACACGCCCGATGATGACTCTGTCACCCTACCTATCTTCAGTCCAATATATATACAGCTTCAAAAACAAATTCAGTCCTGTTCCATCACGTCCAACTTATCTTAACAATTACGGATTATATAGAATGTAAAAACGACAGGACCAAGGTGAATTAACCGACGTTGCTTTCAATTATTAAGGACGGTGAAAAGGAGATGGCCGAGTACGTGGCAAAGCGGGCTCCAATAAATTAAAAAATAATGGAGACCGGACCGACCAAATCGTGGGGGTGCCCCGGTTTTGCGTAACCGACCCCCACCAGTACTGTCACTCTTTTCCGGACGGACACGTTCAGCTACCATGAAAAGATCCATCAGAGAAGCATGCATCGTGCTACTACGTGCTCAATCATGTAAAAGCACCGTTACGTTCTACTACTATATATATATATATATGGAGTACCGCATACTAGAGTACTACTCCATGTCATCACAAGAAAAGAAGTGAAGAGATTATATATTATATATCCTAGGATAGGATAAGATCGGACGATCCTACGATGATGAGACAAGAGCAGGTCGTCTCGTACGTGTGTGCCATTATCATGCACTTGAGCGAGCCGCTGTCAAATCCAATTATATTGGCCGGCCGGCGATTACCCATACCACGTCACCCTCACCAGACATCAGTCACCACACCATGTCGCATGAAACATATCACTTCACACATTGAGTGTGAGTGTGTGATCAAACGCACTCGTATATATTGTTCCATGATTTTTTTTCCATCGATTTTACACGCAAAACCATTTTCAACCACTCACCACATCATCTCTCTGCACTGCACAAACCATTTTCACTCACAGTCATCTGCTTGGCCTCCTACCTCCATCCCTCCTGTGAAAGAAATGAAAGATTAATTAGGTTACTAGAGGGTTTGATGTGGGAAAGTGCAGAGGAAAGTTAAAGAGGGACGTTGCAGAATACTGAATCAAAGTATATTCGAAAGCAGCGCCAACAGAGAATATGGCAAAGAAGATATGCAGCCGCAAACGTGTGTCATCTGTCATCCTTGTAGGATCCTATCCTCGAAGTTTTTTTTACTTTTTTTTTTTTTACTAAATTTGTATTTCTCTCATCCATTTATATTTAGAGGATTGGAATAAAATTTAGTTAAGTTTTCATCCCAAGACCTATTTGGCTACCCTCATATCCACCTCAATTAATCAACCTATATATATTGAGGTGGGATACGAGTACATCCAACTAAGCCTCTAATCCACCTTAATACATATAGATTATTAGTCAAACAAAACGTTGCCGACATTTGCGCATAAGAATTCATCCTTGCCAAGCTAAGTATACGACGCTTTCCTTGCCGACATTTGCCGATGATTAGTAACCAAGTGAAAGAGTTAGCTAGTTGTATACAGTTGTTTTCCTGCATGATATCATGCTTCTAAACTTTTATGCACTGGTCAGTGCAGCATATACTGAACTCACTGGTCAATGGCGGTGTGAGGAATTGGGCCCAACCCACTTAAAGTCTGCTTGCGGGCCGGCCTTACCTCAGTCCATGCTTAAGCCTTGCTTCTGTATATTCCGCAAGTTCTTCCTCTCTTGCCAAGAGAGAGAGACGAGAGAGAGACTAGTCAACAACTGACTATATATTTTTTTCTGAGTCGTTTTAATCACCTTTTTTGACCAACGAGACGAGACGTTGGCATGCAAGCAAGGGCATTGACACTCACCGAAACCGGAGTGGGAAAAAAAATCTTCAAGAGAGACGAGGTTTACTACGTACTGCTATCAGTTCACTATCAGTTGATCGATCATTCAGCAGATGAATAATGGAACAATGGACTTAATTAATTACCCTAAGTTTCTTTTATATAGTTAATTACCTAAGCACAAAGTACACAAGGTAAGAAGAAGAAATCTAACCGCGTGGTCCATCGATTGAGCTTGTACGTAACTAATACTGAGTCAGCTGGAGAACTGGTGGCACGCCGCCCCTGCTAGTACAAGTACTAGTACAATCATCATACGTAGCAATGGGAAGTGAAGAAATCAAAGAGCAAAAAGAAAACCAATAGAGGAATTGAAATGCTTGCAATTATTAATGAATTATCCATGCATTTTTTTAAAAGTATGAGTGAGGGACTGGAATATTATAACGAAATTAAACGTATGTATAGAAGGGTGTATGTATAGGAAGGTCTGTTTGCATGGATTCACTAGTGCTGGTTTTGTTTAGGACCGTTCCATAAACTCTATCGTAAATTGATTGTAAGCATCCATCCTTGTATATGAATTAAGGCTGGAATCGAAATTCCTTTATCCAAAAAAAAAAACTCTCCCGTGAATCAACTCTACAGAAAACTGAAGTCTTTGTAGGTGCTCTTACAACTCCACTTTGTTTTTCTTTGGATGGAGTTGTACATGTTTATTTAGCTGAAAAACATGGTGATGAGTTTTTTAAAAAAAAAAAAAAAAGTGGAGCTAAGCAGCCCCAAACTAGTCCCTTAATAATTAGCCGCCAAAATTAGTACTAGTGGATCTAAACTTATCCGCTAATAGACCAAACTATTAGTTTTATTAGCAAGTTTGGTGAAGCTAATAGATGCCAAACACTTATTAGCAACATATTAGTAGGTGGATCTAAACTGCCCAATGTATAATTTCTTTAGCAGGGTGTGCATAACCATGTCACATGGTGCTCTACTAGTTAAACAAGCTTAACGCTCGCTGTCGTCTATATTGGATGGTTTCAACGGCGACTGAACAAAGTTTGCATGACTGCGTCCTCTCTCTCTGTCCTGCCGCCTTCTGGTTTTAGCCCACGGTCAAGCTAGAAGGCTTCCTCTCCTCATCTCTCTCGATCTCACGCAGCTGCTGGCGGCCTGCTGCCTACCAACCAAACTAGTTATAGTGTTTGCTTACATCATTCCTGGGTAATTAAATTATTGCTTAACTCACACGTATCTGTCAGCCTAGCTGAGAGATCCATCCATCAAAATCAATTCATTAATTAAAGCTAAGGATCGTCGGAAGATTATTTCTTCTTTCCATCGTCTTGCATTGATCTGGTGATGAACCGGTCCACACTCTAAAACCAAAAGAAACAGAATACTTTTACGACCTGGACAATTCCTTTTTCTTTTAGGACAATTGGATGCATTGATACTAATACTTTGACGAGAAAAGGCTAATAATAATACAACCTTCTTTGCTCCTCACTTTCTCTCTTATAGTCACACAGAGTTTTTTCTTTCTCTCTCTCTCTCTCTTCTTCCTTCTCTCCCTATCTCAAGCATTTAGCTACCTTATTAGTAGTATAGCGAAAAGGAAGTCTTTAGGATGGTGTCACGGTCTCTAAAGCATAACTTTAAATTCTCTTTTCTATAAAAATATTTATTGGAAAGTTATATATGTATATTTTTATGAAAGCAATTTTCAAGATGTCACACCCCACGGCGCATGGGCCACCCAGGCCCAGAGGGGGTATGGCGCCCAAAGGGGGCCCGCCCGCCGTCTTCAAGTTATCGTCATTACTTAGGGTTTAAGTTTGGTCAAATTAGGGTGATTCCAGATTGCTTACGAGTCAAGTTGAGTCCTCCCTATAAATATAAAGGGAGATGTATCCTTTTCAGATTAAGAAAGAAATAAAATAAAATAAAATAGGGTTTAACCCTAAGCTTCGGTCTCCCTCGCCTTCAAGCCTCCACGCACCGCCGCTGCCACTCACGCGTCGCCATGCAGCGCCCCGCGCTGCCCTTCTTCTCCGCAACGACGCTCCGTGCTAGGGCGCCAACGACCGCCCGGCGCCACCCACGGCCCAATGGATTTGGGCTGTGACATATTGGTATCAAAGTCAGGTTTCATATTTCCAAACTCAATGACTTAAAAGTTATTCATGATTTATATTTGCAATGTTTGACTCAAATCTTGTCCAAAACGACTTTCTTTTTAGATTATACGGAGGGAGTATATGAACAACTAGTCAGATTATATTTTGACAGTGGCGCATGTACCTCTGTTTGCACAACATCAGTGCTTGGCGCACGCGTGATAGATTTAATTGAATTTTTATGTGTGATGCTTTATTATAGTTACTAGGAAATATGCCCGTGCGTTGCAACGGGTAGCATTATATTATGGTATAATTACCTTTTTGAAAACCATAGTTCACATCAAAGTATTATATTGTAGGAAATAATTACATTTGGAAGACCACAGTTTACATTAGATCTAAACATTGTTTGGCTTATAGCATACTTTGAAAAAAAACTTAACCTTTGAGGTTTATAATAACTATCTTATCTTAATGTAAAAAGACCTTATCTTGGAGCAGTTTTTCCTATAAAATTTGACACCCCACAAATATATCTGATTCAGCTTACTTTGTTCCAATTGACATATCATTAAATTTTTCTTGTCATAAATTCCTAACTTTGATATAAAGACGTACAGTCGAAGCTTGTGTTTTAGAAGGATATTTCAAAATAAAGTCCAATCAGTTGATTCTATCCAATGTTGATATAGACCGGGGATACCCAAACAAGTTCCAAACCGAGTTTCCAATGTCTCATGATCTTGGTGTGAATTTGTTTTCACAAGCCGGTACAGTGTTGGGTACTTCTTTTAGTCTTTAAGACATCATAGGAAGACATCATAGTTTGGAGCTTTGAACCGCCTCAACAAGTTTTTCGAGCTCTCTATTTACGTCTTTCTTGACCATCTGATCCTAAGATTTTGCGATGCATTTGGGCCGGCGGCGGACGCCGCTTCGCTTCGTCACGTTCGAGGTGCACGCCGGCGGCCCCAAGCTCGCCGACCAACACGAAGCCGACGGTGGGGATGTGGAAAGCGATGGCGCGCACTGCTGGCGCTGGATGGCGGCGCGCTGTTTTTCGTGCCACGCAGCGCGCGTGATGCTCAACCAGTGGTTGCGGTCGGCGATGGCGAGGCAGCAGCAGCAGCAGGCAACGACGCCGATCGCCGAGTGGGATGCCGCCGTAGCAGAGTGACGACGCATGGCGAAGTCGGGCGGCACAAGCAGCAAGCAGCGTTGCGCCGACGCCACGACGTGAGAAGCGATCGCGGCGGTGGCGTGGGGAGACGAACATTTTTTATTTGGAGCGAATCGGTGGAGTCCTAACAGGATTTATAGTAGGAAACGTATATGCGTAGCACGTCAGTTTATCGTGAATACGTGGACACAGAGACCGCAAAAGTGAATACGCTGGAGACAGAGGGCAGACCCAAAAAGTCAAGAAATTTTTCTCTTTATTAGTAGGTATAGATACGGGAACATAATTAGCAAGTGATGATTTCAGGCACAGATCCAAGTTAATTTGTGGCACTATTCTCTTCTCTGTTTTTCAATGTAACCTGCTTGGTTGTTCTAATAAAATTTTTGGTAGAGGCTCCTGAGCCTTTTCTGTTTCCTAAAAAAAAGATTAATTTGTGGCACATAAGTTGGTTGTTATGTTTAAGAAAATTTGATTTTAAATAAATGATTTTAATATGTTGAGACAAAGGTTCTGGATCGACGAGGTCAGGATGGGAATATATAAACCACGGGACGTACAAGAACGGGAGTATATACCTAGTCAAGTCAACAAGAGACTTGCTCAATCTACCTTTGTGTGACTATGAACATTAGACATGACGACACATGCGCGCGCCGCTACATGCCTCCATGGCTCTTCGTCCGCCAGAAACTGATAGATGTTGCTACCACGCCACGCGTCATCTCTCCACCAGCTAATAAACAACATCAATTAAAAACTTTCACCTTCTTTTTATTTATTTATTTGTAGCATGTACTACTCTCTTATTACTTTTCGTCGAGGGCTAGAGCTAGTTTGGGCTAGTTTTTGGCTCAACTAGCCCCAAATGGATCCAAACGGGGAGGGGCTAGATTGGGCTAAATGCAACTAGCCCTCCCAAAATAACTAGCTCATCCATGTGGTGCATATTGGGGCTAGTTGGGGCTGGTTTTGGCGACCACATAAAAGTTCACTTTTCTCTCTCTTTTGAGCCACTAAATAATTAAAAGGTGCATTTAGTATCAAACTAGCCTAAGGATCCAAACGCATCTAGAGCAAGAGCTAGTTTGGAGCTAGAGCTAGAGCTAAAAACTAACTCTAGCTTTAGCCCGGGCTAGAGTATCCAAACAGGGCCAATGTTTTATTTTTATTCGTAACTGATGGGAGGCTGACTACTCTCTTATAGTTTCGGTTTAGTTGTGTACTGTACAATATAGCTAGGCTACTCAAAACATTTATTATGTGATGCGCTATTACATGATTTATTGTGTGTGTATGCTCACTTTTATCTTGATGAAACTTTTTTTGAAGGTGCGGCAAAAGTTTTGCCGCGATTTTTATTAGGCGAATAAAGAAAAGAAGGCAAAGCGCCCGTGGTTTTTTTTAATGGGCTGGGCCAAAACCATACAACTTAGGGGAGAGTTCTACTCTAGCTACCACTCAACTTACAAAACACACCGCTCACAACCACTCGGATGGCAAAAAGGAACAAGAAGCCTCACTCGATTGGATTGGGACATCAACATGAGCCGCCATCAACAATACACGCCACTACTAACAAACCACCACTCAACTAAAAACCAGACGGATGGAATAAAAAGTAAAACCTGAAGCTCCGGCTCTGTTGGATTGGGGTATAAACAAAGCATCCATCGATGCTCGCTCGGTCGGATTGGGGCGTCGACACGCGGCGGCCGCCATCGCCTACTCCACCAACGCCACACAACGAGGAGGAAAAGGCGGCCAACCGCCGTTGCCACACCCCAACGAAGCCACACCGGAGAGGGACGACGCGCCAGCCACGCAAGTAGCCGGTTGCACCACCCCGCCAACCGGGCACCATGTCGAGATCCGCCTCCTCGGGCGCCACGCCGACCAGCGCCGCCAAAGCCGGTGAGGGTAGGGATGGCATAGACGAGGACCACCCCCAACGCCACAGTCCCCACCCACCGTCACCACGCTGCCCCTCACCAACTTGCCACTCGGCCGACACCACCACCACCGCCGCCACCCCCTCCCCTAGCACCTGCAACCACCAAACTAGCCAGCACCAACCTAGGCAGTCCACCAGCGTCACCCACAGAACCGCAAACCACACCGAGTCTCAAGAAGCGACGCCTCCAAGGCGCCGAAGACGCCGCCGTCACTCGTTCGTGCAGAACAGGGTTTACACCCAGAGAAATTGAGCAGCGAACATGGAGGCACCACAATGACGCCCCCAATGGGGAGAGCGACGCCCGCAAGCGCCACCGCTATCACCACCAGCAAGAGCGCCGGCAAGGCTTTCGCCTGAACCAACAACCCACCACTAGTTCGCAGCTCACCACCTCTACAACCCGGCAAAAGGAGAGCCCGGCACAGCTCACGATACCACCATGGTGCCACAAGAGTGCCTTGCACCGCCTCGGCCCACCACCATGGTGGCACCACACAAACCGGCGTCGTCGGCGAGGGGGGTGTCGCCGAGGGAACCACGATGGCCACGAACCGACGCCGACGCACACCATCGCCACCACACCTCACCACCACTCCACCACCACCACCCCGTAACGCCTCCCTCACCGCAACTCCACCACCACACCCGGCCCTCCACCACAGCCTTGCCGCACCACAACCATCTAGAGGATGGAGCCACCCGCCGGCAAGCCCCCTCGCCAAATCCGCCACGGGACACGGATCCGCGCCAAAGGGCCGTATCCCGCCGCCGGGTCTCCGTTCACCGCCCTCCGGACCAGCGCAGACGACGCCGCCGAGCAGGGAATCCTGCGGCGGCGCCGAGAGCCCACCCTATGCGCGGAACCGCCTCCACCAACGCGGCGACCAGCCCACCGGCGCCGGATCGGCCGGTTTGATGGTCGTATCCAAGGCCGGGCGACACCGCAAACGCTGCCCTCCACCCGCCCGCCGGACGGAGGCCGCGCCGGAGAAAGGAGCCGGGAGGGCAAGAGTGTCCACGCCCGCTCCAAGCCGCAGGAGGAAAGGTAAAGGGCCCCGCCACCGCCCTTCCTCGCGGGCCGCTGAAGTTTCGGATGTCCGCTTAGAGCGGCGGCGCTGGTGGGAGGGAACGCCGAGGTCGGCGGCTGCTAGGGTACGGGTTACCCGCCGGTCGCCCACGCTGGGACGACGCGCGAGCGGGTTGGGTGGTCGGTTCTATCTTGATGAAACTCATCTTCTCTTTTTATGTACACAAAGTCAAAGTTAGAAAGATTTGACTCCTCGAAATGCGATATGTGTAAATATTTATATTACGGAGGGAGTGCATAGATAGATAGGTAGATAGATTTGACAATTAGCAACATTTATGTAATATATATAAAAATGCACACACGCATATGATTCTTCCGGTTTATATTATATAGATTCATTCATTCACACGATGACTTGGTCACAAAACTATTAATTCATGCATGATTTTGAACACGAAAATGAAAACGAAATTAAACGAAAAAAACTCAAACATGTCATGCGCGATGGAGGTTTGATCGTGTCGCATATCCTGATCATGCGTATGCAGCATCGAAGCGAGTGGAGGATCGGAGTCGGAGGTCTTCCTTCCTTATGTCACATCAATTCTACAATTTGACTTTGTTCCACTGGGTTGGTTGCTGCATTGGACTTGTTCAAATACAGCATCAATCCATCAGTTCGAGAAGCCGAAGCTACTGCATGCATGCATGCGATATATCCATCGAGCTTTCAATTCACTTGCTTTAATTTGCGCTTGACCACTTCTTTGCTTTGAAAAACCTACGACGCAACAGAACAGGCCGGGAAATACTTGCACACACTCCACCATGTGTGCTACTACTATATATATATCATGTCATGATGTGTTTGTTGTTAATCAAACTGTCAAATCAAACCCTAGATTCAGTTACTTCTCTTTCATCTCTCTGTCTATATATATATGCTCTCGCGGCATTTTGCATGCACTTGAATTTTGTCCCAACAATTCGATCCGATCCGATCAGAAGCTAGCAGGTCGTAGCTAAGTCGTCTAGCCAGACATGGAGCAGCAGCAACCCCAGCCCTCCTCCAGCGCGACGACCACGTCGTCCTCGTCGCCGTCGCAGCAGCGCCGGGAGCTGCAGGGCCCGCGCCCGGCGCCGCTCAAGGTCCGCAAGGACTCCCACAAGATCAGGAAGCCCCCGCCGCCGCAGCAGCCGGCAGGACCCGTCCAGCAGGTGCGCCAGCCGGTCATCATCTACACGGTGTCGCCCAAGGTCGTGCACGCGGAACCTGGCGAGTTCATGTCCGTCGTGCAGCGCCTCACCGGCGCGCGCGCAGCCACGGCGCCTCCTCCTCCCGGCCGGTGCCGGTGCCGCCGCAGCCACAAGGGACGATGACCGAGCCACATCATCATCAGATTCAGATGTCGTCGTCTTCGCTCCCGTTCCCATTTCCGTTCTTGGGCGGCCACCACGTCCACGCGTCCTCATCGTCATCCTTGGCACAGCAACTACTCCCGTCGGCGGCAGCGGCACCGCACTTCCGTTCCAGCTGCAGCAAGCGCCCGGCGGGGCAGCACTGCAGCACGATCACATGATGATCCACCAGATTTCACCTGCGGCACGCCTCGCCGCCATTGAACAGAGTTCCGGCGGCACTGCCGCGGCTGATGTCGGCCTGCTGCCGCCGTTTCCGACGAGCATCCTGTCGCCAGGGACGCTCCCGGCGATCTCGCCGAGCTTCTTCTCACCTCCGGCTCCGGCCGGTAACTCGTACCCGGGCATCAGCCTCTTCGGCGGGCTCATCAGCCCGGCATTTCTTGGTAACGAAACCACCAGCGGTGGTAGCATGAGCATCGCCAGTGCAAGCCATCAAAGGGTGATGTCCTCGCCGTCACAAGAAGCGTCGCCGTCGACGGTGATTCCATCTCCATCTGCCGGTGCCGGTGCGTACTATTGGGATCTCTTCAACAACCAGCAGCAGCACTAGCCATTGATCCAAGCTTGCCATCAATGCAAGGAAAATGACAAAGAGGGTTTTGCTGAATTGGTCGTACCGTACACGGTCGTTCTTGGATGACATCCTGCATGAGCTGAGAATATATGCAGGAGATCGAGTCCACTGCTCACCAGTGGACGGACGACTGGGTTCGATCACCATATTTTTTTTTTCCTTTCCCACTGACAAATTAAAACAATACAGAGCCAGCTAGGTTATTAGCTACATTACATGCATGTGATTTAACTGTGTAGGAGTATTAGCAGCTAGGTCAATTGTTCACCCATTGCTACTACTATACTGCTTTGTTAGATATATTATTGAGACACCCCACTTGGGAGGTGATCCATCGGATTAATAAGATCTACAGGGGTAGATGATTTCTCATGATATTATATTCTTTTGTGTGGTGACATAAACATTCCTACTATGTACAACATTTATGATTTCAACATGTGAAATGGATTCAGTTTTAATTTTCTTTGGTTTAGTTTTACGCGCATGATCTTGTAGTTATGTGAATTAAAACCACCGAGTACATGTAATTGAGTAAAATTGCTCTCACATGTTCTAGTTCATTGAAAATTTGACGTCAATAATAAGTTCATTGAAAATTGCATCTTGCATGTAAATGTGGTTGTTGTATTGTAAAAATCAACAAAAAATTATCTACAGCCTTGCCATATCCCATTCCAAATTTTAGGTGGGTGAAGGAGGTGCATCATCCTCGTTCTCTTCTTCTTGTATTATTTATTTCATATAAAGAGTGGAAATAACCAAGCATGCTACTAGACAATTTTGTTTAATGCATTTTCTTATTTATGATTAATAAAAACAGATAGAAAATTAAACTGGTCAAAAACTATGCTAGGATTAAGAAAACCATCAGAAAAACTATATTCTATGGCTCGAGAACTAGAAATGTAAGAACAAAATGTCATTTCACCGCTACTTAACTAACAATGATAGTTATTACATCTAAAAGAATCATTATTCTAATGACAAACAAAATTTAAGAAATAATTTTCTTTGATCTTCATTTTATTTAGGAAAAAAATTTAGCTTCAAGTATTGTCTTGGTTTAATTTTGACCCCCAACTCCTTAGCGCTTCAATTGGATGGTTTTCGTAAGATGAGGTGCTAGGGTTAGACGGTTTAGGAGTTGGGGGTGAAAATTAGACCAAGAAGATAGTTGAGGGGCTAAAAAGTGGACTTAATCCTTTTATTTATGTTGTTGCTTATTAGTAGAAGATGAGAGCAAGAAATAGATGTTATAATCTTAGTCAAACAATATTATTGTCCACCTGAATTTTAGTTCTAGACTCAACATGAATATGCTCATGTCTCCCCTCTTTGTACTCCAAACGGATGCAAGCAATTGTCTTCTCCACAACATTTCTTGATAACCCTTAATAGCACTTTGTGTTTGTGTGTGGAGCTTAAGCGAAGAAAATGTTTCATTATGATCTACAAAATGTGATTCAAAGAACAGAAGTATATCAATGGACCTAAACCTAAACAATTTTACCCAATTCTACATCCAAAGATAGATACATGATATTGTCGTTTAATGGCATAGACTACCAAACCCTCTAATGTCTAGAAAGAGAAAAATATTTTTGTTACCCCCAAACCATTCCCCATTTCTCTCTCGCCCGGCCTCCCAACCTGGTCCCCACCACACAAAAATGCATTGTTCAAAAACTCTTAAACGTAACTTTAGTCCCTAAGCTATGTAACTTAATAATAAATTGTGAAAGTAATAGCAAATGTCATAGTTATATTTTAAATGTTATATGAATTTGTCACAACACCAAGCTAATAATGAATTGATTTTAGAATCACATCGAAGCACATAACCTTAAGGGTTAGTTTTAATTCAATCACTCCACTTCGAATTGAGAGTATATATTGAAGGAAATTGAACTAAATTATCCCTTAATCCTCTCTAATCCCTAAGGGAATTAAATAATGATCCAAAGTAGTCCTAAAAGGTAAAGTTTTCATGTCCACAAGTAAACATTTTTGTGTGCCTGCTACCACCCCCATTAAGTTAACATATGTATGGGAAAAGAAAAAAAAATAGACTAATTTAAATAGTTTAGAAGTTAAATCGAATCAAACCAAATTTCTTACTTTCATTTGAAATTAGGTCAAACTTTTAGGATAGGGACTTTCCCGAGTCCCAAAACCTCCTAAATAAAAATGAGTATGATTATTACCCTCACAAACTTTCAATAGGTCATATTATATGTTATCTTTACTTTATTGCACTCATACAAGTTAATGTTAAAGTTAAAAGATTATAGGGCGGTAACAAATATCTTTAAACAGGTAAGCTAAAAAATACTCATTATTTGATATGTTACAAACACCTGATATAAATACATTGATTCTAGAGATACAAAATCATGGGAAAATAAACCAAAACTTAAAATTGTGGAGTTGGCATAAATCACGAGGTCCGCTATAGCCACCACAAAAATTGATTGAAAAGTCAACTTGTACAGAAAGGGGGAAAAAGAGAGAAACAGGTTAATTAGTAGGTCCTTCCTATTGACTTGGGATAAACACTGACGCAGTCAGACTAGAAAGAAGAGTATATTATATTATTATTGTAAGATAAGAAGAGTGAAGTCCGAGTCAGCATTCTTATCTGCCCACGTGGCAAAGCGAATGCAAAATCTCGATCAAGCCGTGTAATCCGAGAGTAAACGGCCGCTGCGATTGGCTGGTGCCGTGATTAATTAGGCGCCAATTGCTAGCATTCCATTCCTCCGCGTCGTCGCAGGCTCACGGTCTCATCTCACCTCACCTCACGGCACGGGCTGCCAATTCCATCCAAAGGAAGAGGAAGAGGAACAGACAAGAGGTAAGATGTTCCAATCCAATCTCATCTTTGCTTTCCTGCGTCTTGGTTGTCAGTCTATTAGATCTGAGCTTCCTCTGTTTCCAGGAGCAGATCCCTGTCTTTTATTTTGCTATATGTTTGCCTGATGCCTAATACTAGAGAAAAGTTTGGATTTTGATCCCGCGTCTCAATGGATTGAGATCTGTAGCCTTGTTTCTCACGAATTGCGAGTTCGCGCTTCTCGGGTCAGGTCAACAAAGTTGTTTGGGTTGCCAGTAATAATAATTGGAATCAACTGTAGTTATTGCAATCAAAAAAGAAACGCAAGGATGACTGGATTTTCAGTATTTCAAATGACAATTCAACTTATCATACATTACACAAGCAAAGAAAACATCTTTGCAACTGAATAGTTCATCGATCCATGACATACCCACCAATTTGACCAACTTGTGTAATGGAAAATGTATTGGTGATTACATGGACCTTGTTCAAATAAATTCCTTCCCCTTTTCTGCTGCTGTTTTAAGTCTAGTAATTATTAAGTCTACTGGAAATTGTGTTTCCCAGTTGCCAAATGTCGGATGCGGACGAGTACCGTTGCTTCGTTGGAAGTCTTTCGTGGTCTACTACTGAAGCAGATCTCAAGGATGCATTTGGGAAATTCGGCCATCTTACTCAGGCAAAGGTATCAGATTGGTTTCTTTTAGACGATGATGATTTTTTTAAAAACTTGGGGTCTTCCCATTCCCATTCATTAAATGGAAATACGCAAATGTCATACAGAGTTTTACAGCAAAAGAGAGGATAGGACAGCAACTAGAAGATAAACCGGTAGCTAACATTCCATCCAGGTTGGGGGTAGCCTACCACAAGAAAATGTTTACGACACTCCAACACAAACACAAAGTTCAGATTAGGTCACATCCACGAACAACAAATTCATCATTGTTCGAAACATCTCCAGGAAGGGTTAGTTGATCAGGAACGATGATGAATTGAGTGTGCATTTGTAAAGGGAAGCATATACATATTATTGTAGATGAATGAATTTGTTTTATTATGTAGTATTTGTTTATTCTACTACAGGAACAGCAGATAATTTGCAATTTATTCTGCAATTACTTGCCATTTTCTCCCTCTATTTTTGGCTCTATGGTTGAACACGTTCCATCAGTATTCTTATTATGATGTGCATACATGTGTCAATCTGCAGGTGGTTCTTGACAAGTTTTCTGGCCGATCACGTGGATTTGGTTTTGTGACTTTTGATGACAAGAAGTCCATGGAAGAAGCAATTGAGGCAATGAACGGAATGGATCTAGATGGAAGGAACATCACTGTGGAAAGAGCTCAGGCGAGTTCAGGCAGCAGGGACCGTGATGGAGATCGAGACTATAGCCGTGGTGGTGGTGATCGTGACCGCTACCGTGGCGACTATAGCCACAGTCGGGACCGTGGTCGTGATTTCGGTGGAGGCCGTGGCGGTGGAGGTGGTGATTGCTTCAAATGTGGCAAGCCTGGACACTTTGCAAGGGAATGCCCTTCTGATGATGGTGGCAGGGGTGATAGGTATGGTAGCAGGGACGACAAGTATGGTGGCAGCAATGGTAGTAGCCGATATGGGCCCGATCGTGGTGGTGATCGCTACTCTGGGAGCCGTGATGGTGGAAGCCGCAATGGTGGAGGCAGTGACCGATACAACCGTGACAAGTCTGGTCCTTATGAACGCCCCAGCCGAGGTGGAGACAGATCTTGATGTTTGCAAGGCTGTGATCTCAGGTATGAAAGCTAATTTATGATTTTCAGTAAGTTCTATGCTTCACTTGCTTCATCGCCGCATAATGCAGCAAATGTTGCTGTAGTGTATACTCTCATAAGAGTTTCAACTGTGCTTGTTTTTACCAATCTTGTCTGTATTTGGCTTGTAACTACTGGTTCCTCAGGAGCTTCAGTGGATTGACTATTTCCATCAGATTATTATCTGGGGACTGAGATCCATGTTTCTCTGTTGATCTGATGGTAAAATCATGTCGTGGTTTGGTCCTGTTTGTTTGAATTGGTATGGATTCATTGGGGTGTTGTTACCTAGGATGTCGGAGAAAAATCATGCTCAATCTGGGAGAAAGAAGTATGCTGTGCTGGGGTATCATCACCTTGTAAAGCATGTTCATTCATTCACGAATTATAAGGAAAAATAGGGTAAATTCTTGACTTTTGTTCACAGGATTGTTCGATTTTTATTTTGCCTGTTAATAAGCAACGATTCTCACATCAATTTTTCGCAGGCATTTGGCCTTTCTGTTCCTGTATATTGATCTGCATGGCTTAAATATTGTCTCTATTTGTCCATAATTCTGGGCGCTCTGTAACACTGTTGGATGGCGTTGATATGCTTTATAGCTCAGCTCTGTTAAGCAAGCATGATCCATCTACATTGAGAACCTGGAACAGGAGCCTCATACATATCTCAAACTTGCTGGAGTTTTTTTTTTTTTTGAGTGGCCACAGATGCATCTTTTTTTTGGGTGCAAAATGACCTCTGTAGCTGGAGGTTCCTGAACAGGAAACTGATTCTTTGGCAGCAAGTGTTAAGAGGGTCCTGATATTATACTAGTATAGTATGCGCAGAGTGGCTGCAAAATACTGACTGTTGTTGACACGTTCGAACCTTGCTATTTGGGTTGCTCCCTGAATATCAATATGTGGCATGCTCCTGCTGGTTCACTTAACTATATTTGTATTATGTAGTGCGTTTGATCTGTGAGTGGTTTGCATTGGCACTGAGTACAATTGTCAAGTGCAAATGGATGGATGTCTCACATTTTTTTTTCGGCAAAGAAAATTTCATTGGTACTAAAGCAAGTTATATTCTCTCATTACAAAAATAAATCAAACTACTCCAACTCTATTAATGGGAGACAAGAAACCTTAATAGTTATAAATTCCACCATCTAGAATCATCATCTCAAACGGATATGCCACGCCTAATAAACAAATTAGTGCCATTTTCTTCTTCGACTCAGCACCAGCTCATGCACCTCGCCGGCTGCCCACTCGCAGCATTATTGTCTGGGTGCATTTTATACGTACATAGTAAATGAGAACAATGTTTTTTAGTTTTTACTGTACTTTTGTGGCTTGATATTAAAAATAGAAATTTGTGCTTACATTTTGGGTGTGTGACTGTCACAGACACAACATGGACTCGTTATTTTAGTATATGATGAATGTCCTAAGGAACAACAATATGATACAGTGCAGTGACAAAATTGTGCTTTGCATGATTTTAAAGGGAAAAAAAAAAAAAGGACCAAGAATTGTTAAAACATCCATCCAAGTGACATGAGACTAGGCAGCACATTGTTTCGCATCATGGAGAAGGAAAAAACAACCAAAATTTGTTAAAAAAAAACATCCGACCTGCCGGATTCGAACCAGCGACCTAAGGATTGATCTGCAGACACTACAGTCCTCCGCTCTACCAACTGAGCTAAGGTCGGTATCTGCTCAGACTACTCATCCCCTTTTAAAATATTATATTCCAGCGCAAACTCTGATCATTTAAATGGCCCATGCTGACACATATGTACACCACGGCACCACATAAATATCACACCAGCGCTAGCATGCTGCTCCCATTGCTAAAAATACTTGTACTATAAGTTGTGTATAACAAAGAAAAAAGGAAATGGGACCCCTTGCCCTTGGATAGGTTTGTATTTTCATCCCTCTGATTTCTTTTGCATCTTTGCTCTAGAACGACGACTGTGTCCCTTTGGTACCTGTTAAAAACAACATATATTCTCAAGTCTCTGTTATTGTGTTAAACAAAAAGACATGGCAAGTGGCTCTCAAGAAACCATAGCTCCACTTTTATTTGCTTATCATCATTCCCACTCTCATATAAGAGTTTGCACGGGTATTATAGTGGATATACTACCTGAATACGGCGTAGAATATCTTGGAGTTCTATAATGATCTCTGCAAAAGTCGGACGCGCATCAGGATCTTCATCCCAACACTGTTGAATCAGTTTGGTCAATCTTGGGTGCACATCGGCCGGAATGTCCAAGCGCAATCCCTAAAGGAAGGTAATAAATGTGTATTAAGGAACAAAGAAGTTCAGTTCAACAAGAATCTCCGAACAAATGCAATGGATTACAGAAACCAGTTTCAGAATTTTGATTGCTATATGTTTTACATGGCAATGTTGGTTTCATTGTCATAAAAAATAGCAATAGGATATATATTCATGCTACGTTTATAAAACAAGCATCATCAATAAAAGACATCTAACTAGAAAATAGGCATAGTCTGTATCAGGGGCAGAAATTCGTACCTGCCTTACTCCTAATGCAGCTTGCAAGGGTGTCATGTTGTCATATGGGACCTATGGTACAGTGAAGACTTTGCATTATCTTTAGTAAACAGAACTTAATGTTTAAACAATCTGGAAGTAATTCAAGCTGCATTCAACACCAAGCCCTACCTTTGAAGTGGCCAGCTCCCAAAGAACAATGGCAAAGCTGAATACATCCGCTTTGTAGTCATACGGCTTATGATTAATTATCTGTCAAGACAAACCAACGCCTGTGAGCACACTATACAAATACAATGTTTTCAGGAACAGAAATTCCTGCACCTGACACAGAGATACAAAATAAACTTTATTTGTTTTCAGGGAAAAGGATGGGGCACATTTACCGAACGTCAAACCATGCAACAAGTAAAATTAATTAAAGTGGATATGATCTTCACAGGAAGTCAAATCATTTTAGCCAATTTGCAGGGTTGTGCCCTGAATTTCAAGAAGTTTAATAAACAGACTTCTACAGAGTGAAAGAGTCTAACAAAATGTCAATCTAAATCATCTATTCGTCTAGACCAAACCTTACAGATGAAGAGGCTTCTCTTGAGGAAACTTAAGAAGTTCACATGCAACTCTTGAATGAACAATTGCTGACCTTGCAGATAAGATTGACTAAAACTAAAAGATTGGGTGGAACTTTTGGCACATTTGGTAACAATTAGGATTTTTTTTTTTATCAACAATTAGGAATTTCTATTAGATGATCAATAAACTATTAGTCAGAATGAAGCACTATATATATACTACAAACCACTACTCCAAGAGGGAAGAAACAAAACGTAAATCATACCTCTGGTGCCATCCATCGGTGCGTTCCAGTTTCAGCAGTCATCTGCCCCTCCTGACTTCCAAGTCGTGCCACACCAAAGTCAGCGATCTTTACAGCCTATTTCCAAAAGCAGATCTACATGTTAACAGCTTGGCAGGTCAGATGAGTGCGATAGAGAAAAAAAACAAACATTTGCCAAGCTCCGACATCAGCACAGCTTAATTCTGTAATATATAGATAGAGATTGAAGATGAGACATTACGAGATTTTTTTTTTTTTTTTTTTGGTTTTTCTAAATATAACTAGATGCCCGTTCAGTTGCTGGGGCTTATTTCACTGTATAGTATGCATATTGAGGAACTTACAAAAGTTTTCTTGGAAATTAAAATGAATATCTGTAGAACATGCTATTTATCAATTATCATGCAATTGCTAGTCTGCCAGAAGTGGGGTTCTAAGTTGTAGAGCCTTGAGGCAGTCAAAGAAAAGATATTATACAACAGCAGTCACGTCTGAGTACTTAATTAAAAACCAAGTTGAGTACTTTGCAAATTACTGGTTTTTGCTTTATGTACTTTCCAGATTTTGTACAGAAAATTGGAAAGGAGGAAGAGAATGGGCACCGATGATGATTAGCTTTAAAATACTGAATAAGTGTGCATACTTGGTCATAGCCTAGCAGAAGATTTGCAGACTTCAAATCTCTGTGTATAATGTTATTCTGGTGCAGATAATCCATTCCTTTTGAGATGTCGATAGCAATTCTTAGAATTTTATGGAGTTCCAAGAGGTTATTTTGCTTGTGAAGGAAGTCATATATATTCCCTCCAGGCATGTATTCTGAAAGGAACAGGACCAACGACAAAAGAAAAGGTGAGGTCATAGCTGCATTTACAGCTGAGCTACCAGAACTCAAAAATATCAACATTAATGAATAAGAGACGAATAATAGACAAATTGGATACACCAAAATTGCTTGTAGCTCATTCTCAGAACTTGTTGTTTTTTTTTCACAGGAAACTCACAAACATTTAGTATGAGTTTAAGGCGCAAGTATCATTCATGATATTCCACTTGGCACAGGAAAACAAAGATTAAAAACACTTGGATGCAATCAACTAGTGGATAGATACAAATAATATCTAGTCCTAGAAAGAGAACAGTGTGGAATCTTTGCTAGGTGGCTGGATCTCACAGATCACTACTACTTAATTCATGCAGTTCCAAAGAAAAAAGATTGAATCTTGGCTAGGATATACATTCAACGCTATTCTTAGTACTGCAGCACCTCTGTTGCTACATTTTGTGACTATCGATATCAGACTAACATTTTTTTCCCATAACATCTCTTATTCTTTCCTTGACATGTTTGACCATGGTGGTTCCAGTGCACCAGGGAACCATATACACAGCATTGCTGACTACACAAACAATCAAAGAAGAGGAACGGAGAAGTAGATGGGAGAAGAAGAGGCGATACCATGTAGCTAGATCACCAACTAAATAGACCATGGGCTGTTAATGGCTAAGGGACTTAGTGATTTGTTCTTAGTTATGTTCCCTAATAGGTCAGTGAAATATTACAAGTCTATCACCATTTACATTTCAAAGCGTGCATGCAGGTTGCGGGGTGATATCACCATTTATTCATGGCTCATGTGTACACAAGAATAATATCACCATTATTTGAGTTTACAGAAATGGTTAAGAGTCAATAACCCAATCCCACCCAAATAGAAACGAAAAAAAAAAAAAAAGGTGATCTTACCTGTTACAATGCAATAATTTGGATGCTTTGTGCATGCCCCATAAAATTGCAGAATATTTTCATGTTTAACATCCCTGGAGAGAAAATATCTAGAATTAATTGGACAAAAACAGAACTGATTTATTCAATTATTATGTACAGCTTGAAAGCTTGCCTTAGAATAAGCACTTCCTGCAGGAACTCAACTTGTGAAGGATTGCTGAGATTTGCAGATCTGAGACACTTTATTGCAACATCATGGCCTTTATAAGTTCCTCGATATCTGTGAACGACAACATCAATGATAAGCATTGGAGATTGGACAGTAACTATTGTATGACATTGTCTATGGAAGCAAAACATAGGTTAATACACATGGCAAGTTGTCAGCTGGCTTAATGACAATCTACTAATTAAAAATCATTTATTTCATTTTCAGCAGATGGCAAGCAGCATCGGTAGATATTTATAGAGAGAATAGGCTGGCACAAAAGGAAAGGCTGAGATTGAGGTGGCAAAGTGGGCACCACATTGCAAAATTCAAATAAGGGAATTATAAGGTAATGATATTACTGAGAACATTGGCACATTGAAATAGTGCTTACAAATCTGCAGACGATCCAGATGCTATCTTTTCCTCCCTTGTTAGCATGCTTAAGTCAATTTCACAATCTCCAACCTTTTTTGTTGTAGGTCAACTAATTTCTCCGATGTCGAAGAATTTGTTGAATTAGATGGTGATGCCTGCATATTACATGGAGATAATTTAACTCTTTAGAAAAAAAATGAAAACAGTGAAATGCTGGCTAATATTGGGGTTTTGTGCATAACGCCGCATTTACCGTGACCAATGACACAGGACAAGGGTGACGATGGCTTATTCATGACTTAATCCTTAATCATAAACTAGAATTACTGAAATAGGTTCAAAATAGTAGTGCGCCGTACATTTTTTTGTGTTAATGTCTCCTTAATCGCTGCGATCAGGTCATCAGTCTCCTGCATGAATAATTGCAGAATGAGCATCATTTTCCAGACAACCCTTACGTAGTTGCATAAGTTACAAGAGAATGTTCACTATCTATTATCTATTAGAATTGTAAGTCGGTATTCACTGATTTACATCGACACAATCCTTTAAATAATTTTGGTCCCATATAGTCAAAAGTTTCTGATAGAAAACAGAAATGGTGATTTCAAAAGTCCAAATGTGCACGTTTAAATTTACCTCTGTCTTCCAGCCATCAACAACAAAAACGTCCAAACAATAACCATCCTTTGTGGAGTAAACATGAGCTTCTTGGATATTCAGTCCAACCTCAGAGAGCAACGCAGTTAGCTGTTGAGCAACCATTCGCCGTGAGAAAAATAAGAAGAGCAGGCTATATGAAAATGACGGGTATGTGAAGTGACAAGGTACTTGGCATTACCCGGCTTAGGAGCTTGGGCCTGTCGATGGAAGAAAAAAAATGATCTCATGAAGGAGGACAGTTTTTAAATCTTCCCTGCACAAAATTGAGTGATAAATTTTATTAAGAAAACATTAACACAATCATTTCTATGTAAACCCTGTGTGTGTACTAAGAAAATGGAAAGGAACAAAAGAAAAGAAGGAAGGCAGCACTTTCTGAGTGAATCTAATTATTGCTAGACTAGAAGAAGAAGCCAGCATAGGCAGGGGGAACGGATAAAGGGAACAAGCACTACCTAGTCTTAGAGGAGATAGACATGGAATCATTTCTGTCCACAGTCTTTCTCCTTTCCAAACTGAGCTCCTCCAACAACTGTTGACACGGCCCTTCAAGATCTTGATTGTGGTCAATGCCGTCATCCTCCATGGGAACTGTCTTATACTGTTGTTCATCAATCAAGGCAAGCAGAGCATTAGCAACATAGCAGAATCAATCAGCCTCTTTTTTTTTTTTTTTCCTTTGCCGCTTCCGAATAACCCCGTTGCTTAATCAATGTTCTCTCCCTCTCTCTCTCTCTCTTCATTTTTTTTTAATACTTCATTCATTTTCATCAGACGGGAAAACAAAAAAAGAGTGGACCTTTAGGAAGCGCGCGTGGAAGACGGGTCGCTTGTTGGGGTCGGCGCACTCTTCGAGGATCCTCCAGTGCAGCAGGACATCATCGGCCTTGTCCTCGATATCCAGGTCGAGGAGGTACCGCCGCGGCAACCTCTCGAGGTGCCGCGCGAAGCTGGCGTGGAAGCTCGGGTCTGCGAGCGTACGGTCGTGCCGCCCCGTCTGGCGGAGGCGCTCGCAGATCTTCCTGTGCACCTCCTGGAGGTCGGGGTTGAACGCACGTGGCGACCGGGGAGGTGGGGAGCTCTCGCCTATGCCCTCCTCCACGTCCTGCGGGTCCTCCTCCCCAACATGCGGCGGCCTTGCCGGCGGAGCCATCTGAGTCTCTTGTTGCGGTGACGGGTGCGACAGGCGGAGGATGCGTGCGTGCGTCAAGCCGGCCGGCCGGCCGGTTCGGGCCACCCTAGGCTAGTATTTATAGAGGGGCTCCGGCCGGCCGGCCGGCGGAGCGAGCGCCGATTGGACTGGAGAAGAAGACGATGACGATAGCCATGGACAATGGACGCTGAGGCTGACCGGACACTACAGTAGTAGTACATGCCAAGGAACCCAACTTAATTCAAAGACTTCAAACACACTTTTTACATAGGGATATTATTCTTGCAATTAAATTAAGTTTTGAGTTAGCCTACACTAAATGAAGATTGTAAATTTTGACCATTTCATTTGTTTTTCAAAAAAAAACATAGTACAGCTTCAAACATTTAGTGTTTGTTTAGGAGTCGAGGTGAGGTGGGACGGTCCATCTCTAAGACTTTAAAAGTGGGATGATCCACTAATAAATGGGGTTCATTTGTTAGTTTTTTTTTCTTTTTTTTTCTCTTTTCTTCCTCCCCTTTGGAATACTCAGTGTCGCTACTCGCGCTGCTAGACCACTCGACCACGAGGGCCGTGAGGATAGCTTGCCATCATGGGGTGCCTAGGGCCGGGTCGGGGCCGTCGTAGTTGGGTGCTCTAGGCTGGGGTCGCTCGCTTGAGGCCGGCGTAGCTCGCTAGCCTCGATCCTGGCCCCGCTTTAGAGTGCCACCCCCTCTCCTTCATCCCAACGCCACCTCCTCTCCCTCCTCCCCTCAAGCAAAGATCGCCCATCCCACCTAGGCTCGTCTTCATCTGCTCAATTCTGAGGGTCAGAGACATCCCGCATGTGAGGGAAATATTCCCCTCAATGACCATCTCACCCTATCACGCTCCCAAACCAAACATCCCAAAAAGAGGGACCATCCCATCAACTAAACATTGTATAAGTAGGCTTCATAGAGATGGCAATAGGAGCTTATCCTTGATTCTTCATGGGGAAATCACCTATTAGAGGGCTTAATGGAGACAATTTAATTCACACGGGGCAAATGAGAATTTTTCACGTTAGTGCTTCTTAAGATTATCGGTATTTTTTTGACATCACTCGGTTTTTTGATATCACCATATTTTCTCATTTAGATCCTAGTACTCATCCCAAAATGTATTTTTGTGACACTAATTTTGTACATTTATCATATCATATTCAAATGTTCAAAACTCATTCCGTGCTTCAAGCTAATTGTGTGCTAATAATGTGGCCTCGACATGTGGACCTAATATGCATAATAAGTTCAATCTAATTAGGAATTTAATGAGAGTTTCATAGTCGCTAAATATGGTGACATGGTGAAGAGAGAGATGCTAAAGTTTCGTGGGAGTAGAGAGAGTTAATAGAGATGAAACTCTTCCGCTCTGTTTTTGATTGAACCGGTCGGGAGCCCGACCTTTTTTAATTAAATGAAAGAATGGGTACAAAAGACATTGGTTACAAGGCGTCTAGGCCCAAAAATAAAAACAGTGAAAAAATCATACATAGCTATCTCTCCAGTTTTTACAAGGATGAGCCTCGACGGTTTGGCCTTGATACAAACCAAGCCAAATTCCTCCACAAAGATCTGTTTCCAGTGATCCACTTCATTTAGTCCATTGTCAAAGATTACTTTGTTTCTTATTTTCCAAATGGACCAACAGTCACAAATAACTATTTCTCTGAAGATGACACTATGGAAGTCTTGCTTTCCTTGATAAAAATGTCGAAGGGATTCAGGCTGATATCCCAATAGATGTACACTCCAGCATTCCACACTGAATGGGCATCGGAAAAAGAGGTGGAAATATGATTCTTCACGGTCAAGATTGCATAGCTGACACCTGTAGGTAGGAAGATGCATATTCTTTCTTTTCAACATGTTTCTGGTGTTTAACCTATCCCTAACTAGGAGCCAAAAAAAAAAAAAAAAAAAAAAGAATTTTTGGTTCCCTAAATTGCTTCCAGCCCAGATCCACTTAAATAAAGGTGAGACTTGAGTCTTGTCCGACAATGCCTTGTAGGCTTTCTTACTGCTATACCGGCTATTGTCCCAAGAATAGGTCCATGTGTCATTAGAGGCCTCATCCAAATCTAGATTTCCAGGATTAAGTTGATCTCATCTAGCTGCTGTCTAGCAATCAAGGACAGTGTCGGGCTGAAGATCCTTTCAAAGCTTTGGTTTAGGTAGAATCTAATACAACATTTAGGCTTCCTGGTGAATGAGAATAATTGTGGCAATTTATCCTTGAGATCTTGGTCAATCCAAATGTTTGACCAGAACAAGGCCGAGTTACCTCTTTTTGGAATGCAAGCAGCAAATTTCTTATAAGTACCATAAAGCTTTTAATACATCCTTCCACCAAAAAGAGCCAGATAAAGTTCTAGCATGGGGTGGATTCTCTCCATCGGAGTAAAGTCTGTCCTAGGTTAGGGAAACCCAAGGTATATCTGCCTTGTTATAAAATTTATCAAGATACTTCATTAACAATGCATGATTTTGCTGTTGGATGTCTATCATTTCTCCTTCTTAAGTTGCATACCTCCTCCCAGGCAACCAGGGACTTACCTCTTATGTAGAAGGTTGGGAAGGCAGAGAATACTGAGTTGACTAAGATCAACCTGTTTCACCACTCTGTTTTCACAATATGGGTGTATTGAAACTAAACTGAGACATGGAATCCCTACTAAGACGTTTCTCAAAAAAAAAAAAAAAAAACTACTAAGACTGACCTAACAATCTTTAAATTTGTCCCACGTTATCATCGCCCCTCTAATTTCAAAATGAATTATTGGTACTCTTATAAACTGACTAGTTGTGCCACATGAGGTGTAAATACTTCTTTGAAAAAGAGAGCTAGAAGACATCATTACTTAACCGGAAACATCAACTATGTCATGACAAGTTGATAAATGCATTATCAGAGTCATCATTCAAAATGCTTTATTTATTTTATGAAAACAACGTTTTCACAAATTCCAGTGATGTAAAAAGGAAACCTACAAAAGTAAAAAAAGTAAACCGGCAATCAAAGTTACACCTCGAAATAAAGACGGTAAAATGTTGCAAAGATCCGATAGAGACAAGGGACGACGGAGTACGATAGACGTGCACGATGACTCATGCGTGATTGTTGTTTATATTTGTATAATATAAACAAAAGTCAAGTGACAGCGTTGTTTTGTATAAATTAAGCTGTTGTGTGAGTGTACGTTTGCATAAACAAAAAAAATAGAATAATGGCGTGCGTCAGTGGAAGGAGCACCATATACTAGTTTCAATCGATACGCATCGAATGCAACTGGATCAATATGCAAAACATCTAGCATTATAGCACTACTCAGGCTCAGTATTTGAAGTTGATGAGTCTCAAATAATTCAGAAGACCATTATAGATAAGATTATTATATGTCAATTTCAAAGAACAGAGAAAAGATTCAGTTGCTAACCAGTTATCTAGCTAGCTGCCCCCAATTTTGAAAGCACACGCACATAGACGGCATTTGTTCTCTTTGTGATTGCAAAAATCTCTTATATATGTGCTATGCATATGTACTCACAAATAGTGAAAACTTGTTTGGGAAAAAAAAACAATCACAAATAATGAACACTTGTGAGGGAAAAAATAGTGTGTAAAATGTTTACTGCAAAACAAAATTAAGACAGCAAATCATGTGCCTAAGCTAGTGCCTTGTGGTTGCCGTCTCGTGTCTCTCCATCCCTGGACATATATGAGAAGGCAGCTGATAAGCTAGAAATGGCCGGATTATTCTTCAGACCAAATCATCAGCGGCCTGCTGCAGAGATTGTAGCATTTGATTTGCTTAACTAGCGTGGCAGGTTGTATACGTACGTACGGACGTGTACGTGCGTGCTTCTGTCATATCTATGAAACAACACTCCTAAAAACAACTTGATTGACAATGTCATTTTGATTGATGCGTGCAGCTGGACAGCGCCGGCCGCCGGCCAAGAGCCAAGGTCATCCATCATGAGACCATACCATGACTACAATAAACTTTTACAGCCATTAATTATATAGGTTTTGCGAATAGGCACTCTTAGATAGATGAGTTTCTAATAACACAAATATATGGAGAGAGCATATGGTATTATATGATCATTCATGTGGCCTGTTTATTGGTTGTACGTACGTGTATGCCACCCTGGTGCGTGGCCCAGAATTTGTCCATATGGCCAACAAAACCGGAGCAAGGCCAAAACTTAGCTAGAATGGTGATATATTTTGTATTACACCCATGTCGAAATCTAAAATTAGGCATGTAATAGGATTGATACTATGCGTGACATGTGTGTAACACACGCATTACAATTATGATTTCTAGCACCAAATGTATTTCAAGTTTAATCTCTAGGTCCACCGATTTAATTGCAAGTGGATTATAATTTGCAACCACGGTTCTACAAATATTTCTTTTTGTTGTTGGAAGCTCAATCAATATATAGACATTTGATGCATGACTGACTCATGCCTTATCTCCTTGTGCCACGTGGCATGCAGCTCTCTGCTTCGCTGGCTTAGCGGCTCAAGCGAGCACTTCACTGTAGGCCCTCTTTTTGCAGCCGTGGGAGATCACGTGGCGCGCGGTGGGCTTCCATGGCATACTCGCTGGTGGCGCCTCCTCTTTTGCTCCCCCTCCCCTTTATTTGATTTACCAAGGTGGATGTGCCCCTCATGATTAACTGAGACCAGTTAATTATTAATTAGCTCTAGTCTATTCAAATTAATAGGGTCCGGTTTCTTAAGCCAAGGTCCCCAACTAGGTTGCCAACCTCAGTTAATTTAGATTAATTTTAAACCCTAGCTAATAACTAGCCTAACTGATTCAAACAGGTCCTTAACATATAGATGATTTATAAGAAAGTTATATATCTAGAATGATATATAAACTTTTTTTTTCGAATAGATACAGTAACTATATAGTGATACATACGAACTAGTAGACACATGGACGAAGCTAGGTAGTTGTTAGGGGTGCAAATGGGTTTCGTGCATGCACCTACAAAGGCAAGTACAGCCCGGGGCTCTAATCTGCCCTAGCTTCACTATAGAGTAGATAGTTGTTGATGATCATTAATTTGTGTCATAAGCAAACATGTCAAAAGCATTGCAAGGTGATTAGTGAGCATCATTAGGCCTTTAGTGCAGTGTTGGAGATTACTTTGTGTACAAAGGCACAGCGGCCGCGTCAGCATTATTTATTACTACTACTAGAGATCGGAGAGGATCTAACCGGTGGTGGACATGGCGACGGACACCGCAAAAAGTTGTTTACATGATATATGAGTTTCTAGGTTTAGGGCACGTACAACCCACACACGGGGTCATGGGCCTCGAATTTATCGTACAAACATGTATAAAGACAAGCCATATAACCCACAAACGAGACATAGTCTCTAAACTATTTAATGCACGCGCACACTGGATTGGTGGGGAAGACACTTCGAGTAAACACCTCCTGCACAACGCAAGATGAAGGCTTCTCTAAACATTTGAGCACGAGCCAGGGTTGTCCTTTCGTGAAGAGACGAAATTGATGTCTCTTAGCATTGACATGGGGTTTTATAAAAACAACAACTTAGAGACGGGGTGAAAAGACCCGTTGTACATGCCCTTATACTAAAAATGCAGTTGTTTCAAATTACACCAACGTATGCCAAAAATTGAAATCTTGTATCAAAGAATTATATATGTATGCAGTAGTATATTTTTATAAAAAGAAATTAGACTACTTACAATCAAACTACAACTATGTTGATATGTACGTCATAATGTTTTAGTCAAAATACATAAACTTATGTGATGGAACAAGCAATAAAAGAATAGAGTCTAGATGAAATTTAATGAATCGGTGAAAAAACAAGCCAGGAGTGAGGCCGCCTCAGTTGAGCTTAGGGGTGGTAATTAAAGGGCTCCTTAATTAAGCCCAGTTAATTTAAAGATCGGGCCGGATTAGGATCGGATCGTAAAACTATACAATTTTGAACTTAGAATGGAAAGAGTCAAGTGAAATTATAAAAGAAGGCAAAAGGCCAGGCCGGATCCATTACCACCCCTAGTTGGGCTTCACCGAACCCGATCGGACACATCACATCACATGTATATTCAGTAGCTAGTTAGGTTGCTGACTGGTGGTCTCTCGCCTCCAGGCTGCCATTCACTACTACAAAAGGGAACTAAGAGAGCGCCTGGCTTGAACATTACGGGCGGCTCATAATTTGAGCCGCCCCTAATGTATGCGAAATTCTCGGTAGAAGCAAACCGCCCCTAATGTGCTCTATATATAACCGCCTCTACTGTTGGCTCATTAGGGGCGGCTCACGTTACGAGCCGCCCCTAATGTTACCTGACACATTAGGGGCGGTTATATTTCAGCCACCCCTAATGTAACCTCAAATCAGGGGCGGTTATATATAGAGCCACCCCTAATGTGTTTGGTCAAACTTGGTCAAACGAAGCATTAAATGACCTTAAATCGAAAAACTTTGAATTCAAAAAATTGTATATAGAGAGTGTAGATCTTGAGGAGCTACACAAAGTTGGTGTTCGTGATTTTTGAAAAAGAGGAGATCTAGGGCTCCAAAAAGGCGTCTTTAGTTTGAATTGGAAAAGTCAAACTTGGTCAAACGAGGTGAAACGAAGCACTAAATGACCTTAAATCGAAAAACTTTGAATACAAACGTGTTAGAGCTCATCAAGATCAACATTAGTTATATGGGTCATTTTGTCTTTTAAGAAAGTGTTAGTAAACACTAGAAGAAGTCGCGCGGTAATTAAAATAATCAGAGAAAATTACCAAACAATTTTAGAAAATTCTCAAACTTGGCGGTGCCTTTGCACATGCCATGTAGATGCCTCAGAAAAAGTTTGAGGCCGATAGCACATTAGGGGTGGCTCGTAACAAACCGCCCCTACTGTTGGCACATTAGGGGCGGCTCGTAACATGAGCCGCCCGCCCCTAATGTTACCTGACAAGGGGCGGTTATATTTCAGCCACCCCTAATGTCTCCTCAAATCAGGGGCGGTTATATTTCAGCCACCCCTAATGTAAACTAACATCAGGGCGGTTATATATAGAGCCACCCCTAATGTGTTTTGGTCAAACTTGGTCAAACGAAGCACTAAATGGCCTCAAATCGAAAAACTTTGAATACAAAAAGTTGTATATAGAGAGTGTAGATCTTGAGGAGCTACACAAAGTTGGTGTTCGTGACTTTTGAAAAAGAGGAGATCTAGGGCTCCAAAAGGCGTCTTTAGTTTGAATTGGAAAAGTCAAACTTGGTCAAACGAGGTGAAACGAAACACTAAATGACCTTAAATCGAAAAACTTTGAATACAAACGTGTTAGAGCTCATCGAGATCAACAATAGTTATATGGGTCATTTGGGCTTTTAAGAAAGTGTTAGTAAACACTAGAAGAAGTCGCACGGTAATTAAAATAATCGAGAGAAAATTACCAAACAATTCGAGAAAATTCTCAAACTTGGCGGTGCCTTCACACATGCCATGTAGATGCCTCGAGAAAAAGTTTGAGGCCGATAGCACACCGCAAAGCGCCAAAGGCCACACAACCATGAGAAACCTAAGTGTAAGGATAGGGTTCGGTGAAAGGTTCCGTGATACCACTATGAAGCATGTCTCGCCTCCGCCTATGTCCAAACTTCCTCAAATTTTTTTGTGGTCATTTACACCCAGAATATGGCCCCACGCAAAATCCTAGGTTTTTTTAGTCATTTTTGAAATTACCGTATTTTTCTACGTCCGCTTTTGCGACCAAATATGGTGAATTACACTTTGAAAACACAATAATTTCGCACTTAGGCCTCCACAAGTTTTGCCTCCTAGGGCACAAGAGACCTTGCGGCAAAGTTTGGCACTTTTTTCGTGTCTTTTTGGGGGTGGTCATAGTTCAACGTATAATTAGGGAGAAGTCGCGCGAAAATTAACATAATCGAGAAAATTACCAAACAATTCTAGAAAATTCTCAAACTTGGCGGTGCCTTCACACATGCCATGTAGATGCCTCAGAAAAAGTTTGAGGCCGATAGCACACCGCAAAGCACACAGTGCCACACAACCATGAGAAACCTAAGTGTAAGGATAGGGTTCGGTGAAAGGTTCCAGATACAACTATGAAGCACGCCCGCTCCGCCGATGTCCAAACTTTCTCAAATTTTTTTGTGGTCATTTACACCCAAAAATATGGCCCCACGCAAAAATCCTAGTTTTTTTTCATCATTTTTTGAAATTACCGTATTTTTTCTACGTGCCGCTTTGCGACCAAATATGGTGAATTACACTTTGAAAACACAATAATTTCGCACCGCCTCCACAAGTTTTGCCTCCTAGGGCACAAGAGACCTTTGCGGTAAAGTTTGGCACCGTTTCAGGTCTTTTTGGGGGTGGTCATAGTTCAACGTATAATTAGGGAGAAGTTGCGCGGAAATTAAAATAATCGAGAGAAAATTACCAAACAATTCCGAAGAAAATTCTCAAACTTGGCGGTGCCTTCACACATGCCATGTAGATGCCTTAGAAAAGTTTGAGGCCGATAGCACACCGCAAAGCGCACTGAGGCCACACAACCATGAGAAAACCTAAGTGTAAGGATAGGGTTCGGTGAGAGGTTCCGTGATACAACTATGAAGCACGTCTGCTCCGCCTCTATGTCCAAACTTCCTCAAAATTTTTTTGTGGTCATTTACACCCAAAATATGGCCCCACGCAAAAATCCTAGGTTTTTAGTCATTTTGAAATTACCGTATTTTTTCTACGTGCCGCTTGCGACCAAATATGGTGAATTACACTTTGAAAACACAATAATTTCGCACCAGCCTCCACAAGTTTTGCCTCCTAGGGCACAAGAGACCTTTGCGGCAAAGTTTGGCACCATTTCAGGTCTTTTTGGGGGTGGTCATAGTTCAACGTATAATTACCGGGAGAAGTCGCGGTAATTAAAATAATCGAGAGAAAATTACCAAACAATTCCAGAAAATTCTCAAACTTGGCGGTGCCTTCACACATACCATGTAGATGTCTCAAAAAAAAAAGTTTGAGGCCGATAGCACACTCCGCAAAGCGCACAGGCCACACAACCATGAGAAACCTAAGTGTAAGGATAGGGTTCTGAAAGGTTCCGTATACCACTATGAAGCACGTCTGCCTCCGCCTATGTCCAAACTTCCTCAAATTTTTTTGTGGTCATTTACACCCAAAATATGGCCCCACGCAAAATCCTAGGTTTTTTTAGTCATTTTTGAAATTTCCGAAATAAAAAAAAAAGTGAAAAACTAATTATAGGGGTTAAATCTTTTAAGAGTTATAAAGTTTATTTTTTTAGTGGTAGATCTTTAAGAGTTATAAAGTTTATGTTTTCAAAATAATTTTCATTAGGTACCATTTAATCTCTCAAAAACATTTTTTCAAACAATATAGAGATTTTTTTAAAAAATGAAAAACCCACTCTAGGGGCGCTTTAGGAACCAGCCGCCCTAATAAAACCGTGCCTCTCGTGATATATTCAATTCCCCATTTTAGGTGCCCGATTAGGCTAAGTCCTGGGCGCTCGAACTCAACTCGACGCCGCCGTCGCCGCCCAAATTGCACCGCTCCGCCCGCCCGACGCCCCATCCCTCGCCCCATCGCGCGCGCCGGCCGACGCTCCATCCCTCTCCCACTCCTCTTGGCCGACGCCCCATCCCCTCCCACTTTCTCCCCGACCCTCTCTCTTCGACTCCGCCTCTCTCCTCGAACCCTAGCGGCGCCGCATTGCCCGGCCGCCGTCCGACGCAGGTGCCGAGGAGGACCGCCGGATCCGGGAGGAGGGCGGCCGGATCCGCGAGGGAGGGACCGCTGGATCCGGGAGGAGGACGGCCGGATCCGCGAGGGGAGGACCCGCCGCCGCCGGAACTTGAGCCGTGGTGCCGCCGGCGTGAGCCGGTGGATCGTGGTGCCGCCTCCGGTGAGCCGTGGTGCCTCCCCTACTACTTCCCCTACTCTCCTACGCCGGTGAGTGTGGTGCCTCCCCCTCCCTCCCTACTCTCCTGGCCGGTGAGCCGTGGGACACCGTCATGATACTTGAAACTGCCTTTGATACTTGAAATCCACTCGCCTGAATGATACTTGAAATCCAATGCCTTTGATACTTGGAACACAATCAGTTTATGATTTCTGCCTATGTTTATGATTGCTGCCTATGATGCCAATTTATTTGAGATGAGCACATGTTATGCTAGTTTCAGCTGCCACTGCCTATGATGCCAGTTTATTTGAGTTTTTTTTTTAGATGAGCACATGTTATGCTATCTATTACTGAGATATATATGCTGCTGCTGCTATCTATATATATGCTTATTTTTTTTTTTTTTGAGAGTTGGCTATCTATATGTATGCTTATTTCAGCAGTGCAAGTCAGTGCAGGCAAATTGCAGTGCAAGCTAGCTGTTATTTAGTTTTTTTTGGAATATATATATGCTATGCCTCTCTATACTTGCATATATATATATTGCAATAACCACTTGAATCTGTGGTTATCCCCTAGAGTACGTGACTGTACTAGAAGACAGCAGTTTGACCTATCACTTACTCTAGCATTTGTTTCAGTTTTTGTGGACTGTCAACATTTTAAATTTGTGGTTCAAGCCTAATCTAAATTATTTGCAATAACCACTTGAATCTGTGGTTATCCCCTAGAGTACGTGACTGGTTTAGGGTTTGTCACTTGAATTCAACATGCCATACTTGTCATGCTCTTTATGAATCCAAATAAGTATTTACTATCATTGGTTATATGCATTTGTCACTGCCATCTAGTTATATGCTGAAATGCTGCAATGTTCAGTTGAGTTTTTGGGAAAATTTTGAGCACCTGTCATGCAATATTCTACTACTGCATACATGTTAATTTATTTGAGATGAGCACATGTCATCTATTACTGAGATGGTATTTCTTAGATGAATATGCTGCTGCTGCTTTCCATGAACTCTAACTTTGGGAGGAGTACCATATCCTGCTTTCTATGCTTCCCGTCCATACTTATCAAAGCTAGCTGTACATCATTAACAGTGTGGTCTTGTTTAGTTTTTCTGGAAATATTAACAAGTGAATTTCTCTAGTATTTTGAGTACTGCTGCCATCTACTTGCCTAGTTTAAAATGTTCTACTACTGCAAGCCTTGCTGCTGTTGGCTATCTATTTGTCAGTGTTTTTTTGCAAACCTATCTACTGCTACCTACTTGCCTAGGAAATAAGCATGTTATATGCATGCACTGCTGCTATCTATATACATGTTGGCTATCTATGTCCCATGCAAATCTGATTGCCATGCTACTTTTTTTTTTGGAAATAACTGAACCACAAATTGGCATGGAGCTGGACACCTTGCTTTCTTTCCTGGCTGTCTATATACATGTTTACTTGCAATATATATATGCTGCTGCTATCTATATACATGTTGGCTATCTATGTCCCACCCCTTAACTAATGGCTGTAGCAATTAAATTGTTGGGTTATTTGCTGTTGGCTACTTGGACATGCCTTAACTATTTGGACTATTTGGACATGCCTTAACTATTTGGACACTTTCTGTTGGCTGTAGCTGTTTATTTGCATGTGCAATGATGAATTTTTTTATTGGGCTGAGGCAGTGGCATATGAATGCTCAATATGCTACCTCTTCCTGTCCTGTTGCAAACTGAAATGATAAAACCTGTTTATTTGCTATCTGAATTCTCCTAGCTATCTCTTGCTGTTGGCTATATGAATTTTGGCAACCTATCTACATGTGCAATGATGAAATTTTTATTGGGCTGAGGCAGTGGCATATGCAATGATGTGCAATGATGAAATTTTTTTTATTAGGCCGAGGCGGCGGCTATGATGATTTTGAGACCCCCTCTATGACCTTCTAAACTAGGATGGCTTCTATAAGCAACAGGTTAAGAATGGATGAGATGACAGGGGGAAAATCTGAGGCAATTCATCTCGCTCTCTCTCTCTCTCTCTCTCTCTTTGTGGCAGGTAGCATAATGGTAGCAGTCTAGGATGCATATTAATTCCCCATACATAGTCATGGATGTTGCCATAGAAGAAAGGTATTGAACTATCCCCACTTCGCTAAATAAAACGATAATTTCTTGGAATACTAGTTATTTTCTTGTTGTCTAAAATATGTCTTTGCTTAACAAGGAGAGATGGAGTGCATGGTGAAGTAGTTTGATGTCTTTCTCCATATCCATGTTTGTAAATTCATTGTAGTATTCAAGTTGAACATGTAAATGACTAGTATGGAGACTTTGTATAAATGAACATTTGAAGTTCAACTTGTATGAAACTTGTGACTTTGTGTGGATTATATATGTTTATTTGAAGTATGGAGACATTATGTCAATTATTAATTGAATCTGTGAATTATATATTTATATTTTTTTGTGTGAAATTCAACACTAGGGGCGGTTTAGACATTAGGGGCGGTTTGTGATGAGTAGAACGCCGCTATATCCACATTAGGGGCGGCTCAAACAGAGCCGCCCCTAATGTCGACATTTAACATTAGATGCGCTTGTTTAGGGGCGGTTGGAAAACCGCCCCTAATGTCCATCTAAAACCGCCCCTAATGTTGACTTACGTAGTAGTGATTGTATGTTTAATTTTATCTTATCCTCTTAATGAAATACGGTGGATGACCCGCTCAAAAAAAAAAAAAAAAAAAAAACATCACATGTATATATGCTTCTGATCCTTATGCTTCATCGTTCCATAGTATAAATGCATGAGCTGACCAAAATTTGCATGCATCATTCATGTTCTTCTTGTTCATTTTTTTTTTTTTTGAGAAACCGTTCATGTGCTTCTTGTGTTTTGGATCGAGGAAGAAGAGATTGATAAATTAAGGGAAGACGTTTTGGTTGGACCTCGCTCTTGTGTTTATCATGCTATCTCTTGAAACGGTCATGACCGCAATGGAGGGGGCACCTCGCCGCCGCTGGGGCCCAAGGCCCAAGCCGGCGCTGGTGGCCGGCCGCCGCCGCCGCCCACCGTGATCGCGTCATCTCGCTTCGCCATTAAGTAATGATTATTTAGGAAATAAAATAGGAATAAAATAGGAAATCCGATCGAGATTTCTTTAGATGCAAGTCTTCCCCTGGACTATAAATACTGAGGGACTTGTAATCAGTTGAATCAAGAAGAAATAAATTAAAGGGGTAACTCCCAACGACTCGACCCTAGGCTCTCTCTCTCTCCCTCCCCTTCCCTCGCGCGGCCGCCGTCACCACCGCCGCCACGCCGCCTGGCCGTCTCCACGCAGCGCCGCCGGCCGCCGCCGGCCGCGCCGCCGCCGCCGCCCCAGCGCCGCCACCCGGAGCTGCGGCACGTCATCATCATCGTCTCCTACCTCACCGTTCATCGCCACCCCTACGTCATCACGCCGCGCCGCCCGTCGCCACCTCCATCGCTGTCCTCACCGCCCGACGATCAGCAATCGGTGTCAATTCTGGCCCAATCTAACCGAATCCGGCAAATGGTATCCGGAGACCGGGACGATTCCCACCACCGGCGGCTTCCGACCACCACCAACGCCAAGATCCGATGGGACAGCCACAAGATCGCCGAAGCTTGGGATGGAGATTTGCGAAGTTTCGCGGATCTCGCGAGGAAATTCAGGCCACCTTCACCGCCCTCCCGAGAAGTTGGATGAACAGCCTACCCCGACAACGCATAACGACGACATGGCCACGGGCGCCGCCAACAACGCCACCGCTGCCATGGCCGCTCCCGACATCAACAACGCTCCCATCGACATCCACGACGCACCGGTGGGCCACGACGCTGAAGAACACCTAAAGACGCTGGGCCTTGTCGTCCGACGTCTGGCGCCACGACGTCACCTCGGCCACCTCCGACGACGTCCCCGCCATGGGCGCCGCCGGCAGACGACGCTCCCTACCGGCGCCGCCACGTCACCCCCTCCAAGATCATCGACGCCGTAGCAACGAGCACGCCCTACCCCAAGGATGCCCCAACCGCCGCGACCCGCATCGATCGATCAGGAGGCTACCACAGGACGTCCACCACCGCTTTCGATGAAAAGCCTACCCAACTAGGCCAACGCTCGCGGCTACTACAATGGCATCGATAAGTTTCCGGTCACTACCAACACCCTCTTTGACATTGGGAACATCCGAGTGCCAACATGGACGACAAGACGACGTCACCCGACGCCGACATCGACGCCGTTGGGATCAACATCCCGACGACACCGCACCAAGGACTCCAACGGCAACGACGCCCTCCCAAGGGCGCCACCATCAACGATGACGACGCTTACCATAGGCGCCATGCTCGTCAACAACGCCCTCAAGAACGCCGGCATAGCAGATGATGACCCTCCCATTGGCGCCAACGCCACCCCGACGCCCCTCGTCATCACCATGCCGACCAACAACGACATGACCTTCGCCAACCGGGACGTCTTCAACATTGGTACCGTCGGCGACATCGCCAACAACATCAACGACAACAACGCTACCATGAGCGCCATGAACGGCAACGACATCCTCCAAGGACGCCAACGCCAATGACGTTCCTCCCGACGCCGACCACGTCTTCGCCATGCCTACCATCAACAACAACTACAAGGGCATGAACCACGGCGACCCCCTCGCGGCCAACCTCGACACCGGCAACCACGACGTTCTCCCGCATGGGCGCCCACGGCCGATAAGAACACCGACGCCCCCAGCGCCACCAAGAAGACGGTCGTTCACTTCCGACCTTTGACGACGACAACCGCTACACCTGGACATCCATCCGACATCAACAATGGTAGAAAACACCATCAATCAAGCTGCAGATCCAATAAAGGCGACACCATCGGCACCACGTGAAGAAAGGGTACACCTGCCGCCCAACCGATGAGAAACAGCACCCTCTTTCTTTGGCTCCTCCTGCTTCACCAAGATGACACTTCGGAGAATGGAGACAACATACCATGGTGCCCCACTTCGCGGTTTTGGGACGCCCTTCAACGGCGACACCAACCACCATCACGGCGTCGACTCACGCGACTTTAGCGGCCAGGGGCGACTCGAGCCATACCAGTTGACTCCCATGTTCCTCAACGACATCTACGTCCGATGCGACTCGCCAACAAGTCGTGGGCTGCAATACACCGAGGAGGCACCTACACGAGAAAACGGCGATCCACCTCGCCCAAGAGTTCGACGCTTCCATCTTTACCAAACCTCCGACTTGTGCGCTTCAATCGACGACGACAAGAGGTACATACCACCCACATCAACCTGCTACCTCGAGCGGTTTCGTCACTACCCCGGAGGCTCCCATCCTTCATCACTTGGCAACACGAATTGGCAACAACCTACTTCGCATCGCTGGAACCATCAAGCTCCAACCGGGAGCAACGGCTTGACGCCAAAGAATGGAGATCGTCTTCCTCGGCAAACATCGCTCCTACGTCATGGCCTTATCAAAGGTACCACGGGGTGTTCTCGCAGCCAAAGAAAGGTCGGCGTCTCCATCTTCGCCAGGCACATCAACAACGACAACGGTCGCGAGCGACACGAGGACGCCAGCCTGCCGCTGAAAAGGGAGAAATGTCATGACCCGCAATGGAGGGGCACCGCCGCCGCTGGGGGCCCAAGGCCCAAAGCGGCGCCCGCGCCAGTGGCGCCGCCGCCGCCCACCGTGATCGCGTCATCGCCGCCATTAAGTAATGATTATTTTGGAAATAAAATAGGAATAAAATAGGAAATCCGATCGAGAGATTTCTTTAGATGCAAGTCTTCCCCGGACTATAAATCTGAGGGACTTGTAATCGGTTGAATCAAGAAGAAATAAATTAAAGGGGTAACTCCCAACGGCTCTCGACCCTAGGCTCTCTCTCTCCCTCCCCTTCCTCGCCCGTGCGCCCGCCACCGCCACACACGCCGCCTGGCCGTCTCCCACGGCCGCCCGCGGCCGGCGCCAGCGCCACCGCTGCCCCCGCCGCCACCCGAGCTGCGTGCGTTGTTGACATTTCTTAGCGCAATCAAAGGAAAGCGGGTATAAAACCCATCCCCAATAACGGCGCTAGAAATGCGCCCGCCGACATCCCCAAGTGAAACCACCATGTCGGTGATCCGAGCGGGAACGTCCAACGGGATAGATCTTGCCATCTTAGATATTTCATCGCAGCGCGGATCTATCATTGTAGCATTTCACCCGGAAGTATTCAGGGTATCGTTATTTATATTTTCCCAAAGGAAGGCATGTGATTATTAAGCTAGCATGGCATCTCGAATAGAGGAACATGTGTTTGCTTAGACCAATTTGTTCATAACGAGGGGTAAGCAATAATGGTTTATGGATAGTGTGACACACACTTAAGAATCCACCAAACAAAGAATAAAGAAAATAGATAAAGAATAAATGAATAACCTAATGGAGTAATCCTAATGTATCTAGTCATGGCCTTACAAATGAATAGTTAGGATCATATGCAAACATGATTTAATCATGGTTAAGTCTAGGATACTGGAGAGACCCCACCAGAAGTTCGCTTCCCACCGAGGCATTTACTTAACTCCTACAAAGACATACGAACGTGGGGGATTTCAAGGGGCGGTCAAGGCTTGTCACGACCCGGCCGCCTACCCCCTCAACTCCGTGGCATGCTCTCATATTCGGGTGTCGTAATACAGGGCACCATGCCCCGCATATCGAGCACTACTCTTGTCCCTCCCGGGATCCCCACTCGTCGAATGGCCGGACTAGAACAAGAGCAAACCCGAAGGAACAACGAACCGATATCCCACCTCTAATCAAGTTAGGCATATGATGATCGATGAAGAACTGATATGAACATGTCAAGATTATGATATGTAAACTATATACTAGTTCATATACCAACACAAGAACATGATCAAGACTATACTCTAGTTCATAAGTTAGGCCAAGAACATAGATATAAGACTTGCAAATAGAAGAATGCTCCATTGAGAAGATATATTACCAAGGCACTTTCTTCTAGGAGACAAGCCCTCCTTGTAGCTCTTCTCTACTCCAAGTGCTAACCAAGAACTAAGAAGAAGAAGAAGAAGTAGAAGAAGAGAGAGAGGTAGAGGTGGTAGAGAGGAAGAATGCTGGTTTGCTGGACTCCAAGTGGTGTGTGTTGAAAGAGGAAGAGAGGGGGACTACTTATACACTTGGAGGAGGGGCCTAAGTGCTAATTTACACCAAAACCGACCTGGTACACCTTCCTAATCGGATCAAACCGACCATCCCACGCCGATAACCCCCGTAAGGCAGGTTAATGAACCGCCTCCCCGAGGCCGGGCCAAAACCGTCTCGGGGAGGGTGCGGCCGCACTAACGGTGCGCTGCGTGCCCCAGGGCTCGCCTAGCCCGAAGTCTCGTGGGTTGGCTTCCTTCGTCTTGAAAAGTTGTGGGCGGGCTTGGCTCGCCCGCTTTTGATGTTTTGGGTCGATTTGCTCCCTCGGGCTTGTGTTTTTTGCAAGAATACGCTTTCCGTGATGGCGCATTTTGGTCGGGTTTTTCCACTTGTTTTTATTATAAAGTGCAAAATGAAATACTAGACACTACAAGTGGAATTTTATTAGTGATAAATGTATATAAGTATAAAAAGGTATAGTTTTACTCCCTTTATGGTAGTAAGTTGACGGGAAAAATATGTCGTTAGTGACCGTCAACATACGTCATCATCATCGTCTCCTACCTCACCGTTCATCGTTAGCCTACGCCATCTACGCCGCCTCGCCGCCGACGTCGCCACTTCCATCGCCGTCCTCACCGCCCCGACGATCAAGAATCAGTGTCAATTCCGCCCAATCTAACCGAATCGATTTAAAACCGTTAAACATCCATGGTAATACCAAAAATGATATCGATGGGTAGGGGAGATTTTTCAGTACTTCTTTCACATCTAATGGTTAGGGAGACTACGAGGGTGTTTAGTTGGTGAAATATATTGGGTCCATTCTATTGTAGCACTTTTCGTTTGTATTTATTAATTATTATCCAATCATAGGTTAACTAGGCTCAAAAGATTCATCTCATACTTTTTAATCAAACTGTGCAATTAGTTTTTTTATTTAACTATATTTAATACTTCATTTATACGTAAAAAGATTTGATGTGACGGGTACCGTAGCACTTTTTAGGTTCACTTTTCATGAAGCGAACACACCCTACATGATGGGACCAACAAGGACGGAACACGTACCGGGACTATAGCAGTGGTAGGCTCATAGCGTTTGTCTGTTTTTTTATTCGATAAGGAAAACATATAAATACACGTACAAATTAATGTACAGATATGCAATGGGTACATTTGTCCCAACAATCTTACACATAAGCCCCTAACAAAAGTATAATTTACATTGAGGACCTTAGATTCCTGAACTTGCATGGAAACTTTGAAGCGAGCCGCAGTAGATCGACACCCGACATCGAGGTCGGGATGAAATTAATGAAGAAGACGCATCGGCTGGGGATGCACCCTTAGCTCCTCTAACCATGGATCGATGTTCAACGTCGACTCATGCCATGGTAAAGTCAAACACGATCCACTCACTAGCTGGCCGCAACATCCACAACCGCCATTGAACCGTTGAAGATGCGCATCTCCAAAGACCACCAACTCCACGAGGCGACGAAACCGCAAAACATGCGAACTCCTATACGAGATCTCCCCAACCTCGCCCATGACGCCGGAGAAAAACGCTTATCGTGGGCGAGGGAAAAGCTAGAGAAGTTATTCCCTTGCGTCGCCGCCTTCGCCTCACCAATGCCGCCAGAAAAGCAAGCCCAGAGATTAAGGAAACCAACTAACCTCCCGCTAGCAACTAACCAAATCTCTACCTCCTCGTCGAAGCAGAGCTCTTCACCGTTGCGGAGGATCAGAAGGCCAAGCGGTGTCGGATCAACGTCGCCAAGCCAAATTTTATTACCATACAATGCTATGTGTAGTAGGTATAAGTTAATAGACACCTCGACAATTGATTCCCCGGCTCCCCATCCTCTCCGGCGACATGAACCATCGAAATCAACTCCGAAATCAAGTTCGCCTTTCTTGCCGCCCATGCTATTGTAGCATGGGGAAAGAACTAGAAGGGCCCACATCCCAAGAGCATTTGTCGCTCACGGTTGAGTCACTAAAGCGACGAGTGTGGCAAGACAATACATGCCTCAAAAAAGGTGGGGAGGTAGAAGAATATATCTCGCAATTGTAGCCGGGATAAAAATAGATCATCAATGATAATGACCATACACATAATTAGACTTCATTAATATTGAGATCTGTGCGAGTGTCTGTGCGTATTGTGGGTGTGGTTTATAAATTTGGAAAAAAAGATAACTGGTTTTCTAGCAAAACCAAGTGAAAATGGTAATTTGGAAAACCGACTTAGAGAGTGGAACAAAGGAAAAAAATCCAAACATCGTAATAACAAAGATATTTGAAAGCATTTCAGTAAACATCACTCGTAACTGGATGGAGCAAGCAAAAGCAAGAAGGTTCAAAATATCATTCTATCTAGTCTAGTACTACTGATAAACAAACCAGGATAAATCACTCACTGCTATTGTGCTGGCATAACCCATTCACCCTTAATCACGTGTCTTTGTTTCGGGAGTCCCAACGACACTGTTCCTGAATTCCTCCCGCGTTCGTCGTCATTTCCCCTTGCTATCCTCTCCCCTCCTCTCCCCTTCACCCCATTTGTGCTGTGATCTGTCCATCTCAATCTCCCCCCTCCTCCTACCCTGCGATTTGGGCTCGTCCCTTATCCTTCCTGCTGCTCAAAAGCTTGCTCCTTCGATTTCCAAGGCTGAAAGGCGAGAAATCCGACGGGAATTCGGAGCACAGAGCTCTGAAATCCAGGGGGCAAAACTTTTGCTCATCTCCCCTTGCAGAAAAGCATCTTCTCTGCGTGTGGAAGTCGGATCTTTTTCGCAGATTCGGGTTGAAATTCCCGAGCAGGTCGACGACCGCCGTGTCCAAAAGGTAAGATTCATGTCCCTTCTTCGTCTTCGTCCTTCAATAGTACCATCGAAGCTGCGAATTTTTTCATCTGATTAGTAATTGGAGTTGCCCGCCCAGGAATTCCTAGTCTGGTTCCGGTCTTCTCCTCTCGCCTTAGGTTTCTTGCCTTGCCACACCTCAGCTAGAGCGAGCTGCTTAATGCTAACAACATACGTTCTTGCTATGCTAACTCCTGCGGAAATAAATAAAATGTTTCCTTTCTTTCCTTTATCCCCCGTTTGTCCAGCTGCGAAGAAAATCTTCAATGTTTGTTTAATTCGAAAGTAAAACTCTTTGAATGTGCAAAGTAGAAACAATAATGGTCAGATTCTGCCCGCCGCCTGCAATAAAGGGGTTAAAATTTTGCATCCTGCGCAATGAATCAGTTGGCCCTTAAATTAATGTTGTGTTCCGTTGTCCTTTCCCCATCAGAGGGGATGGGGTTGGTTGCCCATGTTGCCATCATCTTGTGCTAAGTGTGAATCATAAACTGGTTATTGACTTTATAGATGCTGTTAGACTATTCACTATTCAAGTGGGAATTGTATTCTCTACGATGAGCTTGACTTAGATATGCTCTGATCCTCTAATAGTCTTCCTTAGTGGTTGTGCATGCTATTCTTCCTGTTGGGTTGAATACTTTTCTTTCAGCAATGATGCTGACATGGTTGATAAACCAAAGAAGGCTGCGGCTGGTAGAAAAGATAGGCACAACCACAATATTATGTTGGCAGTGCTTTTTGATCTATTTCCTTTAGTGTATTGTATAATGCCAGGAGTTACTAATGCCTTTTCATTTGCATATTCTGTTCTGTTGCTACCAGACTTGCTTTGAAGATCTTGATCACCACAAGAGATTTGGTGCATTTCCGGTTATTGAACTTGTTCCACTGGACATGTCCTTTCGCAGTATAGTCCGTGATGTTAGGGAAAGCTTTGGTAGCTTATCAAGACGAAGCTTTGAGGTTAGGATTTCTGGTTTGCCTGGTCTGTCCGGTCACCATAGAGGGAAATCTGTTGGATCTCTGGTCGACAGACCTGTAGTAGTTGATCAAAGCAGGTGGGTTGGTCTTCCTCATGAATTGCTTCGAGATGTAATGAAAAGGCTTGAGGAAGGGGAGAGCAATTGGCCAGCCCGGAAAAATGTTGTTGCTTGCGCAGCAGTCTGTGGAACATGGAGAGAGATATGCAAGGATATAGTGCTGAGTCCGGAGTTTTGCGGGAAGCTCACTTTTCCAGTATCACTTAAACAGGTAACGACTGAATTCAGTACCAGGGGTGGAAAGTTGCAGAACTCTGTTATTGAATATCTATTTTGCAGCCACTATTTTCGTGTTACTTAATTACTGTACTTATATTCTCAAACAGTTGGAATAAATAAACGATTGTGCTGCCCAAAATATTAGGAACCAAGATACTACTTTTGCATATACCTGATATTATTCACCACTCTGTGTTTACCAAATACTTGTCAGTACATGATTCTCCATGCATAGTTTCTCATTGTTCCTTAAATGAATAATCACCTCACCCAAGCCCCAATTCTTCAAGTGGTTAGCCCAGAAGAAATCGTTTAATCTTGTCATGTGGGGCAGCCGGGGGTTGCATGGTGACCGCGTGCATTGGGAAGCTGCATGGTGACCTAGTCCAGCCGAATGACTAGTGGCAGCGGAAGGCTGTTCTCAATTTGGGCTGCATGGTGGTCGCTTCCAGCCGGGGGATTAGTGGCAGCAAAATGTGTCCTCAATTGAGGAGTCTTTCCATCTTAGCTGACTAGGAGGCTGGCGCCTATTTACATCTTGTACTCGGAACAATTGGAAATCAAGCAATAATCATACAATTCTACTCCCAGTCTCCTTTCAACTTAGGGGCAGAGGGGAAATACATCTCCCGAACCATCCAGTTCCCTCCACGCCCGACTTTGCACGGCCATCTTCTTGGCAATGGTTATCCCTAATTCCCTATCCCCAAATGAACTAAGGTTCATAGCAGTCTAGTTAGCTTTTTGTGGGACTATTGGTCAAGTGGAAAATAGGAATAAATGGTTGTTATAATCTTGATTTTTGAGGCATCACTCAGATGTCCAGGTATGACACCAACACCACAAGATCCTAGTCGGCTAGTCGCTACGTGTGTCCCCAACGCCACAGGATGCCACAATACCTAAAAACCATGGTTACAATGCTCAAGTACTGACTTGTAGCAATTTTGTCGCTTTGCAATTGAGAAGTAGAGATCAGTTTCTGCAGTATAATATATATGTCCCCTTTTGCACCCATGTAACTTGGTTTTTCATGTACAGCGGGACCAAGAAATGGAATAATTCAGTGTTTTATAAAAAGGGACAAATCAACGTCAACTTATTATCTGTACCTATGTCTTAGCCCTGGTAAGTATAAAACATGCACTCTGTTTTTGTCATTATATCCCTTCTGAACGATCCCATGTAAATTTGGAAGTTTGTCATGAATCTGCAAACTATATTGTATATTGTCACCTTTATGGCTTTATATGAATAGGGGAATATGTTTAGGTTAATTCCATAACCACCTTTACTCTAATGATTTTCCAAATCAGATTTGGTTGAGAACCAAATGTGTTGCTTCCTTTGGCTTTTGGAATATGTTTCAGTCCTTTAAAATTCAGGAATATTAGATATGAACAAAGTGACCTAGAAATAGAGCAGTATCAGATTTTGTTTCCCACTACCCCTTGTAACAAGAGGAGTTTTTTGAATGCAAAAGATTTAACTGATACTAGAAGAAGTTGTAATTTTGTGTGTGACATATGCATGCAAATATACAGTTTCTTGTTCTGTTGGTGCTTCGTCTCAGTGATGTAACATTGATGATGATAGTAAATTAAAGAAGGATTAGACTTGCTCTTTGGTACCCTTAGTGAGATCCGATAAACTGTTATCACAAAATAACTTTGCTTAATGCTTCAATGGTTTGGATTTTAGCTGTCCTCAGCGAGGAAGGAAAATTTCTGCTAGCAGCTAAGAGGATTCGTCGTACAACATATACTGAGTACATCATTTCTGTGGATCCTAAAAAAATATATCACGATCAAGTAATGGCTATGTTGGAAAAATGAGGTGAAGTATCTTGACTACACTGTTTCTATCTAACCTCAAATTATTTGTTAGTTTTGTGCGGTGTTTTCTGTTTGGACCTGACATTGTTGTTTCAACAGGTCAAATTTTGTTGGCACTAAATTCATCGTGTATGACACTCAAACACCACACAATGCTGGGAGCCTTGTCTCGCGTGAGCGTGGGAGCCGCAGAATCTCTTCTAGGAGGGTTTCCCCAAAGTACCCACTGCTAGCTACCCCATTGCCCAGGTGAAGTATGAGCTAAACCTGCTTGGCACAAGGGGGCCCAGGCGTATGAATTGCACGATGCATTCCATCCCAGCCTCAGCGCTAGACCCTGAAGGCATGGTGCCTGGCCAACCCAAGCAGCTCTTCGTCCCTGGCACATCTTCCTTTGAAGAATCCTTTCGCAGTGCAAACACCTCTTCCAGCTCAAGGTTCTCGGTTACAGACCGCTCCTTGGACTTCAGCTCCTCGCGCTTCTCAGAGATAAGCGGATTGGCTCAGCAAGATGAGGACAGTGGCCAGGCTAAGGAGAAGCCTTTGGTTCTCCGCAATAAGGAGCCAAGGTGGCATGAGCAGCTGCAGTGTTGGTGCCTCAACTTCCGTGGTCGGGGTGACCGTGGCTTCCGTGAAGAACTTCCAGTTGATAGCTGCACCACAACTAGATTCTGAATCGTCACAGCAAGCTCAGCAGCAAACCCAGCCTTCAAATTCATCTTCGGTGCCAGATCATGAAAAAGTGATTCTGCAGTTCGGTAAGGTTGCCAAGGACATGTTCACGATGGACTACCGGTACCCGCTCTCTGCATTCCAGGCCTTCACCATCTGTTTGACCAGCTTCGACAGCAAGCTGGCTTGTGAATAGATTATAGATAAAGAACAGGGCTGCATGTAGATTGTGTCTCTGTGCAATAAGTATTTATAGTGTGCGTGCTGGTGTGGTTTATTGCCGTGTTGATTTAGTCATTTGTTCGCTTTAATGTGACTTGTCAAAGGCTCAAAGCTAAGAATCGGCAGTAGTAATGAGCTGCAGTTGTTTATTACACTTTCACGTCTGTAGCTTGGTATCGCAAAATGTTCAGATATGAAGTTTCAATACCTTGTTTTAGCCTTTAAATATGTTTCTTTTATCATCGATAAATCATATAACTATAATATGTAGCTTCATGAAGAATTCGCATGATCTCTTTCAACAACAAAGGATCGAGCATTCACCAAATGATGTGCATGGTTCTAGAAAAGACAAGCTACAGCCCATCCCCAGTTTACATTTCAGTGGTCATATCATATTGCTATGAAACTTATGTACAATTGTGAATCAATAGCCTTAACACACCAGAAGAATCTCAAACAATTCCTAGAATCTTTTAGAACCTCCATAACCGCATAAACCGGAGTCTTTTACACACATAATCCTATGATTGATCAAGCAACAGCCTAAAATCCTGAAAGCTGATGGCAAAGGACATATGCCTTCAAATCCAACCATTCACAGCCCTGATGAATAACTTGGTGCCTGCAATATGGAAATGCAGAAAGACCAACTTTTTCCAAGAATAGGCACATTCATATACCATCAGCAAAGTTCGTCTGGGTGTTGTTTTTGCTCAGGAGATGAAGGTTGTGCAACGTTACTAACCGACAAGTCCAGATCCTTATCTTCGCTAAAGATCTCTGTCTTAGTTCTGGTAACAGGAATCTCAGTCTCTGAATCTGGCTTAGTTCTGGTAACAGGAATCTCAGTCTCTGAATCTGGCGTGCGATATTTAATACCATTGCTTCCAGGCTCCAATTCTTCATTGCTGAGTTCATCTGTCCTGTACCCTGTGGTCTTGAGGATGCCAAGACCCATTTCTAGATCATCCTCAACCTTTGCTCGTGGACGGTGGGGTGCCTCATCTTGTATATTGGAAGGGCTGGTCTGTGGCTGTGCTACCTCTTGTTCTTCTTGAACAATAGCTCTTAGGTTGATCTTAGAAGGCTTCCTTTTTGTGCACAAAACCTCATGGCAGTTGCGCACACAACCACGGTCATACACGTTTGGTTGGTTGTTGTACTTGTACTTGATATTCTCATATGTTGTCTTCAAAAAAGGAAGAACAAATTTTGTTCAGTAAAATAAAACAGTAGTTGTTTAGCAAGTAGCTTATATAATATATGGTACATACTGACGCACTATTTTTTTTTGATTTCCAACTAAAAAATTAGGATACTTTTTTTGGTGGTATTGCTGTGTTCATTTTATTATTTCAATATGGTAGGTTAAAGTCCATTCCTTTTATTTGGTAAAAAAGCTTTAGGCATTATGCCTTGAGATTTGCTTGGAGGGCTAACCTTGTTTGTTGCAATAAGGTAAGAATGGAACCCAGTGAGACCACCAACGAACCAGAAGCAAATAAAACAATATGCCATGACTGCCAATGAAGCTGGATATTCTTTAATGGCTTTCCCCACCGAATAATGATCCCTATTCATGAGAAGCCTGATGTGCAATCCACACATTGCACATACATAGATACAAAGCACTGCCGCTGAAGAAACAAAACAGAAGAAGTACCTGTAATTTTCGCTGCAAAGGAAAATGAAAGCAGATAAGCCTAGGCTGTTTTATAGGAACAGCTGTCAGCCGGTAAAATTTTTAAAATGAATAAAAAAACCTTTTTTTTTTTTTTTTTGCAAAGAGAATCCGTAATTTGTTCTCTGAGAAAATAAGGAAATCAACATAACTGACCCCTCCAATACATTGCCCAACCCAGGGGCAGTGATGATCAAAGCGCTCGACACAGTTATCACATTTGGAGCAGTGGGAGCAGCGAGGAGGACGATATATCATGCAAGTTTCACAGTATTTCACTTTCACAGGCATGCCATTGACCATAACCTCTTTTTACTCGAGGGAACTGAAGAGCATGTGGAGCTGAAGCATCATAAGAGAACTCTTCCACAGGTGGGTGTGAATTTCGTGGTACAATACCTGGATCTTGAGATGAGGTAAGGAAGAGCAGTAACAGTACCTAACAATCAGGTTTTGCAGAGAAGGGTGCTATGATTTTGGTGCTACATACATAAAAAAGTAGGAAATAGATAGTGCAGTAACAAGTTCCACATTGCTCAAAGAGAACATAAATTTTGGAGAACAGATGCTTATAGAACATATTTAGTATGCAGGAGCAGATATGATTATAAAGCAATTTAATTGGGATTCCTCATAGTTTTACTCTTCAAAAAAATTTTAAAAAAGATGTACAAGAACCAAGTATGTCTGGTGGTGGGATGGTTAATGAGAGGGATTTAATTAAGGCTGCAGTATAGCACTGTTAGTTGGTACTAACCAAAAAGAAAAAAGATTACCACATATTGTTTGTTTCATGACTATAATGATGTCAACTATACCATACTTGTAGAAACTACAGAAAATTTTTAAAGCATGTACACCTGTCTCTGTGGGATTAATTAAATTTCGGTTTTGTTTTTAGAAAGCACCATCAAATTTCACTATATCAATATGAATCATATGATATGCTATTTGTAGTCATATTAGGAAAATTTGTCCAATTGAATTTGAATGTACTGGGTGCATAATAGGAAATCTTATGCAGTCACGTTACTGTGAATTGTGAATGAGAAGTAAATAGGCAAAGAATGGGTACTCACATAAATGGTAAGGCATATGGTGACAGCAAGAATTGCGTATCCTGCATTATACGCAGGGAAGATGTGTATGAGATGCCTGGCCACAAAGACACAGAAGATAGCGACAGGGATGGCGATTAGAGCGAAGGAAATCAGTGTGGCCTTGGCATCTGGTCCAAAGATCAACCTTCCACCACATAGTATTATCTGAGCAAATAGAAACAAAATACTGAAACTCTGACAAAGTATATAACAGAAGCTAGTGAATGAAATGAAGACAGACGAGCAGCAGCAGAATACATTGTCAAAGATTGTGTAGTTCAACATTGGTAGTAACATGTTAGCTTGTTGATGAGGCATCAAAAAGACTACATTTACAACTATCACGAGCCCTTCCATTACTTGTGGATTAGCTGCGCACTGATAAGTAAGAAAAGGCAAAACACAGAATGGTGAGGTGTTGGACCTACCTACCACACTACCCATATCATGGAATACCTACCACTACCAGGTGTTGGGATGGGATTATCTTATTAGGGGTAAACAAAACAATCCATGCCAGGCCCAGGGGAAGGTTATGGTTAACATAGGCTGGCAAGGTGTGCCCAAATCTACCGTGGATAGTAGTTTATTCATCCATCCATCCATCCATCCATTCACTGGAGTATGCAAAACAGTACTGTAATTAAGGGGATAAATAAACAAATGAGAAACCGGAATGGATCAACAATTAACTAGGTAGACAATCCCGGCATATAGGTGTCCCGTCCGTGCAGCTGCTTGCTAGTCATCTTATCGAGCACACGATAGAAGCCCACAGCTTGTTGTATACACACAGAGCGGCAGTCACATGGGCCGCCGGATGCAAGCAAGAAACTAACGAGAAACTAGCACATCCTCGATGCGTGCGTGGAATATATCCAAAATCAAGAAAGGACTAAGGAGGATCCAAGCCAAGAAAGAAGGTCGTGTCGACTCGGTACTAGGTAGGTGGGAAGAGAAGGAGGGAGGGGGAGGAGATTGGCTCACGTTTTTGCCTTTCCAGACTTGGTACACCCGGCGCTGCTTGTGCTTGGGCGCCGCCATGGCCGGCGGCTCAGCGCTCTTGTTGCGGCGGTTTGTGAGTCTTTGCTTGCTATTTGGAATTGGATCGAGGAGCCTGCTCTTCCTATCTTGTACTATCTATGGGCAACAACCACATCACATCGGTCCGGATTGGATTGGAAGCAGGGGAAACAGGAACAGGATGGTGCGTCCCGAATCGAAACAGCTGGTGGGTGGGCTATGTTGTTGCTCTCGCTGCTGCTGGGGCTTTCCCTTGCAGGCTGTAGTAGACAGACAGAGACTATCTATCCCAGAAAGGAAGCAGTGGTGGAGATGGAATCAACGAGAGTGGGTGACCTAGCGCAGCGATTTTAGGCTGGCAATGACCAATATGGGAGGTATGGCAATCGTCTCGTCGGCGGCGGCGGAAGACGAAACAAGGAAAGGAGGGTATCGTATTCGATTCCCTCCCCACCCCGGTTCCTCTGTTTCTTCAGGCAGGGCAGGGGAGGCAACCAAACGAAACCGTGTTTCTGCGCTCCTGCCGGATGAATCGTGTCGTGTCCCCTTGTCCTCCCCTGCTGCTGCCCACCTTTTCTAACATATGAGTATCCGTTAGATTTCAGTCCAGGTGAATTAATTTCAGCAAAAATAACCTAAACTAGATCAATCAAGTGCCTGACGATGCACACTATCAATCAATAACTTATCTAAAATTCTTGTAGGCCCTTAAGTATCATTGCGTCATAGTATGATTATAGTTGAGTTATTGTGGCTGATATATCTGTCACCCTTTGTGTTTCCTGTATGTACGGCTAGCTAGTGTCAGTGGACCATGCAATTGGCCCCAATTGCATTGCATTTGCAGCACCGAGGAATTCAATGTGTGTTTTGTACCTTTGAATCAATTCAGATCCATTCTTGGGAGACTCACATCGCAGGCTATCGTCTGATCCCCAATCTACCATTTATTACCTCGGGTATTATGGACTTGGAGTCTAAATAAGACTTGGACTCTTAGGACATGTACAACCCGTCGTCTCAGCCCGTCTGTATCTTGCCAATTTTGCAATTCGCCCCCTGCCTCAGCCTTCAGACGCCGCGCTCGTCGCCTCGCCAAAGGACGGCTCCGTCCCGTTCCCCAACGTCCTGCAGACGACCGAGCTCCGCGTTGTACCGCGCGTCTTCTCCAGTCGACGGCCGCCGGATCCCCGTGCGCCCGCGCTCTCCACTCTCCCCAATTTCTCCGCACGCGCGGTTGTTCCCCCGCCAAAACCACCGTTTGCCAAGCCCGACATCTGCTTTTCCCCTCGCCTCGCCTCGCTGGTGCCGAGCTTTTCCTGTGCTCTTCTCGCCGGAGTAGGTTGCGGCGAGATGTCCACCGCCGGCGCAGCTCGGAGGAAAAACGGATCGACAAAACCGGCGGCGACGGACCCAGCCGTACCCTAGGTCGCGGTGTCGGGGTGACGGCGGCGGCGGCAGGTCGTGGTGGCAGCAGTCGTGGTGTTGGTTTACCACCGCCGCCCCGTTCACAAGGATATGGTGGAGTGGCAGCGACGACCCTCCCGGCGACGGCACCATTCATCTCCCTCATGGTAATATTTTTTGTCTTGCTAATTTGGTTTGTGCTGTGAAGGGGAATGTCGTTGTGTTAGCAATCTCTTGAGCGGCAGATGAAGATGCCTTTTTCTGAATGTATGGAGCTATCTGAATGTCCATCGATTTGTTTCCTGAGAGTTCAGCTATCTCAATGTCCATCGATTGTTTTCCTGAATGTTCAGCTATCTGAACTATAACTGTGTTATTGCTGATTGTTCGACCTGCATATGATTAGGATAGCTGCAGGCATATATTTTTCTGAAGGCATAATATTCAGATTGTACTGCATCTATGGTTGGATTGATACATGACATTGCAGAGAGTAATTTAGATGTGCTAGGTTGCTTGTCAATGAAGTTGTGGCCATCAGGCTTTCTGTTCATGGTTTCTAGATATAGCGAGTTAGTATGATGAAGTGCCTTGGCCCTTTTCCCTGAAACTGATTGAAAAGGTAAGTTCAATCTTCTCTGCGTACTCGTTTCTGATTTCAAGTCCTATGTTGTCTAATTATTTGTAAACACTTGTTGTGCATCAGTTTGGTCGAACTATATATTGAAACTAAACTATTTGTGCACCGGTGGACCTTGCTGGAGTTCGGTTAAACAAGCTGGAGTGGTATCTGAATGTTAGTGAACTGCTTCGGTGTGTGTGAAGTGAAGGCAGTGCGATGCCTGAATGCTACCTTGTACGTGTTTAGCTACTGAACTACTATCTGAATGTTACTGAATGCTACCTGGTACTGAATGTTACTGAATGCTATCTGAATATCCCACTGGTGCTCCACTATATGAATGTGAACGCGATTGTGCTCCACTAGTATAATATAATATAATTATTATATTAATGGTTCCTAAAAAATATTGTAATCATGCTATCATTTTACATTCATATTATTCTATCAAATAGCCACACAATAATATACACAAATACATTTGTAGTTGATCTTAAGCTCCACGCAAAGCATTAAATAGCTTATAGGCGGACTCTCATGCGTGGGTTGTATGAGCTATGCGTGCATCCGCCCGCATGATAAATTCGAGGTTATGCAGACGACCCGCCGATGCGTGGGTTGTACATGCCCCTTAGCTTTTTCCCATAAATACACCGCCACATCATCAAAATACAATAAATATGGAGGTAATAAATAAGCTTAGACTCTATCATAGAGTCTGCATTGTGAGTGCCCTCACTCAGCTAGTGCCGTACTCCCTCCGTCACTAAAAGATTGTCACCACGCTTCGAGAAGTAAATGCTTAAGCAATTATATATTAAAATATATAAATATTTATGCTAAGTAATTATCATCATCGGAAAGATCTTTAACTCTAGTTTTTAACAAATTTATTTGAAGATTTAAATGTTGCACATATTTTTTATAAATCGAGTCAAACTTACGGTGACGCATCCCACGGCGACTTTCTTTTAGGGACGGAAGTAGTGCATTATTTGGTAAGTTTTTTTTTTTTTATTTGCATGGGATGTAAGTATAGGTGGAAGTTGAATGTCTACGATGTCCAATGGATACCCTCTAGTTTAAAAAAAAAAGAAAGAGACGGCCGCCACCAAAATTTGAATTCCTAGTTCATTTGCTAAAATCAATGGATGTCAAAAAGACAGATATATTATTTATGATGATGTAATTATAACTACTATGTCGGACTGGGACACACTATTTACTAATTCAGGAGATGGCCCATGGTAATGCAAAACGGCCCTATCCTCTTCGTTCATCAGAAATAAAAAAAATAAAAATAAAAATGAGAAGAAGAAGAAGAGCCAGCCCAGCCCAGCTCAGCCCATGGTGCTTCCCTTTCCTTTCTACCACGAGATGCATTGCTTATAACCAGCTTGGCTAGTTGCAGACTGTCTCCTCTCTTTAGCTCTGCCAGGCCTGAGGACTGCTTCGTGCCCACCAGCGTCGTTTTTTCCATTAGTAGTATTAGTATAGGAGGTGTTTAGTTGGTGAAATATTTTTAGTTCGACTACTATAGCACTTTTCATTTGTATTTGATAATTATTATTGTCCTATCATGTACTAACTAGGCTCAAAAGATTCGTCTCGTATTTTCAGCCAAACTATGCAGTTTGTTTTTTGTTTACCTATATTTAATGCTCTATGCATGCCACAAGAGATTCGATGTGACAGACACTATAGCACTTTTTGGGATCACTTTTCAGAAAGTGACTTAGACCCTATTTGGATTGTCACCCCTTATTTTAGTTACTTTATTTAAAGGGTGACTAAATATAAAAGTTGGGGCACCCTAGCTTTTAGTGACTAATTTTAGTCACGCAGTGACTAGTTCTAGTCACCCCAATCCAACCAACCTCTTACTTGAGCAACTTCAACGGTTTCCAATACATGACTTCCAATAACCAAATTTGCGCCCACCTGGAACATTTAGTTGGCCCGATAGTTGATCTATTCTTTCGCGGCGGCATGGTCCTCTCCTTGTGCGATTTAAAATTGAGCGCGGAATTTACGTAGTAATTGGTCGCTTGCTAGAGTAGTACACGAAATTCATCGACTGCACTTTTGGGGACGCCTCCATCCGTCGCCCATCTCTATGTCGCGCCGCCAGGATAGGGGCCTGGCACATCAAGGGTGCGCCACCGGGGAGGATCGGCAGGCTGCCATTGGCACCACCGTTGGGAAGGAAAACCGCCGCCGCTAAGAGTGACCACCGCCGCCGCTCCGTCCCGAGGACGCCGCCGTGCCTAGGAGAGGTGGCGCTGCCCCACGTGGAGACGCCGCTCGACCACTAGCCGCCGCTGCAGCCATCATGCTGAGGCTGCACGAATCCATTGGGAGCACACCGCCATCGACAGGCATGGAGAGGACCGCGGTCGTTGGGGGATTAGGCAAAGCCACAGTGGCATTGAATAGAAGGGTAGTGATGAATAAATGCTGGCAAAATTTAAGAGAATCGATGGTTTCATACCTAAGGTTGACCGACGACAAGGGTTCTCTTGACGGACACACGTGATTGGCGGCCGCGAAACTTCACCGTCGCGCGAAGCTGGATGCGCGTGGGATAGGCGCGCGACGGGAGTGCGGGAATATACACACGATTGGGGGAGGGGGAGTTTTCCAAGTGGCCAAAGATTGGGAGCAAGTATTGGAAACTATTGGAGCAATGCTTTTCATTTCCCCCCCAAATCCAAGGATTGAGAGCTCATATAGGAAACTGTTGGAGTTGCTTTGCGATTGACTACAAGTAGTATTGATGATCGAAAGTCTAAATGAGGCTACTTTGCTATCTTCCTTGGCTGAAATCAGCTCGCCTTGTTGAACAAAAACAAGCTACTCCCTCCGTTTCAAATTATAAGTCGATTTGACTTTTTAGATTATTTATTTTATTTTACTATGTGTATCTAGATACACAACAAAATAAATGTAATAAAAAGTTAAAATGATTTATAATTTTGAATGGAGGAGTCCTATTTTAATTTCAGTTATAGAAGAGCATTTTGCTTCAAACAAATTCAGAGAATTATTATAAGAGTCAAAAGTCTACTAGCCATTAGTGTGAAGATGCATACGACTTGCTAATCTCAAACCGTGTCCGGGCAGCAACAGGTATCTGAAATTTTCCCGCTTGCAGCTGCAGGCCGTAAGCTGCTCTCGGCCTTCGGATATCCGGCCGAGGAGCCCACGCGCCTCACCTTTGGTGAGGACAATGGTGGAAGATCAAGTTGGTTACGACCGTCTTAACTGGTGTGGATGTGAAGAAGCGGCGTACTTCTTCCGACCACGACGACGACAATCTGCAGCAGCTCCAGATGATCATGCACAATTCAATACGCCACGTCTCTGATTCAATCGATGGCAGCATTCAGCTAGTCTTCTAGTTGATTTTTATTATTTTATTTAGGATTTCATTTAATTTGGATTTGGATGCTCATGCTCTGTAAGTCATCAGTGTGTGTCCTAGCTACTTTATCGAGCATCAGTGTATGTTCGATATATCCGATCCCCGAGTGTTATTTGTTATTACCGAGTTGGTACGCTATCAATATTGTCTAGCAACGAAGCTACAGTTATGTCCGATTCATACCATCTATATACGTGATGAAATTTTCTATAATAATTGGGGAAAAATTCAATGGCTCAAATCGTCCGAGGCCGATCCGATCCGACGGCTACAAAGGCTGTAGGCAATGAGAGACAAAGGCATGGAGGCAAAATTGCCTCATTTGTTGTGTCTATGACGAGTGGGCCATAGGAGCAAAAATTGCCTCTCATTGCCTTCACGAAATAAAGGGATTAAGAATGAGCGGTAATTGCATTCTCGTTATTCATTTTTTGGTGAAGGGTAAAATGGTAACTCCATTAACACAAAAATATTGTTTTGCCTAGTATAGTTAGGTCGATAATACAGCTACTATAGTTAGTTGGAATTTTTTTTTCAATAACTCCTCCTCGTTCTAGGGTTTCTCCTTTCGGCAAGTCGGCGGCACCGGTGGTTGGGGGATCGCCGCCGCCCGCTGATCCGCCGGGCGTGGGGCTTGGAGGCGTCCCGCGAGAGGGCTTGGGGAGTAGTAGAGAGGCGGCCGCCGCCGGTGTCGTCGCCCGTCGCCCGGCGCGGGGCGGAGCTCTGCGGGCTATCGGTGTGTGGGGTTCGTCTAGACACCGCGAAATGCCGCCTCCGCTGCGATTCTCCTCCCCACAGGTGCCCCTTGGTCTCCCTCGCCGCTGTCCACGACCGGGCGAGGCGGACGCCCTCCCGGCCCTAGGGCAGCTGGCGGCGGCTGCGGGCGCCTTGGCCGGCGAGGGATCCGCGCCGCCCTTGGTTCGGCGGGCGGCCGGCGCCAGCGTCGTCGTGGGCGAAGTTCATCGGCGCTAAGCAGCGTCTTGCCCGGTGGCGGTGGTGGCGCCTCGAGGATGGCGACGAGGCTAGGGATGGGGCCGCCGCACGAGGGGGGGGAACGGGACCCGCCGTCTCCAGCGCCGAGCTTTGAGTTGTACCACTGGGGGCGTAGGCTTGTTTGATCTGTGATTCCGACCCTTTCTAGTCTACTCTGAGTAATCACATTATTATATATTATATCGTGGGCAAGAATGCTAGAAAGCACACAAATATATCACGGAAGGTCATATGAAGAAATACTACAAGATAATCAAAATAGCAGTGAAAGCAACAAATATCAAAAAATTTATCGACGGAAGAATAATCGGAAATTTGCACCGAATGTCCGCCTTCCCACACTCGACACCGACTTCGATCCTATAATTACAGCGGAGATCGTGCCTTCAAATCCCGTTTGCGAGTTACCCCATATTTTTATCCGGGACGGCGCAACCGGGCGCGATGGTAGCTCTCCGTGGTTTTTCACGGGCTAAGCGGGCCAGCGCATGCTGGCCTTGTGGGGCAGGCTCGGCGATTGGGCCTGCGAGGCGAATGGTTATCTTTATGTCAAATAAATTAGCTCTCCGCTCTTAACATATGTACTTCAACAGCCCAATGGTTAGACCATTTGATTGTGAAACATTGGCACCTAGGTTGAAACCTATCGTCTCTAAATTATTTTGGGCCGGTGTTTGGATTGATTGAATTTTTTTTTGTTTTTTTTTTTTCTATATGTTTATTATTATTTTTTGCAAATTTTTTTGCGTAGACACTCAATTTAGCTCCATAAACATACTAGTTAAGTTTGAGATGATTTGGAGATTGTGGTGATACATATATGTGATGACATCACGTCACATAGTCACATTGGTCGTAGTGAGACATGTATGTCTTTGTGAGGATGTGCACCCACCACTTTTGTCAGAATCTGTTGTAACTTTTTTTTCTCATTACTAAACCCTAAACCCAAGAGCTGCGGCTCAAACTATGGAGGCTAACTATTATGCTATTCAAGAGTATTCGGTGGTAGGGTAGCGCTGTTCTGTTTTTAGCCTTACTTATTCTCGAAAAGTAAAAATCAAGGAACCGGCGATCCTAATTTTTCGGGAGGAGGAAAATTACGGGGAACCGGCGATCCTAAACTTATTTCGCGATCGCGGCAGGTTCCCTCCTCCCGAAATTCTCTGGCGGCGGCGGCGGTTTCCCTCCTCCCAAAATTTTTTTGCCATGACTAAGTTTCTCTGGCGATTTTTTTTTGCCGTGACCAGTACTGAGAACCGAGCAACCGCAAACTTGCTCTAGCATTTTCTGGATTCAGTAATACCAAACTGATGGACAAAATGGGACTATGTAGTGCTGGACTCTGGGCAAAGGTCAAGAATTTACATAGCATCTATGAAATTCCGAACTGTGTTGCCGATCTCAAGAAATGAATATATACAGATAAGAGAATAATAAGTAAGAAACAAAGAAGAGAATCACTGGCTCACATTGGCACTGGGATTGCACTACCCGTTCACAGTAATTTACACCATGTATTTATCATCTTATATTATGTATCCTATTGTTTGCAAATGTCTTGATTCGATTGATCGAATTCAAGCCTTGAAACTCAGCTGTTTCTGAAGTTAGACTGAACAGAAACCTTGGCTCTGTCGCTCACGAAGGCAAGCAAACTTTGGAAAAGGAGACGGAAAAACTGGCAACAAATTCCGGTGTCTACACTTGGATGAAGGAGTGGCAGGGCACCCCCATGAGCTGCGCCAAGGTGGTTGACCTGAGCTTCCTCTCCTTGACGGCCAGGTCCTCCAGGAGCAGCACCTTGTCCTTGTCCTGGACGCCCACCATGTGCAGGTGCTCGCAGTCGTCCCTCTCCTTGCCCTTGTACAGTATCCTCTGCTCCCTGGGCCACAGCCCGGTCACCAGCGACAGCATCACCTTCAGGTCGCCTGCATTGTCGTCAGCATAATTTTTAAAACACATCTTAAGACAAAAGAAATGGTAAATAACAGACAATATTGGCCATGTCTAATTTGGAATGCAGCAGAGGGACATGCATTGGGTATTGTCATTGATTAGCAAATCAAATTGCACAATTCAGTACTATTTCAGTACACCTGTTAACAACATGTATTTCCAATTACTAGTGCAAACCAAAAAGAGCCCTTGGCACTATGTTCGTCAGGCTGCAGCCTTCATTCTATAGTAAGCATATCAAGGAAGTACTGGAGTACACGAAAATTCTTGTACAATAATCTTGTCCAGTACTGAAAGAACTATGAGAGCATATGCAGACTTTTTGTAACACTGGCGATATGCACTCAATTTTTTCAATGATGGTATCATGGTATAAGCAGCTTGAAACACACATTAATCGTCTTAATAAACAGATAGAAATAGCTAAGCATGTAGAAATGGTATGACATAATGTTCTTTAGATTAAGCAATGCACCCCAGTTCAGGAGATCCCATGCTACAGACAAGAATGAATTCAGAGACCCTTTACAGCGAAAACACCTTATTTCAGTATCTAGCACAATTAGCTTGATTGGGTGTGCAGTACAGATTTTTGTCAAATGAAATATTTATTTGATGCCTGCAGCCAATAACCTGTACCAGTATTGTTTAGTGGTTAGTAGGCTTGGTATTGTAAGTCCAAGATTCAGTTTCAGAGTGTACTACTACTGAGGGAAATATCATGGCAATAATCCATTTTCCTACGGGCAATGCTTCTAAGTAGCACAACTGTTAAGGTGCTGGTCAGCTATGCCAGAAAAATATTTGCTCATTCACAGTCCAGACTTCAGAGAATTAGAAGGTTAGGTCCCTCTGCCCAAGAAGGGGCAAAATACAGGCCACCAACTGAATAACAATACGAAATTGTATAGGTTCAATAGGATTATATAACAACAGTGCTGATGGTATAGTATAAAAGCATAGAGAAATTTTTAACATAACACCAATGGTACCCCTCTAATTGAGTTGCAATTCATCAACTAGTTTCCCCTTTTCCAGACATGAACAACACCAATGTATAGACCACAGTCCATAGAAAAGGGGACCACTCTTGGATTGTCACAAATGTAACCAAACTACCAGATTTGCTATAGAATCAACTAAGCAATGTACTCCAAAATCGCTAACCAAGTGTTGAAAGTAACTACTTAGGAAAAAGACGTGTCTCACTGCATCATTCCAACCGGAGTAATCGAATTCAAAAAAGTGCAGAGGATACGAACCTTGGCCTTCTTCGATGGGAGATCGATAGGAGCCGGATCAGAGAGTTCACAGGGACAGGGACGAGGGGCAACCCGACGACGCCTGTAACGACGGGACGGGCCGGGGCACCGGTGTGATCAGTGGTCGACCTCGGCGACGGCGGATCGACCCTCGCGTCAGCCTGGAGCACCGGGAAGGAGGGCGAGCGCCGGAGAGGGCAGGCCAGCGATGGCGGCGAGGTAGAGACGACGGCGGGTCACCGGCGGCCGACTGCAAGGGAGAGGGCGAGGTGATGGCGGAGCACGGGCGAGGGCTGGGAGGAGGAGCGGCGAGGTCCTGAGGGCCACGGCGACGGCGACGGCGAGGGTGGGACGGCGCCGGCACAAGGCGGGAGGGGCGACCCAGCGATGGCGGCGAAGGGGACCTGCGTCGGGATCTCGGCTGGGGGTCGCGGTCGGGCAGGGGATGCGTCGTTCCTGGGGGTACGGGGGTGAGGGAGCGGGTTAGATGTCACAATGATTACCCTTTCAGTTGAAAAAAACAATTTAAAAGCGATGGGAAGCGATAGGAAAGCAAAATCAAAGCAATCATGTAGAAGAGGCTCTCGTATGTGATAAGTAGCTAATTAATAAGCCGAACATGGCTCACGGTACTGTGAGGCGATTGCCGGCCTAAATTGGATATATTAACAAACAGAGGGAAGCTGACGTAATAAGAAAGCAATGCAATAAAAAGGATAGCATGTATTATATGCAGCACACAGCATATATACTACGTGATGATGAGTTCTGAGGCAGTATGCCGGGTCATCACACAGCTGAGGCTGCCAAATGCCAAGATGAACTCCTGGTACCTGTCACTGCCGTGTGTGGCATAAGCATTGCATCGTTGTCCTTGAAGACTTAGAACAAGTCAGTCAAACCGCACTGCCATATCTACCACGCGCAGATCGAAGAGGAAAGTAGTAGAGATACGGCCAGATGAAGAGCCAATCCCAAGTGCTAATTGAAGTCTTGTAATGCGTTCAAATATACATACAGCAGGTGGCAATGCAAGTAGCGCATCAGATGTGCTAATGGTCAAGTCCAAGCTCGAATAAATTACAACGGTCATCTATGTGAAAACCGCTGCGGGTGCCTGCCGGGTGGATGCATATGAGCCATGCTGATGCTCGGTAGTAGTTTGCATGATGTCGCTAGGGACGCAAGTTGACATGCACAGGGCACTTGGAAACTAAAATTTATCAAAGTACCAGGGCAAGGGGAGAGCCGGCGCCTCACCACGATAAGTTGAAGGCTGCCGAACAACTACTACTCGCCGGCCTGAACGACTCCTACTCGTCTCACGCTTGGAAATTTACCAAGGTACCTTGCTAGCTGTGTCTTTATATACTCCCTCCGTCCCAAATTGACTGCCGTTGGTTGGTTTCGTGCCACAACTTTGACTAAATTTATAGAAAATACGTGCAACATTTAAATATTTAAATAAATTTGATAAAAAACTAGACTTAAAAATCTTTCCAGTGATACTAATTACTTAGCATAAATATTTTATATTTTTTAATATATAATTGCCGGCAGTTTTTTTCGGGGAAGCGTAAAAGCGGCGGACATTTTTGGGACGGAGGGAGTATATTTGATCTACAGGAGGATCCTGGGCACATCAACAAGCTTAACACCACAACAATTAATAGCTAAACTGCTAATAAGATGCGCCCCTCCAGCTCCATCTCCATCATGAAAACAGTAGTGGCTAGCTTGCAACTACTAGTGCTGATGGTGGCGTTCATCTCCAGCGCTGGAGGATCATTGGCCGACGACGTGCATGGAAGAAGCAGGGCCGGAGGGAGCGGGGGGGTTATTGCATATACCTTCCGCTTCTTCGCTGTCTCACTGCCCCTCCAGCTGTGGTGATGTCAAGATCTCCTACCCGTTTGGGATTGGGGAGGGCTGCTTCCGCCAAGGCTTTGAGCTCACCTGCAACCGCACAACTGATCCACCCATGCTCTTGTTGGGAAACAGTACCATTACTCACATTGATTCTGAATATGTTACTAGTTATTATTATCTGCTTGCTCGTATTGGTTTCAACGTCACCATGAGCCGAGGTGTGGACACGTACAACGTGTCCTGGGTGACCCCTCATGACAATCTTATTATCTATGGTGGCTTCAACAATTTGTACGTTGTCGGCTGCAATGTTGATGTCGTCATGTTCGGTGACGGTATGATACCAGATCCAATTGGTTCTTGCACGAGTGTCTGCACATGAGATAGAGACCATGGAGACGATGAATCTTCAAGGCTCCTGTAGTGGGTTCGGCTGCTGCTCCATCCAGCTGGCAAGGGACTTGGCAGCCTTTACAGTCAAACTTGGCCGCCGCAAGGTTACAAGACCAGAGTTATTAGATGATGAAGAGATGATCTCCAACGTCAAGGTCTTCCTATCATTGGGTTATGCCTTTGCTATGGCCGACCTTTACACTAGTTGGGTGAATACAAGCAATGTCAATGGTGCATCCATTCAGATTGCAATCACGGATCAACCAAATTGTGAACGTGCCCAACTAAACAAGGATACTTATGCTTGTACAAATGAAAGCAACTGCATCAATCGACCATTTGGACGAGGCTACAATTGCAAGTGTCCCAATAATTACAATCAAGGCAACCCCTACATCGTAGATGGCTGCATCCAAGGTCCATAACTCGTTGCTTCTTATTCCCCTTCTTATTCTTTTTTTATAATAGTTCAATATATTTGAATGCAGATGAATACTACTTTTTTGGTCTCTCCCTGTGCCCTGTCAATATATGGTAGCTGAAAGTACTCGCCAGTTTTAAATGTCTGATGGTTTAATTGCACAACTTTAGAAAAAATGATCCCGTCCCCGCACTCGCAATATTTGTTGCCACAACTTCGGAAGAACTGTCAAAATGACGTATATATTTCAATGAAAGGAGACTTATTTAATATTTTAGATTTAGTCATCACTAGTCCATCAACCCGTGCTCTCGCATGGGTTAGAGTCTTAGAAGAAATTAACTAATAAAAAATTATATTAAAAAAATTTCTCTTCGCCATTGTTAAAAAAATAAGAGCTATATAATAGCCCGGTAATCTATAGTCTATATTCAGTTTTGATAATCTATCAATTATTGGTTTTTTAAGTACTTTTCATACAGTTTCATCGGTTTTTTTTATTTACGAAACACCTTTATCTCCAATATTATTTTGATTGTTTTTCCAAAAAATGCTTATTATTGCTTAGATACAACAACTATCATTTACAATGGTGATTATGGTCTACCAAATCTGAATGTTTTGGGGTTTTGTAAGAATTTTCAGTTCATGAGCAATAATTTGGTTAATCTTTTTTTTTTTTCAAGCTAGCACGGTTTGTGTCTAGTTAAAACATAAACTTGATGTATATAAACTCTTATCACTTTATATGATACCATAAAAGTCTATATTTTAACTTTCACTTTTTATCGCGTGTTAGCTTATAAATTCCAATGCTTATTGTATCTCTCATTTAATAGTGTTATTTGGATAATTCCAGGTCCATCCTAGGCTATCTAGTTCTTACAATGTCATAATTAATTGTTTCACCACACACCATGGTACTCATGATGTTGAATTTATTATATTGTATTAATACTTTTTATTAAACAAATAATCCTTGGAATTAATTACTAATATCATATTTTATAATGTTCCAATCAAACTGTTTAAACCCTTTTTCGTGATTACAACTTGCAAAGTGTAAATGTAAATTAAAAGTGCGTCGAAAACATTCTTTCATTCAATTGAAAATAAAAAAATATAGGTAGGGGATTCCCTACTGATTGGGTCAAAAAATGTAACTTGAAGTCAAGTGTGTCATTACTATATGAATTGAGTGATATTTTTCTCGCTTGATAACCTTAAAAAATATTATCATAATGTATACATGTTTCCTTGGTCCACGCAGTGTAACATAGCTTTTAGCATGGTTTCAACTTAATATGTACAGAATGTGTATTTCAAATAGCTTTGTGCATATATTGTGCTAATGGATGTTGAATTATTGTTCATAATAGCATATATTAGCATTTACATATGGATGTGAGATTTTTTTTTTTTTGTAACGACTGAGATGGATAATTAGGTACAAATTTATAGTTATATACTCCCTCTGTTTTACTAAAGAATGCAATTCTCGCATTTCGAGGAGTCAAAGAGTTAAACTTTGAAAAAATAATATGAAAAAAAGTATTAACAACAATGAGACAAAAGAAATACAATTAGATTATTTATGGAATATATTTTCATAATAAGTTTATTTAGAGACAAAAAATGGTAATACTATTTACTATAAACTTGGTCAAACTTGAGCCGGTTTGACCGAACAGGGAGAATTAGTTACAATACATTATCTTTCATGATGCCCGATATGGTATTTGTCCAAACTTAGGGATAATGGTGATTTATAAAAATAAATATTATGGATATAGTAAGTTATCTTTTACAATTGTGGAATTTTGTGTTTTTTCCATATAGGTTTTGTTTATAACTGCATGTATCATGGTCCCCTAATTTTCTAGCATCATTAAGATATAAACTTCAAGTAATCTAATGAAATTATATATTAAAGTGAGTTATGGTGAATAGGGATTATATCAAGATTTATTTATCAAAAGTAATTCAGGACTCTTGCTTATTTTTCAGAATTCTTTCCCTGGTCTCTCCTAAAGATTTAAGCAGTATTATACAACATAAGTACACGAAAAAGCAAAAAATAAATAAATTATAACCATGGGATTGCCAAATTTAAAACATCATAGGAGAGAAATTAAATTGTAAGCATGGGATCTGGCAAGAGGACGACACCTTTAGTAAGTATGGTCGTGCCAAGATTGATGTAGATATAGTGGACGCCAGACGTCGTAGCACCGACAGCCTGCATGTACAGCCGCCCATCTTGGATATACTTGCCGAGTACGGAGGCAGGACTCCTTACTCGCTTGCCCAGCATGGTTAATTTTTCATGCATGTCAGGCAGATGCATTGTGCATACACGCCGGCTTTGAGTTCTCACGCGCGCGCGTCCTATGGCCGCCCGACATCCTCTACCTCCTATCTTCACGTCATGGGCACGTCCGGCAGCGGCAGGCCGGAATACCACACCAGCTGTGTGACCCGCTCATATCAAGTTGCAATCGGCATGCCCGGCACCGGCAAGCCATCGATAGCCCTTGCTCCTTGTCCTGATCGTCATCTTGTGGCTCCTGATCTTAGTAGTCCTGATATAGATGAGGTGAGAGGCCGCTGCTGCTAGCTCTCCTCTAGATTGAACAATGTCGTTTTCTCTTTGGTGGTGAAGAAGCTAGCTAGGTGCCGCCAGGTTAGATTTGGGGAGGTGCGCACGGGCCTAGACCCCACGATATGGCACGGTGGTATGTAAACATAATGGATTTATTATTCTTTTTGTTCTTTCTTGGTACGTATTTGATTTATCTTTTCCTTCTTTTTATCTATGATAGAATGGCAGATTAGGTAATTTTCTAAAGAATAAAATAAATCCAATGGTTACATCTCACGAGAGCCTATAGATTTAACGGTTAGATGTTTCTAATTAATGTGAGAATTTGTAGCATTTATCTTTTTTTTTTAGCGTATGTGGTGAGAATTAACGTGGAGCCTCCGTTGGAGCCTCCAATTAGTAATATATAGTAAGATTCCTCAACATATTTTTGTTTGTCATGAAGCAGCTTACGATCCACTGCCCAAAGAGAATTGTATGAGATCATGTGGAAATGTGACAATTCCGTTCCCTTTTGGGATTGAAGAAGGGTGTTCTGCAAACAATTACTTTCAGCTCAACTGCACACCAAGTAATGTCACTGTTCTTGATCGTGGTTACGGACAATATCGCGTGACTAACATATCACTTCATGATGGGACTCTGGCTGTTAGCAACATGCTGAATGACACAACCTACAACAACACAGAAAGGATGGTCGACTTAAGCTATGGTGGTCTGCAATATTTTGAGTCTGGTGTGGATGGTATTTTTGATTTTTCACAGGAAGAAATAATGGTAAAATGGGTAGTTGCAAGCTTAACTTGTGAACAAGCTATGCAAAGGAAGGCTAACTATGCGTGTATCAGTCGCAACAGTTCCTGCCAAAATGTTAAACTAGGGGAAACACAGCATGGGTACAATTGCAAGTGTTCCAGAGGCTTCCAAGGAAATCCTTATCTAAAAATAATTGCACAGGTTATACTTCTCTCTTATACTCATGCATTCATTTATAAATAAATAATAAAATACATAATGTGCATTGCGCTGTCCGAAGTAATTTAAAAGTATCCTCGTGCATTTACTTGCAGCACCAGTAGGTCTACACAATCACAGATCATATTAACTAGTGACAAATGCATGCTTTTACCTGTAACACCATCAGGTGACACAACTATTCGTATTGGTGTAGACATTGATGAGTGCTCAATTCCAAATATATGCAATGGCAGCATGTGCCATAATATTGATGGAAGCTTCACCTGTACAAATTGTCCACATGGAAAGGTGTATGATCTGTCAAAACAAAAATGTGTCATGTCAGCTAAGCTACACAACATAATCCTAGGTAAGCTGTTTTTATATAGTTCATTGGATTTTGAATTAATAAAAAAATATTCATTTCCACATGTAACGGATGTAGGTGTTTCCATTGGAGTTGCTTGTGGCCTTGGCTCCATAAGTATGGCAGTAGGCGCGGTCTTACTGACCCGTAAATGGAAGGAAGGCATGCAAAGGAGAATCGAAGAGCATACTTCAAGAAAAATCATGGTCTTCTCTTAGAGCAACTAATTTCAAATGAAACCAATACAAACAAAACAAAGATATTCTCCTTGGAGGAGTTAGAGAAGGCAACCAACAAATTTGATGCTACTCGTGTTGTTGGTTGTGGAGGACATGGAATGGTTTATAAAGGTATTCTATCAGACCAGCGTGTGGTGGCTATAAAGAAATCTAAAATAGTGGAGAAAACAGAGATAGACCAGTTTATCAATGAGGTAGCTATTTTGTCTCAAATCATACATCGCAATGTGGTGAAACTTTTTGGTTGTTGCCTAGAAGATGAGGTACCTTTGCTAGTCTATGAGTTCATATCGAATGACACTCTATATGACCTTCTTCACAAAGATGTTACAACAAAGTGCTTATTATCATGGGATGATCGTGTAAGGATTGCAACGGAAGCAGCGGGAGCACTTGCTTATCTGCATTCAGCTGTCGCAATACCAATTTTTCATAGAGATGTGAAGTCTTCCAATATACTCTTGGATGAAAACTTCACCACAAAGGTTTCAGACTTTGGTGCTTCAAGGTCTCTTTCACTTGATGAGACTCGTGTGGTGACAATTGTTCAAGGAACATTCGGCTACTTGGATCCTGAATATTATCATACTGGCCAACTAACTGAGAAGAGTGATGTATATAGTTTTGGAGTAATACTTGTGGAACTTTTGACAAGAAAGAAGCCAATTTTTATCAATAATTTAGGTGAAAAACAAAGTTTGTCCCATTACTTTGTTCAAGCACTTCATGAAAGGGCTCTTATGGAAATAATGGATGCACATGTTGTCGAAGAGGCAGACCAGGAGGATATTAATGAAATTGCCTCCCTCGCACAATCATGCTTAAGTGTCAAAGGTGTAGAGCGACCAAATATGAAAGAAGTGGACATGAGGTTACAATTCCTAAGAACAAAAGAGACCTAGAAAAAAGACACCATTTACCTGAAAAAGATGGGGGTACTGAGGCTTTGTTATGCCTAGAAGCTAAGAATTCAAATGAACATATTGATATTGTCAATGGTGCTTGTGTAATAACTCAAGTGTCATCTAGGTGCTACAGTTTGGAGCAAGATTATGTGTCTTCATTTAGGCCAAGGTAACTAAATTCGTGCAAGATAACATAGGGATTTCTTAGAATTAGCCACATATGTCATATCATATATTTTAGTGAAGAGTTTGCGATTTGTGGATCCGGTGCTACTAAAAAGTGGAGAAATGACTCTGGTTCTATCTCTTTTCATTCCAAGCTCCGTTTCCTCGCTCTTTGGTTTAAATATTGCTCTTTGGTTTACCTGAGTTCAAACTGAAATGAAGATGTGAACAATGGAATTTTTCCTCGGTTGTGTTGCTCTGTCTAGTGTACACATCAAGCCATACTGTAGTTTCTGTTTCCGGTTCACATGTACATTGGAGGTGCTCTTAGTCATCTATTGTCTTGTGATATACCTGGCTTCTGTAAAACAGCATACACTTCTCACTATTCTCTGTGCTGACATCCAAAATTACCAAAGAAAAACAGATTGGATGGATTTTTTTCAGCTTTGTCAAATCAAATATTGGGCTTCACTCCTCTTCTCTAATGCTACTGGCCTCCACATTAATTTTGAAAAAAGTACCTTCCTCCCTATCTGCCTTGATCCTACCCTAGCTGCTCAACTTAGCCTCTATTTTTCAGTGTCCGGTCTCCTCATTCCCCCAGCCCTATCTTGGGCTTCCCCTCTCTACCTCCAAGCTGAGAGTCTCCGATTTTCAACCTTACATTGCTAGCTCGGATAAATACTTGGCCGGCTGGAAGGGGCATCTTCTTAACGAAATGGGTCGTGCCACTTTGGTCTCTTCAGTCCTTACCTCTCAAGCCGTCTATCCGATGTGCTCGCTGCTCCTTTTTCGGACCACGATCGATAGTTTGGTCGCTGGCAACGTGCCTTCATGTGGTCCGCGAAAACCAATGCAAAGGTGGGCAATGCAAAGTTGCGTGGGTCGATGTCACACTTCCCAAATCAAAAGGTGGGCTCGGCATCCTTGACATGGAAAAAAGAACAAAAAGTACGCTAAAGAAATTTCTTCTTAAGTTTCACTGCGCCCCCTCTCGCTCCCTCGGATTGATTGGCCGTGCCCGGTATTGTTGGCATGATAATCTTCGTGCCAACAGGCGGTGAGTCCGACGGTAGGAAGAGTGGTTAAAGTCGGTCCCTTGCGAGTACCTGAAGTGTATATGCGGCTGGCACCGGGCCGACCGTCGGCGGATCGATATGCTGCTTTACGGTAGGAAGAGTGGCTGGTTTAATAACATTTTGTCACTAGCTTCTTTGGAATTAAGCTGTATGAAATTTCGCACCACTAGTACCCATTCGATTTTCCGAGCAGCCGCCTCTTCTTTTTCCGTGGCGGGCACAAATCTTGCCTGCCACGGAATTGAAATGGCCGGGCGCCAGCAGGGAGATCTTTCGCGTGGCGGCGCCTTACGGGGCCTGCCACGTAAAAGGTTGTATTATGCGTGGCGGGCGCCCGCAATGCGCCCGCCACGTAAAAATAATTTATGCGTGGCGCGTTGTTGCACGCCCGCCCACACCGCTGGGGACTTTTGCGTGGCGGGCAAATTAGGCGCCCGCCACGCAAAAAGCGCCCGTCCCTATAAAACCGCACGGCCGCGCCCCTTCATCTTCTCCACGGATCTTCCTCTTCCAACTTGTGGGGGAGGTTTTGACCCAAATTTTGACAAAAACTTTGATTTGGGACATTTAGGTTTGATTTGGGGAGGAGAAGACACTAATTGGTCAGTAAATGCCTTTTTTTCATCTTTCCTTCCCTCTTTTTTCATCCCCTCTCTAAATCTAGATCCATGGAGGAGAGAAAACTGCCTTTCTCTAAATCTAGATCTATGGTAGAACTTCTTCTCTTTTTTTTTTTTTTTGGTTTGAGTACTATGTAACGACACTAAGCTTTTTGGAAGAGCAGGGATCGGGATGGAGAGGCACCGAGCCCACTAGATGTATGAGATGAAGAGGGTTGATGACGAATACTATGATGAGGTGAAGAAGTTTGTTGCTCGGCGAAGTGACACGGCGAGATAATTCAACAGAGCTCGACATTCCGTCCGTGCGCAAAATGCAAGAATCAAAGCGTTCTCGACATCGTGGTGCGATCTCATCTAATCATGCATGGCCGTCGGTGACTATTTGGTGCGGACTTTTCATGGCGAAGAAGTTCCACCCTTCGATCCACCACCGTCGATCAAATACCAGGCAGTCCCCGACCGATCCAAAGTACTAGAAAGTCCACTAGCAGGTCCAATTCCATCGATTTGTTCGAAAGCACGGGCCGACGCCGACGATGACGACGATGACGGTGGTGGTGGTGGAGGGGACGGCGGCGGGAGAGAATCCTATGACGCAGCCCGAGGATGTCCGGGTTTTTGAAGATTTGGTCAACCGACTTCGATGAGGACGACATTCCGTTTGGGTGCCCGAGATGGTTGGAGAACTTCAAACAGATGAAGTGTGCAGCAATTGATCCGCTTTACAAAAGACAGTCCAGGAGGGTTGCACGGCGCTGAGTTTTAACCCGAATTTGCCGATGTTGAAGTCTCGTCATGGCTGGTCCGACACTAGCTTCAATGAGCTCGAAGTTACCCGGCCTCCACGTATCCAACGCCTAACAAGGTTCCCGCTAGTACGTATCGCGTGCTAAGAAGTTGATCCGCCGTGGCGATGAAAGTGAAGAAGTTCGATGCCTGCCCCAACCAGCTGTATCATATATCGGGTGATCAAGACGAGAATTTGACCGGTTGTCCGCCTTTGCGGGCGCTAGTCGATACAAGCGGAATGCCGGATGTCGCGTGGGACGATGAGCTCGATGAGGAAGCGGGGCGGGCGAAAAAAAAAAGAAGAAGGGGGCGAAGAAAAAACCGGTCGCGGCCGCAAAGAAGATCATGTCAACGCGGGGACGAGGAAGAGGAAGGTTACACGCAGAGGAAACGCCCGCCCGCCGTCAATGTGGTACCTTTAGGTCCAGCGACGCTGCAGCTCTCTATGGGAACCCCGAGGATGCTAAGCACATGACCGGCATGCATCTAGCGATCGTGTAAAGGATGACGGAAGCTACGGCACCCTTCGGATGCTAAGTAGTGGCAAGACTTCGACGCCGCCTACCCCGACTTTGCAGAGGAGCCCATGAACGTTCGGTTCGCATTGAGTACCGACGGAATGAACCCATTCGGTGACCTGCAAAGCACACACGCGACGCGTGGCGGTCGTTCTCACCATGTACAATCTACCTCCACATCTTTGTCAAAAGCGCAGGTATGTTTTGCTCACCATGCTCATATCCGGACCGGCGGCCCAAGAACGATATAGATGTGTTCCGGAGCCGTTCATGGAGGAGATGCGTATCGTTTTGATGATGGGGTCGGCATGGTTGATGCGCATCGCAAGCGAAGTTCACTCTTCGTGCCATCATCTTTGTCACCATCGACGATTACCCGCCTGTTTTCATTATCGGGGCGATTAAAGGAAGACCGCCTGTGTAGCTTGCATCGAAGAAACCCGCTCCACTTACCCGAAGGGATCCACCAAAAGCGTGTACATGGAACACAAACGCTTCCTCTGCGTAGTAAGCATAGGTACGAGAGATGCAAAAAAGAATATATACTTTGACACCGACTAGTTATGGTCCGAAGGTGTTTGACATGGTGAAGGACTTGGAGTGCGAGTTTGGAAAGAAGAAGAAGAAGAAAGACGATGATCGTGAAGACGGCACCTCCAAGACAAAGAAGCGAAAAGAGGGATAAATTGGAGGACAGCGCCTCCGGTAGTTCCTTTCAAGCGTAAGTCAATCTTCTTCAAGTATCTAAAGTCTTGGAAGATACCGTGATACACCCCATGCAATCGATCGATGCACCTTTGAAAAAATGTCTTCGAAAAGCACGATCGGTCTCCCCGATGGATATCAAGACCAAGACGAAGGATGGTGTGAAGTCACGTCGGGATCTTGTTGACATGGGCATCCGACCGAAATTCACGCTACACGGCTTCCGAACAATAAAGTCCAACTCCCAGGTGCGGCCTACAACCTAACGAGAGATGAGAAGTTGGCTATGTGTTGGTTGTTGATGGGGTATCAAGGTACCGACGGGTTTCTCTTCCAACATCAAGAGTCCGGTATCCATGAAAGACCTCACAATGATGAACTTCAACGCCCACGATGCTCACATCATGCCGACGGTGTTCCTTCCAATTGTGATCAAAGCTATTCGTCCAAAAATACGTGAAGATGGTGGTCACAAGGTTGTCATACTTTTTAACCAAATCAACCGAGAAGGTAATTGCCAAAGCAGATCTTTGTCTTTTCGAAAGAGTTCATCACGGAAACAATGTGCCGATAGAGATGTGTTTCCCACCGTCGTTCTTCGACATTATGCCACACCCGATGATGCACATGGTTGATCGGATAGAACAAGTTTGGGACCCATGTACCTACAAAGCGATGTGGACCAGCGAGCGACTAATGTCTACCCTCAATCGATTCAATCATAACCGCTTACCCAGGAGGGCTCTATGATCGAGGCATACACAAGCAGAAGAAGCCGTGGCGGGTGTATGAAGTACATAAAAGATGGGAGGGCTATTGGGCTTCCAGTGCATCAACATGAAGGAAGAACCTCGGGCATGGGGTGCGCGGGCCGAAAAGCACGCACCTACATACATAGGGAAAAAGTGCTAGACGCTCACTACAACATCCTTCATCAATTGGTGATCATGGACAGATACGTTAAAAAGCACCTCAAAGAGCTCCGCCGTGCAAGTAGGAAGCGCAAGAACTGTCCGAAGGATTGGGCAGAGAAGGAACACAAGAACACTTTCCTCCAGTGGCTCCAAAAGCAGAACATTCCCCGAGGAGATGATGCAGAGACTATGAAGAAGCTTGTGTCGAGGGGCCGTCCATGCAGGTCACCATGTGGCAAGGGTATGATGTCAACGGGTACAGGTTCCACACAAAAGAGAAGGACAAGAAGAGTGCATCACAGAACAGCGGTGTTCGATATGAGGGCAGGAACAACGAGACAGGGGAGAAGATGACATGCTTCGCACAAGTCGAAGAAATATGGGAACTTGACTATGGCGGTAACCTACAGGTAACCATTTTTCGTTGCCAGTGGGTCAAGCCTGCGGCAGTTCTAGTGAATGATTTTGGGCTAACCACCATGAACCTTCAAAATGTCTGGTACAAAGATGATCAGTGGGTGCTTGCATCAGATGCCGCACAAGTAGCCTACTACATGAACGTGGAGAACATAAATAGACATATTGTCGTGGCGGGGAAAGCAAGCGGATCGTGGGAGCCGATGGGGTCGAGTCCCGAAACATACAACAACTATGATGAGTTCCACCTCTTTCTGATTTTCCAAAAAGATGAAGGCACCGGAGGACGAGAATCAATCCCGACAAGACTAAAATGATGCCATGGACCCCCCGATGGCGAGAAGAAGACCACCAATGCACCAGCACCAAAAATGATATGTAATTGCGGTTATTCGATGTAAGCTTGTAGAGTCCAAAAAACAAATATCCCACACAAAGTTTCAGGAAACTACGAGGGGAGACTAGTGATTTTTGAACTACACGTTTGTAACACTTTCGTATGCAAAAATGACCTTTATATGAAATGTAGATCTTGATGAGTTATGAAGTTTCAGTATTCATGACTTTTTGAATCGGCGACGTCTAGGGCTTCAAAAAGTCACAAGTTCGACCGGTCAAACCTTGGTCAAACGGACCACTAAACGACCTAGTTTTGAAAAAGTTTGAATACAAAGTTGAAAGTACTCATCAAGATGTACACTTGGTGTATATAAATGGATATGTGTTGGAAAATGTAAAGTTTCTAATAATGACATACTTCGTTACGCATACACGAAAGCATCCTCTTCCTCGTAGCATCCCTATATAAATGGATATGTGTTGGGAACATTAAAGCATCCCTATATATACCGAAAGTGTAAAAATTTCAAATTTTATCAGAATATTTTTGATATATTATCTGAATTGATCTCTCAATTTATAACAATTTTTAACAATTTTTAACAATTTTGCGAGAATATTTCTCAATTTTGTCTAAAATTATTACACGTGGCGGGCATCCTTACATGCCCGCCCACGAAAAACATTAACCGTGGTGGGCATCCTTACGCCCGCCCACGGTTGATTTTCCCGTGGCGGCATCCTCTCGCGCCCCGCCACGCAAAACCTATCACCTATAAAAGCAACGGCCCGGCTCCAGAAACGCTAAGTCCTCGAGCCGTTTCCAAACGACCCTCGAAGGGCTACCGGATTTTTCCCCCGCCGCCGCCGCCACTTTGTCACCGCCACCGCCCCGCCCCGCCCCCCAGCGCTCCGTCCCGCCCCCGTCGGCGCCTCCGTCCTCGCCCCGTCATCCTCCTCTACTCCATTGTCCGAAACCCTAACGCCCATTTGTTGACACCCTGTTATAGCATAATATTACTAGGCAACTAAACATGAATAAGGGCTTAAAATGAATATCAACATAGACTAGGGTCTAACTAACATAATTCCACAAGCTTTGGTGATTTATGACTTTATAGGGACTTAACGGATAAAATGCGAGAAGAATGTAGAAAGTTCCGAATATATCTCACATATGATGACAAGACTTAACCGTGAAGTAACTCAACCCGAAAAAGTGGACTAAAACACTCTAGAAGATACCCGAAGACACCGTAAGAGACCGAGAGGCCGAGAGGAGACTCGACCGCGGCGCCAAAGGTGGCATTTGGGCCGCCGCCAAAGCTACAAAAGAACAATCCGGCCCATCTTCGTGAGGTCGGTTTATAACCGACATTGAGGTTGTATCTTGTTGACGGTGAAAACACCCTTAATTTACACCATCAAAACACCGTCAATATCCCTATTTGGAAAGGAAGAACAACATTTCATGAACATATTTTATCTAATAACCTAATTCCACATGTAGATGTCATTATTTTTATGCGAGATATGAATTCGGAGGAAATCCGCCGAATAACACGTAGAATCGTCATCCGGTCGATGACCCAAGTATGGAAAGTGGGCAAAATACCATCACCATCATGATCACAATGTCCTATGATCTCGCCACACAAAATCTAAAGTCATTTGGCCACAAGATGAGCATCGGTCGACCAAGGGCCATTTCATCCCCGAGACATCGACATGTGGGGACAACTTCTAGAAGGGTCGGGAAGGTCAAGGCCCAATGGACCTGCATCGGCCGACCATAGGCCATTGGCCCAAACCCTCCCCACGCGTGACTTGCCACGTCACCAATCCATGGGAAACCAAGAGAAGGCACCCTGATTGGTCGGTCAAGACGCCCCTTGGATCGTGTGGGTACAAAAGCGGATGTCACGACAAGTTCGGACTCAAGACACGTAAACCGGCGGTGGGGCCAACATGTCCAAAGACGAGGGTGGCCCACAGGTCATGGACCATGGTCGGCCGACCATGGCCCATTTGACCACCGACGCCCCCCACGCCTACCACATTGTCCACGTGATTATTTCATCCGGCCGTTGATCCTAAGGCGGTTTATCCAAGGGTTACGAGGTGGGATCACGCGGATCGATGACATGGTATTTGGAGTAGCCCCTACTCCACCTTGGGCTATAAATACCCCCTTCCCCCTCTCATTTAGAGTGTGGAGTGGAGTGTGGAGAAGTTGTAAAGGCAAAGCTCCAAGAGAGTGTAGTAGGATAGTCTAGTGTGGGAGTTAGAGTTGAGTCGAGGCTAAGGCCGGGATTCAGTGAGCTGGGTCTCGGGAGTCCGGTATAGCTCTAGTTATCTTTTCTCTTGTATTTGGATCTCTACTTTATAATATATAGTCCTTTCTTTACTTTATTCTAGTATTTACTTATTCAGTATTTACTTAGTGCAACTTTGCTCTAGTTGTCTAGACTATAGTTGTAGTGATATAAGTCTCACAAATAGGTGCTTCTACACTTAGTTTGTGGTTTAGTCCGGTTCTTAGTTGAATCCTCGTTTGGATGCGATCATGCTTTGTCATAGGGTGCTCTAGTTGATCTCGTGTAGCTACCATCTAGAGTAGTAAGAGGAAGTATAAGCGTGGTGCTTAGACTCGATCCTACCTGTGGTTATCGCTTGTTGCACGGATGGATCGTGGTAGCTTGTGAGGTAGTGAATGACCCTTCCGGTCTCTCGTATAAACCACCACGTGTTTAAACAAGTTACTAAAAGGTAAGGCTCCAAAGATAACATAGTAGCTGGGGTAGTGGTGATTGAATTCACCATATCTCACCTCTTTGCCTAGCATTCGGTTCGTGTAAACCACAACTAGTTGTCTCATCTTTTGTGTCTAGATACATATCACTAAAGTAAAGTTAGAGTCATAGGAGTCTTATACTCACTCGTTGTCCTCCCACCTAGCTATACCTTACTAGTTATCTTTAATTGCCTAAATTGTATCACTCCACCAACTTCTATCCAACCCTTCCTATCATATTCGTTTACGACACACATTGGTCGGTACTATATTGAGGTGAACTTAAGGATCTATCTCTCCCACATTAACCTTTTCTAGCTATTGCTTCCCTTGGGCTAAATATAAATAACGATACCTTGGAATACTCCCGGGTGAAGTGCTACAACGGTATACTACAGGCGCTGCGGAATCACCAACAAACATAAGATATACCTCACGCATTTCTAGCGGCGTGGCTGGAGATAGGTTCTATATCTATTTCTAGTGACGACGCTAAAGAAATGTCAACATATCTACACCGTTGCCAAGGTCGGTTTGATCCAATGGTCATCGTTCATCGCCAAGGCCTATATAAGAAGACCCCACGACCCCGTGGTTAAACCCTAATTCATTCTATCTCATTCTATTCATTTATCTCTCGGTTGTAGAGGTGTCCCAATGTAAGGATAACCTCTCTCTGGGATTAGTGAATTAGAAGTAGATTAGAAGAAGATTAGCCATGTAATTAGAAGTAGACTAGACAAGTAATTAGAACTAGATAAGATCTAACTTAGATCTAATCAAGAGTAAAGGAGAGTGGAGCTATGCTCTTGTTCTGGAGATGTCTTCGAGTATGGTATGTCTTTGTATCTTCTCTACAAGACTTATGATTCACATATTTATCTTCTCTATTTACTTCCATGTTTTACATATATGGTTAAGTATAGTTGTTATGCTATTGCATGGGATCTCCTTTCGTATTGAGGACTCTAGTTATTCATGGTAGCTAGAGTAGTAATTTATAGTATAGACTTGGTGTCTAGGCTATAGGTTACCCGAGATTGCACCCAACCCCACGGATAGTTTGTGGTAGCCCCGGTGGTGACGACCATGATGGCGACGTATTCCACCACGTTCGGGTTGGTGTTTGTAGGATCAGTAGTCGGAGCTTCCTAGCCCCCTTCTCATCTCTTTTCGTGGCTAGTGTTCGATGTCCCGAAGTGTTATGGTATGATTGCTATCATAGAACCTAAGTAATAGAGAAGTACCCAGGGAACCTTAATCTCTCTCTTTGACCTCTTGTTTAGTTTAGTTATTCTTTGACATCTTAGATAGGTTATTATTTTATACTTTGATATTTACTTTCAATTATCCCCCTCACTATAGTCTAGTGGTTTGCTAAGTTAGTGGATACATGATTGTGACTTATTAGAATTCTTTAGCCAAAGCTTCCTGTGGATACGATACTTTAGAATACTCATCCTAGGGAAAAGCTACAATGGTAGGTGTTACGCGGCGCTGCGAGAATCCTTCATATTCTTTTAGCACTTAACAAATGCCAACAGCCGCCGCCGCGTCACTGCTTGCCGTCTCCATCCGCCCGTGGTGCCCGTCCCGTCGCCCGTGGTGCCCGTGGTGCCAGCGGTGCCCGTCCAAATCCTGGGCTGTCCCGTCCCGGCCGGCCCGTCCCCGTCTCCGTCCTCGCCCGCGGCGCCGCCGTCCCCCGTCCGCTCGTCGGAACCTAACTCCGGCCACCGCGCTCGTGGTGCTCATCTTTTTTTGCACGGTGCTCGTCCGTGGTCCGCACGGAGCTGTCCGTGGTGCTCGTGGTGCTCGTGGTCCGCTCGTCCCGGCCGCCCCCGTCCCCTGCTCCATCTTCTTCTCCTCCGGTGGTGCTGTCGTCCGCGGCGTGCCCGATCTCCATCTTCTCCTCTACACCGCTTCTAGATCCATTGAGCTGAGGTTTGAAATTTCATTGTTGCCAATTTTGCCCACGTGATGCAACCTTTGTGAATTTTGGTTATGTTGTTCGAATTTTGCCTCGCCTGTGATGCAACCCAATCCGAATTAATTGAGATAATTAGCGTCGTATGTGCCACTGCCTGTGATGCGATAGTGGATAATCTGAGCATTTGAGTGTATCCGCCACGGACTGTGATGCAAAATTGGATAATCTGAGCATATTTGTTTTTGATTTCTCTCAAAACTGACACTATATGCAATTTCTTGGCTAGTGTAATTTGGACATCTTCTAATTTCAATTCCTATATGCAGTGGACTTTGATTTCTCATGACATATATTCCAATTTCTTGGCTTGCTTTGATTTCTCATGACATATGTTTGTCAAGTTGATAATATTCACTTAAAAAGTAAATACACTCAAAATTGGCTCTATGTCAAATGTTAGCTAGTGCCTTAGCTAGTGCTGTCCATGAACTTCTATGTTGTCTTTGTATATATGTCCTTTTTTCTCAATACTTTGATTTCTCATTCTATAAATATATATATATATATATATATATATATATATATATATATATATATATATATATATATATATATGTTGTACCTATCTACTTTGTCAATGCCTTTGGACATGCATGTTGCTATAGCTAGTAATTTTTCCTACTGTCATGTTAAAACACCTATTCTAACTTTGGCTACATGGGGCTGTTGTTTTTCCTCATATGTCAATATATATTGCCCTGTGATGCCTACATCCTTACTTAGGTGGAAACAACAATAGCTAGTAATTTTTCATTCTATATCTTGGACAATGTCACTCTATGTTGCTGACCTAGCTACTATCAACCATATATTTGTTGGCTATTTCAGTGTTGGGGCTGTTTTAGTGTGAATGCTATTGCTGTATATATATATGTACCTAGCAATTGTTGTTTTGAAACTTGGCATAAAACATTTTTTTTCTCATATGTCAATATTGCCCTAAGATGCTTAAACTCTACTACTATTTTTTAAGCTTGGCATGGGGTCATTTGTTTTGAACATATATGCAATGATGTGAACCCATTAGTCTTGAGGCAAAGTGGCATATATGCAATGACATGAACTTAATTATTGGGGCTGAGGCAGCGGCTATGATGATTGAATGTCCCCTATACTTGGAATCTTCTAAACTAGGGCGGCTTGTGCAGAGCAACCGAGTTTAGAAGCGATGTGATCACAAGGGGGGCTATATATCGAGCCAATCTTTTTATTTCTTTCTTTGAGCAATTTTGAATTACGCTTGTCTACTGTCCTATATACTAGTACTAAAGCACTATATATTTGTAGCTTGAAATGTCGAATGAACAAGAACAACCTCAAGGTCGGCTTGAATGGGAGTAAACAGCTCGCCGGCCAGCTCTAGTACTTCGCAGTTCCCAAGCGGAGCGTCGTATAGCCCGTGTAAGGGTAGAAGGAAACGTCTGAGAGGAGGAAGAAGATCCTAATTTCAACCCGAGGGATGAAGCACGAAGCAAGAAGCGTCGGGTTAAGGAAGTACAATTTGAACGAAGCCGCCACCGCCTCCCTCCACAAGCGGCAGAGCAACAACCCCCCTTCCCCCACGGCCACCTCTTGAGGCAAAGCAAAGGGAGACAAGCCGAGCGGCGGAGAAGGGGAGACCATGGGAGGCACAAGAAGATCGATGAGGTCCTTGTCATTCAAGAGTTGGGGCCTTGAGGGAGGCGAGCCACCGCCTTGCCTCGAAGTCGCCTGGTACAGCACTCAAGTGTCGTGTTTCATGAAAGATAAGGTCTCCATTCTAATCGAAGACCGGAAAGCCGCCCCCGACAGCGACGACAAGTTCGGGTGTGGGGCGAGATTTCGAGACGGTTCCGGTATCCGCCCGGGCGCCGATATGAAAAAGGTGGAGCAAAGCATGTATACGTCCTTGCGGGGAAGAAGCTTCCGGGAACCGGAAGTATAGGCTCAACGTAGACTTTCGAAGAAAGGACGCCTACCCTTCACCAAGTACACCATGATCTCGGAAGAAGTATGGGAAGAGTTACGCAAAGGCTAAACACGCCCGAAGCAAAGGCGAAGAGCGAGAAGTTCTCGAGCTAGCCAAACGGAACAAATTGCCCCACTACATGGGCAGTATTGGGTACGCCGGACACAAGCGGGCGTGGCGGGCGGAAGAAAGGAGAAGGGAAGGCGGGGAGCCGGATCCGTACGAGGGCTGTGATGAAAGGACCCGGGACTTCCTCTACGCCCACAAGCCCAAGAAGCCGGAGGCCCAAGCAAAGATGAAGGAGGTCGAGAAGAAGGTCATAGAGGCCATCGCTGGCGGCTAAGAACAGTGGGACCCTCGAGATTCATCGGGGACACGATCACGACGCCGGCCTTGGGAAACCCCGAGCATCGCGGCCGCGTCCGTGGCTTGAGCTCGTGAAGAGTTGGGCGACGGTGGGCTCGTGGCGGTCGGATGTTGCTCACATCACACGAGGCGGAGGTACAAGGAGGGTTCGAGACAGAAGGCCGTGATGAGGCCTTGCAAACAAATGATCACCCAATCCATCAAAGAGGCCCCACGAGCAACGACCCCGGAAAGTCGAAGTCCGGAACCGTGATGTTCAACGCCAGAGTATGCGGTGCCCACCCCAGCAACCCCAGTAGCACCTCTGCCGTTGACCGACAGACCCGGTGGATGATATCACCGAAGAGACACGGTGTGTAATGTTGATACCCGCCGGCAAAGGTTGGGCAAGAGGAAGCAAGTGGCCGAGGGGGTGGTATATCCTCCCGGATCTTGCAAAGAGTACGAAGCGCACGAGATCCCTCCAGAATGTGCTGAAGTCAACATTGGGTACGTGGCGCCGCGAACATGAAGATCGGGAGCTGGACTATCCCGGTCATAACGGCGTCAAGACTCTAGGAACGGCTCAGGTTACAATGTACCGTGGCCGAAGGTGGACATTGTCTGAAGATGTCGAAATTGACTTCACCTTAGGTACACCAAAGAAGACAAGAGCGGACCCGAGTACGCCACCGGACCCCTATGGTGACTCTTTTTCGATGATGATGAAGATGGTGGGGACGGCGGAGGCAACGACCCTCCTCATGGTTCCAAAGTACCCCCCCGCTAAGGACCCGACACAAGACGAGCCTAAGGAGCCGACAATCCGAAGGAGCCGACACGAGAGGAGCCTAAGGAGGCGGCACCCGAGGGAGCCGGCACTGAGGAGCCTAAGGAGCCCGACACCTCAGAGCCGACACCCAAAGGGGCCGGCACATGAGGGGCTGCCGATATACGAGGAAGCAACTAGCGAAAACACGTTGCGTGTCCCGAGGAGAGAATAGGGAATGAGACACCCATCTACACTCAAGGCCTCCAATGGACAACACCTCAGCGCCGGGAAGCGTAAAGGAGCTAGACCTAGCAAATGCCCTCCAAAGACCGAAGAAGCCCACATTCGGTGAAGAGGAGGTCGTAGCCCGACAAGTACCCGCCACCCAAGAGGCCCCCGGTAATAGATGTTCGATCCGAAAGGTATGCCCCGCTGAAACCACGAGTTGTAATATGTTATTAGCTACTTCTTTTTCGCAACCCTAGCTAACATTTGTACTGCCGCTTTTGCAGGCCAAAATCCCCACCTTATGTCGGGTTTGTCTCGGACGAATGCCCCGGCTCGTTCGAAGTTTGGAAAGTTCATGATCCCAAAGGCCCGGCTCATCGATGCCGAGGACCGGGAGACTCGGGAAGTTCCATGCGTGGTACATAGAGTGCGCAAAGCGTGGATTGCATACCTTCGGTGTCCTTCTTCCTAAGGAGTGCTTCCACTACCACACCGATCTCCAGTTCTTGGTTACATTCGACGACATGTCGAGACTACTTCATCGACAGGACATTGACGTTGCCCAAGTCACCTTATTTACGATGTAAGCGTAATTTTACTTGCACATGTCCTTTGCATCGTATATAGATTCTTTGTTTCAAAGGTACCTATGCCCACGACCACATGTCCTTGTAGGTTGAGCGCCGATGCAGGCCACAAGTTAAAGAATGGTATTCTTTACTGTCTCCATGGCACATCGTGAGAGACGGGTCATCGGTTATAAGCTAAGAGCGGACCATCCCGACTTTGGTGAACTTGACGGATGAGGAAAGACGTAAGATCCGGGATCGAACGAAAAGAGCTAAGAAGTTGGAAGTAGCGAGTACGTCATATCAGCGATGAAAAAGGTCAAGCAAAATGGGTATCGATGTATTTCGGGCCTTACCAATACGGAATGGGGCTCGTAGGACATTGGATCTGTTTCATGATCTTTCCTCGGGGCGGGAGGGCCGTTGTCTTTGACTCACTACAAGGCTCATCAAACCCGCACGGCTACAGGCATTCAATTCAAAAAATCTTGAGATTATAAGTGATCGATGAACTCCTTATTCAATTACTAGAGTCGAATATCATATATCGTTGACAATATAGTGCATTTAAATGCAGCGCTTACAAGCACTACTTGAAGGATTCGAACTGGCTGGGATCGACGATCCCGAAGTGTAAGGAGCGCAATGGAGATACACTCAAAATGTCGGGCGAGATTTCCGGTGACGTAAATGAAACATAGTTTTTCTTAGTACGACTACCTAGCTATAGCTTCGATATTACTAATAACACTGGTTTATTGTGTGCGATTGCCTCAAACAACCATGAGATCAAACTTGTGTGGATTCTTCGTCGTGAGTTCCTCGGGGCACGCAAAAGGTACAAATCCAGCTACCGACAGACTCAAAGACTCAAGGAACCAGTTCACGGGGTACTACAAAAGGCAACCGACGAGATGCGGTTCAAGGCGCACAAGAGCGAACATCCGCAAGTTCGTTCTAGACATGGTAGTTCACGAAGGCCAGCCGTACTTCAATATGGACAGTGAGTTGGGGCTGTTTGTAGAGTATGCGCCGCTAAGGAGATGGGAAGAGCTAGGTCTTAAGGACTATCTTCATCCAGTAAACATATAGCTCGCAATTTTTGTATGGATGTTGTAATTAAAACTAGTACTTGTTGGATATGAACGAATGGATCGATCGGTGAAACTTGTGTATATATATATGGATACGTATAGAATGGATGTATATATATGTATATATGATATATATTAGAGTATCTGTCTTTCTTATATACTCCCTCCGTCCATCTATCGGAGGGATATTAGCCTCCTCGACACAATGACCAAGGATTACTAAAGCTATGCAAATTTTTAATTAATCACCTCGTTGCACGGTCTATGTTTCATTTCCCAAAGTGCATGCACAACATTAGATTGGGCATATGCACAACTCGCACGTGGTACGATGCATCATATTTATTAGCAAAATGAGAGGACCACCTAATATCCCTCCAATTCTTGGAAATCTTTTTTGGTAATATCCCTCCGATAGATGGACGGAGGGAGTATATGTGTGTATAGATTGATAGATGTATATATATATATATATATATATATATATGTATATACATATATACATACATACATACATATATATGGTATTTTATTTTTTAAAAAAAAATTCAAGCCGTGGCGAGCAACATAACCCGCCCGCCACGTATAATAAACTTAACCGTGGCGGGCGGCGTAACGCGCCCGCCACGGATAACACTCTTTTTGCGTGGCGGGCGGCGTTATGTTGCCCACCACGGCTTGATTCTTATGCGTGGCGGGGCAAGGCGCCCGTCACGCAAAAAGGTCACGATTAACCGTGACCTTTGGTTAGTGACGGGCAGCTATGCCCGCCATAAAAGGTAAAACGCCCGCCACAAAAAAGATTTTGGGTACTAGTGGACGAAAAACATATATATGATCGTGACAGTACTTTCTTGAGATAACCAGCCGGTCCACGACTTATCGTCTAACCGTGAGATATATACTTTGTACCAAATAATCTACGACTAATTCTCAAAAAAAAAAAAAAAAAAAAAAAAAAAAAACTATGACTATATATACCTATTGTATTGTATGTTCAAGATTAACGTCGATCGGGCTCAATCTATATCCTTGTCACAAACAAGCAAACAATCGAGAAAGGCACAAGCAGTACCCCTCCGAATCGATACATCTCCTCCGCGGCTCTCCCTCCCAAACCCCTCCTCGCACACCCGCCCAGATCCTATTCCTAGCTAGGGTTGCCCCATCTTCTCCCGCCCATCTTCCCCTACGCACGCAGCCGCCGGGCCATCCAAGGGGAGCGATGTTCCCCACCATTTTGGAGATACGGCTGGAGCAGGCGACCCTCTTCAAGAATGTCCTGGAGGCGATCAGCGACGACATGTTCAGTGAGGCCTACTTCGAATTCTCCGGCACGGGCTTCAAGCTGCAGGCCAAAGACAGCAGCAGCATCGCGCTCGTCGCGCTCCTCCTCCGCGCCGAGGCCTTCAATCACTACCGCTGCGACCGCGCCCGCTTCTCCATGGGCCTCAACCTCGCCGACATGGCCAAGGCCTTCCGCTGCGCCAACAACGACGACATCATCACCATCACGGCCGTGGACGACTGGTCCGACACCGTTACCTTCACGTTCGAGTCGCCCGCCGGTAAGCTTGTGCCCGCACGTCTTTACGCTAACTGCTCTTTGCCCTGACCCTGCAGTGCTGATTTTGGGTATCTGAAAATGAACAGATAATGGTCAGATTATATGGGATGATTTGGAGTTCGACGTCGAGCCCCTTCCAGGAATCCGAGTACCAGGCCGTAGTCCGCATGCCATCTGCCTTGTTTATTGACATCTGCAAGAAGCTCAGCTGCTTCGGGGATAGGGACTCTGGTACATAGATTTTCCCTTGATTTATAAGGCTAACTGTTACTGTTGCGCTTGGAGGATTATTCTAGTTCTGTACCTTGAATCTCTTCCATCTCGTGCCCTAGTTGACATCTCGGTGGATAAGGATTGTGTCAAGTTCTTCAATCGGGGAAAATCTGGGACCTCATCAATTGTCTGCAAGCAAACCCAAACTGTTGACAAGGTACTTACCATCTGTTTATTCTATAAATTTCAATTGGTTCTATCATATGGAGTAACTTCTTTAGTATCCTGTGCCACTCAAATACTATTTAAGAAATACGGTAGAATGGATCCTGTTTATGCGAATCTGCTGCACTACTTAATGGGTCATGTTTGTATCAATGCAGCCAAAAGAACCTACCCTTATAGAGATAGAGATGAAAGAACAGGTGGAAGTGAAATTTGACCTGAGGTGCATGAACTCCTTATCCAAGGCATCTACCCTGTCTGATCAAGTGACTATCCGTCTTTCATCCAAGCGGCCCACAATGTTCGAGTACAAGATCGCAGAGATGGGCTACATCAGATATTACCCGGGCGCCAAGGATCTCAAAGGAAGATAAGATGCGAGAATGAGGGAGATGACACTGCAAAAAAGGAAGATAAGATGCGACTGTGGGAGATGAGATGCAGAACTGATGACTAGCGGGGATACATATGGTCATGTTGCCTACTATCAATTGCTTCACTATTGTTTGGAAGCAAAACAGATGTTATGTCTCATCTGCTTAGGCTAGACAGTTTTCAGTTGCTTGTATCGATGTCTGTCGTCGAGTCCTTAGATTTCTGATTTTTTGAAAGCTAATTCGGGGAGAGCTTCCCCACCTACTCGTTTCAAAAAAAGTCCACGTTTTATGGGAAACGGGAAGAAACCTGTCCAGATTAATCGTGGAAAACCGAACTAAAACCATACAAGCACCCCACGTAAAACATAAAAAGAAAGAGAAGAAGATACAAATAAGAGGACACATGAACTCTCCAACGGAAGCTTCGGAGGAGGAGGAAGGTGGAGACGCCAGCCGCCGTGCTCGGACTCGCCGCGACAATGGGAGGCGCGCACCAGCAAGTGTCACGCCTAGATGAAGAGAGGAGGGTGCCGGCCACCGCCACACCACGTGGAGCCCTTTTCGGACTTCGCCCGCATGATGGGAGGTGCGCACCAGCAAGAGTCACGCCTGGACGAAGAGAGGGAGGGTGCCGGCCGCCGCCACACCACGCTGAGCCGCGGTCGGACTTCGCCAGCGACAATGGGAGGCACGCACCGGCAATCGTCGGCGACGCTTGGGCGGAGAAGATGGTACCGACCGCCACACCACGCATATCGCGGCCACCGCCACACGGGGACGGGGCCGACAACGACACGCAGCGTGTCCGAGCTGAAGACGAGGGGTTGCATGGGTTGGGGAAGGTGGTCACATGTCAATGCCTCTAGGGAGAAGCGGCGCCCGAAGCCGTCGCCCGGTGACACGCATCGGCACAAAACCGAGCAAGGATTTTCTCGACCACCCCCACGGATGGATGGATGGATGGAATCACCACGAACAACGCCTCCAACGAGGAAGAACGGCACCCGAGGGTGACACCGATGTCGACACCAGCACACAGCCGGGCTAGGATTTCTCCCGGTGATTTTCCAAACCATCGACCACACGCAACCGTCTCCTCCACGACCACGGCACGGGGAGGCGAGGGTCCGGCCTCCTCTGCCGCCGTTTGGCCACCGCGGCCGCCCCTCGCCGAGGGCAGGTGCAGCCGCCGGTCACCGGCCGCCCCATGCCGCCCCAAGTCGTGGGGACAGCGTAGCGCCCGTCGGAGCCGCAGCGGGGCGGGGGGGGAGGAGCAAACCCGACCCATAGAGCCCAGATCCGACCGGTTGGCCGTGGTTCTTTGTTGGATGAGGAGGACCTCGCCGGCGTAGGGGCCGAACAAGGCCACCCGCGGCTGCCGAGGGACGGCCGGCCCAGGGCGCCCGCCGGAGGAGAGGAGGGGTGGCTCGGGGACGGGCCCGAAGCGCAAAGACCGGAGCACCTCCGGGAAGGGCGGCCGCCACCCATCCCACACACCAAATCCGGGCCATGGGGGAACCGGATCCGTGCACCGGCGCCATGGATCCGTCGGTCCCCAGCACCTAGCTCGCCGGCGTCGACCAAGGAGAAGGAAGAACAAAGTACGGAAGAGGGGAGGGAGGGGAGGAGGGGAGCAGCTTTGGCCGGGCCTTTGTGGCCGCTACGGCGGGCCGCCGCCGCCGCCTAGCTGTGGGCGGGCGGCGGCGAAGGGAGGGAGGCGCGACGGCGGGGGGTGCTGTGGTGGCGGGGTTTCGCCCTCGGGTCGCCCCTGGAGCGGACGACGCCGAGGGCCCCTCCCTCCTCTCTGAAACCTTGGCTTAGATTTACAGTGAATTTAGATGAGTGGATTTGTGCTTTGGTATATACTTACTGTGCTGTTTGATCCGGTAACACAATTTATTTGTTGGGAGCGCAAAAACAAAAATGTGCCTTTCGTTTCTTTTACTGTCGTAAATTGGGAGAGACTCACCCGCTTAGAGGTGCTCCTGAGTGGCAGTCCTGATTTCAGGGCGAAAGGATGCGCGGGCGGGCCCGAACCGACGGCCTATCCCTTCCCTGTCACTGAAAATGAAAATATCGATCTCTTACGTAATATCGATAACGATACGATAATGCATGGAAAGGTACAAGCAGTATCCTCCGATGCATCCCCAGCGGCTCTCCCCTCCCAAACCCCCTCCTCGCACACCCACCCAGATATATCCTAGCTAGGGTTTCCCCATCTTCCCCTACGCACGCAGCCGCCGGCCGGGCCATCCAAGAGGGCAGCTCCGCCACCCTGTCCGTCCAAGAGGGAGCGATGTTCCCCACCAGTTTGGAGATGCGGCTGGAGCAGGCGACCCTCTTCAAGAATGTCCTGGAGGCGATCAGCGATGACCTGTTCAGTGAGGCCTACTTCGACTTCTCCGGCACGGGCTTCGAGCTCCAGGCCTTGGACGACAGAAGCATCGCGCTCGTCGCGCTCCTCCTCCGCCCCGAGGACTTCAATCACTACCGCTGCGACCGCCCCCGCCTCTTGATGGGCCTCAACCTCGCCGACATGGCCAAGGCCTTCCGCTGCGCCAACAACGACGACATCATCACCATCACGGCCGTGGACGACTGGTCCGACACCGTTACCTTCACGTTCGAGTCGACCGGTAAGCTAGTGCCCGGCCGCACGTCTTTCGCGCTAGCTGCTCTTTGTGCTGATTTTGGGGTTTGTGGAAATGAACAGATGGTGTGATTACCGAACATGATTTCAATCCCGTGGACATCGACCACAGCCGGCACTTGGAAATCAATGAATTCCCGGAATCCGAGTACCAGGCCATTGTCCACATGCCCTCTGCCATGTTTATGGATATCTGCAACAAGCTCAGCAGCTCCGGGGAGAGGGACACTGGTACATAGATTTTACCTGGGCTAACTGTTAGTGTTACCTTTGCGCATGGAGGATTCTAGTTCTATACCTGAACCATTTCCATCTCCTGCCGTACGTAGTTGTCATCATCTCGGTCGATAAGGAGCGTACTGTCAGGTTCTTCACTATGGAAAAAACTGGGAGCTCATCAACATCAATTGTCTGCAGGCAGACCCAAACTGTTGACAAGGTACTTATCGGTTTGACCCTCTCTCTGAATATCTGTATATATGTGACTCTAACGTGAAATGCAGTGAACAATCATATGAGTGATATGTTGTCAATTCTTAATGCCCTAATGCTGTTTAACAAGTGTGCATTTATTCTGAATTGGTTCCTCACCTAGGTTACCTTTTAGCATGTCCGGTGGATATAGACACCAGATTAGCAGAACATGGATACATACTGCCTTAGAATTTCCTTGTCTCACTATACCGTGTTGAGCTGCTAATTCACTTTGTTTTGCTATTAATGTTGCTCTTCTGTGTTGGGAGTATTATATTAGTTTTGTCTGTATAACTGGATTTGTTAATTTGTCTACATATTCATAAAGTGGAACATGGCTCTTCATTTGGTTGATTACATTGGTATTGGTAAATAGGATTAAATTAGGTGTTTTTTTTTTTAGTAATTCCTTATTTCCTTCTTAACTGTAAATCTGGGTGAGGTGGTTTACTACTCTGCAGTGCAGATTACCATCTGTTTATTCTATAAATTTCAAATGGTTCTATCATATGGAGTAACTTCTTTAGTATCCTTTACCATTTAACTATTTTAAGAAATACTCTAGAATGGATCCTGTTTATGCATATCTGCACTAGTTAATGGGTCATGTTTGTATCAATGCAGCCAAAGCAACCTACCCTTATAGAGATAGAGATGAAAGAACAGGTGGAACTGACCTTTGACCTGAGGTGCTTGAACTCCTTCTCCAAGAAATCTACGCTGTCTGATCAAGTCACTATCCGTCTTTCATCCAAGCAACCCGCGTTGTTCGAGTACAAGATCGCAGAGATGGGCTACATCAGATATTACCTGGTGCCATTGATCGAGGAAGAATGAGGGAGATGACACTGTAAAGGAGGAAAAGATGCAGATTGTGGGAGATGGGATGCAGAACTGATGATTAGTGGGGATACCATGTTGCCGACTTTGTCTTACACCATCAATTGCTTGCTATTGTTTTTGCAAGCAAAAACGATGCATGTTATGTCTCATCTGTTTAGGCCAGATAGGTTTCAGCTGCTTGTATCAGTATCTACTGTGAGTCCTTGGTTTTTACAGTGAATTTAGATGAGTGGATTTGTTTATGCTTTTTGGTATATACTGACTGTGCTGTTTGATCCGAACAAACAATTTATTTTTTGGGAGGGCAAAAACGTGTCTTTCGTTTCTCTGCCGTAAATTTGGAGAGACCGACCCACTCGTAGGTGCTCCTGAGCGGCAGTTCTGATTTCAGGGCGAAAGGATGCGTGGGCAGATCCGAACCGACGTCATATCCCTCTCACTGAAAAGGTCTAATTTGCTGGGCGTTGGTTATTTTTCAACTTCTAAGTTTTATCCGGAGGATATATGACACTAGGAAGAGTGTGCGCCCTGCTTGGACTTGGAGAGGCACTTTGGGCAAAGTTGGTTTTCAGAGAGTCGTCTTGTTAGCGGTAGGTAACCGGTATGTTTCGTATGGGCCGAGGATCGAGAACTTCTGCAGTATTGTCCGGGAGATTGTGGACATCAACTGAAGTTTTGTGTTCGATTAGCATAGAAGTATGTGTATAGTAAGAATCTGTAAAGAAAACACTACTTTTAAGTGTTTTCCTGTATTTTGAACTCTGATGTTTGTAGCATGAAAATGAGAACAATGATTTTTTGTTTAAGGTGTAATGTATGAACTTATGATATGTATGTGATGTTACTTTCGGAGAAGAAGCACTGCAAAAAATTGTTCTGTACAAGCATTTTTTCTTTGTATGGTATAAATCAGTTTTATTAGGAGAGGACATGCACCTGAACATACCAGAATCAAATGTTTCTTATAGCACATACGAAACAGGGTTAAGTAATAGGAGAGTAGCATAAATAGCATTGCTGATCACCCAGGTACAGCCACAATTTCTTAGGAGTATATGGTAAACAGAGGTGCTGGGCAGCTAAGCAGATACACTTTTGCTTAGGGGAATAGTAAACATGGACGGTAGCCTAAATAGCACTTCTGATCAGCTCAGAGTTGCAACCACCAAGTATTCAAACGCAGTGATAATGATTTGTCGTGAGTTGTTATGTTTGTTGCTGTCTTAAGTAGAAGAGAAGTTTCTGAAAAGTGCAGTGACGCACTGAACAGAGCTTAAGATATGTCATCATGCTCAACTACATTAGTGACACCCAAAATAATATCCACTGCGTTTCGGCCAAGTTTTCTTTCATCCAAGGTCATGGTCTCAAGGATCACCACCCTTGTATTTTTGAAGGAACTTAAAACATCAAGATAACAACACAATCAACGAAATGAATGGTGAATTAAACTGATTTCCATATCTAACTATGTTGCCCAGTAAACTCAAATATACAGCTCGGCTCAGGAGATCCTATGCATGATGGATGCTATGGACCAAATGTAACTACCTCCGATCCATGAGATGAGAACAGCATGCCACGAAAAGCAGCAAAACCAATCTCCAGTTGTGCTCTCACGAGAGCAACAAAAGAAGTAGAGAAGCCAGTCCCAGGAACAAGCTCCATTGCGAGGGCAGATGATGAGACCAGGCCACTCCAGAGCTAGCATCGCCCCCTGCTGTTGAGCCTCTGCTGCCGGGTGTGGGTGCCTTGGGCGGCGACGGGGGTGGCGGTGGTGGTATGACACAGGTCCCAAATGTCGAATTCGCCTGCACCTCGATCATAGATAGGTCAGAGAGTTAGCATATGCCTGATATCTTGTTGCTGTTCAGAGAAAGAAAGGACATGAATTCAAACAGCACTATACCTTGCAATACGCGATGTTGTCACATCCACATACCATATGGCCATTTGCAACGTCCGTAGCTAAAGGGAGCTCCTCCACCGTCACTCCTCTGCACGATTAAGAGGTCAGAGACTTCATAACAAAGCTACTACATGATCCAGGTAAATGGTTTCAATAGATATTCAAATACCATGTAGAAATCAACAGCAATGTAGTTGGGCCACCGATTGCCTGAAGCATCATGGCAGGTTTTCAGCATGCTAACCAGTGGCGCTGAATTATTTTCACAAGCACCAGTCTGACTTGGGTTAGTCGTGAAGAAGTTCATCAGAACAAGGGACTGGCTTTTTAGAATCCATGGCGGAGACTCTGCGCGATTGGGGCATGTGCCAGCTACCATACCCTCATTTCCATCTGTGTGGACAAAGCAAATCTGGTCAATAAAAAGTGTCAAGGTAAAAAAATCATAACTCTGCAGGCCATTGAAACCTGTCATGTACCAAAACCTACATTGGTTTTCCACAACATAGTTCCACTCGTATGCGATCCCCTCACTTGCTTCCTTGGACTTCTTTGATGTGAAGACTAGCAGGCGCTGGTTCTGGCTGATCATGTCCTTGAGCAAAGGCCAGTTGCCACCGCTCTTTGGCATTTTCGCCACTGGGAACCAATACTTCATAAGGCCAGAGGCATTGAATACTTTCGGCAAGGACCCTGTTGCAGTGTAATCTTCAAGAAAAATTGTGACTACTTCTGATGGGTTTGCATCAAGGAACGTCTGAATCTCTTTGAAGACATTGATGGCAGGTTGCTGAGAGAAAAGAAGGAAAATCAGCTCAGGATTATACTTACAACTCAAGTGTGTACTTATTTTTTTTTTTCAGGAGAAGAGATAGAAGAATGTTTAGATGATAATCTTACAAAGGCGGTGAAGTTGTAGCATTTTCCTTGAAATGAGTGGCACAGCCAGACATCATTGTCAAAGTCGTAAGTGTCGAGCATCAAGCCCCTAACACCATTCTGCACATAATCAAGTACAAGTCACACGGTTAGCATTTTATAAATAGCAAATAATTAGGCAAAACTCTGGCAGATCAGCACTAAACGCTAATGGTTTGTAGTGGTGAGCAACAAAATTCATTTGTTGACCACTAACTGAACATGTTTCTTTTGCAATTCCACCACTGGAATCTAGTTTGAGGTGAAGTGTGTTCCTCGGTGCAAACTAGAAAGTTACTACTTACTAAATATACTCTTAGAAACAGGGGACATGCCTACTAAGCTGAACAGCTTTGGCTTACGATTGCCTTCTTTGTTCCTTTCAGTTGAGGAACATAGGGATATAAGAGGGTCAGAAAGAATATTGGCAAGGACCTGAGTGTTTCCGTGATTACTTTATTATATTAAATGATAGACTAGTTCTGAAATGTAAATGACAGAACTAGTTAGAAAAGATTAGAGCCGTTCCAACTCCCTAAATCTTCAATACCTAATCAATTTGAGACATGCATGATCTCAAGTTCCAGATGACCATTTGCAAAGAGGAGGAGCCGTATGACATTACAGATGAGATAAGTGTGGTCCCTTTCATTTTCTTAAGAAGAAAGCAAATGACACCTACACAGCATAATGCCTGAACTGGACAAGATCTTTGTGAGGTCTGCTTGACAACTTGAAGCAATAATCAAACCAGCAACTTTCTCTATTGAACACAACGAGTGCCACCCTGGTTTCATGAGTTAGGTAGAGGCAACAGGCAAACCATGTCCTAAGTTACACAGAGTTATCCTGAAGATGTGAAGGGATAGAAGCAGTACCATTGGTAGCTTAGGGCATTTAGACACATCTATTCTATATTAATTTGTTCTTGAGCATGACTAAAATTTGTAAAGACATTAAGCAGTTAACAAAATTTGTAATTCACGGACCAAATAATGCCGGATCTTGAGGCATGCATACCAACAAGAAGTCAAGAATCTCTGTGAGGTAGCAAGAAAAGACAAGGAGCTTCTTGAGCTTGGGTACTGACCGACGAGATTAACTATTGCCAGTGCCCGCACAGCAATGGCCAATTGGCCTGGAGTTTGTTAAAAACGAATAAATAATTCATAGTGCCATGGGCAGAGGTACAAACATATGAATGCGAATGTGGATAAATAAAAAGAAGGTAATCACTAATCAGATTGAATAAAGCAACTGGTAGAAAAGTTGGTCACATGCACATTATTCTACATTGACTGTTAATCTGTGCTAGATGGTCATGTTTATTCAGAGTGAAACTTTAAGTCTCAGTTTGGTAGCACACGTCCGTGGGCAAATAAAGGGGGTAAGACAGCTGACATGATTCTTGCAGTGGAAAAGGGGTTTGAGCATGTACCTGTTCCACTGTACTGAATTGAAGCAAAGCATGGAATTACTTTGTGTGATGTGGACTTTTGATGGTAATATTCCTCTCCTCCGAAAGACAAATTAAAGGAAAAGGCGCGGTGAAACCAATGTGCGTGTAAGTATTCTTTGCAACTTTTGGCTTTGGGCTTGAGTGGGGATGGGTGGGATGGGTGCCCATGTCGTATTTCATTCCTTCCACGAGCTGTCCAACTAGGCATAGTAGCAGCCGGAAGCAGAGCAGAAAGGTCCAATTTTTCCTTGACTGATAGGAAAAGCCTGAATTCATGAAGAGAAAGGTGCTGGCATCCTTTTATTTTATTTTGCTGTGTAGAATTTGACTAGGTTTTGCATGAGATGTCTTGTACTATGTATGTACTAATAAAGATAATAAATGGCGATGATATCTTTGTAGCGTGGCCATATTTACATCACATAATGACATTGTACCAAGGAGTCGAAGGTGCTGTTGGCAATGAGAATTGGGAGAGTACAGGGAGGGATCAAAAGGATGATTATGCTGAGATTGGATTGGAATAAAATTAGTCCTGATTAATTGGGCAGTGGTAATTGATGAGATAATGGCAGGCACGCTGTGTCTCTCCAATATTTTGACATTCTATGATTATTATTAATACATTTCATATCTGCGCGACAGCAGCAGCAGTACTACTAGTAGGGAGTAAAGCAGACACTACGGTGGGCCCACCGACAGCGGCGGAAGGTGGACACGTGGTGAGAGGAAGGTGTGGGCCAGCAAAGCAGCAACCACCCACCCCCACCACTTCCATTGGCGGCGGCGGCGGCGCCGGCGTCGGAGGGGAACGAAGGAAGGCGGATGCGGTTACCTGACCTGAGCAGCGGAGTAGAGGAGAGGAGAGGGAAATGGTTGGTTGTTACCTTGAGCTGCGCGGTGACGGTGTCCTCCTGATTGGTCTCGGTGATGAGTGCGGAGCCAGTGGCGGAGTTGGCGCCGGCGAGCGCGTACGAGTTATGGGTGGTGAGCCACGAGTAGTTGTTGAAGGGGAGACCCGTGCCGTGGGTGGCCGGGTCCACGGGGCTGGCGCGCGTGCAGATGCTGCTGCTGTCCCCGCCGCAGGCGCTGCAGTGCAGGCCGGAGCCGCAACCTCCGTCGGAGGACGAGGAGGAGGAGCACGAGTCGCCCAACTGCGCCGCCGCTGCCGGGGCCGCCGAAAAACGCCAAGAAGAAGAATAGCAGTGCCGCCGCCGAGAAGAGCAGCAGAAGCCTGGGACGGGGCACCAGACGCGCCGGCGCCATTGATGGGATCGGCGTGGCGGCGAGGTGAGGTGAGTTGGCAGTCAGTGGACGGCAACGGCACCGGAGCGGAGCGGAGCGGAGGAGGTGGTGGTCGTGGGTGAGGAGGCTGTGGCTGGCTGGTGGATTTGGTGAGGGAGGACTCGCAGGGGGTCTGCAACTTGTTTATTTATTACAAATTTGCAACGGCCGAGCAGAATCGGAATACGACGATCGTCGTATCCTAGTGTTGACCGTTTTTTATTTGAAATGAAATTGAAAAGGACGCCCAGTTCAATTACAGGCCCTCCTGTAATTCGGAATTGTAATCGAAATGAACAACGTGTGCAACAACGCGTTTTTGCTGTTGCGCTGACGAACGGGGACGCTAGCTGCCGACCTGGTCGGCGCGGATGCGTGCGCCGACCAGGCGCGGCCCGCTATCTGTTGTGGGCTGTTTCTTTGTTGGCCCAATTTTATTTGACTGTTTCTCTTTCTTATTCTCAGGCCCATTTTGTTTTGACTGTTTCTTCTTCCTATAAGGTTTCTAAGCCCCATTTTCTTTGTATGTTCAGGCTCACCTGAAAGATGTTTAGGAATTCTGTTTTTTTTTCCTTCTTGTTCTTATGCCTACAAGCTTAATTCTTCGCTGGTGGTTTTGACTGTTTCTAGATTCTTAATTCTTCGCTGGTGGTTTTGACTGTTTCTAGATTCTTAATTCTTCGCTGGTGGTTTTGACTGTTTCTAGATTGAAAACGCAGTGCCAGCTATTGTAATAAATTTTAGACTTTGTAAAATACGTGAGTTTTGGCAAAACAAAAAAATTCAAAAATTACTTCAGTTCCAGAAAATATACGAGTTTTTCTTTCTTTCTTCTCAGGCCCACTACTTCTCTCGCTAGGAAGTAATTGAACAAATATTATAATCAACACAATATTAGCATAATCTGTTTCAAGCCACATTAATGACCAATTGACCATGACAATAATATGATTGATAACCATCAGTGATAAAGCAAGCACTGGGTACTGTTCTCGTGGGTGCAAATAAAATCTTCGTTGCACAACATACAATGGAATATTAACAGAGACAAGTGAATTGCTACGAGGAAATGCAATAAGATCGTGGCCATGCTTTAGCTTTTAGCCTCACGGCAAGGAGGCTGACGAAGAGAAGCGCTGTGTATCCCTTTTCCTGAAGACAAATGAATTTAAAAGACAAGTGAATTTAGCAGTTCAGTTCAGTAAATGAACTAAACTTAGATAACAATGATGGTCATGTTATCAAAAATGCTCCTAAGTGGGATAATGCTTGGTGAAGGCTTTTCATTAGCATGGGAAAGACTGAAAGAGAAAAAGAGAACCTATTTTGTGACGCTAGCTGTAACCTATTATACTATGAAGAAACTTACCAATGAACCAGAACACAGCTGCAGCGAAAAGGATGGATGTCAATATAAGAGCTGTGCCCCTCCAGTTATTGATTTTGTCCTGCATCAAGTTTCGAAAGTATCTTTCAGGGAAAAAAACAAAAGAAAAGCATATTAAGGAAGAACATCCATGCAAGTTTAAGTGTGTTCTGGTGAGACCATAAAGCCTATCATGTTTTCGCACATAACCTGATTCACCAAAACTTCAATAAGTAATTGTACTACACAGTCCAATCTCATATTCATGATGGACCTATATTTAATCATGTAGAAGGAAAATGGCAAGTCGTAGATAGTCAGTTTGCTAACTAGGATGCACCATCAACAATAACAATGAAGAAGCACCTGAAGAAGCCCAACAAGAGGTGAAGAACGCACATCCCCAAACATATGAATTGAAATAGTGGATACAACCATTGCCAATGAGCGCAATGTGGCTTCACGATGTGAAGGCATACAAAACTTACAGGTGACAGCAAGTATATTTATGAAGGCACATCCCCAAATACATGAACATTCTACAGGAGGGAACGATGAATCGATAATCACGTAGGTAAAGGAAGCAATCAGAGAACTTAATTAATCTGAATCTATACCTTCAGACAGAAAAGAAACTGAACATAACCCAGAATCATTTTGATAAGGACACGTAGGTAAAGGAAGCAATCAGAGAACTTGTAAGACCATAAATGTATGTATCGACATGAGATATCTTCAGATTACAAGACCACTTCATGTTGCTTCTCAGTGGCTAGACACTACAGTTCAGACTCAAGCATAACTAGTACCAATATTAAAGTGATGGCATAGTCAACGAAAATAGAATACTAGTCAACGAAAATAGAATACTACTCACACTAGAAAAACATCAATCGGATAAGACAGGTGCAGGGCAGGGTACATAGATAAAGCAATCAAAAAACTTTAACGACCATTTGAAGAGATACAATTGTAAGTATTTCTACCAGGATGATTTGGGAAAAAAAAAACAGCTGAGGACTACTCGATGAAGCGGGGCTGCAGATACCAGGCAAAAAATCTATAAAAATGTTTGTCAATAACAAACAATAAGCATGGTTGATTGGTTGTGGACGCTACAAAGTCATGGGACTTGATGGAACACTTTTGGCACATAAATCAAGGGAAGTTCAGCACTCGAAGTTTCCTCTGACCACCAATCAACAGGGACAAAGAAGGGAAACTAGGTAATCCCATAAAAGAAATGTATTTATTGCTTGTTCATTATACTGTATCCTAATAAAGGATCCATCTTACTGAATGAGAAGGGTGCCAGTGGGAATAACCAACTAAGGAATAATAGGTTACGTCCAGTCTTTGAACGTTCAGGTTCAAAGAGGTGAAACAAAGATCAGAACATGTATTTTCCAATGAAAAATACTTATATTCATATTTCATAGCATAACGAATGTATTATCTTCAGTGCAATACCTTTCTCTTTAGATTTAAGTGCAAAATTTGAGTATTAGCTATAGAATATCCCATTAAAAACTATAGAAAAAAAAATTAACTGTTTAGCAAGCAATACACATTGCACATAGCACTCTAGCAGTCCACTTAAGGAAAAAAAAACTGTACACACTTGCACTTTATAAATCCACCACCCATCATGTTTATTGTAGATGACAAAGAAAAAACAAAAAGATAACACAACCTCAATAAGGAATGAAGGGCTCAAGGAAAAAGCAAGTAAACTCACCCGAGAATCCTTCATTGGAGGTTATATATAAAAAGAACTACTCGTAGGAGCAGCGCCTTTTCTGACAAGAAAAATTTAACGGTGGTTATCCTTGAGTTCATGCACAGTGGCACACACCAAAACAAAATAAAAAAATCTGACACTATACTACGAAACATTTATATCACTATATCAGCTATCCCATTTTTCATGTCAGTATAGCAACGAATTTCATAATTCTAATCAAATAGAATCAGTATAGTAACTAAAGTAGAGAGAATGCACTATGGCCTACAGGTCCTTTAAGGTTATATGAAATCTAGTAGGTTTAGGGGTTTCTTATAAGAAACTAGAATGGTTTTTTTGAAGTTTACAAGGTCAAACTCATGTGCTTTATAATAAGCCTTGTTCACCTCACAGTATGATAATACTGGTGGCGTTACAAAGATGTAGCCAAAAAAAACTTATATTAATGGGTAGCAATGTATCGTTGAGTCTGAAAGTTAATTTATTGGTGAAAAACTAGCAGTCTAGCACTAGTGCTCACTAGGAGGATCCAGATTTTATAACAACACCCCTCATAGGAATTGCCACGAACTTTGGAAAGGTAAGGAAAGAAGCCTTGTTTAGAAAACACAAAGGGACCCATGTGACTCAGCATGTCACCTAAAGTAGCATGTCACCTAAAGTAGTGAAGCCAGGTTCTATTCTAGCAGGGAACATTCACTGAGAATATTAATTAATCTATTTATAATAGAATATCGAAGCATATAGAACATGAAAACCATGACCGAAAACATAGAAGTATAAATTGGGAAGCATTCACTGAGAACATCAATTTCTTTATAATAGAACATTGAAGCACACATGATAGAACATAGAAGCATAAAATTGGAACATTCACTAAGAACATCAATTTAATTATAGTAGAACATCAAAGCACATATGATAGAACATGAAAATTATATATAAGAACATTGAGCCATAAACAGGAACATTTCGCTGAGAACATCAATTTATTTATAATAGAATATCAAAGCACATAGAACAAGGAAACCACAACTGAGAACATAGAAGCATAAATTGGGAAGCGTTAACTAAGAACATAAATTTATTTATAATAGAACATCAAAGCACGCATGATAGAACATGGGAACAATAACTGAGAACATAGAGCCATAAAATGGGGAACATTCACTAAGAACCTCAATTTATGCATAATAGACCATCGAAGCACACATGATAGAACATGGAAACCATGACTAAGAACATAGAAGCATACATTGGGAACATTCACTAAGAACATCAATTTAATTATAATAGAACATCAAAGCATACATGATACAACATCTTACCAACAACAACAACAACAACAACAACAACATAGCCTTTAGTCCCAAGCTAGTTGGGGTAGGCTAGAGATGAAACCCATATGAAACATACAACATCTTACCAACAAACATAATTAAATTTGTCTCAAACACAAGAACACACGACTCTAGGCCTTTGGAATCAACGGATCGAAAAATCTCTCAACCGTGAATGTTACTAGAAAAAATAAGTAATTTTAATACTTATCATTAGATAGAATTTCACGGATGCAAGATGTAAGCGGAGAAGGAGCAACACAAGCTGCTAGAATAGAAAAGCAAGAAATAAGCATAACAGCAAATCCATCACCGTCTCCTCTAGGACGTGCTAGCAAGCACCACACAAGACAGATACGAACGGTCGAGACCTTGTCAAATGTATAATCAGCTAATATCAATGTCCTTTATATTTTTTTTTTGCAAGAGCCAAATGCCATCTTTCATGTATAATTAGTTACTATGAGCTATCTTAAAAAACATGTACTACAACTGAGGATTCAATGGCAATGTACAGGAGCAAGCACACTGCAGCAACAAGTGTAGCCCAAGGTTAAAAAAAATTAATGAACTAAATGAATGTAAGTGGTGAGGAATTGCTTGGCACTCAAAAAAAAAAGGAGGACTACAAATGAAAGTTTTAGATCACACAGCTTCTCAAGTTGCAGCACAAAGCAGAATCGCATCCTAGAGACAAAGAATAACAGGGAATAGCTGACCAAACAACCTAAATAGATAACCACTTCATCCCCAAAAAAATTAATATAACAAAATTGACTCCAATAAATGAGATGGGAAAAATATACGGGAACTTGAATATCAAAAAGCACCCAAAGGGATCCGATTCCACTCAATTTTCCACATTCGTGAGCACAACAAAATAGGAGAAGAATTAGAAAACCAACATCTACATGAAGACATCAAACCCTAGCACTAATTCTACTACAAAAGAAACTGCATCTAAGCCTATATATCACACAAAAAAAAAAACAAATACATAGTAGATCGGAAGGTCAAGGACTACATACCTGCAGATTGAAACTTCAAACTTCAATTGAAATCTGCAAGTGTGAGCACACGTGTAGTACTATGCCTGTAAAGGGGGAATGAAGAACGACCCATTCAATTAACATCAAGATCCAAGAAAGCTAAGCACCAAAAAAAAAACGCAGCGCCAATCCAACCTCCGCCGTCGATGACGGAAACATGCAGGAACGCCTTCACCGTCCCGCAGGCTGCAGCACAGCCGACAGGTTGACCAGCAACAGCGCCAACTCATCTACGGTCGCTACGCTCGCCCGTGGCACGGCCTTCCCGTGGGGCTTCGCCGGCAATGCCAGCTCCGTGCGTTTGTGCGGTCGAGGGGATATTTGGTAGGTGACCAGTGGATACAGGTACGTCGTTGCTGCAAGGAGAAAGAAAAATAGTCACGGGCAAGAGAAAGAAGAAACAGTTGGGCTCAACCCCAACCTCAAAAGCGAACTCACAAAGATATGAGTGATACACGTGCTAACTGGTAGCAAGATTTCAAACGTGAAGAGTTGGGCTCAATGGATCGAACGCATAAAAAATGATTATCAAATCGAAGCAAGAATGAACAATTTCCGAATAAAACAAGCAGGCTAAAAAAGACACACAAGCAACAAACTCTGAACCTGCACTGACGAGCAGGAAAAATTGCAAACCGTGAATGCTACTTTAACCAAATTGAGATAAATTAATTATCATTGAATGCTAATGATTGCTATGACAATCCACGTATGCAAGAGAATGAAGTTGTTGCCTGGTGTCTGCCTTACGAGAATGAAACAAACAATTTCTAGCAGGTACTTGACTCTACAACGAACATGACTTGGTGCTGAACAGCTAGAAAAATTGACAGCTTGCTGACAGAGAACCGAACAAGCTGAATATGAACTGCTTACCTACTTACCAAGCTGAAATAAGTTGCTGTCCTTACCGCAAGCTGCTTTGATTGCGGTGCTACCGCCTGAAACTGCTTGACGGGGAGCGAATTGAACAGGATGGCGATGAACTGCACACGCACACGAAAAAAATGGCGCTCAACACTGAGATTTTGGGGAGCGCACAGCGTTGCAGCTCTGCTGGTGGTTCCCCGCACCCGTACTCGATGAACGCAGAAATTAATCAGCACAAATCGAAGAGAACCGAGGGCCAAACCTTGAGCACGAAGCACAAGAACTAATTGACCAAGAAGCTTAGCAGAGGGGCTGCTCCCTGCTGCTTGAAACGCTCACGACCAAACCAAAATACCTCCTGTAGCTTGAAAGGGACTAGCACTCAAGATTGGATAGAAACAATTCTCGGTCAAGCAAAGCCTGTGGCTTGAGATGGGAAGAGCACGTACTAGCGCAGGCTTGGGCAGGGAGGCGCTCTGCGCTGCAGCACAGTTGCCTGTTCTCCCATGCCTGAAAGCCCGAACTGAAGAACAAGAACTGGAGCCCGACGAACAAGAAACAGAACGCCACCAAATTGACAGGAACTCACCCAAATCAAAACGACTCGACCCCAAAATCGACACAGATAAACTAAGCCTCAGCAAAAATCTATCTCCAGAAGATCAAAGCCTGGAATCCATCCAAACCTCAGGGATTTCAGATCACAGCTAAGAACGAAAAAGAAAAGAACTCACAGCAGAGAGAAACGCGAAACGCCGCTCTAGCTCGCACGAGAGGAACAGCCGGAAACAGAGGAATAGTTTGTTGGCCTTATTGGGCCGAAACAGTGAATGGGCCGAATTCAGGGGTGGTCGGCACAATGCTAACTGCCGACTGGTCGGCAGTTAACATTAGCGCCGACGAACCACAAGACGCAGGCAGCACCAATGGCAATCCTATCTGTCCACAACGCCCATCACCATCATCTTGTTGACTTTTGCAAACACATGCCTCATTTTGAACAGAGCCCAAAACAGGGGCAGGCATCATCTTTCTTGACTACGTATCTGCTTACTTACACTTGCCAATTCAAATCACAACTCCGTCTTTCGACGTCTCTTGCTGCCCCGTCATCATCGTCAGAAAACGCCCACTGTCCATGACCAACGACAAATTCAACATACAAACATGGTACTAGGCTACCAATTCAACAACTGGCTACAACATTTCTCAGGTATAACCGTCATCATCTAGAACAGACAATTCTAGACTAAGAATACCACGCCCAAGTTGGCTGCTTCCATACATACACACACCAATGTCTATTTTAGAAATCAACCAAAGCCTGTGTACCAGGGATGTCACAGCCAAATATTAGAAGCAGGCACACTGGCACAGGTGTTCCTTGCTCATATCAGCACTGACTCATATGATGCATAATGCAACTTCCCTTCAAACTCTGACCATCCTTTTCTTTCAAATATGTACAAATATACCATGTTCTTACATAACAACCATGACCCCTCTATACGTTGCAACCCAACAAGGTTTGCTTAACATCATCACACACAACTCACAAGGAAAGGTCGCTGATGTTAATCGTCGACGACTCATTCTCCCTCAGGTCGTGCACGAACATGGGGGAGCAAGCCGCCAGCACGGCCTTGTGGTCCTTCAGGACGTCGTCCGTCGTGTTGATGGTCATGTTGGCGATGTTGGCGTGGATGGAATCAGTCAGCATGCGGGAGAGACACCCCAGGGTGCTCTTGCTCACAATCTTCCGCACCATGCATTCGTTTGGAAATACCGATGATGATTGAGTAGCCTATAATAATGAGCATAATTTTGGACAGCGTTAACATATCATTAGCACTAACAATGCAAGGACTCATGATGATGAATCTCCTAAGGCATTCAAATTTCTGCATGCATGATGGAGCGTACAGAATGCTGCACAAATCTCCCAAGTCATTGAAGTGTTTAGCAAGTGAGGTGAATATATTTTTTTTTAAAAAAAAAAAAAAAAACAAGACGAAGCAGGATACTTGCATTGTTATTGGCTATCCTCAGGTACAGAAACTTAACATCAATCGTGAAACGCCCATGGGACATTGCATCAACTTGCCAGACAAAGTCATCGCTGGTAATACGCAGAAGATGCTCGTGCACTGCCATGAGAAAAGCAGGGTAAAAACAATAAGATTTATATCAGAAGAGACCAGTGAAGCCATAACAGCAACAAGGGAATATATAGATATATAAATAAAAGCCAGACACGGTTCAGTAAAATCCATCAAGCTCCTAAATCGGGATATGATATTCAGGTATGGACGACCTATAAATTATGATCTTGTTTTAATTCCATTTGTATTTATCAAGGATGCAATTGCAACAAACATAGAAACACTGCTGCCATGGTCTTTTCTGGGTAAAGGGAAGCCTCATGTTCAGCTGTTTATCACTGAATCACAAACATTTTGTATCTCTATAGTTCTATGAAGCAGCAGCAACAATTCAATGCCGTTTACTGGATTAGAGAGCTTCAAATTAGTTTCCTGACTGGCAACCAACTATTATGGGCTTTGGAATGCTTTCGTGTGAGGTAAAACTCAAAGCAGCAGCAGCAGCTGACTGCATTTGCTGCTATTCCTAATTCTTGTGTTTCTTTTACAGATTGTCTCATAAATTGAGATTCAGTCGGCAGATGGTGGATCAAGAAACTTTTCCGCAAACGTTTCTAAGAGGAATACGATGACAAGAATTGGAAGAAGGGCAGTTTATAACTAGTCATAGGGTCATAGCTGAATGATAGTACTGTAATTTAACCTCGTAAAGGTGAAAAATAGAATATATTCCCCCCAGAAAAATGAATGATAGTTTAACCTCGTAAAGGTGAAAAATAGAATATATTCCCCCAAAAAAAAATTACAGAAACAAGTCACAAGCATCATGGGAGCCTAAGGTTGGGCATTACAGTACTGACTATATATCACAAAGACATGTAGTATGGCATGTAATCTACTAGTGACACTCGAGCAGCACCAGCCAAATTATTTGTGCAGTGCAAAGAAAGACTGAATCTTGTGGCCGAAGAAAGGGTTGAATCTTTAAGCGAGGATCTGAAATGCTTAGAGCAAAGAAAGACTGAACTGGCCAAAGAAAGGGTTGGTCGACGCAGGAGCAGGAAGCGCGCGAGAGGGGGCTGCTCCTTGGCCACCCGGCCGGACTCCGGGAAGAGGCGCACGAAGATGGAGCGGCTCCTCTCCACCGACAGGTACCTGCCGCAATTGCGCAGCAAGTCAGCAACAGTAGGGGATGGATGGATGGATGGAGAGATTGAGGATGCAGGAGCATCAGAGATGCAGACCTGTTCCAGATGCCGGAGCGGCGGTAGGAGCAGGGGCGGAAGGTGTCGATGCGCCACCGGCACCCACGCCCGCCGCCCTTCGTCGCCGACGCCGCCACTCCAGGTCCAGGGTTAGGGGAAGGGATTGACGAACGAGGAGATTGGTAACGTGGCAGCACGGCCCGTGAAACCAAGTCTGAGATTGGTAACTTTCTCGTAGCAGCAGAGCCCATCTTCTCCCGAGGGGAGCCGAGCGATGGATCCCTTTCCCCTTCCAAACCCCCCTCTCGCACTTTCCCCATCTACACCGCCGCCAAGAGGCCGGCCGGGGAGCGATGTCGTCCACCCTGTTTGAGCTGCAGCTGCCGCAGGGGACCCTCTTCAAGAGTGTCCTGGAGGCGATCAGCGACGACCTGTTCAGGGAGGCCTACTTCGACTTCTCCGCCACGGGCTTGAAGCTCCAGGCCCTGGACACCCGCGGCATCGCGCTCGTCGAGCTCTTCCTCCGCCCCGAGGGCTTCAAACACTACCGCTACAACGGCGGCCTCTCGGTGGGCCTGAACCTCACCGACATGGCCAAGGTCTTCCGCTGCGCCAACAAAGACGACATCATCACCATCAAGTCCGAGCACGACTTTACCGAGGTCGTTAGCTGCAAGTTCGAGTCGCCCGGTAAGTGCCTTTAATTTTGCGCTACCAATGGCACTGTTTCCTCCTGTGCTTATTTTGGGTGGGTTTGTGGAAAGGGATGAACAGACGATGGTGAGATTTCGTATTTTGATTTCAAGTTCATGGACACTAACGGCTTGCCCATGGAAATCCCGGAATCCATGGAATCCGAGTACAAGGCCAGGATCAGCATGCCCTCTGCCAAGTTTGTGGGTATCTGCAACAAGCTCACCTGCTTCGACGACACTGACAATGGTACATAGATTTTACCTGATGATGATTTATAAAGGCTAACTGTTATTGTTGCGCATGGAGGATTCTAGTTCTGTGCCTGAACCATTTCCAACTCCTGCCGTAGATGTCGACATCTCGGTGGATGAGAAGGGTGTCATGTTCTACACTGGGGGGAAACTGGGAATTCTTCAATTTTCCTCAGGCAGACCCGAATTGGTGACAAGGTACTTACCTTTTTGACCCCTCAAATCGGAATTTGATATCATCATCTGAATATCTGTATGTGACTGTAACATGAAATGCAGTGAACAATCATATCACTGATGTGTTGTCGATTCTTAATGCCCTAATGTTGTTAGCATTCTTGGTTCCTCACCTAATGTGGATAGACACCAGATTAGCAGAACATGCATACATACTGCCCTAGAATCTCAATGTACCATGCTGAGTTGCTAATTCACTTTGTTTCCTAATGTTGCTCTGCTGTGTTGGGAGTATTTTAGTCTCTGGATTTGTGAATTTGTCTACATGGAGTATTTCATAAAGCGGAACATGGCTCTTCATTTGGTTGATTACGTTGGTATTGGTAAATAGGATTGAATTAGGCGTTTGTTTTTTCAGTTATTGCTTATTTCCTTCTAACTGTAAAATCTGGGTGAGGTAGTTTACTACTCTGCAGTGCAGATTACCATCTATTTATTCTGTAAATTTCAATTGGTTCTATCATATGGAGTAGCATCTTTAGTATCATGTGCCATTCAACAACTATTTTTTAAGAAATACCATAGAATGGATCCTGTTCACGTGTATCTGCACTAATTTATGGGTCATGTTTGTATCAATGCAGCCAAAAACCACTATAGAGATGAAAGAACAGGTTTCCCTGTCCCTTGACTTGGCGCATGAACTCCTTCTCCAAGGCGTCTGCCCTGTCTGATCAAGTGACTATCAGTCTTTCGCCCCAGCTCGTGGTGTTCAAGTACAATATTGAAGAAACGGGCTACATCAGATATTACCTGCCAACAAGGACTGAGAATGAGGGAGATGACACAGCAAAGGAAGATAAGATGCAGAATGTGGGAGAGGAGATGCAGAACTGATGACTAGAGGGGATGCATATATATGGTCATGTTGCCTACTTTGTCTTTCCACCATCAATTGCTTGACTACTGTTTGCAAGCAAAAAAGATGTTATGTCTATCTATTTATTATGTCTATCTAGTTAGGCCAGACAGTTTCAGCTGCTTGTAGTCCTTGGATTTGCGGTGAATTTAGATGAGTGGATTTGTGCTTTGTGGTTTGTGCATTGCTATATACTTACTGTGTTGTTTGATCCTATCACACAATTTATTTGTTGGAGTGCAAAAATGTGCCTTTCTCTTCTTTTATACTGCCATAAATTTGGGAGGTCGGCAGTCCTGATTTCCGCGCTTCAGGGTGAAAGGATGCGTGAGTGGGACCGAAATCGGCCTATCCCTCCACTGAAATTTGGTCTCAAGTAGCTAATTTGTTGGGTGTTTGTTAATTCATCCCCTAATTTTAATGAAATGAATTAGATGGATTTGTGAACATCTGAATTTTGAATATTAGCTACGTATTTTTCAGTGTCTAAGTTTTAGCCAGAGGATATGACACTAGGTTGAGTGTGCGCCCTCCTTGGAGAGGCACTTTGGGCTAAGTTGGTTTGCAGGGAGTCGTCTGTTAGCGGCAGCCGGCAGGTCACCGGTAGGTTTCCTATCGGCCACTTCTGGGCGGGCACAGCTTCAATCCTGTCCGGGAGATTGTGGACATCAACTCAAGTTTTGTGTTCAATTAGCTTGAAGTATGTGCAGTAAGAATCTGTTCGTGACAACAGAACTTTTAAGTGTCTTTCCGCATTTTGAACTATAATGTTTGTGGCGTGAAAATGAGAACAATGACTTTTTTGTTTGAGGTGTAACATATGAACTCATGAATGGAGCAAAAATTGTTCTGGTTTTTCTTCGTATGGTATAAATAAATCTGTTTTATTACGAGAGGAGATGCACCTGAACACACACCAGAATCAAATGTTTCTCACAGCACATACGAAACAGGGTTAAGTAATAGGAGAGTAGCATAAATAGCATTGCTGATCACCCAGGTACAGCCACGATTTCTATGGTAAACAGAGTGCTAGCTGCTGGGCAGCTAAGCAGTAGAAACACAGAGTTGCAACCACCAAACGCAGCAGTACAAGAGAAGTTTCTGAAGAGTGCAGTGACGCACTGAACAGAGCTCAAGAGGTGTCATGCTAGCTTGAAGGTGGTTGCTAAGTCTGTGTAATAAGCTGATGTAGCTGCCTTCATAATGAACCATTGTATGGCTCGGTGTTGTGAATGGCGTCTCGTGTGAGGACACCCAAAATGATTCTAAGCACAGAGTGTTGAAGAATCGTAGGACCTCTGGAATTCTTAAGCAGGAATCAAAAGCATAGTTAGCGACGCTTGTTTTCAAGCACACTAGAATTCATCGCTAGGTTCTCTGTGATGTGTAGGTACTAGGTACCATCGGTGGTAGCACGTGGGTAATGGTTTTGACATGCCGTCTCTCCTGCAAGGCTGTAAGCACAAACATTGTGCCTATTGGTTAGTACAGTTTCAACATATTTGATGTGCGACTCTGGCACTCTGCAGGTGTTTTTTCTTTTAGCCTCATGGACAATGCCATCGGCCAGAATCTGCATTGGAGCCAGGACAAGCTGATCCAGATGAGTTGCCTATCCATACATGCAATATTTATTAGACTTCAACCAAAGCCTATGTACCAGGGAAGCCACGGCTAAATACTAGAAGCAGGCACAGGTGTTCCTTGCTCATATCACTACTGACTGACTGGCTGGTTGGCTCATGATGCATAATGCAACTTCCCTTCAAATTCCGAGCATCCTTTTCGTTTCAAATATGTACATATACCATGTTCTTACATAACCATCACCCCTCTATACGTTGTAACCCAACAAGGTTTAACATCATAACACACAACTCACCAGGAAAGGAATGCCTCTGTTCAATCGGCAGGGGCTCAGCCAACCCTGCAATACTGAGGGTTTTTCCCATCCACCCAGACAGCTAGACACCACCACCATCATAATTCACATGGGCTTCCACACGCTGAGGACCTCCTGGAACATCTCGAGCATGAGCTCACGGTCGGCGTGGTGGAAGAAGCTGTGCATCTCGTCCCTCACGTCATAAATCTTGCCAAACACAAACAGGTAGGTGAGGCACCCTTTCTTGAGCCGCTCCAGCTGGTACAGCCACGCCACGTGGAGCCGCTCCAGGACGTTCGCCGCGCTGATGTCCTCCAGCAGGCTCTCCTCGCAGCAGTCCTTGATGTCGCCGATCCCGTACTTGTTGGCCGCCGCCAGCAGCGGCAGGCGGTGCTTCCAGAACTGGCCCTGCTCGATTCGTCCCGTAGATGAAGCCCAGCAGCGCCGAAAGCACCCACTCGAGGCACATGTCGCTGATGTTGATCGTCGGCGACTCCTTCTCCCTCCTCCTTCTCCCTCAGGTCGCACGAACGAACATGCTCTCGAACACGGGGAGCAAGCCGCCAGCACGGCCTTGTGGGCCTTCAGGACGCCGTCCGTTGTGTTGATGGTAACGCCGGCGTGGATGGAATCCGTCAGCATTCGGGAGAGACACCCCAAGGTGCTCTTGCTCGCAATCTTCTGCACCATGCCTTCGTTTGGAAACACCGACAATGATTGGGTAGCCTATAATAATGAGCATAATTTTGGACGGCGTTAGCATATCATTAGCATCTAACAATACAAGGACTCATGATGGGCATTCAAATTTCTGCATGCAGGAAGGAGCCTACAATCTCCAGGTCATTGAAGTGTATAACAAGTGATGTGTCAAAAAAAAAAAAGATGAGGCAGGATACTTGCATTGTTATTGGCTATCCTCAGATCCAGAAACTCTACATCAATCGTGAAACGCCCATGGGACATTGCATCAACTTGCCAGACAAAGTCATCGCTGGTACGCAGAAGATGCTCGTGCACTGCCATGGGAAAAACAGGATAAAAATAATAAGATTTATCAGAAGAGATCATTAAAGCCATCACAACAACAAGGGAACATATATATATATATAAATAAAGGCAGACATGGTTCAGTAAAATCCATCAAGCTCCTAAAGCTGGATATGATATTCAGGTATGTACGACCTATAAATTATGATCTTAGTTTAACTCCATTCGCATTTACCAAGGATGCAATTGCAACAAACATAGAAACTGCTGCCATGGCTTTTTCAGGGTAAAGGGCAGCCTCATGTTCAGGTGTTTTCCACTGAATCAGAAATATTTTGTATCTCTATACTACTATATGAAGCAGCACCAACAATGCAATGTTGTTTAGTGGGTTAGAGAGCTTCAAATTAGTTTCCTGACTGGCAAGCAACTATTTTGGACTTTGGAATGCTTTCCTGCAAAGTAAAACTGAAAGCAGCAGCAGCATCTGACTGCATTTTCTGCTATTCCTAATTGTTGTGTTTGTTATGGTCTTTTACAGATTATATCATAAATTGAGATTCAGTCGGCCGATGGTGGATCAAGAAACTTTCCCCAAGCCTTTCTGTGAGGAATACGATGACAAGAATTGGAATGAGGACAGTCTATAACTAGTCATAGGCTCATAGCTGAATGATAGTACTATAATTTAACCTCGTAAAGGTGGAAATGGCCATCCAATCAGCCTAAGGTTGGGCATTACAGTACTAACTATATATCACAAAGACATGTAGTATGGCATGTACTCTACTCTAGTGACACTGTAGCAGCAGCAGGCAAATTATTGGAATAGAGATGGTACCAGGGGAGACGCAGGAGCGTCGCGGCGGGCCGGCCCAGGAGACGCGGAGCAGGAAGCGCGAGAGGGGGCTGCTCCTTGGCCACCCGGCCAGGCTCCGGGAAGAGGCGCACGAAGATGGAGCGGCTCTTCTCCACCGACAGGTACCTGCCGCAGATGGATGAGTTGCAGGAGGAGCAGCAGAAATTGGGGATCGGGGAGACGGAGGGATTGGGCGGAAGAGGCAGACCAGTTCCAGATGCCGAGCTTGAAAGGGTCGGAGCGGCGGTAGGAGCAGGGGCCGAAGGTGTCGATGCGCCACTGCGCCAGCCGGGAGATGGTCTCCACGCGGGAGTCAGGCCCGCTCGCCCCTCCGGACCCGCCGCCGTTCATCGCCGACGCCGAGCAGCAGCGGCCACTCCGGATTGACCACCGAGGAGAGGAGAGGAGAGGAGAGGCAGAGGAGTCACCTTCACAAAAACCTTTTCTTTTTGTCGCCTACCTTTTTTTTTTTTTTTTTTTGAGTAGGGCCTACCTTTTCTGCACGGCCCGTGAAACCAAAAAAAATCTGAGATCGGTAACGCTCTCCCAGCGGCCCATAGTCTTGGGCCTGGCATGGTTTTTTTTGGAATTGCAAAAGTCTAAGCCAACTTCCTCTCATCAAAATAAATAAATAACTCCGTCCAGACTCTTCTTCTTTCCCCAAGCTACAGTAGATCGCGAGCGACTCTCAGGCGATTCCCAATTTCCGGCGTCGACTCCGTCGATTCCTCCTCGTTTTGGTCGACCGCTCTAGATCCCACGGAGATGGGGAGGTGTCGCGAATCGATGGCCGTTGTATATACCCTTGCTTTTTAGATTATGCTTGTGGTTAGGGTTAGAGTCGGAGTTCATCCCATCCTTCTCCGATGGAGGCTATGGCGATGGTTGGCGGGTTCTGGTGGTGGTCCGTCGGCGTGTGGAAACATCCAACGAGTATCATCTGCAGGAGGTTTGGCATCGACAATATTTTCTTTGCTTTTTTTCATAGCGTCGATGCTAGACTTTTAACGGTGCTTCTTTGGTTTGTCTCGTGGTCTTCACGTCAATGGCAACATCGAATCCGTGACCTACAAAATGGCTCCTATTCGGAGGAGGCTTGGTGCTCTTACCGGTGGCTTAGAGTTTGTGTTTACCGGATCTTTTGTCCCTCCAAAGCATCTCTCGACGCCGGCGTTGTTGGTGTGGGTGTCGGAGTTACCACTACGTGAGGTGTGTATCTTACTCCTACCATGAGAAATTGGGTTGGAGTTCTTCTCCCACCTCCGTGGTTCCAGTTCCCCTTCGGGTTCTTCGTCGTTCGGTGGATTGGAGCTTCGGCGTTCTTGGGGCGTCGGGTTCTTCATGGCCCGACGATGCGATGGTCGTTGGCCATCTTCAACGGCCGGATCGTTTCGTGACTGAGCATGTCGATGATGTCTTTGCTCAAGACGGCATCTTCAAACTTTGTTTCTTCGCGGGGAAGAGGCCGGCCTCAAGACAATTCCGGTTCTCGATGGCGAGGAACACCGGAGTTGTTTACAAGGACTGGATTGTAATTTCTTTTTCTTCAAAGGGAGTCTTTGTAACTTGACTGTAATCATCATAAATATCAATGAAATATTAACCGGTTTCTCAAAAAAAAAAAAAAAAAAAAAATCAAAAAATAAATAAATAAAAGGCTATGCACAGCTTCTGTAGTTTGGTCTTTTATTCTTTGCTATAATTTGGTGTATTTTTAGTTTTTTACCGTCAACCTCTAGGACAGTGTTAACCTGACCCGTCGACCTCCTCTGATCCCACGCGCCTTGGGCCAGGTGTCACAAGCCGCGCCGCCCACCTCATGTCCTAGCCCTCGCCCCTTCACAGCGTACCACTGCTCACGGCGAAGGACATCCTCCTCCCCTCTCTTGCTAGAGCTACTCTAACATGGTCCAGACACCTCTATTGTTGTCACAACCCTAATGTCACAAGCATCCAATGGCGGAGCCAGGGGGCTGGCAGGGGCCATGGCCCCTCTAAGATTTTCAAGCAAATTTTTACTAGTATAAGTCCATGGTTTTTATTTATATTAAGATGGAGAATATAACAAAATTCTTGTCACATATACCTTTTAGTATATTCTAGATAACTAAATCATACAAAAACACGACTAGGTAATATGGGTGGCACATTAGAACGAGCATTGGAACATAGATATCAAAAGTTTACAAAAATCGTCTTAGACGCCTTTACATTAAGGGGTTATTATCTACCACTAAAAAAAATAGCGTCTTTGCTCCAAGAGTATATATAAAAATGCGTAAAGTACGTGTCAACTCGATAAATTAATAGTCACCATGAAAAATCTAACGTAACTCGTTGTGCTCATTTTACAAGTTGAATTTGCTTGGCCTCCCTTATAAATAATTCCTAGCTCCGCCTTTGCCAAAGATCACGTTGTCCCCACCGCCTAGCTAGGCTGCCTTCCCTTGAATCCCCTTCTAAGCCCACCAGAGATGGGGAAGAAGCGAGGGAGAGTCGGCGAGCTCATCATCTCCAACGCCAACAACGCGTCCTCACCTAGTAGTACCCTTTTAGTTCAACCCTTTAGTCCCGACCATCCTCTCAGCGCTTCCGACATTTAGTAGCAACTTTTGCCCAACATAGCATACAAAATTAAACTCATAGTATTGATATAACATTTGTACAATCCTCTACAAACTGTCGCTATCTTTGATTAGCGCACTATAGTGCCAAATAGCATCGAAATAAGCGCTGAAATAGCGTTTTGACCAAGCTTCCACTAAAATCTATAGCCCGCAATTTTGAACACTGAACTCAATACATACAATAAATAGTTGCTAACGTTAAAGTGTTCTACAAAGTTCATAGTATTGGTGTTCTTACTTTTCTTCTTTCCTTTTATTTATTTGACCTATCAACTTCTGATTCATGGGCAATACTAATTATTGCCATGTGAAACTAATTAGAGTAGGCTAAATAAAACTTCAACTATATATTACTGAAAGTTAATAATTACAACTACTCACAACATTGGAACACATATATTTGTCCTATGGTTCTATATCTTCCCAGCAACAATGACATTTTAATAAGCCCGGCCACATGTATTGTGGGTGTACTATATATTCCTTCTTTCAATGAATCCAAAAAGCATGAGTACCCCTATTAAGGTTATGACTTAATAGGTTGAATGGTTTCATGAGGAATCGAACCAACTAAGCTACATTGCATGATCAAAAGAAAGAAAAAAGAATAGAGGTTCCATCAGAATTTAGTGCACCGCCATCCCTTTTCTGATTGAGACATCACTAAATAATGTTATAAAAAAAAAAATTGGATACTAAGTTACTTAATCAAGCAAGTATATACGCGTGGATCATAGAAGATCGAAGTCGATCATTACATGAACAACCGCGTTATCATTGCAGTGCAAGGTGGAAGTTGCTATCGCCTTCAATTTGTTGATTAATAGTGAAGACTTAGATCGACTAGATTTAATTTGTAGCTGTGAAGCAAACTTGTGTGTCATGGATGGATCCGGCAGCCATATGCCTATAACAAAATTTCCACACGTATGTTTTTCATTTTTCAATAAATGATATATGCTGCATGATTTAAGTTAATCGTAATTTTTTTTTTAGAAAAGGAAGTTAATCGCATATGTATGGTATGAAAAATAGTATGAAAGCTCATGCACGAAAAGAAATTGAATGACATGATTTCCACACACGTGTACCTGTACAGGCCGAAAAATCATTACTTTGTTGTGCAGAATTGTAGATAGAACAAGTCAATAATAACACAAGAGACGAATTAAAGCATCAATCAATAGTTCATAGAGTATTGTGAGTACAAATTTGAGAAGTAAAAATCGATCATCAGAATATATATAGTGGCAACTAATTAAGTGTGCTAGTTAGCTTTGATCAAGCAGCAATCAGTTCCAGATCTCAGCTGTACGTGAAATGATGAATACACCCTACAAAATATACGCTACTAGTGTATAGTGGTTAATCCAGTAGACATGCACAATCGATCAGTCGTACGTGTGCTGAATGAGGATGGATCATGCATCATTGTTGTTCTTGGAGCAAGAGGAAGGAGAAGCCGGCGGCGGTGTGTGATGGAAACTCAGCTGCGCGGGCGGCAGCAGACTGCTCAGCAGGTTCCAATCCACCGTCGACTCCGCAGCGACGGCGGCGGCGGCGACCTGATCGTTATAGCCATGATGCACGCCGCCGTCCATGGCGGGGCTCTGGAGCGCCGGCATGTCGGCGAGGAGCTGCACCTGCAGCTTGGACTCAGCTGCCGTCAAGCCGCCGTGGTCCGGAGTTGCAGCAGCACCGCCGCTGTTCATCAGTAGCCGCGCTGCAGAGGCAGGGCCGTCGTAGTAGTAGGTGGCGGCGGGCATGGTGGTGGCGCCATAGCTGCCCGGCAGTGGATAGCCACCGGCGGAGTAGCAGGCGTGCCTGAGGTGCTGCTGGTTGGGCATGGGCTTCTGGAAGGCGCGGCAGACGACCCATCCTTCCTCCTGCGCGGGAGCGTGCTCGTTGCTCTGCAGCCGGTACTCGTGGATGATCCAGTCCGTCTTGCGGCCGTTGGGCGCCCGGCCGCGGTAGAAGACGAGCGTCTTCCGCATGCCGATGACGACGGCGCTGGTGAGGGACGTCGACATGGACGACCTGGTGGTGGTGGAGGACAGCACCGGCTTGTCCCCCGCCGGTGGCCTTCCAGAAGCCCGCGGCGGTGGCGCGGTTGGTCCGCGTGCCGCTCGGGTACTTGCGGTCCTTGTAGCTGAAGAAGTAGTACTCCGTCGGCTCCTCCTGGTCCTGCCCGCCGCCGCCGGAGCTGCCGTAGTAGCCGCACCTCTCTGCACGCACGCACCATGGATCAACGATTGGATTGGTATCAATCATCGCCATTGATAATTAAATTGAAGAAGATGCATGATCAGAACACACGTACGCGTACATACCTTGGAGATCCCATGGCTCGATCCTGTAGAGATCGACCTCCCGGATGATGTCGAGGTCGATCTTCTGGGAGGCCACCTTCCTGGCGAGGTAGTACCCCACCAGCTCCTCCTCCGTGGGGTGGAACCTGAACCCTGGAGGAACGCATGGTGTCTGCTGCTGCTGCTGCTCATCCATTTCGATCTCTTCTCCTCTTCCTGCAAATGCTCACTCAGCTCCTGAGTTGCTTGCTTGCGTATGTAGTTTCACTTTGAGATCGATGGAGGCATGCAGCAGGAGCAGAGAGAAATGCAAGAGGTCCTAGAAATAGCAAGCAACAACAGGAGGGAAGAAGGAAACATATGGTGGTGGAAGTGGAACCAGCTGCAGCAGCAAGCTTAAGGTGGACCTAACGAATCAGTAGTTGCACCATACTTGTACCCGTACTTACATGCACATATATGTAATGATGGATCGTCATATATACGTACATATGTTGCATTGGTAATAGATATATCATTTTTATAAATATATATGCTGCCATGTGGTATTATGGTAGCTAGGGAACGTGTGTGAAAATGAAGCCGCTAAACTAACTTTTTTGGACTGGAAGGTAGAGTGTACGCTGGATGGATCCATCGGATATATATTCCTTCGCTTGGAGTGCACTTCAGGCCTCTGCTGGCTGCTGCCGGCCGGCCGGCCCTCATAGATCTCTTTCTCCCTCTGCCCTCATAGATCTCTCTCTCTCTCTCTCTCTCTCTCTCTCTCTCTCTCTCTTACTCACACACATCCCGGCCTCCACCAGCTTGTACATCATGCACATACCGGTACTACTACTTAGCACAAACATACCCTCCTTCAACTCTTCCTTTGTAGCTACCTAGCTTCTCTCACGCCATACCTACTTGATGCATGCAGCTACCTCTAGCGTTGTTGGCCACATATATATTTCATATATAAATATTTCGTTGGACATACAAAAAATTCAACGACTATACATAGTATGTTGCAAAAAGTATGAGTGCAAATTTACCAACACTAGCTAGCTATATATATGCAATGCTTGATTTTATTACTTTAAAGCATGATATGCTGAATAATTTCGAAATGAGAGATTATTCAAACAACTAGCATAATACCCAACAACATAAAAACATAACGACACAAAATTCTTATGTGCACTTGCATGATAATGGTATTTTGATTGTGGGCACTACTCACCAGCAATTCAAGGTGTAGCAGGAGAAGAAAGTAAAAGGGCCGGGGGCTTCTGATGATATATATGAGATATAGAACACGATGTAATCAGGTTGTGTATAGGGGCTATTTATAGATGGGCTGGGAGAAAAGCTACTTCTTTATTTTGAGTGCCTGATGATGTTCAGACAGAGATATATATGATGCAGCTACAATTAAGCTACGGCAAGCTGCTTGCATGCGCGTATGTAAAGAGTGTGAGGGCCGGCCGGCCGGGATAGCAGTCTAAGATTCTAGAGAGAGAGAGACTGAAGGAGAGAGACAGAAATTTGAGAGCGATAGGAAGAGAGATGGAAAAAGCCAGCTTAATTGTTTTAATATGCTTGGCCGGTTAATACTAACTAATTAAGTAGTCCTCAAGTGACCACCACCACCCCACTAACTATATGCATATGCATGGCAAGGGGCCTCACCTGACCTGCTGCAAGTACGTACTGTGAGGTTTATTACTAGCCTTTTGCTGATCCCTGCTTGTTAATTATAGCGTATGGCGGTCTTTCCCTGTTAGAAGTTCAAACTCTTACAAATTCCATGTGTAAAATACACAACTCCTAACTCGGCTTAGACGTTCAAAACTGTCATCATAGTGGTCTTGATCTTTCTTCTAAAATCATATTTCTCCCATCTGGACTCGATCGGGATTAGGTGTTCCAATTTTTTTTGAGGGCAACTTCGTGTGTGTGGGTGGGGGAGGAACGTCCCCACCTACAAATATATTCCACAGATGTCGGTCGGCCGGGAGGTGGAAGGCAAGTCCTTGTGTTCGAGAGTTACATCACCGGGAAGGGGGGGGGGTGCAGCTTAGGTTACATATGCAACAAATTGCTCCAATATTATCAAGCTAAGAAACCTTTCTTCTGGGGGATGAGGCAGCTCCAGTGCTTGATCTCTTCCAAGCTTGCGGCTTTGAGGCCGGCAACGCTGGGGGCAGCGCCCTGAAGACGACCTCGTTTCTATGTTTCCAGATCATCCAGCTGAGAAGCAAGAGCAGAGGGTGTAGTACCGCCGCAGCTACCGACGGCGGAGGGGAGGAATTTCACAGCTCGCGCACGGGCAACACGCCGTTGGTGCACCAGCCAATGGCGACCCAGAAGGTCTGTATGAAGGAGCAGCCCAAGATGATGTGGTCCGCCGTCTCGTCAGCGAGGCCACAAACCGCGCATGCGGTAGTGTCAATGATGTTCTTGCGCCACAGGTTTTCTCTGTAGTTGATCCGTTCTTGGGTCAGCAGCCACCCGAAGAATTACACCCTAGGCGGGGCAAAGGTTGCCCAGATGAAGTGGAAGGTGTTCCAAATATGAATTTTGATAGTGTGGAGGAGAACCACACAATGATGTAGTTTAATTAGTTGTTGATTTGACAGAGTCATATCATGTTGGGACGACGTACTAGTTTTACAGTATACCAGAGTTTGATCATTTTAAATTTGTTGCAAACAAGAACACAGAAGTTAAGCTTTTTTTGTGTGTGTTCTGTTAGAAACATCAAATAATAATTAAGTTTTTTGTGTTCTATGAGAAACATCAAGTAATAGTAAATTTTTTGAAACGAACCGGCACAAGAGTTGTCTGTCAAGTAATAGTAAATCAGTACTTGATCTTGACACAATCACGCACAGGCATAATAAAAATCTAAATATATAAACTATTAGGACGGGCACATTATTCATGCATCAAAAGGGTCCATGAAAGGGTCACATATGCAACTAATAGCTTACAGATGCTGGTAGGACATGGGGATTAATTTAATTTATTTTGTATGCTGAACTTAATCCTTGGCGCATACATTGCTCATGGACTCGCAACTTGTCTCACGCGCGCACGCATATATATATATGTCAAATAGACAATTGCATGCGCCGTTATATTGTGGTGCAAGGCTGTGACGATGCTTGGAACAGACGTTATATGTCACCTTCTTGGATCACAATTCCTGGGATCTCCTCATCCATCGATCGATATGATCCTGTTCCTTAGATTTCGTTCCAACGTACTCTCAGTCTGATAGGGAAAAGCGTATGATCCATGTTTATGCGTGTGGATCCCACTGCAGTGCACCTTGTTGGCAGCCGGATGATGCCATGCATGCATTTCAATCAATTGTCAGTAGTGGGACCACCACTACCTGAGATGTACTCCCTCCGTCTCAAAATACATGTCATTCTCGCCCAGAAAAATCAATGTTTTCAAAATGTCGGTAATTATATATTAAAATATATAAATATTTATGCTAAGTAATTAGTATCATCGGAAAGATCTTTAAGTCTAGTTTTTTAACAAATTTATTTTGGAGATTTAAATGTTGTAACGTATTTTGTACAAACCTAGTCAAAGTTGAGAAAGTTTGACCATCATGCATCTCATAGTGACATCTATTTTGAGATGGAGGGAGTACTTACTGTATGTTTGAGCAACATGTATACTCTCTTCGTCTAAAAATGATACTATTTCTAATTTTTATGTCAGATCATTCTATCTCAATTTTGAGTATATACAAAATGTTAATATTATTTATGACACTATATAAATATAATTAGCTAGATTCATTGCTATGAAATATATATTTGAATTTGAAGTCATAAATGAATAATATTTTTAATTTAATTGTACTTAAGAAAGCTAAGCTTAATCTATACCAAGAATTATATTCTTTTTTTTTAAGGGGGCATCACTCATGATGATGAGAGATGCGAGGAGGATCATCCTTGGGAAGCACAATTGACTAGATATCCTTTATATTCATCATTGTGCCGTGTTCCTCTATATTCTCGTATGTTCGTTCGGACGGCAGTATAATATATGTTCTTTTTTGGTGGTCAGTTCATGGTTGTGGCTGTCACTATCTAAACCGGTGAATGCAATGCTTCTACTCAATTGATCCAGCCACCACCAGCAGCAGGATAAGGTAAACCAATTCAAGGGTCTGCAGAAAAGGATGTAATTCTTCCTCTCTAGCTTCTTTATAGTTATAGAAAGAAGAAGTTTTACCGAATTAAAATACTCATGATACCAAATAATTATACTAGTTAAATATGTTCTCATAATAGACTTATTTGGAGACACAAATATTGCTATATTAACTTAAAAAAGTTTGACCAGCACGCGAACATCACAGTGACATTCATTTTTTTTAGACAGAGTGAGTATGTCTCTAGCTATCTAGTAGTCGTCAAATAGAGTTCGTTTAAAGAAAATGTGGCAAGCCGCAGCAGTTCTCAGCAAATCTAGCCTGACAAGGAATTATATGACGCAGCTAGTTGCGTGATGTATCAAAGTCCGGATTTGGAAAGAGCTTTTGGACCTACCAATACCATGACGCCAATAATTAACAACTAATGTTCGTTGCCAGTTGAGAGATAACTCTTCATCATCAGACAGGATAGGCCCACTAACACTATCCAACCAATCGCCTCCGGTTGTTTCAGTTTTGCTTTTGTTCCAAGGTTTAGTTTGTTGCTGCATGCATATACACTACACTGATGCGACCGTGTTCATCCCCTCACTACACACTGACGAGATATATTCCTTTTTTTAAAAGACTGACTTTTTTTATTATTATTATGTAGCCAGTGGAAAAGAATTGTTCTACAAGCACACTGTATATATTATAGAACCCAGATGTCCACTACCGTTCTAACAACAACGTGCGTTTTTAATTTCTTCTCTGATAAAACCCAGCAAAAGCTTTGCACGGAATTACAGGAAAAGGGAAGATATAATATATGACTAGTTGCATTGCAAGTGTGTATATATATGTAAGTAACTCCACTTGTTGTAAGTGGTGTAAGAGAAATTGTACCTCACTTGTCAAGTGTAATACAAACCACTAAATCATTTACTGCCTGACAAACAAGAAGAATTACCAATGAAAATAAAAGTTTTTATGTGGTATATTAAAAAAGGTGTTGTTCTAACCAAAGATAATTTGGCAAGAAAAATTGGAATGGGGATAAAAAGTGCTCTTTCTGTCATCTCCCGGAGACAATTTAACACCTATTTTTGATTGTTTTTATGCCAAATTTTTGTGGCGCTCTCGTACATATACTTTTTGGATTAACCCCGCCTTCAAATATACATAATTTATTCTATAATTGGTCTAAATTGGGGAGCAAAAAGTATAATTCATTGTTATTAACAAATGCATCCGTGACTTATATGGGCAATTGGCTAACAAGGAATGAAGTTGTTTTTGACAAATGCAAACCAAAATCTCTTTTGCGTGTGCTTTGTTCGAGGAACTCATTGGCTACGCCACGCAAGCAAGCTTGCAACGGAATGAAGATCTACGGGATCAACTAATCGCTGCAAAGACGTCAGCTAGAGGTGTCGGCGTTATCTTTCTTCGGGTTCAGGTGGTTGGTTGTCACATAGACATTTGGTTATGTTTAGCCAAAAACAATTATTCACTTGTTTAGTCGGTTTTAAGTGTGGCTAGAGATTGTACCCAGCAACTTTTTTTTTTGCTTATGAACTCTATAATAATTGGTCTAATTCTATCTACGGATAGATGAAGCCGGATTTATTATCCTTTATCTAAAAAAAAACAAGAAAAATCCCCTTTCCCACCGGAAGCTGATAACGGTTGCCATTTATCATTTAGTTCATAGTACAATGCAGCCAGAAAGGAATTTGAAGTGGCCAGAAACATCAGAAATTAACTTATATACTGACACCAGATGCAGTGAAATTCGAGGGACTTCATTGAGAGGGTGTAAAGATGTATAAAATTCAGCAGTTCTGAACTTCAGGTAATCAACAACCAAAAGTTGCTGCACCCAAACCCGACATACTAGGTAAAAAAAATAACATCAAGCAGTTCGGAGGTTTAGCATGGGACAAATGGGCACATAATGTCACATGCCTAGTGACGTGATAATATTACAGGGTAATGAATGGTCATCTGCGCACCAAAAGGTCCACAGGAGCAAAATCTGACCATCTCTGAATGTTATATTCTGCTACCTAAATGAACACTGTTCGAGCGGCATGATACTCCTTTAGACCAACTGCAGCAAGAAAGACAACTTTCCCACTAGCCACCAAATTACATAGATGTGGTTAAGATCAGTCCTGCTTATTACGAGCCTGCCGAGCACGATGCCTGAGCTCTGCCCTTTTCCACCTTACGATTAGCATGCAAAGTGTCACAAGAGTGTTCACCTAGGAACATGAAAATAAACAGTTACTGATAATGAAACTGATGTAGAACAGAAACGAAAAGGATCAGAGAAATGTGATTACCAAAATAAGGATTGTTATCAATACGAGGGGGGCCAGACCAGATGACTGAAATGAAGAGGCCTTGGGGATCAAAATAGTTTTGGGTGGAAAAGCTCTTCCAGTTTTGTGCCAAGAACGTGTTTAATCTCTCGGCAAGGAATACACCAGAAACTGCACCAAACCAAGCAGAATATAAGTTATAAAAGGTACACACAATCATATTAAAAGTAAAGTAGGGCATAAATGTGAATGCTGGAAGAAAGCCAACACAGGTCTTCCACACACATTCCATCCATTAGTTAAATGAACCATGGTAACCATTCCTTCAAGTGCAAATTTGGGAACTTCCATTACTATGGCAAGTAAGGTTGGCTCTACAAGATTAACACATCCAGAGAAAATGATCAATTTTGACAGGTTTAAGCTTACTTTGACAATTTTAGGAAAAGCTGCAAAGCATCATGTGTAAGAAATTCCCATTTACTAGCCATTACAGAAAGAACAGTACTCAATGTTGCTATATCATGACGTTTCAAACTGGTATGTTGTAAGAGTTATGATAAATGACTTCCACATTCTGTAAATTATAGTGGTATAAGGATTCTTAAGTGTCAAAAGAAGAAGGCAATAATAGAAAAATTGATGATACCCACATGTTAGAGCTGACAATATGAGCTGGAAATTGATATTCCTCCTTGAGATGATGGTAACCAGTAGCAGAATGGCATGGAAAGTTAGTATGCTGATTAGCCAAGGCTCCTGTAAACACAAAAGCCAACAGGTGAATATAAGACAAAGAAGTTTGGTTAAGAAAACAACAATGGCCATGCCGAAGTACTAGTATTGAATTTTCACAAGCTGTCAACCATAGACTGGGTCACACTATATTTGGTGTCTTTTATGGATTGCTCACCACGGAATAAACTTTTTGATTACTACTATAGGAATTGTGGTGTGTGACCTATGATACACCGTCAGTCAATTGTTGTATCAGTGTCCACAGGAACACTGTGTGCAACGCTGACAGATATTGCTGGAATGTCGAATATTTATGCACTAAAAAATAACACATTTGACGCCTGATACATGGTGAACAAATTCCCTAGACCTGCTTGATTCAATCCCAAGACATAACCACTAACACAGGCACTTGTTCAGTTCAGTAGACGAGTAAAATTAGGAAGGCAAGGTCAAGGCTCCATTGTGGATTTGTGTTGAAATTCTAGTCAGGAGTGGATGATATATTTTCCTAGATCTCGTGAGGATTCACGTTGAGATTCAGGCAAGTGAGCACACCTCTGTACAGAAACCTTACAACTGTAGTACACATATGTCATATATAACAATAAGTAGCCTTCACTATATCAGGATGTCAAGGAGAATGGCTAATCTTTGTGTCATTGTCAATGCATCAAAGTTTATGGCAGGGCCTAAGGCAGGTTGAAGGATCAGTAGCAATTCTAAGGGGTACGGGTGCGCTCCCCAAAATGAGTGTTGTGCATACAAAATTATTTGATGAGAAGGACGCCAAACACAGGACATAAAGATTAGTCCTTTATGGAATGCTACTTCTAGAACAAGGAATGGCATGATCCATGAATCCCTTTGCTGGTTTGATTCATCGTCACTTAACCCAAGCAATCAAGTTTCAGACCATGGAGTCAAATCCAACAGTGTGATGGCATCTAATGACCTATTGACGACTAATGAAGCATATATATAGCAGCGTAGCTAGATCCAAGCACAACATAGGGATTCCATTCGATTCCATCAATTAAGGCGGATGAGGCAAGGAGGAGGAGGATGGAGCCCGAGCGTGCGTGTGTATACCTTCCAGTCGACGGCGTGGAAGAAGCCGATGAAGTTGTCGACGGCGGGTGCGAAGCCGGTGCGCAGCTCGGAGGAGACGCGACCGAAGAGGTCGGCAACCACGTCGGCGTGCTCGTTGAGGGCCGAGCGCACCTCCTCCACCGCGCGGCCGAGCACCGACGACCCCCCGCCGCCGCCGCTGCCTCGTCGCCCATCTCCCTCGCTCTAGATCTCTCGTCGGAACTCGGGAATCGATCTGCCCTGGGGCCCGCAGGTCAGTAGTTGAGTTGCATTGCAATCGCCTCGGAACCTTCCCTGATTGGGCTTTATGAAAATGGGCTTGGCCGACTGAGTTGGCCCGTTTAAACATGGGCAGGCCCAGCATTTTCCCTCGCAAAAAAATGTCCTGTCTCACTTTTGTTAACATTAAAAAACATTTGTTTCCCTCAAAAAAAATAAAAAAAATATTTGTTTTTAGTTTTCTTTCTCCGTTATACTTGGCCTCTGTGTCATGATCCAGAATTGGGCCAGCCCAGAGAGTGACTAATTGGGCTAAAAACGCTGACGGCCAGGCCCAGAGGGGCGGGAGGCCAGGGAAGGACCGGCCCCCCGCCGCTTTCCCTCTCCCCCAGACGACTCGAGTTTGCTTAAGCCCTCAAGTTAGGATTATCTTAGGTAATTTTTGGTGTGAAGGGGCTATCTCATCTATAAGGGAGACCCCTTATTAGGAAATAAATAAAATAGAATTGCTTGTAAAAGGTATTCCGGTCGTATAAGAAACCTTTATAGAGATTGCCTAGATTACAAGTCCCACTAGTCGGGCTATATAAGCAAGAGGCATGTAATCTCTAGGGGACAAGCAAGAAAATAAAAACATATCTATCGATTTTCGACTTAGGCCTCCTCCTCCTCAAGACTTGCCGCGCCGCTTGCCACCTATCCCGGCGCCGCTGGCCAGGTGGCGCGGCCACGCCGCCTTTCCACCATGCCCGCGATCGCCTCGCCATCGTTCCCATCTCCTTCCCCAATTCCTCAATTCACGTGTCAATTCCGGCCCAATCTAGCCGGAATCGACAGTGTATCCGGAGACTGTGACGATTCCACCACCCATGGCTTCGAGATAAAGGAGTTCAACGCTGGCGCTAAAAGGCGCTCCTCGACGACAAGCTGCTTTCGGATCGCCAGCGCCCGATGATATCGAGACTCCGCCGGGATGGAGTACATCTTCATCACGTCGAGGACCCCCTGCCGCGTCACGACAACCACGCGGGAGGACGGCCAGTGCGCCGCCGCCGCAGCGAGGGCCCATACCTCGCCCAGTCGCCCACTACGGGCCGCTGCTGATTCCGTCGGCGGCTCCGGCCACTGCTATCCTCGGTGGAGGAAGATGATGGCGCTCTTTGGTGATGCCCCTACCAGTCATCAACGCCATCCTCAACGACACCGCGACCGGCTGCCCCCTCCTTCTAATCGGCACCAGAGCCGTCTGCGGGACGCCCGGCAGAGGGCCGGTGCAACCGTGGCACCCCCGCCTTACCCCAGCGCCACCGCGGTGTCCCCTGATCGCGCCACCCAGCCGGCGACCCGGACCCATGGTGCCACCGCGGTATCACATCCCCTCGCTATGTCACGCCCGCAAGTCCGTGGAGCAACGACGGCAAGACCGACGACCACGGACCTCTCCTGGCGTCGCGTCGGAACTCTTCTTCCGCCTTAACTCCTGAGATCGCCTCACCGACTACGTGAGTTACGCCGCTTTCCACCTCGTTGGTATTGCTGCGATGGCTCATGGATCTATCCTTTTAAGACGAACCTCCGATCAAGTGGGACGAGTTCACTCACCGCCACGCCATCACTTCTGATCGCCCACCTACCGACACGGGGTGTACGCCGCCGCTTCCCGTGGAGGCATGTCAACGACTACATCAACGCCTTCTCGAGAACTATGCACTACGCGATGGCACCCTCGAGGGACAGCGCCACCGTGTTAGACTCTTCATAGAAGGCCTACGGGAGACGCTTTCGCAACACGCCGAATGGTTCGAGCCTCGCTCGTTGGAGGAGGCCATCAACCTTGCGCCGCTACAACGACGATGCGCCCGACGACGCCAACGACGATAAGCCGACACCGGGCGCCACAACGGCCGACCGCCGCGAACACCCGTGTGGCCTCGACGGGCGACATAGCGGTCGCCCTGTGTGACCGCGATGCCGTGACGGCAATGCCTTGTCGCTGCCATGGAAGACATCGAGGGGCCGACAAAAGCGCCATGATCACCGAGTCGCAATTGGGCACAACTACCAACAAGGAGCGGGGATCATCTCCAGCCATCGAGCTGGGATCAATCGCGCTGAATGGAGTCTCCGCTACGGCATCGTGAGGTACTTTCACCGCTACTACATCCCCGCCGCCCGGAATTCTCCAAGATTTCTGGCTGGGGAGAACGTTCCACCGCACGGCGTAGCATGGGCTTCCACCTCCCCCAATCGCCCTCGGGAGGATCGGGCGTTCCCGGCAAAGCGTCCTCCTTCTCGGGCGCGCCCGATGAGCCGGATCGAGGGTGCCACCGTCCCCTCCTCTTCGACAACAATGGCGACGTCTTCTTCGCATCGACAACATCACGGTTGGCGCCCGTGGACAAAGGAGAGGCAATGGGACCCCCCGTCAACACGCCCAGCGATCTCCTCTACGTTTTGCCTCCTCGACTTCACCTCGTCGCCGCCACGTCACTTCAACACGCTCATCTGCGGGCAACTCCATGCAAAGGTGCAAGTACCGGCGACTTACACCTACACATCTCCACCTCCAGGCTCGCGGATGCTTGGCCGCCGGGCACCCTCGGCGCCTCCGTCATGCATCGTGCATGCGAGGAACGTTCCTTCGTGCAGCCCCCGCTGAGCTTCAAGTTCGGCATCTACCCGGCAATTTCCACCTCGACTTCTCCTTCTCCGAGCATGGACTCCAAAGATTCCGCAACGACGACAACGACAAGTGCGGCCCTCTCGCCCTCTACCGGCCTGGAATTGACGCTTCCCCGATCGGCGTGCCTTTCGCCACCACTGGTGGGTTGGGCGGCGTGGGACGCACCGCCTCGTCGAACGGTGGGGAAATGTCATGATCCGAATTGGGCCAGCCGAGAGTGGCTAATTGGGCCAAAACGCGACGGCCGCCCGGGGGGAGGGCCCGTATAAAAGCGCCAGTGAGGAAGGCCGGCCGGCCGCGGCCACTTTCCCTCTCCCGTGACGACTCGAAGTTTGCTTCGCCTCAAGTTAGAATTATCTTAGGTAATTTTGGTGTGCAAGGGGGCTATCTCATCTATAAGGAGACCCTTATTAGGAAATAAATAAAATAGGAATTGCTTGTAAAAGGTATTCCAGTCGTATAAGGAAACCTTATAGAGATTGCCTAGATTACAAGTCCCACTAGTCGGGCTATATAAGCAAGAGACATGTAATCTCTAGGGGACAAGCAAGAAAATAAAGGGTCTGTCTATATGACACCCAGCTGATATAAATAATTTGCATCAACCGGTTGACCAAAAAGCAGAAATCAACCGAATATTCCAAATGCATGCAACTTAGTTGATTTTTTATGCCAACATCAACCGGTTGACCAAAACCAGAAATCAACCGAATATTCCAAATGCATGCAACTTAGTTGATTTTTTATTCCACCATCAACCGGTTGACCAAAAAAAAAAATCAACCGAATTTTCCAATGCATGCAACCTAGTACAGAACGCAAATTTACTGACAAATAGATTAACCATTTCAGAATAATAGAACAAATATAGTTCCTGACAAAAATATCATTCAATCAAAATTACAGTGTCTGAGAGAATGTAGCATATCCTGATAATGTTGATGATATTTCAGTTTCATCTTCAGGTACCGGTTATATCTAGAAATCAGAGGATTCTTTGACTCAAAAGTATCGAAGGAAGGAACTACCAGGGCTGAAGAAAATTGTATCGGGTAGGAGTGTTAGGACCATGCTGGGGCTTACTCATCGTCGGGACAGAGCAGATTCAGCTATGCTGCTTCCTTCTAATCCAACAAGAGCTACAACATCAACAGCAAAAGTTGGTTGTGTCATGAGTCTCAAGCAATAACCAATGATGAAATCTGTCATGATAACATACTTACGTCGGCTTTTTCCAGGCAAACTGAGTCCAAAACAGTAAAGGATGATTCTTCTGAATCTAGTACTGATGGATATGCTACTCTTCTCAAATCTGCTGCTACAATTGTTCATAAATTGGTCCGACAGAGGGTCCCTGAGCAATCAACGATACTGAAAATTGGTCAATATTTAAAATGAACATACATCAAAGGAAAAAAGACACCACTGCTGATAGTACAGCCAGTAAAAGATATAGTCCTGGTTCAGTCAAGGCAAGTGATGACATCCAATAAAGGAAAAAGATGATTACTGCAGGTAAATGCAGAAATCCTCAAAAAAACTAGACAAAGGCAATGTGTAGAAAAAATGAAATGGCAAATGAAGTAAGAGGTAAAACATATAAGGTGAATTTGCAAACAGATTTGAACTTACCTCCTAACACTAGACTCTTCTGTCTCAAAAAGCATTCATGGGTATGTTACACAGCCTTAACATACTTTGCAAGCGGTATGACAAACTCTGAAGGGCTTGCCCTGCAAAAGCAAATCTTAAAACATTTGACAAGAAAAGGGCCCAACTTGATAGCACCAATAGACATTCAGATAATAGATAATAGAAAAATGGGAAAAAATGACATTCAAATGGCCTAATGGACAAATGGACTAATGCAAATCAAATAGCCTAATGACCAAATAAACAAATGACAGATAATGGAAAAATGACATTCAAATCACCTTATGGACAGATAACAGATAATAGAAAAATTGGAAAAAGGACATTCAAATGGCCTAATGGCCTAATGGACAAATGGCCAAATGGAAATCAAAGAGCCTAATGACCAAATAAGACAGATAATGGAAAAATGACATTCAAATCACCTTATGGACAGATAACAGATAATAGAAAAATTGGAAAAAGGACATTCAAATGGCGTAATGGCCTAATGGACAAATGGCCAAATGGAAATCAAAGAGCCTAATGACCAAATAAACAAATGACAGATAATGGAAAAATGACATTCAAAACAACTTATGGACAGATAACAGATAATAGAAAAATGGGAAAAAGGACATTCAAATGGCCTAATGGCCTAATGGACAAATGGCCTAATGGAAGTCAAAGAGCCTAATGACCAAATAAACAAATGACAGATAATGGAAAAAGTAGATCATCCGTCAAACTTCTGTACTCATTGTTGCAACTAACTTGATGCAACAGATATTAACATAGGGACAGATATCCAAAGTAACAAAGAAATGTCTGATAGACATAAATGCATAAACCTAAACATAGTCACAGATATGATTCTACAGTCATATATAGTCACATATACTAAGAATTTCCAGGGAAAGGGCCATACATTCAGATAGAAATGCAAAAAGGAACAACCAATTGTACCTGCTTGTTATTAGATGACTGGAAACTTTCAGTTACCAATCCATGATATCCTGACAAAAACCTGCAAGTAGAAAGGCCATATTTAATCAGGCTGTAGTAAGATAAAAAAAAAAAAGGTAAAACAAAAATGTGCCATAGAAAGCTATCCTCAGAAGAAGATCAAGCTCCAGCTTCCTCATTGTCTAGAAAAGAAATTGCCTACAGAAAGGACATGATCTTTTTAATTTAAAAAAAAAAAAGCCTAGTAGGGGGCATCAATTTTCATTCCAAAAAAATAAAAACCAAAGTCCATTGCCTACTAGGGGAAAATCATTTTATTCTAAAGAAAAAATACCAAAAACCCTATTGCCTAGTAGGGGGCATGATTTTTAATGCAAAGAAAGAAACAAACCAAATCCCATTGCCTAGTAGGGGGCATGATCTTTTTATTTAAAAAAATAAAACCAAAACCCTTTTGCCTAGTAGGGGGCATCATTTTTATAAAAAAAAAAAAAAAGAATAGCAACCCTAAACTCATATCTTCATGTAAACCCTAATCTCAAAAAAACGTATAAACCCTAATCTCAAGAAAAACGTGTGAACCCTAATCTCAGCAAAAAAAGTGTGAACCCTAATCTCAAAGAAATTATCTGAACCCTAATCTCAAAGCAAAAACGTATCTCAACACTAAACTCAGCAAAAATGTTGAACCCTAATCTCAGCAAAAGGTGTGAACCATAATCTCATCGAAAAAGTGTCAACCCTAATCTCAGCAAAAACGTGTAAACCCTAATCTCGGCCAGTAAACGTGTTAACCCTAATCTCAAGCAAAAACGTATGAACCCTAATCTCGAAAACCATGTAAACCCTAATCTCTCAGCAAAAAAGTGTCAACCCTAAACTCAGCAAAAAAACGTGTTAACCCTAAACTCAGCAAAAAGGTGTCAACCCTAATCTCAAAAAAAACGTGTGAACCCTAATCTCAAAGCAAACCATGTCAACCCTAATATCAGCAAACAATATGAACCCTAATCTCAGTAAAAATGTGTGATCCCTAATCTCAGCAAAAAATGTGAACCCTAATCTCAGCAAACCACGTGAACCCTAATCTCAAAAAAAACGCGTGAACCTAATCTCAAAGAAAAACGGCGTAAACCCTAATCTCAGCAAATTGTGTGGACCCTAATCTCAAAGCAAAATGTGTTCAACTATACTAAGGTGCCATAATACATCATTGTGATCACCTTATACATGTTCACTGCCTAATAGGGGGCAATCTCTTTATTCTAAAGAGAAAAGGACAAAACCATATTGCCTAGTAGGGGGCATGATTTTTTAGTGCAAAAAAAAACCAAAGCCCATTGCCTAGTAGGGGGCATGATCTTTTTTTATTTTTTTAAAAAAGAATCAAAACCCTTTGCCTAGTAGGGGGCATCATTTTTTATTTCAAATAAAGAAATGAACGAAAGCCCATTACCTACTAGGGGGCCAATCTTTTTATTCTAAAGACAAAAGGGCAAAAAAAAAAAACTCATTGGCTAGTAGGGGCATGATTTTTAATATCAAAAAGAGAAATGAACCAAATACAATTGCAATCAAGGTGCAAACAAAATAAAAAAAGGCAGGAATACCTCATAGAAGGTGCAAAGGCTTACCCTTGTGGCTCGTGCTGGGAAATGGCCAACGACATACAAAAACAGACCATGTACTACACCATAAAAAATATAATAAAATGGGTATTCAATTAAAAGCATACAACTTTCAAAACCAAACAAAAGATGGATTTGACACCTACAACTAATATCATAGAAATAGAACATAAGACAACTTATACCATATGGTCTCCAGTATGAGAACAAAATTAAGTTGTATCAGTATTCCAATGTCTGAACCTGTACATGTTCAGACAAAGCATACCATTTGATGAAACAAACTACATGGACATACATAGCAAAGAAGATTATTCTACGCGCCACAGAGGCATCTAGACGACGGGAAGATGGATGGATCCAGCTAATAGAAACAAAAGCACGCAACAGAACAAGACGCACGCTGTCCATCCTCATGACTACTAGGGAAAAACAGTAATACATAGCAGGGCTCAGAAAGAGATGGCTGGGCCAACACAATACATATACTACAGAGAAACCAAATGATAAATTACATAGATATTATACTTATATATATATATATATATATATATATATATATATATATATATATATATATATATATATATATACATACATACATACATATATATATAAGTGTCACAAAAAAGGATAGCACTAGCACACCCAAAAAAAAACCTAACCGGTTGATCCAAAAAAATTCCATCAACCGGTTCATATTTAAACCTAAATCAACCGATTTTTTTAAATGGATCAAACCAGGTTGATTTTTAAAGCCAAATCTCATTGTATCATACACACGGCCTCTTGTAATCGCAACAACTGAACAGCAAGAGTGGGGGTCAGCCGTAGTTCACGGAAGTGGCCACCACCATTATTACAAGTTTCAGTACAACAATCACAGATTAAACTGTAGTTCACGGAACAATCATAGAAATTTATTCCATATAATATTAACAGTAAAAAAAACAACTAAAAATTAGTCATAGATTAAACTACATTGCACTAACATAAACAGGTCAGTTAATTGTAAAAAAAATAAAACAAGCAGTTGTTTCAGATTCAGTCACGCATGATTCAGTAGCTAAAAACATTATTGGAATTGCAATGAATTACGCTTGCACTCAACATTAGAGGCTATAGTCAGATCATCAAAGTATGCGAGGCTTCTTATAAAAAATGGCACAATCTAATTTTCATTCATGTTAAAATAAGAACAGCCAAAACATACTAGAATAATAACATAGGCCATTTGACTAAATTACACTGATATATTAAAATTACTCACAAGCTGCACTTTGTGTTCTCTATTTTTTTATATATCAATTTGGTAGCTTCTGGTTTACTATGAACTTCTACTATGCAAAAATATGCAAACCATGTGGTCTGTCAGGGGCAAGAGTATTTTCTCAATTGGACCACAATATCATTTGGACACCACCAACTCCCTGCTTTTGTCAGATCTCTTGAAAATGTCTATCGATCAAGAACCTAGGACCAAACCCCACCCCTCAAAAGCATGAACATACTCCGCCTAGACATTGAATCAATTGGCCAGAAACAAAACTAAACAACCACCAAAACAAAGGCCCCCATCTACAAACATAAACCTCTAGGAACTTATGCTTTCTTTCTGCATTCAGCTGCTGTACATTAAGGCACTCAGCATTCAGACACTACAGAGATTATTGAGAAATAAAAAATGTATATATGATATGTCAACCATTCATCATATAATAAGTTCACATGACACAAAAAAATCGGTGTTAGGAAAGCGAAAAGGTGTTACACATTGAAATGAATATATCATCGAGATGACTGAGTATGCAGATAGATGACAAAATGAAATGTCCTATGAGCCAAAAGTTGTCAGATAGATGCACAAATTTTTTTTTTTTTTTTCGAGACCGCGTCTAACGCGTTTTCAGATGCACAAAAATTCAGTTATTAGGTGTTCACAAATCAAAATAAGATAACTATGAACAAAGATGACAGATGAACGAACTTTACAGACTTGCAGATTAGAAATATAAACAATTAACCATGCAACCGGCCATGCATCCCAGCCTTCCCCATTCCATGAAGCAAATCACCATGCATCGCACACCTGCAGCCACTCCAGGAGGTGCAGAACAAAATCCCAAAATGGCAAAATGTAAACAAATCTCCATGCATCGCCGCACTCAACATGCAAAAACAGGGGATTCCCCAAGCGCATGCAGACCTGCAGCAATTTCCCCAACACACCAAACAACAGGAAATCTTCACAAAAATGGCCGTCGCCCTAAACAGCAACAAACTTACCATCCTCGCCCACCCTCCCCAATCCACACGCACCCAACACCTGCCGCGCCCGATATGAACCTTTCGAATCCGCCTCTCAAAACCAAATCCCCCTCTCAAATCACCAGGTCTTCCACTAAACCATCCCAAACAGATCGAAAAATCGACATGAAATCGATTCAGTTCATCTGAACCTAATGAATCAGAAATCCAAATCCATAACGGGGTGGAAAGCTCATGGGCGAACCTGGCGAAACCTAGGCGAATCGCCGGAGTCGCCTCCGACGGGCCGCACCGGAGGGAGACGAAAAGCGGAAATGGAGCTGGTTAATTTGGTAACGGCAGCAAAAAGCAACGGCGCGAAAGTACGTAGAGAATTAAAAATATATGCGACAAGATGGACCCACCATGCAGCGCCTCACATACCAAAGCCGGAACGCGAGACACAACGAGGGAGATCCAACGCCGAGAAGCGCCAGCGCTTGCCAGATCGAGCGAACGAGAAATCAGTTGATCAAAAATAACAAATCAACCGGTTGACAAATAGCTTTTCTCAAAATAAAACATATCTATCGTTTTCAGCTTAGGCCTCCTCCTCTCTCCCGCACCAGCGCTGCGCCCGCCGCCCCATCGGCGCCGCCCAGGCCGCCGCCCGACGCTTCACGCCGCCTTCCACCGCCGCCGCCGCCGCCGCCATCGTTCCCATCTCCTTCCCCAATTCCCCTCAATTCACGTTTCAATTCCGACCCAATCTAGCGGAATCGACACTCGACAACGTGATCTATGAGTTCCAAATTCTATTTACCTCCTGCTTTTATGGGAAACCACATCATCAGTATGTTAAAAGAGATATTTTACTGTACAAGCTTTTTACGATTGTACCATTTTCATAAATTGAACAATTTTGACAGAATATTTTTGGCATTACAATTTTTCACACGTTTTAATTACGATAGAACAATGTTGTCAAACGCATAAATTTGTGCGAACTTGATATATGTTTGGTACGCCAAAAAATATCATTGTCCACAAAATTATATTACCATAAATAATCTGTAAAAAAAATTGTAATCACACATCTCCTCAATCGCGCTCTCTCTATATGTCTCCTCTGCACTGAATTTTTTATTTTAATCTTTTTAAAACAACTTTCCAAAATTAACACTATTGCTTTTCATTTTCGAATCTAACCAATTTGGTCACCCGCCCTAAGCCCCCGGCTCGGCCAAACTGTTCCACCACGCTGCCTAGCTTGGTGCAACAGGGGTGCCATTGTGGCTAGTTTAGCAATGCACTCATCGATGATGTGGCGCTTGCCGCACCATCGACTTCGGGTGCATCCGACCACACGCAATAAAGGAAGAATACGAAGGCGTGCTTGGCTCCCCCCCCCACCCCCCACCCTCTCTCCCTCATTTCTTGGCGCACCCGGAGAGATGGAACCAGCGCCACTGCCCTCCGCCCAACAATTTGGGCCTCTAAAGCAAGTTGGTGGTTGGCTCCAAGCCTCCCCATTGGCCTAGGGCAAGGTAATGACCTCTCATTTCATGTTTTCGCAGTGGATTCAAATAGGCTTGATAGCCAGGGTTTTGAAGGGAAAGCTTTGTTTGGGAAGAGATGCAAAGATTTGTAGGTAGATCAAATACATTAGGGAAGCCTAACTGAGTTTAGCGGCCCGTCCTTGTTTTTGTGTGTACATGTAGTTGCATTTGCTCTAATAAGTTAGTTTGAAATTTTAGTTGTGTGTAAGTGTAGGTTAAATTTGGTTAGTACTTGTTGGTTAAATATGGTTTATGTTTAGGCTAGGAAGTTCATTAGAAATTTTAGTTAGCATATAGTTGGTATTTTATACCAGTACATATTTAGTTCTTGGGGAACCCTGCTTTGGTGCGAAGATCGATCACAATAGAGACATGGGATTTATCTTGGTTCCGGCCTCGGGAAGCGAGTAAAGCCCTATGTCCAGCAGCAGTTCTTGTATTCTGTATTCGGTGAGATGGATACAAGTCTTAGATGAGACCTTGTTTTGGTTTAAATTGTTTGACCTTGGCTTATTAACTCCTATGGTGGTCTCCACACGAAAAGGCATGAAAAAGTATGAGCACCGGGCTGTCTCAACAATTTCTAGGGCCCTTTGGCAAAGCACAACACTAAGGGCATGACAATCTATTGTTATATATGGTGATTGAATGAAGTATAGTACTATTAATAAAACTTAATTTGCTATATATATTTAGTTTTAAAAAAACGATAGTACATCAAAGAAGTTAATTAATAGAACGATAAATATAGAAAAAATACATGTAGCTTACAGCCTGTCGCTATGTGGATTGATTAATTAAATAATTAAATTAATGGATCAAGTATTGGCTTCAGTCGCTTAATGCCTGTGCTGTTCAGATTGCAAGGTCCAAGATGAGGCCCTGAATATCGATGAACTCAGATCACTTGCCGCAGGGACGGCAGGGAGCGGGCAAGAGACCTTGAGGGACGAATGAACCCATGCACGTTGTCTCTCAATCAACAAATACTACTTTTTTAAACACTTCATTTTTCTTGTACAAAACGGAAGGTTGACATTTGTCCTCTCCCTACTTAGCGTATATAAGAGAAGGTAGCACATGGTCAGAGATAACTTGCTAGGTGGCGTTCAACGCGAGCGTTTTTCAGCAGTGAGGATCTAGGACCTGGAATGGGTCCACATGGTCAGAGATAACACCTCATTTCACTGCATATAGTATATATATATATTTATCAGCTTCGGGTGCCGCCGGATGCCATGAGCTCATTCATTCATTCATTCCGTTCCGTGTGCCGAAAGAATTGAAATCGTTCGTCTTGCTACTAGCAGAAATAATAATAATACATAATTGACCATAATAATACGCACGTGTGGAATTACGTTTTCAGCCAAGAAGAAGTCGTTTCCGATTCAAAAAGTCATGCTGTGCACCGATCGAGCCGTGCATATATGGAAGGGTACTTCGATCTACGGTATCTTGCTCATGACATTTTAGGTACATTTCAAGGAAGATATCGTACGTGTGTCAAACTCAAACTCTAGCTACTGCCTGACAGACGTAAACGTCTCTACATGGAGAACAAGACGAATGTTTGATCCCTATATATCAACACGGTACTTCTTGATTCTTCTTTTTTCTAGTGGCTATTGGCCAACAGCCACAATTGCTTTGGGTAGTGATCGAGATATTGAGTGCTTGACTGTATTTCTAAGTACAATTTTATACTTCCTCCGTTTCAAATTGTAGTAGGTTGTTTTGTTTTTACTGCATATATTTTTCTATATATTTAGACAATGTATATCTAGAAAACCATAACTTATAATTTAGGATGGAGAGGACTACTTCTTTACAACATTGTACATTAACACTCCTACCAAATAAATAGCCAATAATAAATTCATTGCCCTGATAATATTTTGCACCTGTTTTCCAATACAATATATCTCTCCATCTTAAACTGAAATGTTCAAGAGTCAAAGTATCTCAATTTTGACTAAAATTGTGAAAAGAATTATAAATATTTTGTTACATCAAAATAGATATACTATGAAAATATAATTGACGAAAGAATCTAACAATACTTAGTTGACATCTTAAATGGTTATTATCTTCTTTGTATAAATTTTGTCAAACTTGAAATGATTTGACTCTCTAAAATTCTTGGAATGACTTACAATTTGAGTTGGAGGGAGTAAATTTTTCGGCATTTGGAAAGAAACAGTTAGGAAAATACGTACTTTTGTGCGAACAACTTTAAAACATTAAGCTATGTTTCTTTGTTTGAGGCTATAGGGCGTTTCGATTTTCTTAGAAAAAAAAATGTCCATATATAATTCCTCTATTTTGTTGGTGTAACATATCGAAGGCCTAGAAATTACATTAAAATGATCGGTAATAGTATACTACGGCCATCCGGACGCATGACGCCGGCCCAGCCCATCTAAGAACTACACATCGTCATCCACATATGCGAGTCCATCCTCATTCACACGCGTTGCTTCTGCCCAACGCTCGCGTGCATCTCCCGCCCGAGCCACTCGCTGGCGATTCCACCGACGGAGCCCTCGCCGCGCTGCCTGCGCCTAGTGGGTCTCTTGTGCCACTACCACCAGAGCCGCTCCTTCTGAGGCCTTGGTGTCCTCCTCTTCTTCCCTGAGGGCACCTTCACCCAGGCGCTGCCTCGCATGCCCTCGCTCGCGGTAGCAGCGAGCCATTCACCAGAGCGCCCTCCCGATCTGCTCGGCGTCGTCCCAGCTAGAGTCGCTCGTTCCAAGATCCGAGGGCACCTCCCCACCCCCGACGGCACCCATACTCAACATCGACGTCCTCCTCGTCGTTGGGGTGGCGCTATACTGGCCCATGCGGTTTCGCGTGCGATGGCCGCGATATCCGATATGGAGGCTTGGTGAGGCGACACAGGAACAGATGTTCGACGACCTCCTTTCTCACGCTCTAATATTGGTCGGGGCAGCCATGTCCATCCATGGCACTCGCCGTGTAGCTCCCTCTCCCCTTCATCCCCTTTTGTGTCCATGGTGCAATAGTGCATTTTCAGTTGTTTCAGTATAGTCATATGGTTGTTTCAGTTGTTTCAATCCCCCAATGTTTCAGTTGTTTTGTTTCAATGGTTTTAGTTTATTTCGGAGGTATGTTTCAATCGAATTATATGTATGTTGCAAAAAGTAGATCGAGTGTTTGACATGTGTTTAGAGATATGTTTCATCGATGTTGCACAAGGGATGTTTCAAGTGTTTCAAATAGTTTCAGTCGTATGTTTCAACTGTTGTTTCCAAGATTATAGAAAAATATAACATCTAGAATAACATATTTACCTCGTTATCCAAGCAACAGAGAATATATTTTTATTGTCATTATTTTTTCTATAAACTTGGCCAAAGTTAAATGACTTTGACCTAGGACAAACCTAATACGATATGTAATACCATACTGGAGACACTTTTACCAGTAATTTAGATGAAGGGAAAAAATGAGAACTCAAAGACACCGAAGAGTCAAGTTCCTGTCAAATCTCATTAATTAATCATCCAGGTAACCTATCATTAAATTATCTGACGTGTTAATCATCATAAGTTCATAAGTTAATCATCATAAGTTCATAACCCGCTATATATAACCAAAGGTACACGCATTCTTTTTCTAACTCCGATCTTACATTTGTTGACGGATGCATGCATATGGTAGGAAGTATATTCATATATCATCGACACTTCCCCATACATTAAAAAAAGAAAGGATCTAAGAACGCCGACTGTTGTGTATGACTTGTGCAAATGAAGTTGTCCAAAATCATGTGACTTGTGCAAATGGACACGACTGTCTTGTGTTGCCTATAAATACTACTCCTCTCCGAGAGCCTCCAAAACACAGTCGCCAGCAGGTACTTACGTACGCGATGGCAGCAAGAACACCAAGAACAATGTTGCACCTTCTCGTAACCCTTGTAGTTTGCATCCTCTCCAGCGCAAGAACATCAGTAGGGGCTTCCGGCAGCGATGTCGATGCATTCCTCAGCTGCCTCTCGGCGGACATTCCGCCTTCCCTCATCTACACCCCAGCAAACAACAACTTCTCTTCGGTGCTTGTGTCCTCTGTCCGCAACCTCCGCTACTACGACGCCACCACCACCATCAGCCGGCCGCTCGTGATCGTCGCGGCCACCGAGCCTGCCCATGTCCAGACCACCGTGGTCTGTGGCCGCCGCCATGGCGTCCACATCCGCACACGCAGCGGCGGCCACGACTACGAGGGCCTCTCCTACGCCTCCGTCGACCCGCACCGGCATTTCGCCGTGCTGGACCTCGCCGCGCTCCGTGCGATCCACGTCGACGCCGCGAGAGCCGAGGCGTGGGTCGAGTCAGGAGCCACGCTCGGCGAGCTCTACTACGCCGCCGCGGCCGCCAACTCCACGTTCGGGTTCCCCGCTGGCAACTGCCCCACCGTCGGTGTCGGCGGCCACCTGAGCGGCGGCGGGTTCGGCGGGCCGCTGTCGCGCAAGTACGGCCTCTCCGCCGACAACGTCATCGACGCCGTGGTGGTGGACGCCGAGGGGCGGCTGCTGAACCGGAGCACCATGGGCAAGGACCTGTTCTGGGCCATCCGAGGCGGCGGCGGCGAGAGCTTCGGCGTGGTCGTGTCGTGGAAGGTGCGGCTGGTGCCCGTGCCGGAGACCGTCACCGTGTTGAGCATCCTCCGGTCCCGGAACGAGTCCGCCGTCGAGCTCATCACGAAATGGCAATCGATCGCGCCGGCGATGCCCAGGGACCTGTACCTCCGCGTGCTGGTGCAGAACCAGGTGGCCAACTTCGTGGGCCTGTTCCTCGGCCGGTGCGGCGGTCTCGTGGACGCCATGCGAGCTCACTTCCCGGAGCTAGGAGTGGCGGAGCGGGACTGCCAGGAGATGAGCTGGCTGAAATCGACCGTCCAGGCGTTCTACGGCACGGCGGACTTGCCGCCGGAGGTGCTCCTGAACAGGAGCAGCAACCCGCACTACTACCTCAAGGTGAAGTCGGACCACGTGCAGGAGGCCATGCCAGGGTACGTGTGGGAGAGCGTATGGTCGGACTGGCTTGACAAGCCCGAGGCGGCGCTGGTGATGCTCGACCCCTACGGCGGCCGGATGGGGAGCATCTCGCCGTCGGCGACGCCGTTCCCGCACCGGAACTACCTGTACCAGCTCCAGTTCTACTCCATGTGGTCCGACAACGGGATGGAGGAGCGGATGATGAGCTGGGTGAGGGGGTGTACGAGTACCTGACGCCATATGTGTCCAAGAACCCGAGAGCTGTGTACGTGAACTACAGGGACCTGGACCTAGGGACGAACGAGCTGGAGGGTAACGTGACCAGCTACGCCAAGGCTAGGGTTTGGGGGGAGAAGTATTTCAAAGGCAATTTCAAGAGACTGGCGGCCGTGAAGAGCATGGTGGATCCTCATGACTTCTTCAGGAATGAGCAGAGCATCCCTCCTCTTCCTGCTGCTGCAAAACGAATGGTGGTCTCGTAGGGATCGGACAATGCATTGGTGCAATGGTGGATGCATTGGATAGAGGCGCTGGTGATCGTCAATCCGTGCCAAGGAATTTCGCCTTCCTACATATACGTGGCTACTAGATCTATCTATATATATATTTCTTTGGGTTGAATTTGTCTATGTGAAGTGTGCATTCGCTTGTTCAAAATAATATATTATCTATTGCATGTGTTCAAATATGAGATAGATGTGCATGCACACAATAAAAGTCCGGGGAATTTAGGGAGGCCATTATTTATCACTGCTTACGTTACGTATATATACATGCATTCACGGGAACTGCTAATAACCTTTCTTGGATTGGATTGGAGCCCATTTGTTTTCTTTCCAGCATTTACGTTGCAGTCGTATACACATAATCTATTACATGCATGTTTTAGAATAAAGCTTTAACTAATGACCCCCCAACACACGTGGATTAAGGTGAATCCGATGACATTGTCCAAACAAGCCTTAGGTTTTAGCTAGGATAACACTGCTGGTGGAAGATGCAACATATTTGAAAATATGTGTCGACACCTCTGCTGTGGTGACCCTGATCCGATCTACGACCAAGACCATCACTAATTACACCCAAGGAAATGGGCATTTTCCTTGGCGGCTAAGAACAATAGTCAAGAAAATAGTTTTTCCCTCCCTTGACCGTTCACGATTACACTCAAGGAAATGAGTCCTTTCCTTGGTTCAAAACCGCAAAGAAAACACCCGTATTCTTGGCGATTTGCTTCGACCTCTAAGGAATATATATTTCCTTGAGAGTTCACTACTACCGCCAAGGAACCTATCCTTTCTTTTAGCGGTCTGATTTTGGCACTCAAGAAAATTGCTGGCCGCCAAGGCAATTCCATTTTCTGGTAGTGTTAATCACGCATCGCGGGTTTTCTTATTTGGGCAGAGGTCCTGCTCCACAAAATTAAAGTGATCGATATATGCAGTCTACCACACATTTGACCTTGAACACAAGTGATATCATTTTTTTATTTTCCACGTGATGAGGAGGCCACAATATTCTATATTTTGTTTCTACCCAAAACGGTTTCCAGGATTTTGTGTGCTACAAAAAGTCCAACACCAACCACCACCAAGAATTAATTTGGATGTGGTGTACGTGGCAAACCTAGATCGACTGGACGCTGCATATCAAGCAGTTTACACGTCGTCATCTCCGGCCACCTCTGTACTGCAGGCTGAGATCACCGCCCGAAATGCGCTCGCAACGTAACATATCTATATCTATACCTACTAATAAAGAGAGAAAATTTCTTGTCCACCTCTTTTTTAGGTCTGCCTTTTCTACGGAGTATATACGTACACGTTTATATAGGATACGGTCTGATCTCAGTCTCATTTAAATAAAAAGAGTTCTAAATCTGCTCCTGGCTGTGTGGCCGCGTACTGGGCCGTGACTTCGCGTCCTGGGCCGTGACTGCACTTCCGTGCGTGATCGGTGATATATTTATCCGGATAATGATGGTGATTTTCCGAAGGAACACCCTCGAATCCTGCCGAATATATTAATCCACTACTACATATCGCACATATCCCAATACGTGAGGTTTGGCGATCTTTCCTGGCTCGAGAATAAAAGGGTCGATAATGTTCTACTACTGATCGTTTCCATTTGCCCGCTTGCACCAAAAGGCCAAAAATACGTCTTGGAAATATATAGATATCAACGTAAAGTTAAATAAATATAAGTAGGGAAAGATATTGTAAATGCTACACAAATGATGCAAGAGACAATGAGAATGCTGCCATAATTCATCTATATCTATACTTCTATACCAACTGATAAAGAGAAAAAATTTCTTTTCCAACTATTTTTCCGTCTGCCGGTGCAGTCCGTGCTCCCGTGTATCGCTCTGACTCCCTCTGTCGTACGTATACGAGTCCGTGCCAAAGTTGCCGCTAGAGCTCCAGCAACCTTAACATGGCCAAGAAGCCCAGGCCAGATGCGCGCACATATACATATATCCTTATTCTCATTACCCAAAAGCCCAGCAACCTCAATCCGAATAGAGCCCGCCGCCACCCAGTCCAGCGATAACTGCGGCGAACAAGGCCCAAGCGAGAGTTAGGTTGCTGATGACAGAATTGCTGGTCCCTAACGAGCCACCGGGAAAGGGCCCTCACCAAACGCCGTAAGGGCCGTGGCACGTGTGAGCTCCACCCTCCATGCGCTAGCTGCCACCCGAGCGTGGCCCATGCTAAATGCCCCGCCACCAGAGGTACGCCCCCCTCGCGAGGGAAAGCTGGAGACGCTGTGTCGAGCCCATGGTCTATGAGAGACACTCGCCCTCGCTTGACTGATGTCGAGATATGCGATCTCGGCATGGTTGTGGAGGAGGAGGAGAAGGAGCGCTTGTGAAGATCAGCCGTGCAGTGTCTGACTTTCTGGCGGCGGCGATGGAGATTAGGGAGAAGAGCAAACGAATGTGCTGCGGTTGGTAAACTTCGGATAAGTATAGGCAGAGTACGGTTCCGTTAGACTGCGTACTTCTTTGGGAAAGAGAAATCGGAGGAGAAAAAGTGGCTATAGAGAATATAACCTTTTAAATGAAATTTACAAAATAGGTAAAATATAAATAAGCATGAAAACTTTTGTTCGCATTTCTTATTAATGTTTGGTAATTGTTTTCTTCCGTAGCAATGCACGGGCATGTTTCATAGTATAACAATATATATATATATATGCAGCAGCCTACTTCCTCGCAGAAATAGAAATAGAAATAGTACCGGCGCTAAGCTAGCATAAAAGAGGACTTGGTAATCATCTTCTCGCCGGGCCGGGTAGCGTGGGCCTGTAATCCCAGCTTTTGGGGACTCGCGCAGGAGTCAGCAGGCTTGGGCCAGTCCGATTTCTCCTAAACCACTCGTCTAGGTTGCTCCTCTCTGGGCTGAAAACTCTCTTGAGAGTCATGCATGATTGAGCCCTCCCTCTACTAACTCCTTTTAAATATCTTTTTCTACATGTGAATTGGCTTGTAGTCAATGGTAGGGGTCCGGTCGATGGGACGGTCGGTCGGAGGACGCTACCCACCGAGTTCAAATCCTGGTGCTTCGCAGCTTTTCGGGATTTTCCCGGGATTTGCGGCGTTATGCATTAAGTGGCAAGTGACGCGTTCCGTCGGCGACAAGGCGCCAATGGTGACCGAGAATCTCAGATTTTGCCGGGTGCTCAGATCCTTGAAGGTGCTCATAGGGGGTAGGGTTTTGCGTCACGTGTGTCATAGGGGTGAGTATGCGTGCGTATTGTGGCGTCTGCGTTAGACTGTGTAATTCTCAAAAAAAAAATATCTTTTCTACATACAATTTCAATTCATTTTGAGAATTTAAATCTAAATTAATAACATGCGTTACACAATATGAAAGATAGTTATTATGATAACTCAAGTCTAGACATCTCAATTTTCTCTCTTTTATTTAAATGATAAATGATTTTCGATCAGGATCTTGCGATCAGGCCTAAATATATTTTTGGCCTGGGGTGGCACGATCCGACTGACAGGCTGTGCTTGGGCCGCTACTCAGGCGGCACGACGGGCGCACGGCACAGGATGGCAGGGCATGACCCGAAAAATAGTGAAAGTCCACGCGTCATGACCTGGTTGGGCGTCCGCACGCGGCACGGGGTGAGGACCATCCCGTACCTAATTTTTTTTTCCTGCTAGAGCCCATCCCACTCCTTACCACCCAACACTATCTGTCCCCAGGGCGGATTTAGGCTGGGGCGCTAGGGCCGCGACCCCTAGGCGTGGCCCAAATTTTCCCTTAGATAATAGGTATTTTTTGGCCTGGCCTAGTCGTTGGGCCAAATTCTTCATGCCTCCGGCCCAAAAAATGAGGCCGCTTCCCGTCGCGGCGTCGTGGAAGCCTCGAACCCTACTTCCCTCTCCGGACTCGCGGCGTCATCGTCGGCTTTCCCGTCGCGGCGACATCGTCTCACCACACCACGCCCACTTCCGTTGCACGCCCGCGGCGTCGTTGTCTCTTCCAGCGGCGGCCGCGAGGCCGCCGAGGCCCAAAAAGCGCCGCTTCGGCCGCGGCCTCTCTAGACTATCGCTCGTCGGCGGGCATCGGGGCGCGGGGCGGCAGCACCAGGACTGGGCAGCACCACGGCACGGAGGCGGGAGGCATCAGCGGTAATTCCCTCCCAATTCTCAAATCCCAATTCCTAATTCTTAAATCAATTGCTCGGGATCCATAAATGATATTTGATTATTCCAAATTTTCTAGTTTGTACAATTGCACAATGAAGAGGACAAGGTCAATTAGATCGTTTTTTCTCCTGCGCCTACACCAATTATACAACCTGTGTGAGACCTCCAATCTTCTCAAGAAGTACATTCAGAATTAGTAGAAGAAACACAAATTTTTGAAGAACCAGCAACGCTAGTAGAAGAACCACCTACAGCAACAGCAGTAGAAGATCCGATGTGAGCGCTACGTGAGTTTTGATAGCGGCCCTAGGCGTCAAAAGTTAATAGCTCCGCCACTGTCTGTCCCACTAAGCCACTTCTCCATCCTACCTCCCTTCGCAGCACTCCCGTCTCCCGCAACCGCAAGGCTCACCCCTGCTACCCAGAGCGCCGACGGTGGCCACACCCGCACTTCCCCTTTTCGCCCACGCGGCACACTGTCACTCACCCGGGGCCGCTCACCAAACTCCTACCAGATCAGTCCGCCTCCGCCCCAATTAAGCTGCCAACCAGCTTGCCGTGGACGTCACAGCGGTGGTTGCTTCCCTTCTGTTTTCCGACCTTCGTTAGCGTGCTACGCCACCAGCCCGCAAAACTCCGTTCATTTTGCCGAGGAACAGCGTTGCCAATTGACTCTACATTTAGTCCAGGCACATGAACAAAAGAAGAGCCCCGGTGCCACACGCACGAGTCCATTAAACTCAACATAAAAACAGCCATGCATGGTGACACTTTCATAAGTCATCACGACTCGTAAGACGTTCGTTATGCATGAAATGCATGCATAGATCATTGCTAGTGCTGGACAGACGATTTTGTCCAGGGGCACTGGAAAAATGTTAGTTTTGTCCGTAGGACACTAATCAAAATTTTTTGTCTGCAGGACACTGCCGTCTCGGTTAACTACAGGGATGAGAGCATAGGGCCATGTTTACCTTCTTGGTTACCATAATACTGCGTTGAGTAATTGTGTGCGCTGTGCCTTTGCAAAAGTGAAAAGAAAAGAGTCGTGCATAAGTGAGAGCAAGAACATATCCACATACGCAACATTATTTGGTCCACAACCACGACATCCATCTAGGTTCTTGGCTTTCACTGTAGGATGAGGACCATCTGCAAGGAAAAAAAAGGAAAGTGGATACTGCAAAAGCAAAAGCTAACGGCGGAGCGCGTGATTTTGTTCTCTTTGCCGAATGAAAACAATAGACCTCCGAATGAAAACGGAGGGAGGGAGTACACAATAGTTGCGTTGGCTCCAAGTATTCCCTGATATGATGAGATCGATCGATGGCCAAAAGGAAATTGAATATAACAGGTCCGACCCCTTGCTCTCTAAACAAGCAGTTTCTTCTCTGCATGCAGCTACCCAGCTAGTAAATGCCATGGCGAGCAGCAGCATCGGAAAAGCGATCGCGCAGTGGAGGCCGCGGCAGTACGTGCTGGCGGGCATGGGCGTCATCCTCGCCTTGAGCACCATGACCGTCGTCATCTCCATCATCCTCCAGCCCACGAGCATCGAGTTCTCCATCGCCGACTTCTACCTGAACTCGACTACCGTGGAAGCCCTCAGTCAGGCCGTTGTCTTCAACCTCACGGCCTATAACCCCAGCCACCGAGCTGGAGTGGTCTACCCTAGCATCTTGGTTAGTATGCAGATGAAGAGCAACGGGAACAAAGCTGTGAGGAAGACGTCGGTGTGGGCTCAAGTGACCGGCGAGGAATCGAAGATCCGCCAGGGGAGGAATTGCAACAAGACCATGAGCGTAAAGGCGATCCTGTACAGCCAGTTCTACAGTTTCTACGGCAGCGACGCATCGGCGACGGTGAATATCTTTGCGCAGGCCAAGTTCAAGGTTGGGCTGGCCAGCTCCAGGGTCTACAATATCAGGGTCAGTTGCTCGCCGATCTACTTCTCTCACATCCAAGAGAAGGGAGGAACTGCCAATTGCTCTGCCCTAGCCTGATTGCATGCATGCGTCGTTGATCAAGCCATCAGAAGCATGCACGATGTGTTTTTTCGTATTCGTTGTACTTTACTATATGTATTTTACTACTGGACTCGGTGAGATGATGATGTTGCATTCATTTGTGTTTGTGTGCTATGTAAGTATAATTCTTGTTCCTTTATTTGTAATTCCAACCGTCATGATTTCTTGCTCATCATCCTGGTCCTGACGATGTTCCATTGATGTGTATGTATGTGTGTGCGCGCACTTGCGGTGCATATATATACCATTCTTGTGTATAAATCCTGTTCCTTTGTAATTCCACCTGTCATGCATGGTTTCTTCCTATATATTTGGAGGACAGTACAACTTGTGATTTTTTTTTTTTAATACCTGTAAGAGTGCCATCATAACTTTCATATGTTATGATGCTTGGAAATAATAATAGTAATGGTCGTTCATTTGCTCAGATCAAATGGTTAAAATATGAAATTTTGGCAGAGCTATTGAGGAACACTCTCTGTTTAATTAATGACTACAATTAGATTCTGCAAAACCTTGTGTTTTAGCTTGCACAATGTGGAAGCGTCACCTGATATCGGCTGCTTACTACACATGATCACCTATGTCTAGATTAATAAGGAATAATATGCGTAGCATCCACCACATGATCTCATAGTTCCACAATAGCTTTGCAAAGTTCAGTCATAATCAAATAAAGTTTGGCACCGAGATCGATGTCAGCCACAACATGGGCAACAACAGCTCAGATTTGTATTGTCTAATAGGAAGTCATACATCGAGATACTTGCATACAGATGATAGATTAACAACAAATTCAAGCGAATACATATCACTAATAATAAGCCGGCAAGCAGTCTGCTTTGTAGTTCTGAGAAGATGGTTCCGGTAGTTGGTCAGTGTTGTTGACGACCACCGGCTTGCAGTAGAACTCAGCGAGTTGGCTCGCGGTTCTCCCGCCCTTGATGTCGCCCACGGCCACGATGCCGCTCAGCTTCATGACCGCGTCTTTGATCACGGCGCCGTCGACCTTGAGGGCGCCCGTGGTTACATTGCTCGAGCGTCCTCTGGCCAAGAACTCCTGCTCCTCCTTCGGAGATAGTGATAAGGATGACGGAACCAGGTCGAAGCCGGCAAGGGGCTGGAGATCCGGCTGGTGGCCGGAGGTGGCGGGGGTAGTGTTGAAGAGCTGGACGGTGAGGCTGTGGTAGTAGATGAAGACGTGGTTGCTGGGGTTGGTCGCCTCCAGGTAGAACCTGAAGTAGTAGTTATCACTCAGTTCAGCAAACCTCGTCACGAACACGTTGCTCTGAGAGATGTTGAGCTCGATCACGATGGGACGGAGCACCAGCTGCAGCCCCATGACAACGGCGACCACCGCGACCACGGTGACAACCACTGCCAGCACGTAGCGCGTCACCACCAACACCCACCGGAAACCTAAGGCTATCTTGCTGCTGTCTTCTTCTTCCCCCATGTCAACCCTCTGTAAGGTTGCTGGCACCCCCACAAGTTTCCCACCGATAATATATGCTAGCTAGCCCCAACAACGATACCATGCGTACGTTGCCGGGAATCAGTATGATGATGAAATCGAAAAAAGAAAATTCCAAAGCTCATGATGGCATATGTTCTCACCCCGAAAAAGGAAAAGATCAAAGCAAAAGCCTAAAGTTCATAGGCGGACCCCAAACTTGTACACAGATTAAGAAATGATGCAGAACTTTAATTATGCAGATGTCATTTTTTTTTATTTTGCGAGGCAAATCAGATCTCACTTGATAAAGACAACGTGATCAATCAAAGCAAGCTAAGGATAGTGAACGTCTTTATTCCCAATAAAATCACATATCAGCGTCTTTTAAAAAGACTAGGATGGATGATATTGAGATTCGTCACAAAGTCACACAACAAGTATATATGTCGGTGAACACGTTGCCTAACAATGTAAGTCGTAAATGCAACACCCAATGATAGAGTATAGGACTTCAGCGCAAGTGGGCTAGTTCCACCACAAGGCACCTAACCAGCTTGCCACTAAACTATACCGTTGGTTAATAAGAGAGCGTATCCTGTGCACACCGGCCTTATATGCAACCGTGCACACTAGCTTTCTGGAACGTCCATCTCCCATCGAGGGCCGGCATCGTTAGCACGGGAATTTTTCATTTTAACGCCCGCAGCCCTTGGCAATCTTGCACTTGCCCCCCCTCGTAGCGGCATCATCGGTTCCGTCCTCGCGGTCACGCCGCCAGTACGCGATGATGAAAGATGAAAACGCGGACAGGGGGAGGTCGGCCGCTGCCGCCGCCAGTCGCGGGCATCATCAGATTACACAATCCATCGTCGCGTAGCCAAGTAGTAAGATTCGTACACCTTCATCGATTGCACGTTGCAACAACTGATCGAGTATACTGCCGGTGATGGTAGTGCTGCAGAGGATAACATGGTTGAGCTCAAGATTGAATGCACTGAATTTGTTGATACTGAAAACATTCACTATACCACAGCCAATCTATAGGGTCAGACAACGGTCGCTAAAACTTAATATTAGCGTCCTACTATCGGTCGCTATAAACTTGTAACAGTATCGGTCGCTATATTTACTCGTCTTGACGGAACATCGGTCGCTATAAGCTTGTGGCAGTCTATCGGTCGCTATAAACGAATCGAGAGTCGAACCATCTGGTCGCTATAGTCCATTTTCATTGTGGCGCACACAGCCCAACCCACTCCCGCGCAGTGAATTGAGCTTGGCCCACTAGTCAGAGACTATCCAAAGAAAACCCTATCCTCTCCCTCAAAAAAAAAAAAAAAAAAAAAAAAAAAAAAAAAAAACCCTATCCTCAGCACTCCCCACCCAAGGGGCAGCTACACGCACGCACACATCTCACGCATCTCACGCACGCACCCAGCGCCGCCGGCCCACGCACGCACCCACCCAGCGCCGCCGGCCGCCGCCGTCCGGGCCATCCGCCGCCGCGGCTGCCGTCCCCGCCGTCGTGGCTAGGAGAGCCGACGCGACCGCCGTACAGGCCGCCATCCCCACTCGTACAGGCCGCCATCCCCGCCGGTGTCGCCTGCTACTCGCCCGCCGTTGCGACCGTCGTACAGGCCGCCATCCCCGCCGGTGTCGCCTGCTACTCGCCCGAGCCGTCGTAGCTGTCGTCCCCCATCCCGGCCCGTTGTAGCAGCCGCGCCTCGAGCAGGTACTGTCTCTCTTCCCTTCCATCCCCATCGATCTGCAGCTCCCTTCCCTTCCCATTCCCTTTGGGCATCTCAGGATTCGTTGGTCTACCAGGCTAGATCGAGAGCAGCCAAATCCAGATCGAGAGTAGTATCAGGTTATCAAGCTTGTGTTTGAGAAGTAGTCTGAATCCTGTATTTTTTAATTACCACCGTTGACTAATAATGGCCCGAGGCTTGCATATTCACCAGCTCCGCCATTGCTAGGGGCCTCGATGTGTTGAACAAAGCATATCATTCGGCTGATTTGTTTCTAATCATTATTTTTTTGCTTTATTTCAGTTCTACATTTATTTATTTCCCAATGATTGCTGATTTGTTTGTCATTTTTTCGAGAGATATGTCTGAGTAGTAATATATGCAACATCCTGACCTCACCATATTGTAATTGCAGCTGCTCCCACACGTAGTTGGACACCTTGGAGGCATTTGAACGTGCTCTTGGCAGCAGCTCTACTTGTTTCTATCGGTAGGTGTCTATTTATGTAGCTGTGTTGCACTCTCTTTTTTTTACATGCTGAGGAAGTATGCGACTGTATGCTATATTTTTTATTTCATATTGAAATCTGCTTGCTGTTTGCGTGAAGGTTGAAACATGGATAAATCATGGATTGATGATAATGCTAGGTAAAACCAATAACTTCACAAATATTGAATGTTCTATATACATGTCAAATGATATTTAACCTAAAACTTTCACATAGGCACACGAAGACATATATGCAAGGAGTGAATCGTTTCTTAGCTTTTGCTTTTAGTAATTCTGCAGTGGGCAGCAAGATATTATGCCCTTGTAGAAAGTGTGTAAACTCATTTTGGAAAAAGGCAAGTGATGTCCGTGAGCACTTGATATGTGATGGATTTCTAGAAGGGTATAGAACATGGAACTTACATGGAGAAGATAGCTCTTCTATGGATCATGGGAATTATGCTGCTGCTGATGAGGTCATAGAGGATTCTAGTGAGGAGGATGAAATATCTGATTTATTTAGAGACTTAGCTGCCGGTCTAGATGATAGAGGATATTTTGAAGACAATAGTTCAACTTTGGAGACTTGTCCTGATCTAGTTGCCCTTCAAAAGTTGGTAGAAGAAAATAGCAAAGAACTTTTCCCAAATTGCAAGAAATATACACAGCTAAGGTTCCTAATTAGGTTGCTCCACATCAAACTCTTAGGAGGATGGACTGATAGATCTCTGAACCTATTACTGGATCTACTTAATGATGCACTCCCTGGGGGTCCAAAGCTACCTAGAAACTTTCATGAAGCTAAGAAATTAGTGAAAACTATTGGTGTTGGTTACAACAGTATTCATGCTTGTGAAAATGATTGTGTTCTCTACTGGAAAGAGAATGTGGATTTAAATTCATGTCCAAAATGTAAGGTTTCTCGATGGAAATCAGATAGGAAGAGCCTTGATGGGAGACATGTGTATAAGGTTCCTAAGAAGGTCCTCCGCTACTTTCCTATAAAGAAATCACTCCAAAGGCTATTTTTGTCCTCTAAAACAGCAAGTCTAACAAGATGGCATGATGAAGACCGTAAAAAGGATGGTCTGCTAAGGCATCCTGCAGATTCACCTCTATGGCAGGACTTTGATGAGAGGAATCCAGAATTTTCTGCAGATAGTCGAAATATCCGTCTAGCATTTGCCACTGATGGCTTTAATCCATTTAGAATGAAAAATGTTAGCCATAGTGTTTGGCCTGGTATTTGTATTCCACTCAATTTCCCGCCTTCCATGTGCATGAAGCAGTCAAATTTCATCCTTTCTACACTCATTCCTGGTAAACATGCCCCGGGTAGTGATATGGACGTCTTTTTACAGCCACTTATTTATGATTTGTTAGATATGTTTCAAGATGGAGTTAGAACCTATGATGCTTCAACGGGTGAGTTCTTCCAGTTGAGGGCGGTAGTGTTGTGGACTATTTCAGATCTCCCCGGTTTAGGTTATGTGTCTGGGTCTACCACATCTGGTGAAGCAGGATGTCCTGATTGCCACCAATTTACATGTTCACTTAGACTTGACAATGGTAACAAGACTTGCTATATGGATCATCGTAGATTCTTGCATGAAAACCATCCATTTAGGTTTGATGCTGATAAATTTGGTGGCAAAACTGAGTTAAGGCCACCACCTACACCACTTTCTGGGGAGCAAATTTTGGACTGCACTAAGGATCTTAGTACAAGTTTTGGCAAGGATCCATCTGGGAAGAAACCAGCAAGAAAAAAAAAAAAGGCAGGAAGGGAGCCCTTAGCCATTTTCAAAAGGAGATCTATTTGGTTCAAACTTCCATATTGGAAATATTTGATGTTGCGGCATAATTTTGATGTCATGCATGTAGGAAAAAATGTGAGTGAAAGCTTCATTAACACATTCATGGGAAACACTGAAAAGTCCAAGGACAATTTGAATTCTCGTCTAGACCTTCAAGCTCTAGGTATAAGAAGTGATCTTCACCCAGTTGAAGTTGATGACCAATTTTATTTACCTCCTGCACCTTACACAATGAGTTCGATGAGAAGAAATTATTTTGTCAAACACTAAAAGGGGTCAAGTTTCCTGATGGTTATGCATCTGATATACGACACAACATCCATGTTAATGAGAAAAAAGGTATTTGGGCTAAAGAGTCATGAGTGCCACATTGTTCTTCAACACTTGCTGCCCCTTGCTGTGAGAAAAATACTGCCAGAAATGGTTAGTGCAGGAGTGATTCGAATAAGTAATTTTTTCAAGAAACTTTGCTCACCTGTCATTCGAAGAAGTGATATGGATAGTCTAGAGGCTGATATAGCTGAAACCTTGAGCCTTCTTGAGGCTATATTCCCTCCATCATTTTTTGATATGATGGTGCACTTGATGGTACATCTTCCTGCTCAAGCAAGAATAGCTGGTCCTGTCCATTTTCGTAGCATGTGGCCAGTAGAGAGGTAATTTTCCTAGTCATATAAATAAAGTGACATAGTTAACAGAAATTTGTAGGTACTATTTTCTAACATTATCAATTTGCCTTTTATTTTTGCATATAGATATCTAATGAGATTAAAGGGCTTTGTTCATACAAAAAGTCACCCTGAGGGATCAATTATGGAGTGGTCTATGTTTACTGAGTGCCTTACACTTTGTGCTCGCTATCTGCATGGTGGGACTCAAGTTGGCTATCAAGTTCCAACCCATGAAGATTATAGCACAACTCCTTTCTTTTCGTACCACTGGTCGTGGATTGGCTGGAAAATGCACAATGAGTATAGACCACAAGACATGGCTGCAAGCTCATAGATATGTTTTATTCAACTATGACCATATAGGACCATACTTGGAGTAAGGCATCTAAATTATTGTATATTTCACATGATCAATTACTTAATACATTCTAATTTGATAAAATGATATGTACAGCAAGCATGCTCACTACCTATCCTCAATTGGTCTTGAAGTAAGCGAGACATCAACCGCATGCATCATGAATCATTTCATGAGTGGTTTAGATTGCATGTAAGTAAGAAGAAAACTCAGGAAATTTAACTTGAAATGTACTTCATATTTAGATTAATAGAAGTTTGTCATAAACACAGGTGGAAGAGACAAGTGAGGAAACAACAGATGAGATTAAGATATTGGCGAAGGGCCCAATGATGACTGCACAGAAATATAGTAGCTATACCATAAATGGATTGAAGTTCCACACAAAAATCCTATGATGAGGGTAGAGCTGTTCAAAATAGTGGGGTTGCTGTAGTTGCAGAGTCAACAAGCTTTGAGAGGGGCAATAATGATCAGATTATAGTTGGGAAAAAAATCTATTATGGTGTTATAAAGGAAATTCTTGAACTAAACTATCAACACAAAGGAAATATGGTGCTTTTCATGTGTGATTGGGTTGATAACCGTGTGCAGGATAAATGGGTAAAAACTGATCAATTTGGGGCCACAAGTGTGAACTTTAGGCATTTATTCAACACAGGTGAAAAGATATCAGATGCAACCTCATCCCATCGGTGTGTCCCCAAAAATGCAGCCCCTACAATCCAGCAGTGTGTCCCCAACAATGCAACCCCTACAGTCCAGCAGTGTGTCCCCAACAATGCAGCCCCTACAGTCTAGCATGGTGCAGCCCAAGGAGTGCAACCCGATGCAGCACAACGAGCAAAACCAGTGCAGCCCCAGGTTGGAATGAAAGTGATATTATATGCAGTGGTGAGATCCGATACACGTGTGGCTCTAGGAACAATTGTTTCAACAAATCCTAAAGACATAGTTGGAGGTGTAGCTCTTGGAAAGCAGTATTGTGAGGTTATTGTGACCCATGTGCTGCAAAAGGATGCAGCTCTGCCTCGCACTTATCCTGGTGTGGAAAAGATGTCTGATGCTGAATGTTTGTCGATTGCATGGCCATACAACAAAGTAACAAACTATCTTTGTCATCGTTTCTTGTTTTCTCATATATATGAAAAATTGTCAAACTTATAATTATTGATATTTGTGACAATTGAAGGTTAAGCAGATGGCATCAAAATCGGTTAGGAAGGCATCAAAACCGCCTCAAGGTGTTTCAGGTATGTTATTCTGAGGTCACATATATCCTCTTATGACAGTTAAAGGTTAGCAAGTTTGATGATGCTTGTTTTACACTCTGGACTTGCAGCTGGGGGAGGGAAGGGCTCTGGAGTTGCAGCAGGGGGAGAGAAGAGCTAAGAACTCAGGTGGGCAGTCTTTATGTGATTTATTGCAGCAGCTAAAATTAATGGACTTTTGTTCACATTTCTATACTCTAAAATTGCATGCTGTAGTGTTTATTGCATCAGCTACACTGTTGAAGAAATCACCAATACTACAAAGATATATTACATTCAAACAAACATATATTAGTGCCTGAGATATATTACATTCAAACAAACATTCAAGCAATGTCTGAGATGTACTAGACAATCACAATGAAGATGCTGCAAAGGAATTTTCCATAAAGTTCAAACATATAATACATTCATTAGGATTTATTGGTCACTTCACTGAATGCACATGTATTTGTATTGTCATATAAACATGTCTGTTCATGAGTTTTGGATGTGCTCCCACACTGGAAAGTTTAGTGCCTTGTGTCATCTACAACGTTACTTGTGAACTTGCAGTTTCAGATTTCTTGTGTCACATTCCACTGTTCTTGATTTTCAGGTTGAGGGAGGCTGAGGCACACATGATGCTGTCACCACGAAGCCAACATATGTCATTTTGCCTTTGATAAGATGGAGATGATGCATTTTGTACTAAATCTAGTTAGATTGTGCAAGCAAACATATGACTTGTGCCTGCCATTTAACCTAGCTAGGTTGTATGTATGCCTTTTCTTTTGTAACCATGACCTGTCATGGATCAAGATGATAGAACTTGATGAGACCTGTCATGCATGGCTCAAGATGATAGAACTTGATGTTTGTAAAATGTTGGCTTCAATGAAAAATTGAGATAGCTTTATCTCATAATGTGGTTGATAAGTGTTGTGGGCACATATGTATATGCTTGATGAACAGTAAGAAACTATTGATGTTTATTATGTATATATGAAATATGGTTTTAATGTGAAAGTGCCATTTGATACAGACAGACTATTTGTCGCTAGAAAGATTTATACCTTCTGATCATCGGTCGCTAAAACGTGCGACAGAATATCGGTCGCTATATCTTTTTGCGTCCAGCTATCGGTCGCTATAGGGTGATCGGACGCTATAGACCTATAGCGACACCAGTTACAGCGACTTATACATCGGTCGCTATAACTTTATAGCGACCGATGATCCGGCTATAGCGGCTTATAGCGACCATTTATATGGCGCTATAGATTGGTTGTGGTATAGTGATTGCTCTATCTTTTCTACCAAGCAGTGCATAGATGTTACGAATCATAGACATTTTTCATTCACTTTCCACAGAATTGCCCAAACACAGAATACACAAATGTCCCCTGCAAGTCAAACCAACACCATTCAGAAGCTCGAACATTGAGAAGTTGAGGGTATCTCCATCCTTCTATACACAAAGTGTCAAATTTTCATTGTCATTGCACAAGAATGTATACAGCCCGGCGGCGGTGAGGAATTCTACGGAGATGTACAGATATTGAAGCAATCGAACATTCGTGAGGAATGTACATACCCATTCGAAGCATGCCCAAAAATGTACGAAGCATTCATCATTCTCCATGCAGCCGGCAGGGCCCGGGTTCGGGCGGTGAGGGCGGCCGGCCGCCCCACGCCGGCGAAGGGCGGTGAGAGGGCAGCGTACCACGGCGGGCGGCGGCGGGCGACCATGTTCAACTCGGCGCAAAGCAAAGGCGGCGGCGGCGCCAATCTCCACGCGTCGATGCGACACTCCTAGACCCGAGAAATCCGGTGGGCCAAGTGGAAGCCGGATGCGGCGTAGCTTGGCGGCGCGAGAATCACGAGGCCGGCGTGCCCTAGCCTTGGGCGGCGGTGTCCGATCTCATGTCACGTATCTTCGTCTCTCATCGCTGGGCGGGCGTGACTCGATGAGGCCGTAGGGGGGAGGGGGTAAGTGCAAGATTGCTAAGGGTTGCCGGCGTTAAAATGAAAAATTCTGTCTTGACGCCGGCCGGGTCCTCGGATAGGAGATGGACGTTCAGGAAAACTAATGTGCCTTTGTTGCATATAAGGCGGTGTGCACGAGGATACGTTTTCATTTTACAAATAGAAATGAAAGTTATTTTCATGTGTTTATGTTACGGGGCAATTGGGTTGTTGTATCCTAATGTAGATGAACATTTATGGGTTTCAAGTGGAAATTCTTTATAACAACAACAACAACAACAACAACATAGCCTTTAGTCCCAAGCTAGTTGGGATAGGCTAGAGATGAAACCCATATGAAACAAGTGGAATTCTTTATCTAATTAATTTTTTAAATTTTGATGCAACTTGCTACTTGCAAGTTTGATTGTGATCATCCATGCTGCAAGGAGGCCAGTGTCCTTTTTCATTGTTGTTTGCAGGATGGGAGTTTCTTTTCACTGCCAGAATTCAGAGTATTATTGGCGGTGCACCATTTTCGTGAGAGGAAACTATAACCGTCATGGCAATTAAAATTTTTCTTGGCAGTGTCCACTAGCCGCCCCTGGGAGTTCAGTTAAGACCGACAACAAATTTCTTTTTTTTTTTTTCTTGGGGGTAACTAGAAATCACTAAAAAAAGTAATATTTTCTTTGGCTATACCAACCTACCGTCAAGGCAAATAGCTTGCTCTACGCTCGCTGGCGCGAAAGCTCTCCAGCGAAAAAGCCAACACGGTGCATCGGACAACGAATTTTTCAAAGTCCCGCCCAACTCTCTTACTCTGTCGAATACACTTGGAGCCCGTTTGGTAGGGATTCTGAGGCAGCTCCTGAAGCTGTTCTCCGGCTCCGAGTACCAAACGCCTTTTGTGATCCCGCAAAAACACGCTCTCACATGCCTAGTGTGTCGGGTGGAGCTAAAAAATCGAGCTTCTCCAGGCTCCCGTCTGCCACCGGTGGACCCAGTGCGTGGAGAGGTCGAGTCTGCCCTTGACGACAAGCAGCGCAGAGCCGCAGGAAGGCGAGTGAGGGCATGGCCAAGAGGGGAGCGGCAGCGAGGGGCACCTGGAGGCCAAGGAGGAGACTCGCCGAAGCGACAGGGAGCTTCTGCTGCTACTTGCTCCGGCGGCAGGTTCTTCAGCGGCGTGGGGCGGACCTGGCACCGCCGTCCCTGGTAGATGGTGCTCTGCATCTACGGATAAGGTAAGAATAGAAAAGATAAAAAAAAAATAAAAAAAGGAAAAAAAAGATGGGGAGGAGAATGGTCCAGCTGGGGTCGCAGCCTTCTCGGTATTAGTTTTTTTTTTTTTTTTTTTTTTTTTTTTAGGCTTACACATCTTTATTGATCAGGAGACGTGGAAGAATTACAAACACCAAAAGGTGGTCGGATAGCCAAACATGTCGACCTATCTCATTATAGATAGCGCTACGAGCAATATTATGAGCATCGACATTGGAGTCCCTCTTCTCATGGACAAACTCAACGCTAGCAAATGCTGACCTTCTTGCGTTAATCTCTTGAACAAAGTGATTAGGACGACAAAGATGTCACGAGTCATTGCATCGCAACGCTGACTCAATTGGAGACAAACATCTAGGGAAATGAGTTAAGAAATCGAATTCGTCCCGGACATTTATCATGTTGGTCTGATGAAAGGTCAGTAGAGTAGACGTGAGAGGCCGAAAGGAGCAAGTGAAGGCCTGACAGAAGGTATAAAGAGGCTTGACAACTATGAGGGGACACACATGTAGCTGCAGTGCACGCTTTTGAGTGAAGAGAAAGAGAGAGAGAGAATTGATTTTCATAAGAGGGAAAGCGATGACTAATGATAGAGTGACGGTCCATTTTTTTTTTTTTTTCATATAATTTCAGAATAAAAGGTTTTCATAAAAGTATAGAAACAATAATTATGAAGTTAAGTAAAACTAAAGATGAGGAGTCCAATCTGATATTAGAATTAAGTAAAATTAGTTGTAACTCAATTTTCATATGAGTTTTAAAATTAAAATAACTATATATGTCAAATAGATATAAATAAATGCCTAGGTTTTTATTAAAATCTAAGAAAATACTAAATTAGTATGTAGTTAGGTTTCATACGCAGGGTGGAGAAAAATATCCGATGACCCATAAAAAAAAATTAATTTGTAATATCCAAATTTTAGATTAAAATAGGAAAAGAATAATCTGTATAAAAATCATATTGAAAAAAAGTGAGGGATTTTATCTACAGAAGAATATATAATAGAGACACTAATATCGATTTATCCAAGAAATGGACTTAGAAGCGTCATCATAGAAAGGCACACATGATATATTTGATACATTTTATCAAGGAAATTAAGAGAATTCATTGATTATAAATTTATGTTGTGTTCAATAAAGAATCAAAAGGTAATATAAAGTAATAAATCTAGCTAGCCACGCAATTTGCGCAGGCCACCTTTGCTAGTTCATATTATTCTAGTGATTTTTAAATCGTCACGAATACATATTAACGTGTCGGTTTGCACTGACTAGAAAATTGTACGACTCCTGTATTTCCTTGGCAGCCCGGAATACCGTTAGTAAATACAGTATTTCCTTTGGCCGTCACCCGCCAGATTATAGGTTTTGCTTGGCGCCGTATTTGTGGCGCCTTTGCTTGATGGCCGTCTGAATTTCCTTGGTAGTTTTATCTATATCTTAAGAAAATTCTGGATTTACCTATGATCATTTTTGCATGCATATTTTCCTTTTCTATCTAATCATTGCTTCCTAAAAGTGTAGTGCTTTGGTAAGGAAGGGCGCAACTATCTTTTTCTTTTTCTTTTTTTTTTCGGGGACAACCTAGTGGTACATGGTCTTTTTCTATTTTCGCACCTACCTTTTTGTCGGTGTTCAAGTGGCTGCAGATGTGATGTGTGTGAACGGGAAGGATCTGATATGCTCGACTCCGATCCATGGGCGATGATGATTAAAAATTGTAGTTGAGAATCAGTTCCATTTCCATCCGCTCAAGGAAGCTGCCTAATAAGCTGTACATACCTAGTACAAATATATGCTGCTTCTCATTTCTCCAACCAGAGAAGCAACTAGATAGCCTGCATTGACGAGATGGACTACATCTACTTGGGGAGCAATTCTAGCTACGCCTACGACTACTACTTCCACGACCTGTTGATAGCCTGCAAGAACACAACCAACAGTAGCGTCTTCAAGAACCTGACCACGTCCTACGCGCAGCAGCTCGATGACGCCTCCACTCTGTCGGCCTCCTTCATCATGTTCGCCCTCACCGCCCTCTTCTTCATCCTCAGCCTCTTCAGCGGGCTCTCCGACGTCAGCGCCATCCTCGACCCCCGAGTCCGCGTGGGCCTCACCTCGGCGCTCACGCTCTTCCTGCCCGTCATGTCCTACCTCTTCTCCGAGGCCAAGCATAACAGCGGCCTCGACGACCCCACCGCCAAGACGCCCGAGCTCTCCGCAGAGGGCCCGGTTCATCCTCCTGTGGATGCTCCTTATCGAGCTCCTCCGGAAGAAGGTCGAGGAGATCCACATGCAGGGCTACTCCGGGGCCTTCGAGCGTGCCGGGCGTGTCCTCTGGCTCGGGAGCCTCGTCTTCTCCAACCTACAGGCCACCGGCAGGAAAGCCATGACCGGCATCCTGTGGCTCCTCTGCGCGTCCACATTGGTGCAGAGGATCGCCTACACCGAGTTCGGGAAACGTTCCCTCGCCTTCGGCAAGAACGCCAGGCTCATCACCTCCTACACGGCTCAGGTGCTGCTTGAGGGTGGTGATGACGACGTGTCGGGCCCGGGCGACGACGCCGCGGACGAGCTGTTGAAGAGGTGCAAGTACGCGGTTATGGACGAAGACAAATTGGTCGTCGAAGCCATCCCAAGTGAGTACAAGCTTAAACAAGACCGCGACGCCGTCGCGACCGTGGGCAAAATCTGGCAGCTCGCCGAGACCGATCTTCTCCTGGCTTCTCTCGACCAAGACAAGCGGTTGAGAAGGCTCTGCCTGTCCTTCTCCCTCTTCAAGCTGCTTCGTCGGAGGTTCGAGCTCCTGCCGACGCTGACCGCGGCGGAGACTCGGAGCTACCGGCAGATCATCTTCAGAGCCCTGCACGACCACCACACGATCACGGAGGACGCCTCCTTCTTCGACGTGACCAACGACGAGGTCAACTTCCTCTGTGAGTACCACCACTCCGTCATCCCCGTCGTGCTCGCGAGCCCCTTCTTCCTGCTCGCCAACTACGTCCTTTTCCGGCTCGTGGTGCTGGTCCTGTGCTTCATGCTCGTCGTCCTGTGCGGCAACGGCAACGTTCCTTTGGCGCTCCGTAGCATTCTAAGAGACAACAACTTCACCTTCTTCGGCATCACCCAGATGACTAAATGCCTGCCACGAGTCTTCAAATCACCCATGGTCTTCTTCTGCGTCCTCGACTTCACCATCACCTTCCTCCTTTTCCTCATGTTCATCTACGAGGAAGTCAAGGAGTTGTTTGTCTTCCTGCTATCCGAGTGGTTCCTAGTGTCGCTCCTCTGCAAGTACGCCACTAATCCCAACAGCCGTTCCTTGTTCGGTTGGTCCATGCGCTGCATCTTGTTCATGCGAAGCTTGATGCCGCGCCCACCCATCAGCTTCAACCAGTTCAGCGTGCTCAAGTTGTGCGGGCTCACCATGCCGGCCCAAATCCCACTCATCAACTTGCCGATCCTAGTGCCGTCCGTTGCTGTGCCCAAACAAGTCAAGCATTCCATCACGGGTTACTTGAAAAAGTTGTACGACCGCAACGGCAACACCACCACAGCTACTCTCAGCAATGGCAGGTCGGCACTTGAATCGTCAGACCATGCCGACCTCTTGCCCTTCTGCAAAGGCGATAGCGTCGTCGAGGTTATACTCAGTTGGCACATCGCCACCAGCATCCTGGAGGTGGAGCATCCTCCACCTAATAAGAAGAGCAGCAATGTCGTCGTGGCCACGAGCCTGTCCAAGTACTGCGCTTACTTGGTGGCTTTCCACCCGGAGCTGCTCCCAGAGAACCAGGACGGCGTGGAGCGCGTGTTCAACGCCATGAAAGTTGAGCTCTATGACCTCCTTGGGTTCTGGGGCTACTATTTCTCACCGTGCAGGAGCAACCGGTACCGCAAGATCAAGTCTTGCGGCAAATCGAAAGGAGAGGAGGCGCAGGCGGTGACGGCAACACTAGTGGTGAAGGGCGCAACCTTGGGAAGCATCCTGGCACGCAAAGCTCAGGAGGATGAGGCGGCCGTGTGGAACATGCTGGCCGATCTATGGGTCGAGCTCCTCGTCTACATCGCGCCATCGAGCGACGAGGAGTGTGTGGCAGCACACAAGTACGTGCTGGCCAAGGGCGGCGAGTTCATCACGGTGCTCTGGGCGATGGCCACGCACATCGGCATAAGCCGCCCCACCGATGCAGCTGTCCCGATTGACCACAATCCCTGATGATGTTTCTGCTCCCTTTTACAAGTATTTTTGCTAGTGTGGTGTGGCTGTGTGCCCAACAGATGTTTGCTTCATCGAGTTTCCTACCCCCTCTTCTTGTGGGACTGCAGGCTAGTTCATGATCATCCGAGTTTGATTGCTTTGCGTGTATGTATGATGTGCTATCCGTTAAAATTTAATTTGGATTTATTTTCAGACACTATATATATATCTTTCAATTGGCTGTTACCATTTATTGTTATTGATAATTATAAGTATCTTCATCATCTTTATCGGTTCCTCAGTCAAGCCGTTACTGATAGTGCATTATTGTTGCTGCAGACACGCCCTAAAAGTGGGCCATAGGGCCCAGCCTTTGTCATACGGGCCACCAGGCCATCCCAAAACTTACGGTCTGAACTTCAGGCTCCTTTAGCTACAGCCCAGAATAAAATTCGACCCGGCCCAAAAATCAGAGCGGTAAAAGCAACTAATTCAAGTTGTCTTGATTTCTTTATCCTGTAGCATGATGACGTCTTGATGTAGACACGAGCATGTGCAAGACAACATTTTGCAAGCAAGTAGCACGCTAGAAAATGGAAAGCAAACCTAATCAAATGGACAAGAGGCGTGAAGTTTGTTACGCCTTGTTAGCAGCGGCTGGCATTGAGCAGGTTGCTCCCTCCGGCGAGTCCCTACTTGCAGACTCGTAGACCAGCTCATGACCGTCACCTTGGCAGTAAGCGCACACCGGAAACGTAAGCTCGAAAAGGATACACGGTGGCAAAGCATCCGCCCAAGCAACGAAAAGCACCTCGGCAACGAAGCATCCGCCGGAAACGACAACGACTTAGCACTAGCTAGACGCACCTAGGCGAGGATAAACAAGAAGCGCCAAATAGGATCAGCGGAGCGACCAACCCGACCAAGGGGGAGCGACGGGCGAAGAGACTGTAGGAGTGCTCAAGCGTTGCCTTCAAGAAGGAGATCGACGTCCACGAACGCCGTCAACACCAAAAGAGCACCGAGAGGTTTTTCGACTCCAACTTGCAAGACGATCCACCCTTCCTCGACGAGCTGCACGGACCCACTTCCATCGCTGTGCGGTGAGGTGGCCCGGCAAGCCTGAAGCGTCACCACGAAGCCATAGATGCAGGGCCGCACCACCTCGGCCCCACCACCACGGCGCCGCCGCCACCGTACCGCAGCGAGCGGAAGAAGGATCAAGCCACCAGCCTCCACAGTGCCGTTGCATGTGGATTAACGACGACGCCCCAAGGAGGTGAATGGCGCCGAAGTGTCACCATCTTCTGGCGTAGCCAAGGCCGGGCTGGGCTTTCACCCATTCCACCAAGAGCAAAGACGGCCTGAAAAGGAGGCCCGAAAGGCCCCCGCGGCGCGATGATGAGCGGCGTGCAACCCGGTGGAAGGCCCCACTGGTGGTTCTCCGGGGAGCCCGGCGGCAAGAACATGAGCATGTGGGGTCGGGTCGGTGCAGGGAGCCCAGCAAGTGGAGACTGCCTGGCGCCTAGGGTCGGCCTGAAGGCCCAGATCCGCCACAGCCCGGACCCATGACCCAGGGAGAAGGCGCCACGCTGCAAATACGAGTAACCAGGTGGGGGCGGCGGTGAGCCGCGGGGCCTAGAAACTACCCCCGAGCAGCACTAGGTGTCCGTCGTCTTCCCAACCGCGGCGCAATCGAGCACCAAGCACCGCCGGCATGCGCCCAAGGCTCACGAGGGAGACGCAGGGCCGAGCCAGCGAGGCAGCTGCATAACAACGACCACCGCAGACACGTTGCACACCGCCCGCCAACCAACACCGGGTCCGCGCCGCCGCGGACGAAGAGGCGGGTACCTAATGACATTGTTATGCTTTGGAATCAAGGAGAGGACCAGCAAGGACTTAGAGAATGACTTGGAGGCGTGGAGGACCAGCCACGACATCGGAGTCAAGATGGAGGCCCAAACCGATTCGAGTTCAAGTCGGTTTCGGAGTCCAAGGATAGCCTGCACTAAAAACGGACGCCCAGGTCACATACGGGCTTTGATATGGACGTTCTTTACATGGTTGGAAAGATAATTTCAAGACGCTTCCAATGGCACCAATCTCAGGCAAAATTAACCAGCAGTCCATGGGAATCGTCGAAACACTCTGGCATCAATCTGTTTTGGTGCTGCGCCACCGTATTTCGGTCTTTGGGCCATGTATCGTGTTGGAGCCCAGTAGGGGCGCATCCAGGAGGTCTTGAACGACCCTAAACTCTATATATCAGTAGATGCCACCCAAGTTAGGGTTTGGTTTTGCTTAGATTATTCTGTCAAGAACAGTTTCGCCGTTTCATCGGTTTGTGAGACCCCAACTCGTGAGATTAACCATTCATCTGCAAATTGGTTGCATTCTTCCTTGTTCTTGCTTGTGTTCTTCGATTCGTAGGTAGAGGACTTAGCCTTCTTAATCGGCGAGGTCAACCATCCAATGCCGGTTGATAACCAGAGGAGACGTGGTGGCCGGATCGAATTGTGTCTCGTTTCCACCTAATCGAGAGTTATCAGAACCTTTTGGAAGGTCAGGCCACCCTAGTTCCCATCACCAGCCGTAGTCTTACTTGGTTGTCATGCCCGTCTCATCCAAAGTGGTCGCAAGTGTTGGACCGTACCTGCCCGGCCGGACACCTCTGACATTTCATTTCATTTGTCATCGGTAGTGATCCGTACGTTCCTGCTGAGCCTTGCTCGCCGCCCGTTCGCAGCTCTTGGGCTCCATAGCAGATGCAAAAGAATAGGTTCCATAATGCAGCACATAGAACGTACTAAGGACTATGATGAACGTCAAATTCTATGTAGCATTGCTAACGGTCCCAACGGCTCCCGAGCGTCCGCTCCCATGGGCGACTCGAGGGCACCTCCGCCGCCCCGGCCGAGCTCCACCACCACCCGCTCCTCTCCTCTCGGACACTCCTCCTCCGGCCGAGCTCCACCTGGGCGTCCGGTTTAGTGCAGGCTGTCCCTGGACTCCCAAATCGACTTGAAGTCGAATCGGTTTGGGCCTCCATCTTGACTCTGACGTCGTGGCTGGTCCTCCACGCCTCCAAGTCATTCTCCAAGTCCTTGGTGGTCCTCTCCTTGATTCCTAAGCATAACAAAGTCATTAAGTAGTAATCTATTCTCAAGATCATCAAAAAAGAATTGCTTAGGAACGAGCTCACCTGTAAATTTAATTGTTGTGCACGAACTCTTGTGATTGGACCTTGAATGTCTAGCGGAGGATCATCTTGTGCATGCGAAGAAGTGATGTCCTCATCAGTTGGGGTTAGGCCTCGTTGGACGTCATCTAGACTGAGGTCGCATGGCGAGCGTGGGCGGTCTCATTGGACGTCACGTATGGTCCAGCCGTGATGAGCATGAGCTCAAGGGCTGGCGGTGTGGAGAAATATAGGTAGAGTCGAGTGCAAGGATGGGAGGCATGGGGCTGGAAACAATGAACTCCGCATGAGCCCACCGATGGCGGATAGCAAGCGATGCACACAGTTGGTGGACGCACCAGCGACGGATGGCAACAATGGTGAGTGAGATCGAGGGAAGATGAGAGGAGGAAGGCAGAGAAGAAAGAGGCAAGGAAAAGCGAACGAGAGGTAAGGTTGACATATGGGTCCCACATGTCAGATTGATATATGTGGAGTCAGCATGTCACATCGTCATGTGATATGATAGAAACAAAAACAAGTTGTGGACTGGAAATTCTCGCAACCGGCTGCTAAGCTCTGACTATTTCGACACATGTCACTATTCCCATCGCAGATGATTCCCATTTGGTGCGAAGTCTGTCGTATTTAGGCAAATTAATACCGTTCTTCAGGCAATGAGACGGCGTGCAACATGTCTCAAGAAAAAAAATAGTCAGAGAGTGAGACATGGCTAGTGGAGCCGCAGCATACTACTACCTGCAGCTCTTGGTCGTCCATGGCACAACATCCACACAGCTGCTGCAGCTTCTGCTGCTCATCTCGTCCCTGCTTCTCTTACTCGTAGCAACGCCGTCTAGTAGAAGAAGACGACGCATCAACAACAACAAGTTGCAGCTGCCGCCTTCGCCGCCGGGGAAGCTTCCCGTGGGCACCTCCACCTGGTGGGCTCCCTCCCGCACCTCTCCCTGCGCGACCTCGCCGCCAAGCACGGCCGCGACGGCCTGCTGCTCCTGCGCCTCGGCGCCGTGCCGACGCTGGTGGTCTCGTCCCCGCGCGCCGCGGAGGCCGTTCTGCGCACGCACGACCACGTCCTCTCGTCAAGGCCGTGGTCACCGGTCGCCGACATCCTTTTCTACGGCGCCATGAGCGTCGGCTTCGCGCCTTACGGCGACGAGTGGCGGATGTCTAGGAAGGTGGTCGCCGCGCGCTTGCTCAGCGCCAGGATGGTGGAGTCTTTCCGCCGTGGCCGCCTGGAGGAGGTGCGCGTCGTGCTCGCCAAGGTCCGTGAGGCCGCGCTGGCGAGCGCGGCCGACAGCACCGGCACCGGAACGGCGGTGGACGTGAGCGAGGTGGTGAGTGCGTACGCCAACGACGTTGTGTGCCGTGCGGTTCTGGGGGAGTCGCACCGGGCAGGAGGGCGAAATAGGCTGCTGATGGAGCTGGTCGACATGAACGTCTCCCTGCTTGGGGGATTCAACCTGGAGGACTACTTCCCGAGGTTGACGAGGATGGAGCTGCTCAGGAGGCTCATCTGTGCACAGGCCGAGAGGGTTCACAGGAGGTGGGACGAGCTGTTCGATGAGCTCATCGAAGAACACCAACAGGCACATCATCAGCAAGATCGTCAGAGCAGCAGTGATACTAGTACTAGTGACGACTTGATACATGTTTTGCTGGCTGCAGAGGAGGAATATGGTCTCACAAGGGACAACGTCAAGGCACTCCTGATGGTATGTACTTGCCCAACTCGATCTCATCACTAGTACAAAAAAAGTAGCAACACATCTAAGGGTTCTCTGTCATGTTGCTTCTGCTGCTGTGGCGGTCTTCTTGGCCTTGTTTGATTGAGTCCTTGTTGTTGAATGAAGTTGCTTGGGCCATGCAACCTCCTAGCTAGAACCAAACACACCCTATCCTGACCTCACTCCTGACTCCCCCCGCCGTTACGTTTTTCCCATCCATGCCCACTCAGCCACCTACCCTCCATCACAAAATGTTGGTTGTTTTCGGTTTTCATGCTACAAGTTTAATTCAATTTGTACAAAATACCTGTCATATTTGTATTTTCAAATAAATTTATAAAAACTAGATTCAAAAAATCTTTCTAATGATAATAATTATGTATGAGAAATATTAATATTTTTTAATATATAATCCGTCAAAGTTGTTTCTCGGGAAACGCAAATGACAAATATTTTAGGACAGAGGGAGTACACTTTATGCATGGCTGGGCCCACCTGCCTCGTCGTCACGCTGTCGCCATCTAAGAAGTCAAGTGGAGTGATCAAGTTTGGGTTTGTGAGTTTTTTTAGAAAAGTAATATATTAATATTCTAGCTTGTGCATTGATCAATACATATGGCAAAGTTTGGGTTTGTGAGTTGCCTACCAGCCACAAAGCTCTTCCAGCTTTTTTTCAAGGGAGAGAAATTATTGACAAATTCAAGACAAAATTTGGGCTTGTGAGAGAGGAACCTTTAAAGGAAGTGGTCGATTTGACTTGACATAGAAAAAATCGGATTTGAGACTTGTACTGTATATATAAGGAAGACGTTGAAAAAGTTTCAAATTTCATCTACGCACATACATGTAGCATGTATATATACGAGGTACATATATAATTCTGAAATTTGATCCCTTCTTGACACAGGAGACGTTTCAAGCGAGCATAGAATCATCATATCTGGTACTGGACTACGCCATGGCAGAGCTCATGCATGCTGAACAAACACGTTATGGCCAGACTACAAACAGAGATAAGGACAACGCTGCAACTGCTTGAATCTGCAGGAAAAAGACAAGACATGGTGGTGATGGAGGAGGACCTCAGCAAAATGCCATACCTAAAGGCAGTTGTCAAGGAGACTCTGCGGCTGCACCCACCGGCGCCACTCCTTATCCCACGCCTCTCGACCACAGACTGCGACATCAATGGCTACTGGATCCCTGCCGGAACAGGATCCCTGCCGGAACACGCATCTTCATCAACGCTTGGGTTCTTGGAAGAGACCCGGCGTCATGGGATAGGTCTGAGGAGTTCATGCCCGAGAGGTTTCTCCAGCAGGAAGGTTCTGGTTCTGATGCAGCAGTCCCTGATATGAAGGGCATGGATTTCGCGTTTCTACCATTCGGAGCTGGACGAAGGATTTGCCCAGGAATAAATTTTGGGATTGTGACAATTGAGATTATGCTAGCAAATCTGATGTACCATTTCGATTGGAAGCTTCAGAATGGGGTAGGGGTTGATATGTCAGAGGTGTTTGGGATGGCACTGCGGCGAAAGGAGAAGCTCTTCCTTGTGCCTGCAATTCCAGGGTCATCATGATGTTGATGCGTGCCTGCAAAAGGCGAAGGGCTACTGTTACTCGTCCAGCAATACAAGTGACGAAGAGTAATGTCTGCAATCTGTTGCGCCGAATGCGGCATAGGCCTAGTGGGCTTGTATGGCGTGGTATAAATGTATGGCCTGTAATGGAATCCTAGCTATTCCCTGTTGTCTTCTCTCTGAATCCTCACCTTTTTAAAGCGTATCTGCCGACCTGGCTTACGAATTTATGCCAATTCTTCCTCTGAATATCTACTCTATCGAATTCTGTTCATTCGTAGTGATTATTGTTGTGTGAGAAAGGGGAATGCCGTGCATTATTAAGCCGACCAGTGAATTATATGTATCTCTATATGCTACTGTTGGTCAATTTGGATATGCCGAAACAGAGTCTGTTTTCATACTATAAGACATCCTTGTGAGGTGATCTATAACTCTTATAAAGATAAACCCTACTAGATAAATTCTCTCATCATGCAAGGTGTTCACATCATTTTTCACAAAGCGAGTTCTATTTATGCAAGGTGTCCACATCATTCTCCAATAAGTCCATGTCATTCATTATTAATTATAAAAAATACCTATGTCATCTCTAAATACTAAAATCTTTAATCTATTGACATAGAAGTCATCTACACAAGCTATATATTATAATAGATTTAATTTTAAGAAAATCCCGCGGCAACCTGCTGGGTATTCTTCTAGTTACAATAAAAAACGTCTATTTGTTCTCTTTTTGGGAACGGATCTTCAAAGATGGGATCAAGGAAAAAGGTGGTCTGCTTCAGTCTGCTCTTCAACTGCTGTTAATAACTTGGCAGAGAAGAGACCCCCTCAACTCTGCTGATGATAACAGATGCTCAAGTGGACTTTGAACACAACAGTGCAAAAAGGCGGTGTCCATCTTGAAAAGAAATATGAAGTGGAACGTTTTGATTTGCATGTCAACTAGAGGGATTCCCAGCGCTTTGCCGGGGGTATGAGGTAGGGAGTATAAATGTAGAATCCATAATGTGTCTCTCTAGCGTGAATATCATATTTTTGTGCTAGTGAACTTTAATTGCAAATGATAGTGGAGTGCTGAGGTCGACATATTGAATGTCAAGAGAAATTGCTAGTGGAAAATGATTGTGGAATCTTTGAGGTGGGACGATTTGCATGTCAAGAGGAATAGAAAGTGGGGTTGATAGTAGACTACTGAGGTAAACGTTTTTGCATGTCAAGAGAATTGCTTAGTGGGTTTTATTCTTATAGGGGGGTATCGGATCCTTGCACTATATCAAACACTTTTGTCTGTTGCTGTACATCGTTTAATTATTCTCTTGTTTAGAGATTGATGCACTTAGACGACATGCTGCGGTGCTGCCAGCCCACCTAAGTCAGGTGCTGGTTGTAATTTGCAATGTCTTTTTCCATATGCATGCTACACCCCAAGGTGTTTTGGATTTCTACATGTTTTTTTTTGAGTTAATCGGTGGGGACGAAAACCCCACGTTTTCCACTTACCACAAATTATAGAAAATCCTGGTGGGTGGAGGGTGTCGAGCACCTAGTACAGGGTGTCGAACTCTAGACCGAAGCAGCTGTAAGGTATTGAGTAGCATCCAATAGACGACAGCCAAGAAGCTGTGAAGCAAAGAGTTGGAGACACAGACGGCGTGAGCAACACCGCCTATGAGCGCAACCAGACTCCAAGCGACGGGCCACCTACGCCACTTGGGGAAGGAAGCCCCAAGGGGGTAGGATAGCCAGAAGAAGAACGGGGAGATCCAAAGAAGGAGATCAAGGTTCCGTAACCTAGCATACGATGAGGCAAAACATTACTCATGTAATCTAGATGATGGTAGAGCAAGACACTAAGAGCGAGCACCCTTTGGAGATCAAGGTCCCCGTAACCTAGCATATGATGAGGAAGAACATTACTCAGGTAATCTAGATAATGGCCGAGCAAGACACCGAGCGAGCACCCTTGAGGGATTAATGTGTGCAAGAGCTCGAATAGGTAGGAGGGTAGACAAACCAGAACAAGAAGATGGAAGATTAAGAGAGGAGAGGATACGCCGAGCAAGGAATGGCTTTACGAGATGACCAAGAAAGAAGAAGAGATATGACATCTTGTGAGGTGGGGGAGGGGCGCCGCGGTGACAACCCCCAACAGGGAAACGACGCCAAGAGTGACGCTGCCACCTCGTAACCTAGCATATGATGAGTGTGGAATACAGATATTCCGGACATCCTAAAGAGGGGCCTAATTCGAAACAAAGGCCCATCAGAAGACGGACCCGGCCCATAAACGAGCGACGGGGACGAACCCCGCTCGTCTTGTACGAGCATGAGCTCGATCCGTGGGCATCTCTCTGTCTCGAACAAGCTCTACCCGGGATGAGTCCTCCAAGCATGAGCTCGAGCTCAGTTCATCGGCCACTCTCCGCCTCGAACGAGGCTCTCATAGATACGAGCTCCCCCACCTGTACGTACGAGCTCGAGCTCAACTCACAAACATTACTCCGCCTCGAACGAGCTCTCGGGATTGTACGATTCTCCCTCGACAGAATGCCTAGGCCACGACGCTAATCGAAGGAGTCGCGGCTACCTATCGAGAGCCGCAGCCTACGACTGAGATATCGCCGGGGAATGAGTTCCCCCGAGGCACGCGGTATGGCCGACGGATCATGCAGCACCATGCCAAGTACTACGAACAACAGCTACAAGACAAGTACCATGTCGACGAGGACTGCCGAGCTCTCTGGCGAGCTCTCCCGTCCACATGTTTTTCCTGTGACGTGCAGCACCCCGCATTTACACCCAGGCGGCACCGCCGCAGGCTAACCGCGGACGGTGGCGTGTGCTGACGGTTGATGGGACATATTGTCGACGATTACGGCGCCGACGAGCTCGGTGCTCCTCTACGACCGACCACCGAGCTCAGAGCTTTGCGACCAGGCATACGGGACATCGAAAACCGGAGCCGCCCCCTACAAACTCTACAGCGACCAGCGAAAGCGGGGCTACGACATAGGGTGGCGACCGGCGTGTACATGCCGGGCGGTCCGGCGTGCACCGCAACCTGCACCAATTTCCCTTCCACGCCTCCAATTTTGTACTCCTCCCCCAAGTCCTTCTCCCAGTGGTCTCGTGTATACCCCCTTGCTACTATAAAAGGGGACTTTGGCCATCAGGAGAAGGTTGGTTCACAAGCTTTCTAGTTTCCAACACACGTTCGCACACACCCATAGAGACTTGAGAGCTCATCTCTCTCTCTCGCCTGCTTGTACTCGCCCCGATACGGGTACTTAACCTTGTGTCACCGTTCCTTGAGCTAAGCCATCGTTGCACACATTAGCCAGTCGATTATTGTGACCGTGGTATACGACCACGACAATGAGGCAGAACATTACTCAGGTAATCTAGATGATGGCCGAGCAAGACATTGAGAGCGAGCACCCTTTAGGGATTAATGTGCAAGAGCTCAAATAGGTAGGAGGGTAGACAAACAAGAACAAGAAGATGGAAGAGTAAGAGAGGAGAGGAGACACCGAGCAAGGAATATCTTTACGAGATGATCAAGAAAGAAGAGATACGACATCTTGGGAGGTGGGGGAGGGGCGCCACGGTGACACCTCCAACAGGGAAACGATGCCAGGAGTGATGCTACCACCGGCATTGGCACAACAAACAAGCGTTTTGACCCATAGCTCACTCTTAGACCCACCAAGAAGAAACAAGGGCAGCACCCTGAGCCACCGTAGCCGCGTCACCGGCAGCAACCTGATCGATGGGCAGCCAAGAGCCTGGCGAGGAGGCGGGAGGAGGAACGACTGGCTGGGCCACTGAGCTAGGCACCAAATCAAGGAGGATGAACTGCTTCTTGAAGAAGGACTCGTGCTGCTACCACGGTCCTCCACAGAGGTGGACGCTGCAGAAGGCAGCCTGGCCGCTGCACGCCGGACCAGGAGGCCTCGGTCGTGGACCAGGACATGACATGCTGGAGTTCGACTAGTGGAGCAGCCAAAATGGACGAGTCCACGCGTAGCCGCCGGCTATCCAGCCGCTATAGCATGCCCGTCGGGTGCCGCTGGTCATTCACGACCGCACTTGGGTAGGGGCCAATGGATCCGGGGAAGGGGCACGGATCGGCCCCCTCACCGTCGGCCGTGCACTGCCGCCGCCATGCTCACGTGCTGCTCGCCAGTAGCACAACAACCGCCAAGGCACCGGTCATCGGGGCTCAGCGTGCGTAGCCGCCATGGCGGACAGATCCGGCCCATGTCTCATCGGCGAGGAGAGGAGCTGCCCCACCCCCCCCCCGCCGCTACGACCGTCGTTGGAGCGCAGATCCGCCGCGCGTCGTTTGACACTTGTTATCATATAAAAATTATTAATCAATTAAACATGAGAAAGGGGTATAAATAATAAAAACAACCTACAATAGGGTGTCACTAACATATTTCCATCAGTTTTGGTAATGTTGTGAATTGCGAGGGACTAAACAGAAAAACAGCCAGAGTTCGCGAGCCGCATGCGACTACACGACGTAACGCAATCCAACTCCGAGAAAGACTCTAGAAGGCTCGGATTAACCCCCGGCGTGGACCAAACTTAACACCGAAGAAAACATCATCTAGAAGACTCCGGAAGCCCACGGCGACGACGGGACCCGAGGGAATCCCCGTGGGCGATCGGCCCAATAATGGGGCCGATCGGCCCTACTTGGCGCCCACGCAAGCCCGGTCTCCGGAACCTTCCTCCACCGCCTCTAAGACGCAATCTAAACCGGTTGTTTAATGACGGTTTGATCCGAGGGCGTCGGTAAAAGCACGAGATGAATCAAAGATTAGTACCACATCGCCTTTGGCTGAAGGGACATAAGAAGACCCATATATATAGACCCTAGACCCCCTCTTTCAGATCATCAAGTTCTCAATTCAGCAACAACGCTTCAAGATCCAAGTCATATCCCACGCTGTATTAGAAACATCGCTTTAGGAAGAGTAGCAATCAAGATTAGAACTAGTAGGAAGGGAGAAATCTGCTCCGGATCGTCGGAGGCCGGCTCAAGATCGGGCCTCGTTCTTGTAAGTTCTTCATTGTAAGTAGTCTTCAAGTTCCAGACACGTTCTTAATATGAATATCTTGATCATGTTTATATTCGAGATTATTTGTTCTAGTATTTACTTTGATTACACGTTTAGCATAGTTGAATTACTGTTATGTTCATGCATGGATTCGTATAGCGCTCATCATCTAGATCGGAAGGTGAGTGGTAGAGATGATGTAATCGTGGTGATTAGATCTTATTTACTGCGTTTGCACCCTATGTGCCGGGTCGTGTGGTAGATCGTGGTGGTGACAAAGCACCATTGAGTCCTTTGCAATCCATCCCCGTATGTAGGCCTAGCGGATGATATTATTCGGGTTGTTCTAAGTTTCGGCCTTAGTCTTCACGGATTCTGTCCTCATGTGTGGATTTAATTAGTCTTTCTTCAATGATTGTTAGATGTATTGCACTAATTGAGTAGATCCTAACTTATAGTTTAGAGTTACATATTGGAGTTTCTAATGCTAGCTAGCCTATGAATTGCTATCGATCCTTTGTTTGACACTTTCTATTTTAAGCCCACTTAGATATGACTTTGGTTGAATCTATTTATCAGAACTTTATCATTATCTTTATTGTGAACTTTGATCCTTGTTTAATTAATTGATAAGTTTAACACTTAAGCTTTGCACACGAGAGATGATTATGATGTTTAGCACCTATGCATAGTTAATTCATGATAGAAGACTTCTTTCCCTGTGGTAGAATATAAATTCAACATTGGTTCTTACTCCGGTTAAAATGCTACAATGGGATATTCATATCTGTGCGCTTGCGGATACCCGATTATAATTGTTTATTTACTTATTAAGAAGTTATCAAGGCATAGTGTTGGTATTTCTAATGTCACTAACTAGTAATGGCATCTAGAAAGAATATCGAGATGTTGCTTCGAGATAAAACTAAAAGAAATATTCATTGCAGTTCATAGCATATCCGAAAAGGTTGTCATCCCTATAGTTAAACTACTAATATGCAAGGAATATAATATTCGTACTATGCCTTGATAACTTCTTAATAAGTAAATAAACAATTATAACTGGGTATCATAAGTTTACGTGATATGAATATATACCATTGTAGCATTTTAACCGGGAGTAATAACCAGTCTTGAATTTATATTCTACCACAGGGAAAGAAGTCTGTTATCTTGAATTAACTAAGTATAGATCTTAATCTAACCATCTCTCATGTGCAAGACATCAGCATTAATCTCATCAATTACTTAAGCAAGGATCAAAGTTCATAATAAAGATAATGATAAAGTTCTAGATAAACAGATTTGACCAAAAATCACGTTGGTTGGCGAAAGTGTCTAACAATGGACGATAGCAATTCATAGGCTAGCTAGCATTAGAAACTCCAATATGTAACTCTAAACTAAATGTTAGGATCTACCTAATTATGCAATACAAATAACAATCATTGAAGAAAGACTAATTAAATCCAAACATGAGGACAGAATCCGTGAAGACTAAGGCCGAAACTTAGAACAACCCGAAATCTAACATCCGCTAGGCCTACATACGGGGATGGATTGCAAAGGACTCAATGGTCTTTGTCACCACCACGATCTACCACACGACCCGGCACATAGGGTGCAAACGCAGGTAAATAAGATCTAATCACCATGATTACATCGTCTCTACCACTCACCTTCCGATCTAGATGATGAGCGCTATACGAATCCATGCATGAACATAACAGTAATTCAACTATGCTAAATGTGTAATTAAAGTAAATACTAGAACAAATAATCTCGAATATAAACATGATCAAGATATTCATATTAAGCATGTGCAGGACTTGAAAACTACTTACAATGAAGAACTTACAAGAACGAGGCCCGATCTTGAGCTGGCCTCCGACGATCCGGAGCGGATTTCTCCCTTCCTACTAGTTCTAATCTTGATTGCTACTCTTCAGAAAGCGATGTTTCTCTAGCGTTGAATATGACTTGGTATTTTAATTAGAAATATCTTTGTTATAGAACTTGATGATCTAAGAAGGGGGTCTAGGGGTCCTAATATATCGGTCTTCGTCTGTCTCTCCATCTTCATCAGGCGATGTGGTATTAACCTTGAATCAATCCCGCACTTCTACCGTCGCCCTCGGACCAAACCGACTCAAATCAACCGGTTTAGATCGAGTCTTAGAGGCGGTGGAGGAAGCTTCCCGAAGCGGAAGTAGGCGGCGGCACTGGCAGGCCGATCGGCCCCATTATTGGGCCGATCGGCCCGGGGCTCCCCTGCGGGTCCCGTCGTGCGTCGCGTGTTACGAGTCTTCTAGATGATGTATTTCTTGGTTCGAAGTTAGTTCACGTCGGGATTAATCCGAAGCCTTCTAGACTTGTTTCGGAGTTGGATTGCGTTGCGTTACGTCGGCCGTATGCCACGTCATCTCTGCTGATTTTTGTTAAGTCCCGCAAATCACAACTTTACCAAAAACTGATGGAATTATGTTAGTGACACCCTATTCTAGGTTGTTATTATTATTTATACCCCTTTCTCATGTTTAATTAATTAAAAATTTTATATGATAACAAGTGTCAACACATAGTACGAATATTTTATTCCTTGCATATTAGTAGTTTAACTATAGGGATGACAACCTTTTCGGATATGCTATGAACTGCAATGAATTATTTCTTTTAGTTTTATACGAAGCAACATCGATATTCTTTCTAAACGCCATTACTAGTTAGTGACGTTAGAAATACCAACAAGCATTTTTGGCGCCGTTGTTGGGAAAGAAAGTCTATAGGCCAATAAAATAAAAATATAGGATTAACTTGCATACATCTCTCTCACGCATCGTAAAGTATTAAATTTATCAATTGTTTAAACAAGTTTACCCTCGTTATTATTCTTTCTATCTATTTCAGGGTAATGTATGAAAAGGAATCTTCCTGAAAACTTCCAGTCCGATCCAGAAAAACTCTTGAAGGAGGCAAGATCCAAGTTGAAGTCTCAACTTAAGATCACTACCTCGGAAGACTCCTCCACTGTGCGAAGCTTAGCACCCGTGTTCGAAGTCATGGCAAACAAGACCCTCCGCGAGTACTCTGCACCGACTACGGCCAACATCCGTACTGGGCCGACAGTCGATGTGGGAGACAAAGCTTTTGAGCTCAAGCCTGCACTCATCAACATGGTACAAGCTAGCCAATTCTGTGGAAAAGCCCATGAAGATGCCAATGCTCACCTACAACACTTCCTAGAGATCTGTGGCACCTTCACCATCAAAGATGTCTCAAGTGATGCAATCCTACTTCGCCGTCTATTCCCATTCTCACTCTTGGGACGAAGCGAAGCGATGGTTCTACGCCAACAAAGACAAACTCACTACTTGGACACTTTGCTCTCTTGCCTTTTACGGCAAAGTTCTTCCCTATAGGCAAAACCAACGCCTTACGGGGAAAATCTCAAGTTTCCAAAGGCAACACGACGAATCCGTTTCGAGGCGTGGGAGCGCTTCCAAGACTACATCTTTGAATGCCCACACCATGGAATGGAGAATTGGCTACTCATGCAGACCTTCTACCACGGGCTCAACAACAACACCCGTGAGACCATGGACTTGGCTGCTGCTGGAGGTGCTTTCTCGTCCCTTACACTAAATCAAGCTCGACCTTGTGGAGAAGATGGCGTCAAACCAAGCTTGGAATGAGGACCGTCAACCCCGCAAGCAAGAAAGAAAGAGGAATGCACCGGCTGAAAGAGGTAGACATCTTTGTCCGCCAAAATGGATTTAATTATGAAGAAGCTTGAAGACAAAGCTCCCGAGAAAAGGAAGTCATGCAACTCTTCGATTCTCGCATGACATGTGAAGAATGTGGCAACATGGACACTCGGGCAGCCAGCGTCCCGAGCTAGAAGAGGACGTGAATTACATCAATAACAACAACAATCGCGATCGCCCCCCCGAATCAAGGATGGAATCAACAGAGACCCAACTACCAAGGTAACTACTCAGGTAACTATCAAGGTAATAACTCTTTCAATAATTTCCCACCTTTAAGAGAGTTAGTACAAAACCAAGGTAGACTCATGGATAATCTGTCTAAGAAGCTAGCTTCCAATGATAAAATGCTAGAAACTATTAGTACTAAAATGGAAAGCTTTTCTTCTGCAATAAAGAACCAGCATAGCTTTAATAAAATGATAGAATCTCAGTTATCCCAGCTGGCTTTATCTGCTCCTATGCCTAACCCAGGTAAGATTCCGGGCCAACCGGAAGAATTAGAATCTGCAAATCTTGTCGATATGTACTATGCAGGTATTCAAACCAAGGATGCACGAGGAAGACTGAATTGTGCTGACTGGGGTATGCCCGCCAAGAAAGGAGATCCAGGGAGACCAGTCGTCACCATTGAAATCGGCGCCCGCATCTACGACGCGCTCGTCGACTTTGGCTCAAGTGTCAACATCATGCCTAAGGTAAACCTTGAGCCAGATTCAGAATTATTATACACAACTATGTGCCTACAACTTGCAGATCAGTCGCTATGCTATCCCGAAGGCATCCTGGAAGACGTTTGTCTTTACATCGGTAAGCTCTATGTGGCCACCGACTTCGTGGTCCTGGATACGGGCAAAGGTAAGAACGCCCCGATCATCCTGGGACGCCCTTTCCTTGCCACCACCAAGGCCATCATCTACGCCGACACCGCAAAGATCGTCTTCACCGTCAATGGACAGAGGGAGAGATTCAACTGCAAACACAAGACCCTAGCTCCCCCTGCTCCAACCGTACCACTACCGTACCCTGAAGTACACGTACCAGCTGTCGAGGAGAGGACAAGAAGAAGAAGCAAGAACAAGAAGAACCGTCAACCTCAACCACACGTGGAACGAGTCTTGATGATCAATCAAGTCCCAACAGAACGCAAGACTCGGCGCATTCCACCACCACTAGAGAAGCTAGACGACCCTGGAGTTCCGTCAATCCATTGCTCCATTAATCAATGGAACTTCCAGCAAGTTGTCTGCGACACGGGATCAGGCATCAACTTAATGTCAAAGGTAACGTATCAATTAATATATGGTAATCTGCCTTTGTGTTCCACCTATGTAATGTTGCAGATGGCGGATCAATCACACCGATTCCCGGACGGTATTGTACGAAACGTCCCCGTTAAGATTAAAGACTGTTATGTCCTCACTGACTTTCTAGTCATGGACATGGGAGAAGAAGAACAAGATCCTCCCATAGTACTTGGAAGACCGTTCCTGAACACTACAAGAGCTATCATCTACATCAGAACGGGCGAGATTCACTTCCAGCTTCAAGGTAAAAAGATACGCTGTTTCTTCAATACTTACACTAACAATGAACAGCCCCGAAGAAGGACCAAGAGCCAGAAGCGTCTCCAGAGACTACAACAGAAGCTGGACTCGAAGATGAAGCACATTGAGAGAATAGAAAAAGACATCAAGGAAAAATACACTCAGCTCCTACCCATATTGAACGCTGCACCGGCCACACCCGAGAGGTCTCCACCAAATAAGCAATCTTGGAAAAAGAAAGAAGCTGCGCCTGCTAAGAAGAGCAACAAGAGTACACCTTCGGAGACCCAACCGGCAAGGCATCAACAATTGAACAATCGACTTCCTCGGCTACTTCGTCTCACGCCACCCTTTGAGATTATTGAAGGACCTTTACCGGGTACAACATTTATACGAGGGCCCATAGATGACACCACGCCATGGGAGTAAGTGCTCTAAACTCTCGCCGAGAAGTAACTCGGTATTTATCTGCATATTTAATTTTTACGCAAAGCATATTTCAATTAGCATGTTTACTTTAGCATTTTTACTTTCTCTAAACCTGCACTTAAAAAAATCTCAAAAATATGTTTGCTGCATTTGCATCGTTTCCTAAAGCCCCATGCAAGCACTCCTTCTTTGTGGCGGCATAAAAATAAAAATACAAAAATATTGCATTCATATGTTTTTGCATTAGCATCCCTTTTGCATAGAAAAAAAAATTCTCAAAAATATGTGGGCACATGAAGGTCCACACCTTATACATATAAAAATCCAAAAAGACGTGAGCACACGAAGGCTCACAATAACAACCTAGAGTTTGTTCCTTCGGGTATGTGCAAAACTAATATTAACTTGGGAGAACATTAAAGGAGACCCCAAAAAAGCAAGCTCCAAGGATGAACAAAGAACTACTTCAAGATCAAGCTTGGGGAGAGCACCCCCATTTATCACGATAAGTATCACTATTTTATGTCTTATTTATTAGCTAGTTATATTTGCTTAGGGTTAATGAGTCTTAGTTAATGAGTCTTAGCTAAAAGTCTTAGTGTTAAAGAGTCAAATAAATGCTAGAACTTGCTAGATTACTTTCTTCCTTTTAATTATGATCTTGATGATGCTAAGGAGATGATGAATAGTTGCTCTTTTTAATTCCTCTTAAAAGTACTTACACTTTGAACTTAGATTCTCCCAAAGATTTAAATGCTTAATTTGCTCAACCCAAACACTGTGGGAAGCACATGCTTAATCTGAGTCTTAGCATTAAAAGATAAAAGTACATGAAAAGTTGAGCTGCTTTGTTTATCATATTCTTAGAGATACTTGACTCCTAATTTTTATCTTTAAAAATTATAAAATTACATGATGAGTTCCTTAGCTATGACCCTTAAGAGTTTATCATTCACATCAAGATCATCCCACTCCACTAAATCTCTTGCTTCTAACTTCGGAATGCACGCTTCCCCATACTCCATTAAGCCGCTAGCCATAATTATAAAAAAATAAACTCTTGCAATCTTTGGATATGTCTCTCTCAGTGTTTTATGCCAATTAGAGGCTGGGCTACATTCGAAAAAAAAAGAGAAAAAAAAAAAAAATGAATATCTAAAGAAAAAGTGAGACGAGAGAGGGAGAGTAATGGACAAAAGTCATACTAGGCGAGAAGGGCCTACCTCCCTAATAATAAAAATATATTTAGAGATGAATAATGGACACGTGTCCGAGGGTGAGTAGGGCCCACATCTCTAAGGAGAGAGAAAAATGGACACAAGTCCGGGGCAAAGCCCACCTCTCCAAGAATGGACAGCCCAGGTCTTAGCAATTATTAGAAAGAGAGATATAGTCCAAGATGCTTGAGAAGAAAAATACTAGAAAAAGGCTAAGGCTATTTACTACCTTTCATCCTCATCCACTTCACCACTATCATCCCACTATGTATGTCCTGCCGCATGTGTAACTCCACTACCACCATCTACTTAAGAGGGTCATACATAGGATCTACGAGTTTCTTTTGAAAAATATTGCAAAACCCGGGATGATAGTTGATCAAAGAACTTGAGACATGGTACTTAACTTGATTGTTTTATCTTGCTTATGATTCGTGAAAAGGCTACGCCCCATGGTAAAAATGGTATGAACAATCTGGTTAAGAGGAGAATTTATTTACGAGTAACACAAGTATTTACGAGGTATGAAAGTGTAGTAGCAACTCCTGATCCTACTATAGCATATAGCTTTGCTAGGGACTAGCAAAGGGTAAGCTTGGGGGAGTTTGTTGACACTTGTTATCATATAAAATTATTAATCAATTAAACATGAGAAAGGGGTATAAATAATAAAAACAACCTACAATAGGGTGTCACTAACATATTTCCATCAGTTTTGGTAATGTTGTGAATTGCAGGGACTAAACAGAAAAACAGCAGAGTTCGCGAGCCGTACGACTACGCGACGTAACGCAATCCAACTCCGAGAAAGACTCTAGAAGGCTCCGGATTAATCCCGACGTGGACCAAACTTAACACCGAAGAAAACATCATCTAGAAGACTCCAGAAGCCACGACGCACGACGGGACCCAGAGGGGAACCCCCCCTGGGCCGATCGGCCCAATAATGGGGCCGATCGGCCCTACTTGGCGGCCACGCAAGCCCGGTCTCCGGAACCTTCCTCCACCGCCTCTAAGACGCAATCTAAACCGGTTGTTTAATGACGGTTTGATCCGAGGGCGTCGGTAAAAGCACGAGATGAATCAAAGATTAGTACCACATCTTCTTGTTTGAAGGGACATAAGAAGACCCATATATATAGACCCCTAGACCCCCTCTTTCAGATCATCAAGTTCTCAATTCAGCAACAACGCTTCAAGATCCAAGTCATATCCCACGCTGTAGAAACATCGCTTTAGGAAGAGTAGCAATCAAGATTAGAACTAGTAGGAAGGGAGAAATCTGCTCCGGATCGTCGGAGGCCGGCTCAAGATCAGGCCTCGTTCTTGTAAGTTCTTCATTGTAAGTAGTCTTCAAGTTCCAGACACGTTCTTAATATGAATATCTTGATCATGTTTATATTCGAGATTATTTGTTCTAGTATTTACTTTGATTACACGTTTAGCATAGTTGAATTACTGTTATGTTCATGCATGGATTCGTATAGCGCTCATCATCTAGATCGGAAGGTGAGTGGTAGAGATGATGTAATCGTGGTGATTAGATCTTATTTACCTGCGTTTGCACCCTATGTGCCGGGTCGTGTGGTAGATCGTGGTGGTGACAGCACCATTGAATCCTTTGCAATCCATCCCCCGTATGTAGGCCTAGCGGATGATATTATTCGGGTTGTTCTAAGTTTCGGCCTTAGTCTTCACGGATTCTGTCCTCATGTGTGGATTTAATTAGTCTTTCTTCAATGATTGTTAGATGTATTGCACTAATTGAGTAGATCCTAACTTATAGTTTAGAGTTACATATTGGAGTTTCTAATGCTAGCTAGCCTATGAATTGCTATCGTCCACTGTTTGACACTTTCTATTTTCGCCCACTTAGATATGACTTTGGTTGAATCTATTTATCAGAACTTTATCATTATCTTTATTGTGAACTTTGATCCTTGTTTAATTAATTGATAAGTTTAACACTTAAGCTTTGCACACGAGAGATGATTATGATGTTTAGCACCTATGCATAGTTAATTCATGATAGAAGACTTCTTTCCCTGTGGTAGAATATAAATTCAACACCTGGTTCTTACTCCCGGTTAAAATGCTACAATGGTATATTCATATCACGTGGCGCTGCGGATACCCAGTTATAATTGTTTATTTACTTATTAAGAAGTTATCAAGGCATAGTACGAATATTTTATTCCTTGCATATTAGTAGTTTAACTATAGGGATGACAACCTTTTCAGATATGCTATGAACTGCAATGAATTATTTCTTTTAGTTTTATCTGAAGCAACATCTGATATTCTTTCTAAACGCCATTACTAGTTAGTGACGTTAGAAATACCAACGGTCGTCGACCGCCCGAACCCTAGACCACCACGGGTCGAGCCATGGCGGCCACACATAGGTTCGGCCCTGGCTGCCCATGAACTGGATCTAGCGCGGAGGGCGCCGGATCTGGTCCCCGGGGACCCGGATCTAGTCTACAAGCTCAGCGGCAATGGATGCTCCCGGATCGGAAGAAGAGGAAGGGAGGAGAGGAGAGGCTGGGGATAGAGCTGTGGATGGGGCTTTTTGGGCTCCCACAGCTAGCCACGGCGGCGGCCGGGGGCGGCGGCGGGGCGGAGCTGGTTCGGGCGGTGGAAGTCGCCCCGAATCGCCTGTATGGAGAGCGGGAGGGGGGGGTGGGGGGTTGGTTACTCGGATTTCCACTTGTAACAAAATGGAGTATATCCTGGTTGGGAAAAAGCTGAATGACACACATGCATGAGATAATGATGATGATGATTATGAGAGAGAGAGAGAGAGAGAGATTGCAATTCAAACAGAACCCCCAAATATCTTGCTGGTGGAGGGATCTAGATGCATGCAGTAGTTGTGGACATCCTTGCACAAGTGAGATTGCGATAATGATAGGAGCTAGACAGGTTTGTCTGTCGTTGTTGCGAGAATGATCGAGCTAGACAGTGTGATCGAAATATGGCCTGAAAAAACGTATTAAACACATGAACCCTATGTATTTTTAAATATATAGTAGATATATGCATGTGGCCATCAAGGATGCCAAAATGGGCACAATTTCTTTCCGCCATATATTATAGCATCAGATAGTACGTACAAGTGCTTTTCCGGTTTTTTTTTCTCCCATAAGTTTAAGCGTGTCGCGCGATGGAGGGACCAAGCGAAGAGCGCACACACCAAACGGAATTGGACGGAAGCCATCGATATTGTTATCTCCATCGATCGTATATATATCATGTTGACAAGGACGATGAGTGGATGGATGCACTGCACATCGATGATGGTCGTTGTCACACATCTCTCTCTCGTCCATGAAATTAATTACAAACAGCCAGCCAGGGAGCCAGCCAGCTAATAAACGATGAACTAGTAGACTTGTAGCGTGGTCGCAGCAATATATATGTAGGATCTGAACTTCTGGTTTATCTGGACTGCCGGCCAGCCGGGAATTATTCAGGTTAGATGCGACCAAATATATATTTATGCACAAACAAACTCCTAACATATAAACAACAAAATTAAATATTATATATAGAACACACTACCATACCAATTTTGATCACATTCGTCTTTTGTATTATTATGCAGCTATATTTTTATTCAGAGGGGATGTAAGAAATGGTCTGTACCACCAGATGGATGGGTACAACTAAATATTGATGCATCTTTCTCGGTGACAATAGGAGAGAATTTAGTGGAGATCAGAGACCACTCGGGCAAAGTACTATCTATTGTCAGCCTGGAGAAACTATTGAAGAGGCAGAGGCCGAAGCATTTCTTAAATGCATCAAGCTAGTATTGGAATGGACAATAAAACCAAGAGTAACCAACTATATAATTGAGTCAGATTGCCAATGCTAGCGAACAATCATAAATGATCTACGGAGGGTATGTAGTAGGTCAAGATATCCAAATATTTGTGAAGACGATTAAACATGCATGCTATGTGGATGTGCTTCCAGATGTGTGGTTACAATAATTAAGTAGCTCACGAATTAGCCCAATTAGCAAGAGACACAGTGCAGCTGTCTTGAGAGATAGCTTTCCTTTTTGTCTTATTAGTGTGAGCTCCTGAAAGTAGAATGTAATAACATGTTTGATCAATGTCTCTGCGGCGTTCATTTGGCCATCCAGCACTCCACAAGCTAGATATATATACCGTACTTTCCAGAAAGTCTAGCCGAAACGCTCGTTTCTAGTTCTATATAAAGCCGCTAAAGGGCTAGCCACCACCATTCATATATAGCACACAGCAGGAAGGAGGCACACACGCACACACCACGAACCTCGCTTATTGGCACGCTGGTAGCAACCATGAGTGACCTGGAGATGGAGTATCAACTCACCTCTTCACCGGTACAATGGCTAATATTGCTCGTCGTTCCTCTCATACTCCTTCTGCACTACTACGGCTCCCAACGGTCAAGGTCAAGCCGCAATCATGGCAGCAGCAGCTGCAGCGACGACAAGCTGCAGCTTCCGCCTTCGCCTCCGGGGCTGCCCATCATCGGCCATATAAACCTCGTCGGCGACCTCCCACATGTCTCCCTTTGTGACCTCTCTGCAAAGCATGGCCGCGAAGGCCTCATGCTCCTCCGCCTTGGTGTCGTTCCCACCCTCGTGGTGTCGTCCCCGTGGGCTGCAAAGGCGATCATGCGCACGCACGACCATGTGTTCACGTCGCGTCCTGCGTCCACGGTCTGCGATGACCTGCTGTATGGGTCCTCCGACATCGCCTTCTCTCCCTACGGCGAGCACCGGGCGGCAGACCAGAAAGCTTGTCACCACACACCTCCTCACTATCAAGAAAGTACACTCATACCGCCAAGCGCCGCAAAGAAAGAAGAGGTACGCAGAAATAATGAAATATACATGCAATATTTATGCACAAAAGTATATATATGCACATCCACTGGTAGATATAAGAATATAGAGATATTTTTTATTATTATTTAAGCAATATTCAATTTTATGATTATGTTGCTATAGAGGAAATTATAATAATGTCTCTTATGAGTTCACCTTTTATTTATACTACTTCTTTGTTGTCTGATGAAATTTTATGCACCTGAAATATATATCAACTCCTTGTATAAATCTCAGGTGCTCCTGGTGCTGTCCAAGATAAAGGAGGTGGCGGCCGCTGGCATGGCGTGGACATGAGCATGATGATGAACACGTTCGCCAATGACATCATCAGCCTCGCTGTGTCCGGCAAGTTCTTCGGGGGGCAGAAGGCCGGAACAAGCTGTTCCGGGAGCTAGTGGAGACCAACTCTCTTCTGTTTCGAGGGTTCAACCTAGAAGACTATTTCCCTGGGCTGGCGAGGTCGACGCTAGGTTTCCTTGCTAGAAGGTTTCTACGCAACAGGGCCAACGAGACACACAAGAGATGGGATGAGTTGCTTGAAACCATACTGAGTGACCACGAGAGACGGGACTCCATGCACCGCGATGACGACCATGGTGGAGGTGACTTCACCAATGTGTTGCTCTCTGTTCAGAAAGAGTATGGTATGACCAGAGTTCATATCAAGGCCATCTTGATGGTGAGTATACATATATAAATATCCATACCAAACTGCAGAAAAACTTATGCAAGGCATTTAGAAAATAGCCTTGGTTATTGTTTCAGCAACCACCTCTGTCAATTGATTAACCGAGGCTGTCACCTTAAGGCAACCACCTCAGTTAAGAGATTACTTTTTGAGATGGTCGCTATAAGCGTTCACCTCATCAGACCATAAATAGAGAAAGGCACACTATAAGTCCCTGCCTCCGAAAAATAGTGGCCCAACAGGTGTTGCATCTTGGCCTCCGATATCAATCATTGTATATAAACAGTGAGCTTCTAGCCGTCTCTCACTCCCTCCCTTAGAACCTGATGCCCCTCCCCATCCCACCCCTCTCCTCTCAGCGGCGCCCCTCCCCGCCCCTTCGGTGGCGCCCTCCCCCCCCTTCTCCCCCGGCATGAATCCGAGGCGAAGATACAAGGACCCCGAGGCGGAGCGGCTCCTTTTGTGAAGGCTCATGGCGGTGGTGGCATGACCCTCCTCCCATGACAGCATGTTCCTCCTCCCTCTAGATCTGGTTGAGGCAAAATGTACTCCTCCATCAGCGGGCAGAGCGGCCCCTCCGCCGAGCTAGCGCAACCAGTGTGGCAGGAGCACCTCCACCACATGCACGACTCTCTCTCCTCTTCCCCACTACGAAGCACCTCCACCACTGAGCGTAGATGGACTAGATTTGGGGTGGGTGCGGCTCCTTTGGTGGATCGTAGCAATGACGATGGTGGCAGTGTGTAGATCCAGATGGTGACAGTGGCCTGTGGATTGGCTCGACGGGCCTGTCCATAGGTTGTTTTTTTTTCCTTATTTTATTAGATTTACCAAGAAGGGACTTTCACTGCCTAGGTAAATCAAAATTAACTATGACCTTTAGACCGAGGGGGACGTGATGCCCCACCTTGGTTAATTTATTTTGCTTGTCTCGGTTAAGTCGGCAATAGAGCAAGTGGTATATGATCAATCCTCTCATTTATACCCAGGACATGTTTGCTGCGGGCACGGACACATCATCATTGGTCCTAGAGTTCGCCATGGCTGAGCTGATGCAGAACCCACAACAGATGGCCAAGCTAAAAGAAGAAGTCCGTAACCACACACCGGAGGGACAAGAAACGGTGGACGAAGAGGACCTAGCCAGTATGCCCTACCTTAGAGCTGTCGTGAAGGAGACACTGAGGTTGCACCCACCTGCCCGCTCCCTCATCCCTCACCTCTCCATGGGGGGACTGCATCGTCGGTGGCTACTACATCCCTCGCGCACACGGGTCATCATCAATGTATGGGCTCTTGGTAGAGACCAAGAGTCATGGGAGACTCCAGAGGAGTTCATGCCGGAGAGGTTCATGGACGGTGGTAGTGCTGCGTGCATCGACTTCAAAGGCAACGACTTCCGGTTCCTGCCTTTCGGAGCTGGGCGAAGGATCTGCCCTGGCCTCAACTTTGGGATGGCTACAATTGAGATCATGTTAGCAAACCTCATTTATTGCTTTGACTGGCAGCTGCCCATGGGCATGGAGGAGAAGGATGTTGACATGACTGAGGTGTTTGGAATAACGGTGCATCGAAAGGAGAAGCTCATGCTTGTTCCCAAGCTTCCCTTATGCTGAGGACGCGCACAAATGAGGTTGAAGAGCATGAGCACAATGCACACTGAGATGATAACCTACATATATGGTTTGGTGTGTGGACTCAATGTGTATCGTATGGTAATAATATAGTGTACTAATAACTCAATCTGTGTAACATGATAAAAATAAGTAGACTGGTATTTATTTGAAGGGAAAAAGTCTCTTTATTGTCGAGATTTCCTCTATTTTATGTTTTGTTGCTGCCAGGCAAAGATGGTTATCTAAAAAGCACTAAAGCACTATTGTTTCATTTGAGATAATCATATAGTTATTTTACCATTCTTTTAGTTTCTTTGTTCTATTATGAACTAAAATATATATTGTAAATTAAGTTTTACTAATAAAAGTCAAAGCATCTTATAATTTTAAATGGAGGGAGTAATATATACTTCAATTATTATATTTAAAAATATATGCTTGGAACCAAGGCATAACGACCACATTGCGACCTGGAGGACGACCAAAGCATATTTTTGCCATCGGACACTTTTGGGAAAACGACCACATATTGTGTGTGGTCGCCAAGTTCTGGCTGTAGACGTGAGGATTTGTTGTAGTGTACTATCTTGCTTGCTTGCCAAATAACCCGAGCAGCCGAGCAGGAGACAGCGTAGCCACATGCTAGAAAAAAGATAAATACTAGAAAATCTCACGTTAATAACAGTTTGGGTTGCTCACGAGGAGTGACATTTTTGGGAAAGACAAGGTGGCGGGATCGCACATCATTTTTTTGAAAGACATGGGGCGGGATCGCACGGGCCAGTAAGATGGTGAGTCAAAAATTTTACCGCACAAAGAGACGGTCTTAGTTTTAGTCATTTTAGTTGTGGGAGATATATCCATTAGTCGCGTCATGTTTTGCCGGCACGTCATGCCAAACTCCCAACTCAGGCATGGCTCTACGGCCTTGTATAGCCATGGCAAGCTGGCCCGCGCTAGACCTGCTCGGCGTGGCGCGGGTCACCATGCACCGTCCTCTTCAGCGTCAAGAAGGTGCATTCCTACTGCCGCACCAGTAAAATTATAAGAGGTATGTAACTAGTATATGCAACACATATAGAAAATTACAAATCATATGTTGATCAGGTGATGCACAACGATACACGAGGAGAGGCGGCCATGGACATGGACATGACGATGAATATGTTGGGCAACGATACCGTGTTGGACTAGTTCTTCAGGGGAGATGGCCGGACAAACTCTTCCTTCCAAGAGTTCCTCAAGAACAAGTTTGTTCTGTTTCTCAGGGCTGGCCAATACTGGATCCAGTGCTACACATGACTTGAGAATTCAGATGATGGCAATCTCTCTGTATCGATAGACAATTTTGCATCCCTTCTCTGGAATAATTGGAGAATGCACCGTACTTGGGTTTTGTCTTGCAGCACGCGGTGCATGGTCCCCGGAACCTTGAGGTGAAGGCATATATGCGCTGGCGATGCTCCTACTGTGCCATCTGCCCTTGCAATGCCAGCGCACTCCCAAGAATGCGTCGACAGATGCTGATCCACGCGAAACAGAGGTCGATGGTGATCCACGCGTCGCCCTTGCAATGCTCGCTCTCTGACGATCGGCAGATAGTTGTCCTCTGCAGATCAGGTTCATGCATGCGGCCGCCGATGACACTCCACCAGATGTGATATATTGGAAACATGCTATGGATCTACAATATGATGCCTTGATTCATCGGCAATAAGAATGTCACTATGTTTATTCTTATTTATGTGGATGACATCATTATAGCAAGTTCAGTATATAAATGAGAACGGATGGAGTATATATATGAGCCAGTAGCGAAGGCGTTTTTGTCCAGACGACTTCATGCTTTTATTGCTTTGCCAACCAATTGCATGATCTATCCACAACCCTACTTGCATGATTTCCGGAAATATCTAGCCAAACGTACGTTCTAGTTCTATATATAGCATCCAAACACGGTAACCAACTTTCACACACACACACGAGCTATGCTGAACTCACCTCTTCACCTTTAGTTCTAGCAACCATGAGTCGCCTGGAGGAGGTGGCATACCAACTCACCTCTTCACCTTTAGTTCTAGTACAATGGCTACTATTGCTCGTCGTTCCTCTGCTCCTTCTCCTGCTTCACTACGGCTCCCGGTGGTCAAGGTGGTCTAGCAAAGGGCAGCTCCTACCTTCGCCTCCGGGGCTGCCCATCATCGGCCACGTGCATCTCGTCGGTGACCTACCATATGTCTCCCTGCGTGACCTCGCCGCGAAGCACGCCCGTGGCGGTCTCATGCTCCTCCGCCTCGGTGCCGTCCGCACCCTCGTCGTGTCGTCTCCACGCGCCGCAGAGGTGATCCTGCGCACACATGACCACGCAGCGTTTGGGTCGCGGGCTGTGTCCACGGCCAGCGACGACCTCATGTATGGGTCCTCCGATATCGTCTTCTCCCCCTACGGCGACCACTGGCGGCAGATTAGAAAGATTGTCAGCACGCACCTCTTGAGTGTCCGGAAAGTGCAATCTTACCGCAACACCCGCAAAGAAGAGGTACACCTAGTGATGGCCAACATACGGGAGGCAGCAGCCATGGGCAGGTCCATGGACATGGGCGTGACAATGAACACGTTCACCAATGACATCGTGACCAGTGTCGTGTCCGGCAAGTTTTTCAGGGCACAAGGCCTGAACAAGCTCTTTCTGGAGCTGGTGGAGGCCAACGCTGATCTCTTGGGAGGGTTTAACCTGGAAGACTACTTCCCCGGGCTGGCGAGGTCGTTACATTTTCTCTGTAGAAGGTTTCTGCGCAATAGGGCCCACGAGACGAATAAGAGATGGGACGAGCTGCTTGAAACCATACTGAGCGACCACGAGAGAAACTCTATGCATCGCCATGACAGAGGTGACTTCACTGATGTATTGCTCTCTGTCCAGAAACAGAATGGTATGACTAGAAATCATATCAAGGCCATCCTGATTGTGAGTAGCTAGCCATCCTGCCTCCCAAACTATATGCATTTCTTTTCATTGGTTTATCTTATATATACGTATACTATGACTGAAAATCATACATATATGTATCTACAGGACATGTTTTTTGCGGGCACAGACACATCATCCTTTGTCCTGGGGGTCTCTATGGCCGAGCTGATGCGCAACCCACAGCAGATGGCCAAGTTACAAGAACATGTCCGAAAGCACACACCAGAGGGACAAGAAACGGTGGAGGAAGAGAACCTAGCCAACATGCCTTACCTGAGAGCCGTCGTGAAGGAGATACTGAGGTTGCACCCACCTGGCCCGCTCCTCGTTCCACACCTCTCCATGGCGGACTGCGTCGTCGATGGCTACTTTGTCCCATCTGGCACCCGGGTTGTCGTCAATGCATGGGCTCTTGGCAGAGACCCAGAATCATGGGAGAAGCCAGAGGAGTTCATGCCGGAGAGGTTCATGGACGGTGGCAGTGCTGCGGGCGTCGACATCAAAGGCAACCAATTTCATTACCTCCCGTTCGGAGCTGGACGAAGGATCTGCCCTGGCCTCAACTTTGCGATGGCTACTGTTGAGATCATGCTTGCGAACCTCGTGTACTGCTTTGATTGGCAGCTGCCCGTCTCCATGAAGGACAAGGATGTTGGCGTGACTGAGGCGTTTGGACTGCGGTGCATCTAAAGGAGAAGCTCATGCTTGTTCCCAAGCTTCCTGGTGCTGAGGGGCCGCACAAATGTGATTTGGAGCATAGAACTGCAGAGGTTGTAGAGCATGAGGACAACACACACAGAGATGAATAAGTGAACTACAATCTAACATAGATGGTTTGGTGTTTGGACTCAATGTGAATTGTATGGTAATAATAGTGTACTAGTACCTCAATCTGTAATAAGATAAAAATAAGTTGGTATTTTCAAGGGAAGAAGTCTCTATGTCGTCGAGATTTCCTCTATTTGCTGTTTTGTAGAGCTGCCAAGGACGGTTATCTAAAAAGGGAAGAAGTCTCTTCATACCTTGTTCGGTATGAAGACAGGAGACATGGCATTGGCATTGCATATGCATTATGATTTTGGACTTGAAAGCCTTGGACTAAGGTTTTGGGAGAGTATGTGGGAAGCCATGTTTCTCCAAGGGTTGGTGACGACTAATATTTATCTTATATGAGGATGTATCACTTGTTGGAATTGTCTCATTTTCACTTGTTGGAATTGTCTCATTTTCTTCGAGGTTATTAAGTTTTACCATGTATGCGTTGTATCAATTGTTGGACACATCTTATGACTTATGTTGGCTTACATATAAATGATGTTTAAATCATTGTTTAATAATAATAAACTTGTAGTTTAAATACCTTGTTAAAACAGTTTACCGCTGAGATTTTTTAATCTCACCCTTTTTTCTTTCCAGTAGGCAGTCACGTGGCTTTTCGTTTGAAGGGTGCTAGTTGCGACCGTGCCGGTACAACAATGTTTATTGGGCATAACGATGAGGTTTCATACCTTTTTCGGGGAATGAAGGTAGGAGTCATGGCATTTGCATTGCATATTCATTATGATTTTAGTAGTATGTCATGAAAGCCTTGGACTAAGGTTTTGGTAGAGTTTGTGAGAAGGTATGCTTCTATAAGATTTGGTAATGACTAATTTTATTATTATACGAGGATGTGTCACTTGTTGGAATTATCTCATTTTCTTGGTGGTTATTAAGTTTTACCATGTTTGTGTTGTATCGATTGTTTAATGAACTTGTAATTTAGATAGCTTGTTAAAACAGTTTACGTGCTAAGATTTTTAATCTCACACCCCCTTTATATCTTTCCAGCAGGCAGTCACATGGTTTTTCGAAGGGTGAGAACATAGCAGCACACTCAACACATCCATATTACCTTTTAATGTCATGCCATATATAATCATAATAGTACTATAACATAGAGTCCATGTTTATTGGTTAACGTTTACTGTGGCTTGTAGTGGTTGTTGCGAAGTCTTTCTAGACTGTTCAATGTTTACCTGTTCATTATGCTATATCTTGTTGGGTGAGTTTATTCGTCTCTCATATATTTTTGTTTCTGCATTGCTCTTGTTTTATGGTGAGATGCTGCCAAAAAAAAACTGTTGTTGAACTCTCTATTGTACAACTTTTGTTGTGGCGCATCTAGTGGGGATGCTGCCAAAAAGTTGTTCACTATTTTGAGTTTTGGGTTGTTATACAATTTTGTCATCCAGCTTTCCACGTATGATCCACAAGCTACGAACTTATCAGAATGTCTTTATTTATATATAGCAGCCAAAGGCTTGCCAGCTTTCATAACAGAACCTGGCTAGTATAGCAACCATGAGTCACCAAGATGTGGCACACCAACTCACGCACCCGATCTCTTCACCGTTCGTTCTTGCACAATGGCTACTAGTGCTCACCGTTCCTCCGTGCTCCTGTTACATTGCTACACCTCCCGATGGCGGTCAAGCGCCGCCATGGCAGCAGCAACGACAAGCAGCAGCTTCTGCCTTCGCCTTTGGGGCTGCCCATCATCGGCCACCTTCATCTCTTAGGCGGCCTCCCACGCGTCTCTCTCCGTGACATCTCCGCCAAGAGTGGCCGCGCGAAGGCCTGATGCTCCTCCGCCTCGGTTCTGTCCCCACTGTCGTCGTGTCTTCCCCATGGGCTGCCGAGGCGATCATGCGCACACATGACCATGTGTTTTGGCGTCGCGACCCACATCCAGTATCAGCGATGATCTCCTGTATGGGTCATCCGACATCGCTTTTCTCCCCTACGGTGAGCACTGGCGGCAGATCAGAAAGCTCGCGACCACGCACCTCTTAACTGTTAAGAAGGTGCACTCATACTGCCGTGCTCGCAAACAAGAGGTACATATGCAACTGTTCATTGTTTTTCCTGCAGGGGCCACAGCCCCTCTGGTTTCATAAAAAAAACTATTCTTTGTTTTAGAACAAGATACCATAGTGTATTATGTATATGCAATACAAATCATCTGTGAATATGTTCATATATGTATATATGCACACACACAGGTGAGCCTAGTGTTGGACATGATACGGGAAGCAGCGGCCGCAAGCACGGCTGTGGACATGAGCGTTGCGATGAACACGTTCGCCAACAACATAGTGTGCCATGTTGTGTCGGGCAAGTTCTTCAGGGCAGAAGGCCGGAACAAGCTCTTCCGGGAGCTCCTGGTGGCCAACTCCCCTTCTGTTTACAGGGTTGAACCCAGAAAAACTACTTCCCTGGGCTGGCAAGGTCGCTAGGTTTCCTCAGCAAATGGTTTCATCTGAGCAACAAGGCCCACGAGACACACAAGAGATGGGACGAGTTGCTTGAAACCATACTGAGCGACCATGAGATAAGAGACTACTCTATTCATTGCCATGGTGACTTCACCGATGTGCTGCTCTCGGTTCACAAAGAGTATGGTATGACCAGAAATCATGTCAAGGCCATCATGATGGTGAGTAGTGTATATAGTGTGTACGGTATATATACGCAACATATGTATTCGATCCTCCCATTTATATACATACGTCCTGAACTCCATATATATTTGATGATATCATATCTAGGACATGTTTGCTGCGGGCACAGACACGTCATCCTTGGTCCTAGAGCTCGCCATGGCTGAGCTGATGCGCAACCCACATCAGATGGCCAAGCTACAAGGTGAAGTCCGGAAGCACACACCAGAGGAACAAGAAACCGTGGACGAAGAGAACCTACCAAACATGCCCTACCTGAGAGCTGTCGTGAAGGAGACACTGAGGTTGCACCCACCTTTCCCGCTGCTGGTTCCTCACATGTCCATGGCAGACTGCATCGTCCACGGCTACTACGTCCCCTCCGGCACCCGTGTCATCATCAACGCATGGGCTCTTGGTAGAGACCCAGAGTCATGGGAGAACCCAGAGAAGTTCAAGCCAGAGAGGTTCATGGACGGTGGCAGTGCTGCGGGCGTCGACTTCAAAGGGAACCACTTCCAGTTCCTGCCGTTTGGAGCTGGACGAAGGATCTGCCCTGGCCTCAACTTTGGGATGGCTACTGTTGAGATCATGCTAGCAAACCTCATGTACTGCTTTGATTGGCAGCTGCCTCTCGGCATGGAGGACAAGGGTGTTGATATGACAGAGGTGTTTGCAGTGTCGGTGCGTCTAAAGGAGAAGCTCATGCTTGTTCCCATTCCCAAATATCGTGCTACTTCAGGTCACTCCATGTAACCCTGCTGATGGCCATCCTGAAGTGAACTACTAGTAGTGCGCCTGGTGATGCAGCAGGAGGCGCGCGGCGGCAATGGGGACGGCCACAGACGACATGGGCATGACGATGATTATGTTCGCAATGACATCTTGTTGGAGGGTTTATCCTACTTCTCTAGGCTGGCGAGGTTGCTAGTGTAACTCCCCCATAACGTGCTCTTTTATTTTTCATTTTGCAGCATACTCTGCCTCACCTTTTATGCTTAGACTTGACTCACTCGAGTCTTAGTCTTTAGCCCCTTCTTAATAAATAGGACAGTTGAATTGGAATGATCGATATAGATATAGCGTGTTCTCTCCAACTGATTCTGTGATTCCACGTTTTCATGGTATCGAGATGGTTCGTTTCCAGTGACCTCTCAGCTTCTACACTACCTAGATCATCATCACTGGTCACCGCAGCAGCAACCACTGCGGTTGTTATTGCTGCTCACCTCCTTCCCTGCAGTAGAGAAGAACACGCTTATTAAGATATGAGCGCACATGAGCTAGCGCACATGAGCTGATCTTCATGCCAAACACGAACGTGAGGCACTATCAAATCATGGCTCTATATATGGCATGATTTCTTTCAATCTTCTGGACCGCGCCTTGTCATGGATCATGAAGCTACTGCAAGGTCAATGTGACTTGAGGAGGTCCCTGTCTCGGTGTCTCCAACGCTTTACAACCATCACCTTTCATGTCTGGTCTGGCCCAAGAGCACGCATTCTACTCCTCGCATAATTGTTGGCAGCTCTCCTTTTTCTTCCAGTCTGTTGAGTTTGTGCTACTCAGAGAAGATCCATGGTATATATGTGAGTAGTGGAAGGATGACGTCTGTCAATTGTCATCTTTCCTTCAGTTCTATGGGCTGCATCTGCATGCCTGTAAATGCTGGATTATTTCCTGTTGACACCTAAAAATGTCCCGTATGATTTTTGGTAACTTAGACTTGTTAAAGAAGCCATGGACATGTTTTAGAATTCAACAACAAGGTCAAAAAATTAAGAGATTCGACAAAGAGGGCAGCAAGCCGTGAGAACCACACGCCGGACGCCGGAACTTGGGCGAAGCGCGCCCGGCGCACGGCCCCGGACAGTCCAGTGGTGCCCTGGATTGCGGTCCTTTCTAGACTGCGTCCGGCGTGCGCCGGACACTGACCCCTGCGTCCAACGCCCCGCGTCGATGGCGCCCTAGTTTGTAGGGCTCCACGGACCGTGTCCGGCGCATGCATCAGGCTGGGCGCATCCGGACGCCCCAGGGCGGCGTCCGGCCGTGTGTCGGGATTGATCCGTTCGAACCGATCTTGTTTCTATTCGGTTTTGAAAAGGTTTGGTGATTGAAAAAGTATCTAATGCGGTTTCCTAAGGGGATAAGACCCACCCTCCCCTATATAATAAGAGGTTCAGAGTTCCACGGCTTGACTCCAATCCCTCGGCGTTGTCTCCCTCGGGGGGGGGGGGGGGGGGAGGGGGGGGGGGCTCGAGGGGGCTCCCCACCCCGCGCCCGCCACAAGGCCCCCCTCCCACCTCGCCCGGCGGGCCGCCGCTGCCACCAAGTCGGCGGCGGCGGGCCCCGCTCTCCTTCCCGTCCCTCTCCCTCTTTCCTCCCCTCTCAGCTCCACCTCCCTCCCCTCGATCCTTCAATGCGGTGACTGCCGGGCGGCGTGAGGGTCGATCCGGCTCCTCCGCGGCGGATCCGGTCTCCCATGGTCGGATCGGGCTTCCCCGCGGTGTTACCCGTGGTTGGTGCGGCCGGATCGCCAGCGGCGGACTGACCTAGGGTTGGTGTGGCGTTTCACCTGGCGGTGCTGCGAGGTGGCGGCCTGCTTTGGCGGCCGATATGACGCGGACGGCGGCACCGTTCTCTCCACCGTTTGGTGGAGGGACGGATTGGCGGCCAGCGTACCTCGCCGTTTAAGGAGTCTGGCGGCGGCGGGCTGATCTGGGTATTTTAGGACTGGATCCGCCCGCTGCTGCCCTGTTGCGCCCTTCTCGGTGCAGGTGGTGCTCGGCGATGCGGACTCGGGCGGCGTTGCTATGAACACATTCGCCAACGACATAGTGTGCCCATGTCGTGTCGGGCAAGTTCTTCAGGGCAGAAGGCCGGAACAAGCTCTTCCGGGAGCTCCTGGTGGCCAACTCCATTCTGTTTACAGGGTTGAACCCAGAAAACTACTTCCCTGGGCTAGCAAGGTCACTAGGTTTCCTCAGCAAATGGTTTCATCTGAGCAACAAGGCCCACGAGACACACAAGAGATGGGACGAGTTACTTGAAACCATATTGAGCGGCCATGAGAGAAGAGACTACTCTATTCATTGCCATGACAACATAGGTGACTTCACCGATGTGCTGCTCTCGGTTTACAAAGAGTATGGTATCACTAGAAATCATGTCAAGGCCATCATGATGGTGAGTAGCGTATATAATATGTACGGTATATATACGCAACATATATATTCGATTCTCCCATTTATATATATACGTCCTAATCTCCATATATATCTGATGATATCATGTCTAGGACATGTTTGCTGCGGGCACAGACACGTCATCCTTGGTCCTAGAGCTCGCCATGGCTGAGCTGATGCGCAACCCACATCAGATGGCCAAGCTACAAGGTGAAGTCCGGAAGCACACACCAGAGGAACAAGAAACCGTGGACGAAGAGAACCTACCAAACATGCCCTACCTGAGAGCTGTCGTGAAGGAGACACTGAGGTTGCACCCACCTTTCCCGCTGCTGGTTCCGCACATGTCCATGGCAGACTGCATCGTCCACGGCTACTACGTCCCCTCGGGCACTCGGGTCATCATCAACGTGTGGGCTGTCGGCAGAGACCCAGAGTCATGGGAGAACCCAGAGGAGTTCATGCCGGAGAGGTTCATGGACGGTGGAAGCGCTGCAGGCATCGACTTCAAAGGGAACCACTTCCAGTTCCTGCCGTTTGGAGCTGGTCGAAGGATCTGCCCTGGCATCAACTTTGGGATGGCTACTGTTGAGATCATGCTAGCAAACCTCATGTACTGCTTTGACTGGCAGCTGCCTCTCGGCATGGAGGACAAGGGTGTTGACATGGCAGAGGTGTTTGCAGTGTCGGTGCGTCTAAAGGAGAAACTCATGCTTGTTCCCATTCCCAAACATCGTGCTACTTCAGGTCACTTCATGTAACCCTGCTGACGGCCATGCTGAAGTGAACTACTAGTGCGCCTAGTGATGCAGCTGGAGGCGCGCGGCGGCTATGGGCACGGCCACAGACGACATGGGCATGACGATGAATATGTTCGCCAATGACATCTTCTTGGAGGGTTTATCCTACTTCAATAGGCTGGCGAAGTTGCTAGTGTAACTCCCCATAACGTGCTCTTTTATTTTCATGTTGCAGCATACTCTGCTTCATCTTTTATGCTTAGACTCGAGTCTTAGTCTTTAGCCCCTTCTTAGTTAATAGGACTGTTGAATTGGAATGATCCGTATAGCGTGTTCTCTCCAACTGATTTTGTGATTCCGCGTTTTCATGGTATCGAGACGGTTCGTTCCAGTGACCTCTCTGCTTCTACACTACCTAGATCATCATCACCGGTCACCACAACAGCAACCACTGCGGTTGTTATTGCTGGTCACCTCCTTCCCTGCAGTAGAGAAGAACACGCTTATTAAGATATGAGTGCACATGAGCTTGCGAACACATGGTTGATTTAGGTCACATGTGTTTACTTTTGTGATTGAGTGATTGTCAACAGTCAACATTTTAATTCTATTTTCTTTTATTCTTTATGCTTCGGCTATGTTCACCGGCACACGTGGAGTGTGTCGAAGACGTATCTCTTGGTTCGTGTTGTATGCAGGTGTGGAGCTCGGAGATGATAGGCGGCGAGGTGAAGGGGCCAAGGAGGACGTGCGGGCCGATGGACCGCGGAGGTGAAGGACGGACGTGAGGCTTGGACCGAGGGACCGGATCGCCGGGTGGCTAGCCATGGTGGCTGACATCCGGGACATCGGACGAATGCAAGAGGGCGTGGCGGGACAGTGTTGATCGGGTCAAGACGGCAAGCGTGCGGCGGCGCAGGGGAGCTCGGATGACTTGGCGACTTCGGGCGGTCAAGCCCGCCGATGACACGTGTCGAGGAGGTTTGGTGGTTTGTCCTCAAAACCGTCGGCGCGGGTTTCGTGGTTTGGGCCTCAAAACCACGGGTGCGGGTTTGGTGGTTTGGGCCTCAAAACCATCGACGGGTTTCACGGGTTTGGGCCTCAAAACCCGGGGCATTCCGGTGGACGGAAGGACGGCACGTGGCGGCATCTGGGAGATTGCGTGGAGCAAGGCTGCAGATGAGGAGGCGCGGTGGTCGTCGGATCAAATTATCCCGAGTCGGACTAAATTAGCCTTAGGGTTAGCGGTTCGGCTCATATGTATCTAGGGGTAGTTTGGGAAAGAGGATTTCAGACTATATGTGGAGGATGACAGCCTCCCTCTCCTCTTTGCCTCTCTTATTCCCGTTTTTCATTTTAGGCTAGGTTTTTCACCTTGTTAGCTGTGAGAAAGAGTGGTCCATGGATTGAAAAATCCGTGCTTGTGAACCTGTGATTTTAGAAGGGGAAGGGCAGCCCCAATCCTGCCTGTGCCCTCCGGGATTCGTCACTTTGTTTGTGATTTTGTCTCTGTGATTTTCGCTCAGCTGTGTTCTTGTCCCCCCCTTTCGGTCTTGCTCAAATTTCTTTGATTCACGGTGGCTCGGTTTAAATTGATCGATTATTTCCTGGGAGCAGCTTTCTATCACTGTCATGAATCGATGTGCAGAATTTGAGCGCGTGAGGCTTTGTTTTCTGTGAGTTACTTGATTTCTCGGATCTGAGAAGCCACTTGTTCTCTGACATGAATGAGCCCGGCGGCGGCGCTAACAGCTGTGGTGTCCTGACACCACGGTGGCTATCCTGAGCAGTGTTTGCCTTGTAGTGCTCTTGCTCATCGTCATTAACAGGAAGGCAAATTTGATTCGTTCGATTTTCTCTCAGCCGTGAGTGCTCTCTAGAGCTGTGCTTGTCTGATACCTGTGCGTCAGTTTCGGATGCCGTCCCTGTTTTGTCGAGCATGCTGCAGCACCAACCAGCGCTCACCAGGTGCTTCAAGCAAATGGTAAGTAGGTAAGCAATTCATCTCCAGCTTGTTCAATTCTCTGTCCGTCAGTTGCAGTTGTATGAGCTCTGAATCTTTCTAGCTGTCCAGCACAAAGTCATGCACTTTCTTGAGTTCTAGTTCTGCTAGAAATTGTTTGTCTCAATAGATCAATTCTCGCCCTTGTCACCATCTAGCAACAGTGCTTTTCATGTTTATTCAGCAGTGCAGAGAGCAGCAGCTTGGTTTCTGTTCTAGAGAAGGAGCACCTTTCCGAACTTGTAGAGAAATTCGTTCAGCAGAACAGCTGCAGTGCATGAGTTGTTTTCAGTGTGCAGGTTCGAGTCTGTAGGCAAGCAACAATTGCAAAGCTCGTTCGTGAGTTGATTTAGCAAATCATGAGTTGTCACTTTCAAGCATAGTACCTTGATTTGTTTATTTGAGTAAGCTGCTAGCACCTACGTCTAGCAAGTGGAAGCTTGAACGTTGTGCTGTTTTCAGCTACAGGGGCAATCATTGCTTGTTCACAGTTTGATTGCCGAGCATGGATTAATGTTGATTTTCTCTCTTGCTAATTGATCCGCGGTTTATTCTTTTCGAGCTCCGATTTGAGAACCGGTTTTTTGCGTTCGACTCTTTGAGCCCAACACCGGCGTTTGACACCTTGCTACTAGTTAGCATGCATGTTATTCGGACCTTGTGTGAGTTCGCTTTTAAGGTTGGGGGTTGAGCCGATGACCCAAAATTGAAAAGGAAAATCGAGGCTCCCATTCACCCCCCCGGGTCGCTGTTTTGGTCCTTCAGAGCTGATCTTCATGCCAAACACGAGCGTGAGGCACTATCAAATCATGGCTCCTCCTTAAAGCCGGGCAGCTTGACCCAGAAGTTCTCAAATTTGAAAGTCCTAAGGAGCCATGATTTGGCATGAAGATCAGCGCCCCACATGTCAGACATCGTCTCCTCAGCGCAAAGCGCGTTTATCAAAAAGAGAAGCATCCACGACAACTACATGGCGGTGCGTAACGCAATCAGGCGCTACCACAGGACCAAGCAGTCGGCCCTCTTTCTAAAGCTAGACATCACAAAGGCTTTTTCGACTCTGTGCGATGGGAGTACCTCCTTGAGCTGCTCGAAAAGTTAGGCTTCCCCACCCGCTGGAGAGATTGGGTGGCTGCGCTGCTCTACTCCTCCTCCACAAGAGTGTTGTTAAACGGCAACCCAAGCGCCCCAATCAGGCATGGAAGAGGGCTGCGCCAAGGGGACCCCCTCTCCCCGTTACTATTTGTCCTAGCAATGGACCCTCTACAGAAGCTCCTAGATCAGGCAACGGAGAGAGGATTGCTATCCAAAATAAGAGGACGAACAACTCAGCTTAGAATATCCATGTATGCAGACGACACGGCAATATTCATCAAGCCAACAAGGGACGATGTTCTGGCCCTTACTGAGCTCCTATCGCGCTTTGGTGACACCTCTGGGCTAAAAACAAATTTTCAGAAGTCAACAATCATACCCATCAGATGTGAGCGACTGAATCTGAACCACATCCTAGCTGGGTCACCCGCAACCGTGTCAGCCTTCCCAACAAAATATCTCGGCCTCCCGCTATCAGACCGAAGACTAAAGAGGGTCGATTTCCAGCCTATGGTGGACAAGGCAATCAGTAAAATGAGCCTTTGGAACGGACGACACATCAATCATGCGGGAAGGTTAGCGCTGGTCAAGGCAGTGCTTACGGCACAAGCGGTCTATCTTCTCACATCCATACGTGCCCCAAAAGGAGTGTTGTCACACATTGACGGCCAAAGGAGAGCTTTCCTATGGGCCGGAGCTGAGGCTCTAACGGGTGGCAAATGTAAAGTCAACTGGCCTCGATCGGCGAGACCAAAAACTCAGGTGGATTGGGCATCCTGCACCTTTCAAGATTTGCAAGAGCGCTGAGGCTCAGATGGCTTTGGCGACAGTGGATGCCAGGGGCGACCTCGCTTCTGAAACCCCGTGCAGTAGGACGGACAAACTTCTTTTCGCGGCGTCAACAACGACGACTATTGGAGACGGCCGCAAGGCCCTCTTCTGGACAACGGCATGGCTAAAGGGGCAGCGACCCTGTGACGTGGCGCCCAACCTCTACTCCATCTCCAAAAGGAAAAACAGGACCGTGCATCACGCGCTCCATAACAGCGCCTGGATCAACGATGTCGACATTCAGCACCATGGCATATCCGTGACACACATAGCAGAATATGTAAAGTTATGGAGAGAGGTACGGCACATAAATCTAGCGCAAGGGACTCCTGATAGCGTCACTTGGAAGCTTGGAGCAAAATCCGAGTACTCAACCTCAGCTGCATATCGAGCACAGTTCCTAGGAGCCACGCACAATAACTTCGAAACCATCATCTGGAAACCGTGGGCACCACCAAAGTGCAAATTCTTCAGTTGGCTCGTCGTTTAGAACAGAGTTTGGACCGCTGATAGGCTACAGGCACGAAATTGGCCGAACCAAACAATCTGCACTCTTTGCAGGCAACACCCGGAAACCGGCCTCCACCTCCTCACGGAGTGCAGATTCGTTAGGAGACTTTGGGCAGCCCTGGCCAACTGGACGCAGCACGAGAGCATCCACCCCGACGCCTGGCCACCGTCCGAAAATGTGCACGACTGGTGGACATCGGTTGCAGCAGCGCCAGCAAAAAGCAGGAAGGGCCTTCGATCACTAATAATGTTAGTGTGCTGGCAAGTGTGGAAAGAAAGAAATGCGAGAGTTTTTGAGCGCGCCGAGGCGCCAAACTTCATTGTACTACAGAAGATCAAGGAAGAGGCGAATCTTTGGTGTGCAGCAGGGGCCAAGCATCTGTCGGCCCTCCTTCCTTCGCCCGCTTTGCATCTTGTATAGTTTCTTCGCCCTTGTATAGGCTGTACAGTTTCTTTGGTTTTTGTGCCTCTTTTGGCATTTTTCTTTCCTTGTTTCAGTTCTTGTACTTCGCCTTCTGGCGTCTCCCTGCTTTTTAATATAACAGGCAGCTCTTCTGCCGGTTCGTTTCAAAAAATCAAATCATGGCTCTATATATGGCATGATTTCTTTCAATCTTCTGGACCGCCTTGTCATGGATCATGAAGCTACTGAAGGTCTGTGTGGCTTGAGGAGGTCCCTGTCTCCAATGCTTTACAACCATCACCTTTCATGTCTGGTCTGGCCCAAAAGCACGTACGCTAGCTGCAGCTCAGCACGCATTCTACTCCTCCCATAATTGTTGGCACCTCTCCTTTTTCTTTTAGTCGGTTTTATTGGTGCTACCCAGAGAAGATCCATGGTATATATATAAGCAGTGGAAGGATGGCGTCTGTCAGTTATCGTCTATCCTTCAGTTCTATGGGCTGCATCTGCATGCCTGCAAATGCTGGATTATTTCCTGTTGACACCCAAAAATGTCTGGTATGATTTTTGGTAACTTAGACGTGTTAAAGAAGCCATGGACATGTTCTGGAGTTCAACAACAAGGTCAAAAAATTAAGAGATTCGACGAAGTGGACAGCAGGCCACGAGAACCACACGCTAGACGCTGGAACTCGAGCGAAGCACGTCCAGCGGAAGGCCACCGGACAGTCGGCGGTGCCCCTGGATTGCAGTCCTTTCTAGACCGCGTCCGGCGTGCGCCGGACACTGACCCCCGCGTCCTACGCCCGCGTCCAATGGCGCCCTGGTTTGTAGGGCTCCCTGCACTGAGTCGGCGCTCCCGGGGCGAGCGTCTGGCGCGTGTGTCGGGATCGATCTGTTCCGAACCGATCTCGTTTCTATTCGGTTTTTGAAAAGGTTTGGTGACTGGAAAAGTATCTAATGCAGTTTCCTAAGGGGGGATAAGACCAAACCTCCTCTATATAATAAGAGGTTTATGGTCGATTTGATTTCATCTACATCCAATCGATCAAAGATCAACCTACAAACTCATTTACCCTAATTTTCTCTTCTCCAACGCCTCTACCCGGCTGTTCGGTCTTCTCCCGGCAAGATTATCGTCGATCCTAGGAGATCCTTCACGTGTGTTCTCTCGGACGGATCTTTCGGAGGGCGTTCCAAAGCTTTTTAGATTCGAGAATCTACATCGGTCTAACCGGTCCGTAGCGGTTTTGATGGGTTACGGTTTGGTTCTTGCCGCCCGTCCAGGTTGTGAGCAACCTCGTGGGCATCCAAGACCCTCAAGTGTGTTGGGGCGAACCCTAGTCTGCGTCAACATTTCCTTCAAAAAAAATATCCTTCATCAATTCCAAAAGACGCCTCCCTCGGCAAAAACCAAATCCAACAAATGGACCAAATTTGCCTAGTTAATTTGATACATATCAGTGCTAATGTACAATTGCAAAACAGGTTGGTTACAGGCCTATGGAGGCCACTTTGAATGAATGAAATCAGGTGTGGGTCGATTTATCAAAAAAAAAAAGGGTTGGTTACCTCTCGCCAAATGAAAGCAGAGTTAAACGTAGGTTTTTTCTTGGACACATCTATCACTACATTAGCATATATATTATTGCAGTGATGTTCCTGCGAAAATTTGTAGTGTACACACACCCGTGGCTGTCAGTATATGACTTTCTTCGTCCATCCAAAGCAAATGGAGGAGGATAGCCAATTCATGAAGATGGAATGCACTACAATTGAGACAACTATTACAGAGGTGCCGCGCCCGGATCTGGCGGCTTGGCCCTCTCCCCCGCCATCGAGTGGCCCCGTGCACCGGGCCATCTCCAGAGATCTAACACCTCCATGTCGTTGGGGCCTGCAGGGGGCCGCAAGTGCGTCCGAGTTGTGTCTGCGCCACAGCGGTTTTAGCTACCTCCGCAGCCGCCGCACCCTCCGCCATCGTCGCGTCCACCACTTTGTCTCCGTCGGGCGCCACCTTGTCGGACGCTACCCGGCGGCGGTGGCCCCTTCCAGCTTTGTAGGGGACTCCCACGCCTCCGCCACCGGTTGCCACTCCTCCCCCGTCGCCGCATCGGACAGATCCGGCTATGCCACCACTAGATCCGGCGGTTCCACCCTCGTCGCCCCTAGAGCCGGCGGCCCTCACGTCGGCTCTAAGAGCCGCGTGCCCGCTCGTGTTGGGACCCGTGCTCATCCCCCGGGCCGTTGCCACGCCCAGCTCCCGCCATCGCAAGCCCTTCGGCGACGTCGGCCGGGTTCAGGTGCTCCGGTGGGCGTGGAAGCCCCATTCCCCGACGCAGCCCCCTTCTTGCCCTTCGTTGGTAGATCTAACGAGGAGCGCTGGAAGGAGGTGCTCGTCGAGGATGCCAACTCTAAGGTCGAGGTGGATTACGGGCCTCCCACGCTCCCTCGGCGCTGTGTGCCGCATCGTCTCGCTTGTCGGCGGTCGCAGCGGTGCGCTGGGCGACATGTTGACCAAGCTCTCGCCACCGCATCCGGGCGATCAAGCCCCCGTCTCAAGCAGGGCGCTGCCCCGATCTTTGGAACCAGCAGACCCAAGAGCAGGCGGCGCCGTCGTTGTCGTCGGCGGCGTTCCACACACTCCATCGACGCTCCTGCGGTGCGTCCTCTTCCCTCGTCTAGGGTGCACGCACCCTAGAGGCTTGGTCGACGACCCGCGGCACGCGGCGTCTCTACACACCAATGGCTCATCCAGTGTCACCGGCCTTCGCCGCCTCATGGCCGCCACCATCGTCATCGCGTGCACGGTCCTACCGGGGCCCTCCACCGCCGCCAACGCCCCGTGTCGAGGGACGACGGTTTCACTCCCCGTTGAGAGGCGTAGGCATGGGCGATGGAGTGCCTCGCCTAACCCGCCCGCCCCCCGGCTGTGGCACCATCCCCGGTCGGGCTCGCTTCAACCGCCCGGCTGGGATCACATCACCGCCGGTGCTCCGCCCCGCCCTCTTGCATCATCTTCCTCGGCATGAGGGCGGCGAGGAACTACAATCATCGACGCCGCCTCCGCTACAACACCCCTTCATGAGCGGTCTTGGCGAGGAGCCTCGGCGTTGTCTTTGTGGAGCCTCCACTCTGTGCTCGCTGTGTCGTCGACAACCGTGTCGGTGGACAGGACGCCCTTGGAGCGGCCAGGTCGTCGGTGCCTCCCTTCTTTGTCGGGCGGATCTTTGTCCGCCCCTCGACATCGGCCTTGCCCCGGCTAGGAGTGGCGCCATACCGTGTTAGAGGTGGGCAACGCCGGCACACCCGCAAACCCGCTCACGCTCAAACCATTTGTGGGCACGGAGCCTCCTATTCGGGCAGACCCAATGCTTGATGAGCACAAGGCCTCCCTCGTCGCATGTCCGTCTACCTTGGTGATCTCCTAGGCAGTATAGATGGAGCCTCCTTCGCCACTACGTATGGTTGAGTTGCAACTTCGTAGATGCTGTGGCGTTCGAGGACATGGCGCCATCCGTGGAGAGCTTCAATGACAACGTCCCGCCTATGGGACCTGCGCTGCCGGTTCACGTCGACCAGGCGAGGTCAGCCCTTGCTCCGCCGGCTACGCCCTCCGTCATAGCGCCTACTGTGCCGCTTGCGGCGCCTGCCGTCACTGCCGCCACCAGGGTGCTGTCAGAACCGTCGACCGAGGTCGACGTCACAACCTTCATCGATTCCCTTCGGCTGCCCCTAGAGCAGCCGCTAATCAATACACCACCACGCCCAAGGCGTGCGTGTACTATCAGCGAGGATTGGATCACAAGGCGCGATGACCGCCTCACGGCGGTCGGGTCGGTGCCAGCCGGTGACCCCAGGCGGTTGCGGCGGCGGCGCACCGCATCCTCCTAGACAAGTGGGAAGGCCACCAACTGAGTGCGCTATCGACCACCCCGGATGCCTCAAATGCCGTTAGGTTCCATAGCAAACCGGAGACTCTGTCCGTCTTCCAAGTGGGTAGTGGTTGAACATCATCCCCATGCGGCGGCGCCGCTGAAGGCGAAGACGGTTGGCGCCTGTAGCGTGCTCCTGCCACCGTCGTTTGTAGCACATTTGTTTGTTTTTTTTTCTTAGTTTACACCTAGTATGTGTCACCGTTCTAGCCAGTGCTTTGGGTTAGTGTTTTTACTTGTGTCAGCTCCCCAGCAGCTCACCATCGGTTTTTGACACAAATCGTGTATGAACTTTCTAACTCCTCGTGATGAAGTACGGGCTAAGCTCGCTTTTTAAAAAAAATGCATGCAACGTTGCAATAATAGTCGTCACTCCTGCAGGCTTTGGTCATCCATCTAGCTAGCACAATGCAAATAGGGGTAAGCCATTTCTCTAGTCTAGTCTAGTACTAGCTAGCTCGGCCTCGGTCGATTGGGTGCTTGTCGCATTCCTTATATGTTGTTTGCACGCTTATATTTGTCAAAATTTTGTCAAGCTAGATCGAAGAAAAATCAAGACACATACGTAATGGCATAGACTGTGATTCTCATCTTATCTGTGCTCTTCTTCTTGGATCGATATATATTATACATGTCACACATCAGATCGATATATGGATGTCCTAAAGTCCGCTAAAGAAGATACTTCAGGATGTTGACCTCGAAAACAAACACAAATAATCGGTACTTCATCCGTTCGAAATTATAAATCACATTAATATCTTTTATTTATTTATTTTATTACGTATCTAGACATATTATTATATTTAAATAAATAAAAAATAGATGTATCCTAAAAAATCAAAACAACTTATATTGTAATTTGGAACGGTGGGAGCACGAGACACAGGGCTAGTCGGTTGGACTGTGCACCCATATATATACATTATCAGTCAATCAATCAACAAAACCTTGACTAATAAGTCGCTGTATGTGTCATGATCACTGGACAAATTAAGATTGTGTCTGCAATTGTTGTACAGTCAACAATTCATGCATCCCAACAAAAGATCGAGGAATTTCCTCTGTACGTGTCATCTATCGCACAGGTCACATACATGCTAGCCAGATTTTTTTTACTTCTCGGATCCCTTCTCTTCTCCCTCATATGTACCCACTAGGAACAATATATGGCAAATTAGATCTTATCAGATCTACGCGAATGAGACTTCCAACACATGTATGGCAAAAGGACAAACATATCATAATGTACAGACTCTTACTTTGTTAGAACGAACAAATCATCAGCAACAGCGACTAGCAATAAGACAAATAGCTAGGGACATAAATTTTAAGCAATCAGATGGACCAAATTAAATTAAATAAATTTACAGGAAAAAAAGTCCAAGAAATTATATCTTCTAACCTATCAAAATAATAACATTAAGTTTATGGTATATTTTTTAACATAAATTAAGATATACAATCTGTGACATCATTTTTAACATAACCTCACGAAAATATGATATTAAAACCCAACATTTATATAGAGAAACAAAAGCAACAAATCTTGGTAAGTAAACTGGACCAACATCATTAAATAGCTGGAGGTTATATCTAGACTACATAGGACAAACTGTGTGGGAATAATTTGAACTTTTCCATAAGTTCTTATATCATCATTAAACAAACTTCAGCAAGGGCCTTCAAATTTGAGCCCCAACTTTTCATTTGATCGTTTCCTTACTCTCAAGGGTATTACGTTTTGTCTGTATCTATTCCCGGAGCCCTCAAACCTATTCTAGTGACGCTTGCATATGAGACCCACTCATCATTCGGTCATATGACTTATATCCACCATGGTTCTAATCAACTAAGCTATGAGCATATGGAATGCAAGCTAATTAAGGAGAACTTGGGATGGCACGACGAGGGATGCAAGCATCGGGGGCATGAGGGGGGCAGGTGAAGGGGATTCATAGTAGAACTCAAGTTCATCGAAGGAGGAGAGGAGCCACATCACGGACATGGGGACGGGCCAATCGGGAGCGGATGAGGGGAGCAACGTTGGGCGAGGAGATATGGTAGTTGTGTCTAGGTCTACATATCGAGCCGGTTCGGCTCGTTATGGTTCGTTATACAAACAAGCCGGAAGGCTTGCTCGGCTATTACTCATTACGTTTGGCTCTCGCGAGCCAAAGCACAAAAACACATATGCACAAATAAAATAACTCCAAATCAGCAAGAAACACATCACATGCATATTGTCACAAAGATACAAGTCTAGCCCCAGCCTAGGGAGGGCAAGCAAGGCCCAACCAGCCGGGGAGGCCCAAGAGGGGAGGGCGCGCGCGCCTTGAGGGGGCCGGCACCGCTGCCTCCACCGCTACCTACATGATCCATGTCATCCTCATATTTGATTAGGACTAGATTTTTGGTGTGAAGGAGATATTCCAATATATAATGAAATCTCCTATTAGAAAAAGAATAAGAGTTTGCTTGTAAAAGGTATTCCAGAATATAAGCAAACCTTTAGAGATATTGCTTGAGATACAAGTCTCATAGGAGGGTTATATAAGCAAGGAGGATGTAATCTTTTAGGGACAAGCAAATAAAGAAATTTCGCCCCAACTCTTGCTCCCTGCCCCTACCGTCGCCGCCGCCTGCCCCCTCCTGCACTCCTGTGCGCCCCTGCCCTAGGGCACCGCCGCCGCCAGTGCCGCCGCAGTCCCCGTCATCACCGCCCCTCCCTAAAGCGGCGTGACACGTGGTATTCAGAGAGACAGGCGATTCCCACCACCAAAGGCTTCGAGACGCACGACTTCTTCATGGCCCTCAAGTGTCTCCCGGAGGACAACCGAGAGGATCGATCGCCTCTTCTTCGGCGAGATTGAGGCTCGTCTTCAACGGATGGAGAACACCTACATCAACACCCCTATCTATCTTCCAGCATTTCGCTCGACGGTGACACCCAAGGATAGCACGGCCATGGCGCGCCGTTGGCCGGGGCGTGCCGGGGCGCCACCACGGGCACCACTCTCGTCCCCCAATGACGCCACCGACGATGACACCGGCCTCACCATCGACCCGGTCCCAAGTCGAAGAGGAGATCAAGCGCAACGACACCTCCCGCTCCAGGCTCCACTCACCAAGATGGCGATTCTCCCGCCGCCTACATACGATGGTATCGATGACCGGCAGCCTAGATCGACAAGATGGAGGCGTTGTTTGTGTTATACCAGGAGATCGATCCCTAGTTCCACGTCAGGTTTGTTGTCTGCTATCTCACAGGTGCAGCACACCTATAGTTGCTTTGAATGACCATAAGAAGGCCGTTGGTGGCATGGAACGTCTTCATGCGCTTCCTCAGGCGTGACTTTGGGCCTCCAATCGACAACAACCCGACAGGACAGCTGGCACCACCAAGGCAGGACGGTACGCTAAATGACTACATCAACACTTTGAGGACTATGCGGGCGCCTAGAACTTACGAGCCCACTTCACCGCGTGCACCTCTTTCGTAGATGGTCTCCACTCGCCCCTTTGGGAGGCAGTTCAGAGGGAGGAGCCCCGCTACATGCACGAGGCAATTCGCTTCGCACAGGACTTCGATGCCACTGCCCCGACTTCGCTACACACTATGCCGACGATGCTTCCGGCGCCTCTATACTAGTCACAGCACTACGCGGTGACCATGGATTCCATTGATGACCAGGTCGCCCTAGACCTTCTCGCCGAGCTCCACCTTGCCTCCTCGATGAACCAAGACCTCTAGATGATATAAACAACCATCGAGCTGCAAGCTGTAGCACCGGAGTCATCATTGTGCAACGGCATCGTTAGGGACACCCATCGCTACTACGTTCCAACACATGCTCTTGCGGTGGGCTTCCATCTCCTGACGTCAGCACTATCTCAACACGCCTTCCCAACAAGCATCTTGCTCCTGGGATGGAAACTAGACGTCAACATGCATGGCGCCACGATCCTCCTCTTCGACGACAACAACAAGGAGTTCATCCACGTCGATGACGTGACAATGGAGTCATTGTGCAGAACTCAAGCGACCTCCTCTATGGCCACCTACTATGATTCACTTTGACTCCTGTCACCTCGACACAACACGCCTTCTGTAGGCACATACAAATGCAGGTGGAGGTTGGTACAGTATACCCCATTCCGAGACCACCAACATCCCTGCAGACGCTCTACCTCACAGGAATCATGAGTGGCTCCATCATGACAACAGCACGACTCGATAGACCCAATGTGCGCCCGTCATTCAGCTACGTCTTCTCCATCTGCGCCCGGCCAAGCGCATTTCGACTTCTCCTTTGACGATGATGCCTTCATCGTCTATGAGTTCTAGCGATAGGATGGGTCACCTCGGGCTACGGTATGGAATCACTACACCTCTCTCCTCACGGTGTAAATGCGCTTCTACATGGTCGGTTAGCCGGCGTGTGGACACGTCGCCTTGTCGAACGACGGGGAGATGCACAAGTACAAGTCAGGCCTAGCCCGGGGAGGGCAAGCGAGGCCGGGGAGGGAGGGCGCGCGCGCCCGGGGGGCCACCGCCGCCGCCTCCACCGCTATCTGCGTCATCCACGTATTTGATTAGGACTAGATTTTTGGTGTGAAGGAGATATTCCAATCTATAAGGAAATCTCCTATTAGGAAAAGAATAAGAGTTTGCTTGTAAAAGATATTCGGAATATAAGGAAATGTTTAGAGATTGCTTGAGATATAAGTCCCGTAGGAGGGCTATATAACCAAGGAGGATGCAATCTTTTAGGGATAAGCAAATAAAAAAATCCCCCAACTCTTGCTCCCTACCCTTACCGTCGCCGCCGCCTTTTGCCCCCCTACTGCGCGCCCCTCCCCCAGCACCGCCGCCGGCACCGTCATCGCTGCCCCTTTCCAAGGCGGCTGTGACAAATATAATTAAAATGAAATAAACAGAGTACATATGAATTTTGCAATAGCAAATATAAGTATGCTATCGTTTATGACGATGATCCATCATCCTCCATTGATCGATTTCATTGATTCATACAATATTTGTTAGTCATCATGGCTCGTTATAGCTCACGAGCAGCTCGCTATGGCTCACGAGCAGCTTGCGAGCCAGCTTGAGCTGGCTCATTATAAAATTAGCTGAGTCATTAAAAAATGAGCTGGCTCATTGTAAAACGAGTCGAGCTCGAGCCGAGCCATTAACGAGCGAGCCAGCGTGTTATGAGTTTTTGTTCATGCCCTTACCAGGCACAAATTAAAGAGTAGGATATGATCCCTGTCGAGGTACTTGTTGTAGATGCTAAGCTCTTATGTGCGTCCCCAACCATTTTTTGTTTTACAATGCAACGCACATGTATATATACCACTTCTTGTTTACCAAGGCAGAACGCACTATAGTGTTGATAACGATCGAGTTAGGAATTATCAGCGGCACACTCAGCCCACTAATAATCCTCAAGTTCTACGATCCAACAACCCACTCATGACCACATATGTATTTTTTGACAATATATATTGCAATAGGCACAGATAGTTTTTAATAATTACCTAGAATGTCGTTTTTACACACATAAAAAATTGTTTTCTTATTCGTCCTTATCTCTTTCTTCTCGCCCCTCTTTTCTACGTGTTGGCTGCTTGCAACGACGACCGCAACTACTGAAGAAAATTGCGCTTGCGGTTAATTTCTACGTTTGGATGTAGACGTGAGACCCCAAGGACACCGAAAAACTTACATGCATGCATCCAAAGGAAGTGGGATGTGAGAGAGATAAAAACCAAAAAAAGAATAGATAAGGACGAATCTCACATGTAAGAAGCTAAGAGAGGGAGATACTCCAAATTAAGATAGCGAACTGAGATAAGGCTGGGTTCCTTGAAGTGTGAGCCTTCACTAGGTTCAAGTTCTTAGCTTTACATAGGTGTGCTTCCCGGGTTCAAAAGTTAGTGTTGTTCTTTCACTTTCAGTGGTAGGCCACATTTATGTTGACACCGAGACGTATGCGATTGATGATGTATCAATGGTGACTTCGTCAATTTTGATGCTTGTTAATTAAGCCCGTCTCGGTGTTTCAAAAGAGCCCATAGGGGTATTGCTTATATGTAAGAGTGCTTGCGGCTGTATTACAATTCTAAAAAGAATAAAAGATATCTTGGAAGAGACCATCAGCTAGAATCCATGCTATGTTTAAGTTAACAATGCAAAGAGCTGAGTTTTAGAGACCTTATTTAGCGTCTCGCCATCTTTATATATCCAACTTTCCATGATGCACAAGCTAATCTACTCATACATCTAGCCAAAACGTACGTTCTATATATATAGCAGGCACCAGAGGCCTAGGCAGCCATCTTTCATAGCAGGAAGTCACAAAACGCGCGCGCACACACACACAAACTGAGCCAGGCTGCTAGCAACCATGAGTCCGCTGCAGGTGGCATACCATCAACTGACGGACGCGACCACACCTGTAGCTGTAGCACAATGGCTACTGTTGCTCGCCGTTCCAATCCTGATCCTGCTGCACTACGCTTCCCAGCGGCCAAGCCGCCGTGGTGGCAGCAGCTGCTGCAACGACGGTGGCGAGAACAAGGTCCAGCTCCCGCCATCGCCTCCGGGGCTGCCTATCATTGGCCACCTGCACCTCGTCGGCGAGCACCCGCATGTGTCCCTCCGTGACCTCGCCGCCAAGCATGGCTCCTTCAACGGCCTGATGTTCCTCCGCCTTGGATCTGTCCCCACCCTCATTTCGTCATCCCCGCGGGCTGCGGAGGCGATCATGCGCACGCACGACCACGTTTTCGCGTCACGGCCCGCATCCACCCTCAGCGACGACCTCTTGTACGGGTCGTCTGACATCGCCCTCTCCCCCTACGGCGAGCATTGGCGGCAGATCAGGAAGCTCGTCACCACGCACCTCTTCAGCGTCAAGAAGGTGAACTCGTACTGCCGTGCCCGCAAAGAAGAGGTAAGTGATAACTATATATATGTATGTAATACATACATGAACAAAATCGTCCATATTCATGCATATTTGTAATCGTATATAGGTGAGCCTGGTGATGGACAAGATAGGGGAGCCAGCGACTGCGGGCACGGCTGTGGACATGACCATGATGATGAACACGTTCGCCAACGACATCGTGAGCCGTGCCGTGTCGGGCAAGTTCTTCAGGGCAGAAGGCCGGAACAAGCTCTTCCGGGAGCTGACGGCGGCCAACTCTGCTTTGTTTGGAGGTTTCAGCCTAGAAGACTACTTCCCTGGGCTGGCGAGGTCATTAGGTTTGCTTAGCAGGAGGTTTCTTCCCAACAGGGCCCAGCAGACACACAAGAGATGGGACGAGGTGCTTGAAACCATACTGAGAGACCATGAGAGAAGAGACTCTATGCATCGCCATGACGACAGAGGTGACTTCACCGATGTGTTGCTCTCGGTCCAGAACGAGTATGGTTTGACTAGAGATCATGTCAAGGCTATCCTGATGGTGAGTGACTAACCTAGTCCGCCACCCAATATATATGCCCAATCTATATACATTTGTTTCCTTAAACGATGACTAACAAACGTACATATTTATACAGGACATGTTTGCTGCAGGCACAGACACGTCATCCTTGGTCCTGGAGCTCGCCATGGCCGAGCTGATGCGCAACCCACAACAGATGTCCAAGCTAAAAGAAGAAGTCCGGAAGCACACACGAGAGGGACAAGAAACGGTGGAGGAAGAGGACCTAGCCAACATGCCCTACCTAAGAGCCGTCGTGAAGGAGACACTGAGGTTGCACCCACCAGCTCCGCTCCTCCTCCCTCACCTCTCCATGTCGAACTGCACCGTCGATGGCTACTACATCCCCTCCGGCACTCGGGTCATCATCAACGTGTGGGCTGTCGGCAGAGACCCAGAGTCATGGGAGAACCCAGAGGAGTTCATGCCGGAGAGGTTCATGGACGGTGGAAGCGCTGCGGGCATCGACTTCAAAGGGAACCACTTCCAGTTCCTTCCGTTTGGAGCTGGACGAAGGATCTGCCCTGGCCTCAACTTTGGCATGGCTACTGTTGAGATCATGCTTGCAAACCTCATGTACTGCTTTGACTGGCAGCTGCCCATGGGCATGGAGGAGAAGGATGTTGATATGACAGAGGTGTTCGGACTGACGGTGCGTCGAAAGGAGAAGCTCATGCTTGTTCCCAAGCTTCGTTCCTTGTGCTGAGACTGCTGGAGCTAGTCGTCAATACTCCATACAAGCTGATGAGGTCGCTGGTTGGTGTGACTGAGTCATCTGCAGTCTCTTTGCTAGTATATATCGAGCGCATGCACACACTAGCAGGTCCTGTACGTACATACGTGACCGAGTCATCTGCAAATGATTCACTACTGCATATATACGAACACCTTATATGCATATACCTGCTGCTAGAGTGCTAGTCGTCACCACGTACATATGGAAGCTGCTGAGGACGTGTCGCAGGTCCTGCCTCTATGTAACTGAATCATCTGCAGAGTCTCCTCTACTCTATACTGTACACATACATATATATTATATATATCATCAAATGCATCTATTGCACGAGCCGACACGAGCACGTACTGCAGACAACATATATATGTGGCCATGCACGGTGAAGTGAATTAGACTCTGTTTATTAATAATGGTAACAGATAGTCTACATACATAATTCAATCTGGAATCTGATGAAAACATCCTTGTCGTGCTGTGGAGATTTCCACACCTATGACATGCTATTGTTCCAGCAAATCAACTAGCCCGGTCCGCTTTAATTCTTCGTTGGCCCATTAGGGTTAGGGTTTCGAGCCGCCGTGCCACCGCTTCGTCGATCCGCTGCCGCCCGGCGCGCTGCTCGTCGAGCGCTGCCACCGCCGGATCTCGAGCCTGGGGTGCGGATCCGCCCGCGAGCTCCAATGCCAAGGAAGCTGGGCCAACACCGCTGGCGCCGGATCCACCGCGACCACCCGGGGCAACGAAGCTTCGGCCGCCGCCGCGCGACGCCCGATCCACCCTTGGCTGGGCGCCCGTGACCGCCCGGGGAAACGAGCTCGGCCACCGCCGCGCGTCGGATCCGGCTGCGGGCCCCCCGCCGCGACCGTCGATACAACGAGCTCGGCCACCACTCCGCGCTCCGTCGCCCGAGACCTCGCGCCCGCTAGGCCGCCATCGGGGGCTTAGCGCCGCCGAGAGCTGTCGGGTGGGTGGCCGCCGAGGAGAGGGAGGTGACCGGGCGTCGCCGGAATGGAGAGGGGGGGGACGGGAACAGAGGAGGGAGGGATCGGATCCAGTGCAGGTCTGGTGGGGTGGAAACCCTAGTTCATATATATATACGTGAGCCGTGATATCGGGCCGACGTGGGCTTTTTGTGTTAGAATTTGCTGGGTGTTTGGGCTTCATTTACCATGGCGGTTTTTATAAAAACGCCACGGTTAATTGATTTACCGTGGCGGTTATTAAAACCACCACGGTTAATAAAAACCGCCATGGTTAATAGAGACATTAACCGTGGCGGTTTTCCAAATAACCGCCACGAGAAAATGATTTCAAACGCTGTGCAAAATTAAATGTGTAGTAGTGATGCCATTCACGTTAGTCCGCACAGAGGGCTGCCATGATGCTAGAGGTGTGGGTGGGTGGGTGCTCTACCAGACTGCTGTAATTGGATATGATTAACAATGAAGTATAACAAGATCAAATCAAACGGGGACACAAGATTTAACGTGGAAAACCCTCCTAATGCGGGAGAGAAAAAACCATGGACGTCAGCCAGCAAACACTCCTCGCTATTATCAAGAGTCGGGTTATAACGCCGATGCAAAGTGGCTTAATTACAAGAGAATGAATCGATCACCGGAGTGGAAACCCTGATCCGGATATATGTACCATACCAAGCCTCCGGTGACGGGCCTTCGCTTCACTCCGTCGGAAGTCATCATTTACAATGTGCAACTGAATTTGGAACATATTCAACACAGACCACGGACAATTCCTATTGGTTTCATAAATTCTTGTGGGCTCGTTGAAAACCGTCCACGAATATCAAGTCGTGGCCTGGTAGTCGTGTGTGGGGTGGGCAGGGGGAGGGGTCATCTTCCGCAGCACCGATGGCAGATCCTTGTTGGGAGGGGGGTACCATGTTCATGACACAAATGGCGGCGAAAACAATTTTCACGCAAGTTCATAACAAACTGCCGATTGTTGATATTTCTTATGTCCAAAATTTTCAAACGTGCCTTCGCATTTAACCGAGATTATTCTAGAGTATAATATTTATCTAGAAGGAAAGTTGTGGCTAAGAATATCGGCTGCCGTCATCCTCGCGGACCACCAGCAACGTCTCGCTCATGAGATGGCGAGGTGAGAGAAGGGAAGGGCGGCGGCAGGGCCGCCTGAGTCACCCAGCATGCTGACTGTTACAAGTATATGCAAGGGTGGAGCACCAGTTTTTTGTGATGTGGCCTGTCCTCTGCTGGTAGGCGAGCACAGCAAAGGAAAGCCTCTGATTTAATTTACAGGCCTCGAGCTAGGGAATCGTTTAACGTCGTGCGCTCGTTTCTGAAGTGACTCTTATTTTTCTTTGGCTTAACAGCAGCAGCATAGAAGAAGAAGCAGCAATCTATTGGTTCATATCAGACGAGATCACATCAATCTCTTCTGTAATCCCTCCTCCGATCCGCGTGTTGGGTTACATAACTCTAAGAAGTGCTCCGCTCTAAAAAAGCCATAGTAAATTGAGCGGCACATCAATTAGTTAGGTTTCTTTTAGTGGAACATGCCTACACACAGGTTTTAGTTCTTGACGTGTTTATGGTTGGCAATATGATTTTATCGCTCGAGATGTATCAACTCAGTACTTTGAAGATCCTTTGTAGTTGTAGGTGAGCGTGTATATATACCGCATATATATGTCTCTTAGAAATTTAGAATTCAGATAAAAGGCGACCACAGTTTTTTCGCAAACATGCATATGCGTGATGCGGTTGAGTGACTCGATCACTGAAACTCTGGCCGTCATGAGTTACGTTTGCTTGTGCTAAATATATTCATTTTATTTGTGGTCACGCACTGCATGCAGTGGTGAACAAGACGCACGTATATTATAACAATAAATACCTGTTAGTTCCGGCTGCTTCAACGTACGTACGTAACGTCGTCGGTCGAACCTGACAACCGGGAAAGTTAACGTCTGATTGCAATTGCAATGTTTCTTTGTCGTCGTCGTCACTTGTGAGCTACTTCCAAGTGTCGTGCCATATCATGCGCTGGCTGATGCGTATATAGTCCATGCAGTAGCAATCATGCAATGTTTTTTTAGTTTTATTTGCGCAGCAATCGGTAGCCGATGCATGATTTCATTAGTATAGAAAGTCAGGAAACTTGAAGGTAACATTAAGTATTACCTTACTGAATGTCAGTATCAGTCTTTTAGCAGAGCGAATGAAGTGACGCCTCGTAATATGCGAATGAAGTGACTGATGAAAAATATCATCCTTTCTTTCCTTGCCGGTTGTTATTATTTTTATTTCCTTATTAATCACCATTACCCCTTCATATCGTCTTCATGATTTTTCTAGATTAGTTGCAGCCTTGCAGGTCACAAGCACGGTAAAGGAAAATAATTGAAGACCCCTAGATAACTTTTGCGGAAAGTAGGAAAGAAAGAATTTCTTGCCTTTAGTTAGCAGCAAAAGACAGTGAGTGCCTTCAGATTGTTAAGGCCTAGATTGTTAAGGCCTTGTACGCTCCTTGGTTCTGAAGTTGAGAACTACACATTGTCAAAGTAAGCTACTGACCTCACGATAAAGTAATGCATATTGTAGGCAGTTAATTACTAATGCCAACATAAATGGTGAGATGAAAAACTTTATTGTTGCATCAAGAAGTTACATAATGCAATGGTCTTTGCTTGGAGTAGATTGATGTAGATGTGCAGTGCCTTCCATTGATTGAGAAACAGAAATGCTCGATGATTCTTATTTTCAGATATACACTACGAGAATCCTGAATTGCCTTGAGGGTCGAAAACCGCCAAGGAAAGGGGAAAACCGCCAAGGAAATAATCCTTGACCAAAAACCGTCAAGCAAATACACTCAAGAATAGAGAGCAAGGGAAATTAGTTTCCTTGGCGGTTTCAACACTCAAGGATAATTTCCTTGGAGGTTAGCCGCCAAGGATATCAAGACCTGACTTAATTTGCCAAATGGTCAAGGAAATAGTAGAACCGCCAAGGAAAGGTATTTACTTGAGGGCCAACAACCTCCAAGAAAATTACTTACACCGCCAAGTTAATAGTTGTTTCCTTGTCGACCATTGACCTCCAAGGAAATTGTAACTTTCCTTGACTGCTATTGACCGCCAAGGTAATCATGATTTCCTTGACTGCTTGCCCTCAAGGAAATGCATACTACTAGAACAAAAAAAAATATTACAATAATAACTAAATTCAAAGGTTCTAGGCACTAAACTCAAGTGACTCATGCTTATATATATACATTTATTTATTAATACATAGCACACATTATAAGACTATCCATTACAATGTTTCATGATACATCCATACAAATCGATAAAAAACAATATATAAAATAGCTTAGGGAACAAGATATTACATACATAAATTCATTTTTCAGCAAAACAAAAAAGATCAATCATGATTGCTACTTGACCAGATCACGAGAATCCTGAACCTGTAGCCATAAACAATGACAAGAAAGTGCATTAGTTCCAGTGAGGCAGTAACATCATACATGCATAATATAATTTATCAAGCACACAGGATCGAAAGGGAACACAATAGGCCATGAATTCTAGACAACAGTTAGCCCACATGCCATACAAATCCATAATTGTTCCTTTGCTCACACCAGACAAGTGCAGACATTAGTTACAAACTGAATAATCTCGGCAAACACTATATAGGTATGCATATGCATCACACTAAATTGTCGGGATGATAAGATTTAAGACAGATAAAGATGCAAAGTGAGATACCTTTGTTTATTTGTCTTTCTTCAATCTCTAGATCTTGTTAGCCTTAACCTGTTCACTTCTCTGTAATATATATAAAGAACCAACACCAAATTAGTTAATTAATAACTTATAGTTGTACTTAAACATTGTAACTAAACCCAGAAACAATGGTAAACATTTAGATACTAGTCATTACTAAAATAAATTCCAAAGTGAAGAAAACAAGTAACAAGCAGCCATAGCATGGCACCTGATATAGACTATTGCACTACTGCTCTATAGAATAGAAGAATTAGAAGCATCAGAGGTTAGCAAAGCATAGAAAACCACCTTACTGCTTCAGGAATCTATATCAATAATCTCAATTTTCTATTTAGCTAAACATCCAAAAAATATAACTTTAAGTAGTGAATGAATTGTGATATTCAACAAGCTAATAACGTAGTTTATGGTTCACAGAACTACCACCCAAATCTGGTCACACAACAGCAAGCTTACAAGAGTTAAGATAGAAGATGGCATTTTTACCTCTGTCTAGTGACCTGATATATGGCAACAAGAAGAAAGGTGGATGGAAGAGTTGAACCCTTTAGTGCTTCCTTCTAAGCCTTTCTGCTCCTTTCTGCAATGAAGAAGAGATGGCAAATCTGAACTGAAGAGATGGCAGATCTAGACTGAATGAAAGTTTGGCAAGCAAAGTAACCCAAACCTTAGCCTTTCTGCTCCTTTCTGCAACCAAGAGGTGAAGAGGGAAAGAGATGGCGTCAACTCCTTTCTGCAACCAAGAAAAAAACGGAGATTGTAGTGCTGACTGCTGAAATCCTAGCACGGAGGGGAATGGGGATGCAGCGGCAGAACTGCTCCTGCAAGCATGTAATGAAGCTTGTCCATATAGAATTACTGAAACCAAACAAAGCTTATCTACTGCAGAAACAAAGAATTGATGCTATTGCTAACACGTCTAGATACTTGACTTGACTAGACTGATCTATCAAAAGCATCTCATCAGAAAGTAGAACACCAATCCATGAATCACCAGTGGGGGAAACAAAATCAAGACGCACATAGATGTAGACTTGACTTGACTAGATGCAGATGTGCAGCGGGAGGGGAAGGGGGGACGGGGATGAGAAGATACTAACCCGCTGGGTGCATATCATCGCACGGAGGCCGCCGGGGAGCCACGCCGCCCATTCCCCGCCGCCCATTCCCCGCCGCCGCCGGGAAGCAGAGGGCGAGGCGGATGGGCGCGGATCCCTCCCCGAGGATGCCCGCCGGAGAGCTGCTGGGCGTCGAAGCGGCGGCGGTCCGGGCAGCCGACGGAGCTGCGGCCGTGCCGGCTGCGCCTCCGGCGGCGGAGTTCGCCCGGCGGCGCACACAACTTTTTCCTCCCTCTCGGCTCTCATGCGTGAGTCCCCTGAGTCCTGAGCTGAATACAATAATTGGGGAGGGACTGGGTTTGGCACTGGTAAAGTGCAGCGTTTTGGCATGGGCTTGGGCGCGCAGTCTCCCGCGCACGTTTGGGCCGCGCGGGAGCCTCCAAAATTTCGGTGCGAACCAACGAATTTGACTCATTTGCGTGGTAATTAAATATAAAAAATAAACTACTTTGTATTTAATAAAACAATAAAAATGTGGTCCTCAATATAACTATAAAAAATAAAATTATTTTGCACAACAAAATTTATAGATGTCGTTTCTATAATATTTTATATATTTAGGTGATGTTTGATTCTAACTAGTAGCTAATTTCTTCTTTTTACTTTTCTCAATAATTATTAACATTATTTATATAAAATTGTTAAGAATATTTATAACCGGCAGCCAGTGCAAATAATATATAAAATTGATTTCGACGTTCCTTTAACTCCTGCACCTTCACTACTACAATGGGCATATCGGCCGAAGCATGTCTAGGGTTGGAGGAGCGCCTCATTAGACAAAGCGTGCCACTGGAGGGCGGTGGCCTGCCCATCATACTTGTTAGCTTTGTCTGTGTTCGCAGCGTCATTTCCCAAATGGCATGCTCATGCTTATTAGCTTGTCGTGTTCGCGGCATCTCGAGGCGACATCGGCGAAGGCGCGCGCATGGTGTGGCGGATGGTGGCGGAAACCGCCGCTTGCATGGCAGTCGATAGCGCATGCAAGCGCATGTTGCGGTGGCGTGGCGGGCACTCGCGGGCTGCTAGAGAGCTATCGGCCGGTGCGGGCGGCGCAAGAGGCGATCGATGAAGCGGTCGGTCGGTCAAGCATCGTGTTGATGTTGGGCCAAAGCCCGCAAGCGAGGAGTCCGAGTTAATTTGCTTGCTCACGGTTGGATGTGAATTGAATGGTTGAGATGCCGATTGTAGAGACAAGTCATTTTGTCGATTTGAGAGGATCTCATTCCCAATGGGCATATCGACACAAAACATGTCTAGGGTTGGAAGGGTGCCTCATTAGGCAAGGCATGCCACTAGAGGGAGGCGGGCTGCCCTCATACCGCCTATCGTGGTCTAATACCACCGTCCACGATGTCGTCGACTAGTGTGTGCTACGATGGCCTAGCTCTAGAGACAATGACACGGGATTTAGACGGTTCGGGGCAAATCGGGCTCCCTAGTCCGGTTGAAGTCACTATCCAAGCTCAAACGCTCATACCGGGCGAAGTACATGCTAGGCGAGAGAGGGAGCGAGCTCCCAAGTCTCTGTGATTGAGGCAAGTGCCAATATCGGGTGGTGTGTGTGTGTGTGTGTGTGTGTGTGTGTGTGTGTGAGGCTTGAGAGTCTGTGAATCCTGCCTCTACACGGTGGCAAGGGTCCCCTTTTATAGTCGCAAGGGGGTACACGGAGCCACCAGAGCGGAGGACTAAAAAAGAGGAGCATGGCGTAATTCGGGGGTGAGAATACATGGTTTTTGTGTATAATCTTTGCATAAAAAAATTCAAAGGATGTAAAACTAATGGTCCTATACATTGTTAACAAATTGCATCTCTCACATAGTTATGTAACTAGATGAGAGATATATCCCCTTGTGAACAATGTATAGTTCTAGTTTGTTAATATGAGTTGAAACTTTTATGGCAAGGTAATACAACCAAATTATGATCTCATGCCAAATTTTATGATTTTTCAAGACCATTATGATATTATTATTTTTTTCAAGTGGGAGTCTCCAAAATACTTATTATTATTTCATTGGGTGCTAACCTCCAAGAAAATTAAGTAACCCTCAAGGAAATTATAATTTACTTTGACGGTTTAGAAGAACACCCAAGGAAATTAACCATTTTTTTTTGGTCACAATTAACAGTCAAGGAAAGAGCCATTTCCTTGGCTGTTTCAAAGTGCACTCAAGGAAATAAGTAATTTCCTTGGCAGTAGTTGTAGTCCGCCAAAGGAAACTATGTAATACCTTGGCGGTTTACCACAACCGCCAAGAAATATATATTTCCTTGTGTGCCGGTCACCACCGCCAAGGAAACTACCCTTTCCTTGGCGGTTTGATTTTCGCACTCAAGGAAATTTGTGGCCGCCAAGGCTATTCGGATTCGGTAGTGATAGGGTTATTTGTTATTTTCAGAATCTATCTATTTTTTTATGTATATTTGTACAACTGTTCATTGCTTTTATTAATTTCTCAGGGCCCCCTGCTGTGTTCTCAGTTACCAAAGGAGGTCCTCATCAATCCCTTTCCTTGTTGCAGCATGGATTTGGGACACAATCTGTTGGCGAGTGCCTCTACAATATGCCTTTTTTTTTTTTCTTGAGAGCTGCATTCTGTTATTTTGACTTGCTAGAGTCCTAAATTAGTTTGTTTGCATCTTGTCATGCCTCAACTAATGCTATCAGTTAAGAGCGAAAAACATTGTGATGGAACTGTTGGCTGCCATTCTTGTACAATGCCTTTATTTCCAGGCAAATGGAACTTCTTATTAATAAATATGTCACAGTTTGCTTTTACTGAATAAAGTAACATCAGTTTATCTTGACGATTAGATTATCTCCTTTTGGTCTGAACTGTTGGCTGCCATTGAAAACCAACCAAATCAGGACCATATATTATTCTTATATAAAATATAAATAGTTTCACCATGTTTGCGGTAAGATTGTGGCTTAGCCTAATCTCGGGGTATCTAGCTGACGCTTGCTGTTCTATGCAGGAATGTGCTATTAGGTTTGTTTCAGAGAAGCAATCTCTGTCCGCTGTCCGTTCACAAATTAGATGGCCGCAACAGGCTTTGGTTTGTTTCAACGCTTTGGATGTCAAGTCTTTGCTCTCTTACCAAAGTGGTATGTTAAGATATTCCTATAAATTATTTGCTGTGAAATTCTCTAATCTGTTATGAGGACCAGATGTATTTCGAATCGAGTTATTTATCAATAAAAAGTCATGTTCAGTGATTTCCAACAACTATTAGACTGTTAGGTGTATAAATTGAAATTCGATGTATTATACAAAAACGTGTTACTGTTGTGCACTACTTGTGCATCTTTACTTTTGAGTTAAAACTATTTCTGAACTGTCAACAATCCACCTTTCAATCTATTTCTGAATTTTTTTACCGGACTTAATAAGTGTGTTGTTGATCTTTACGGCCACATTATTTTGGTCAGCACTACAGATACATTGTTTTGTACTTCTACTGAATCAACTGGAGGCAGGCAGTCTTCATTGTAAGGTTTCATCATGTTTCATCGACAGTGGCAAGGCGCTCAACGACAACTTCACTATCAGATTCGGAATCAGAGGAAGAGTAGAGTTGTTCATTAATATAAGTGATTGTTAAGTAATTCTGATGCTCTTTCAACGATCAAACTGCTCGATGTGGACAAATAAGTCTGTGTTAAAGTAATTCTGCTACTGTTACTTGTTACTCCCTCCGTCCATTTATCTGGTTTGTTTTTATGTGATTTTTCTGTGGAAACAATGTGCATCCCTAGAATGAACCCGTGGCGTTAGCACGGGCATTATACTAGTAACAATAAATACCTGTTAGTTCCGGCTGCTTCAACGTACGTAACGTCGTCGGTCGAACCTGACAACCGGGAAAGTTAACGTCTGATTGCAATTGCAATGTTTCTTTGTCGTCGTCGTCACTTGTGAGCTACTTCCAAGTGTCGTGCCATATCATGCGCTGGCTGATGCGTATATAGTCCATGCAGTAGCAATCATGCAATGTTTTTTAGTTTTATTTGCGCAGCAATCGGTAGCCGATGCATGATTTCATTAGTATAGAAAGTCAGGAAACTTGAAGGTAACATTAAGTATTACCTTACTGAATGTCAGTATCAGTCTTTTAGCAGAGCGAATGAAGTGACGCCTCGTAATATGCGAATGAAGTGACTGATGAAAAAATATCATCCTTTCTTTCCTTGCCGGTTGTTATTATTTTTATTTCCTTATTAATCACCATTACCCCTTCATATCGTCTTCATGATTTTTCTAGATTAGTTGCAGCCTTGCAGGTCACAAGCATGGTAAAGGAAAATAATTGAAGACCCTAGATAACTTTTGCGGAAAGTAGGAAAGAAAGAATTTCTTGCCTTCAGTTAGCAGCAAAAGACAGTGAGTGCCTTCAGATTGTTAAGGCCTAGATTGTTAAGGCCTTGTACGCTCCTTGGTTCTGAAGTTGAGAACTACACATTGTCAAAGTAAGCTACTGACCTCACGATAAAGTAATGCATATTGTAGGTAGTTAATTACTAATGCCAACATAAATGGTGAGATGAAAAACTTTATTGTTGCATCAAGAAGTTACATAATGCAATGGTCTTTGCTTGGAGTAGATTGATGTAGATGTGCAGTGCCTTCCATTGATTGAGAAACAGAAATGCTCGATGATTCTTATTTTCAGATATAGGGTTATTTGTTATTTTCAGAATCTATCTATTTTTTTTATGTATATTTGTACAACTGTTCATTGCTTATATTAATTTCTCAGGGCCCCCTGCTGTGTTCTCAGTTACCAAAGGAGGTCCTCATCAATCCCTTTCCTTGTTGCAGCATGGATTTGGGACACAATCTGTTGGCGAGTGCCTCTACAATATGCTTTTTTTTTTCTTGAGAGCTGCATTCTGTTATTTTGACTTGCTAGAGTCCTAAATTAGTTTGTTTGCATCTTGTCATGCCTCAACTAATGCTATCAGTTAAGAGCGAAAAACATTGTGATGGAACTGTTGGCTGCCATTCTTGTACAATGCCTTTATTTCCAGGCAAATGGAACTTCTTATTAATAAATATGTCACAGTTTGCTTTTACTGAATAAAGTAACATCAGTTTATCTTGACGATTAGATAATCTCCTTTTGGTCTGAACTGTTGGCTGCCATTGAAAACCAACCAAATCAGGACCATATATTATTCTTATATAAAATATAAATAGTTTCACCATGTTTGCGGTAAGATTGTGGCTTAGCCTAATCTCGGGGTATCTAGCTGACGCTTGCTGTTCTATGCAGGAATGTGCTATTAGGTTTGTTTCAGAGAAGCAATCTCTGTCCGCTGTCCGTTCACAAATTAGATGGCCGCAACAGGCTTTGGTTTGTTTCAACGCTTTGGATGTCAAGTCTTTGCTCTCTTACCAAAGTGGTATGTTAAGATATTCCTATAAATTATTTGCTGTGAAATTCTCTAATCTGTTATGAGGACCAGATGTATTTCGAATCGAGTTATTTATCAATAAAAAGTCATGTTCAGTGATTTCCAACAACTATTAGACCGTTAGGTGTATAAATTGAAATTCGATGTATTATACAAAAATGTGTTACTGTTGTGCACTACTTGTGCATCTTTACTTTTGAGTTAAAACTATTTCTGAACTGTCAACAATCCACCTTTCAATCTATTTCTGAATTTTTTACAGGACTTAATAAGTGTGTTGTTGATCTTTACGGCCACATTATTTTGGTCAGCACTACAGATACATTGTTTTGTACTTCTACTGAATCAACTGGAGGCAGGCAGTCTTCATTGTAAGGTTTCATCATGTTTCATCGACAGTGGCAAGGCGCTCAATGACAACTTCACTATCAGATTCGGAATCAGAGGAAGAGTAGAGTTGTTCATTAATATAAGTGATTGTTAAGTAATTCTGATGCTCTTTCAACGATCAAACTGCTCGATGTGGACAAATAAGTCTGTGTTAAAGTAATTCTGCTACTGTTACTTGTTACTCCCTCCGTCCATTTATCTGGTTTTGTTTTTATGTGATTTTTATGTGGAAACAATGTGCATCCCTAGAATGAACCCGTGGCGTTAGCACGGGCATTATACTAGTAACAATAAATACCTGTTAGTTCCGGCTGCTTCAACGTACGTAACGTCGTCGGTCAAACCTGACAATCGGGAAAGTTAACGTCTGATTGCAATTGCAATGTTTCTTTGTCGTCGTCGTCACTTGTGAGCTACTTCCAAGTGTCGTGCCATATCATGCGCTGGCTGATGCGTATATAGTCCATGCAGTAGCAATCATGCAATGTTTTTTAGTTTTATTTGCGCAGCAATCGGTAGCCGATGCATGATTTCATTAGTATAGAAAGTCAGGAAACTTGAAGGTAACATTAAGTATTACCTTACTGAATGTCAGTATCAGTCTTTTAGCAGAGCGAATGAAGTGACGCCTCGTAATATGCAATGTTAAATCGTGCTACTAATTTAATTATCTTCATTATATGAATATATATGATCTATGGACAGGCTCTTACTAGGAAGCCACACACGTACGGCAGCGATATGATTCGACTGGGATCGTATCTTTTGATTACGAATTCAGGATCTTCTTCAGGGCCTCGCTCTGTTTCTTTCCACTCCGTGCTTTTCTAATGTTGTTTTAATCTAGTAGCGAGAAGTTCTCCTCCCAGGTTATATGATTCGTCACTAGATGGCTCTTGTTCTTTTGTTGATCTCCATTTTTTTAACACGTACTCCCTGCATCCCAAAATAAGTGTCCATATGGTATTTGTACAGGTGAAACTTTCTTAACCATATGGTACGTATATGCCATCATGTGGAGGAGGGCCAACATGATCTTTATGTTGTATCAGATTCTAAAAGTTTATATTACTAACAATATAGCATTTCACCATATTTAGTAGGGAATTTTTTCAGACATCTTCACCTAATAAGCCTGCCAGAGAAATCAGAGAAACACCTTTTCGCTTAATGAAAAATGCGCCAACAGCGTCATCACGAAAAAAAGAAATCAGAGAAAGCCACGTTTTTTGTGGCTGCGCCCCTTGCCCCTTTCTCCAGTAAAAAAAACGGTTTCTCTCCTCTTCAGTTTGGCAATGCTTTACTATCCAAGAAATCAGAGAGTCTACAACTGAAGCTCCTCAAAATTCCAATGAAACCGATCTTTTTCTGAATATAAACTATGGACAAAAAAGATGTCTTTTTCTGAATAGATATACATACATCTCGATCGATCGCATATAGAAGTGTTGCCAACGATGAGATCGAGTGGATGGCCACGGGTCACATCCTTACTCGGATGGAGCCAGCTAAACGATGAACTAAGTAGGCTAGTAGCGTGGTCACAGCTACGTACGAGTACCATGCATATGAGTTTCTTCTTTTCATTTTTCATTTTTTGCAAATATATGAGGTTCTGGTCAGCCGGACGGCCAGTTGGATCGAAGGATTATTGGATACTACCAAATACAGATATATACATATAGAACGTGTACAAATTAATTGTCTCATAATTTGGACAGGATCTATGAAAAAAATCACGGACTACAGAATTTAGCGGAAGCTTGGCTAAAACGTTATAGCAGCCTATATTAGCATGCTACTCGGCCGTATATAATATAGTGCGCTAATGATCATCATGACAGCTGCTTGTGACCGCTATAGAGGTTGGGTCATCCTACCTCCTACGGCTGCTAGCTAGCTATTAGTAGCTAGTCATCGATCTTTCTCACTTTTCAAAAAACAAAGGTCGTTCTTAGACATCAAACTTGGCACGGGACTATCAACTTGGGAACTCCTATCAATGCGCTGTCACAGTCGTTCCTCTAATCACAAATATATATCATATATATACATTGAGTCAGGCTAATATGTGACTGGGCATAGAATAACTTTTCTATATCCATCTTGATTTACACAAGCTAACTCTGGTTTGTTTCCTTGTAAAACAGAAACAATGGTACATAAGTTTATGACACAAACTTCATTTACTATATTTGTATCAGGACATGTTTTTACCTATAATTAACATTTTATATCACATATATAAGTGATATATTTTTTGTGAGGCAGGCAGAAACGGACAGCCCGCTGAACTTGTTCATAGTAATAAAACAATCAAGATTGAAAACAGGGAATATGCAGGAGAACATGTATATAAAGGCAAGCTATTACATTGTATTTGTATTTAAATAATTTCCAATGATTAAATTTCATCGCATTTGTATTTCTAATAAGTGTACCTTAGCATTGCCCTTCTAATAATTTTGAAGACCACAGTAAGACTGTTTTGAGATGGGGATGGGATGGGTGTAGCATTTCATGGTCATGGTCCTTTATGTGTATCTGCAACAGCCTTTTCTGAATAAACTACGGAGTAAAACGATACCGCATTCTTGGTGCAATCTGCCGATCACCAATTCACCAGGTTCTGGCTATATAAAAAGACCACCTGGGCAAAGAAGCCCAGCGTTCAATTCAGTAGCAGGCTAGGAAGCGTTAGGTCCACGAACATGCATGTATACGTATGGGGGTGCCACATGGCCATGTACGGTTGGTCATGCATGGTACTGTTTGGGTGTTGACGTCGGCGATGACGTCGGCACTCTTTTTAATTTCCAAAATTCATATTTAATTATGCGAAGCTCAAAAATAACAAATGATATGTCTATTTTGATCATCTCAACGAGCCCTTCGCAATGGTAATAATCTGATCTATCATTTGAGATAGTTTTTTGTGAAAAATTGAAAAGTCCTGCAACGCAACCGCTTTACCACATTTAATTATGAGCGTCGGCGAACTCAAAAAAATGCTCTCCTGGAGCGTTCAAATCAAGTATGCTAGCATTCAAATCAAGTATAATTTAGTATTATAAATGAGATAATTTTTTTTTGAACGGTGCACTATACAAGTGAACAGCTAGCATACTTGATTTGAACGCCCGGGAGGGCATTTTTTGAGTTCGTCGATAATTTAATTTCACCGAAATTAAATGAGGTATCGGTCGCGGTTGCAGGACTTTTCAATTTTTCACAAACAAAAACTATCTCAAATGATAGAACAGATTATACCATTGCGAAGAGCTCGTTGAGATGATTAAAATGGACATATCATTTGCTATTTTGGAGCTCGGATAATTAGATATAAATTTTGCAAATTAAAAGGGAGTGTTGACGTCATCGACGACAACACCCAAAAACAGATGCATGACCAATCGATGCGCCACGTGGCACCCTATGCATGCATGTTCGTGGACCTAAATGACACTGAATGAACAAGTTTGTGGACTTCAGTGACACGTTTGAGAGTTCGTGGACCTAAGTGGCACAACTTTACAAGTTTAGGGGCTCAACTTTTCGCGTTTGCAAGTTCATGGACCAAAGTGACACAAGTGGACAAGTTTAGGGGCCGCCCGGCGTATTTTACTCTTTACTTTATTTGTATCAGAACATGTTTTTACCTATAATTAAGATTTTTATATCACATATATAAGTGACATATTTTTGTGAGGCAGGCAGAAACGGACAGCCCGCTGAACTTGTTCATAGTAATAAATCAATCAAGATTGAAAACAGGGAATATGCAGGAGAACATGTATATAAAGGCAAGCTATTACATTGTATTTGTATTTAAATAATTTCCAATGATCAAATTTCATCGCATTTTTTTATGGTGCTTGGAGGAACCATCGGTTCCTCCCGTTAATTTGCTTTTTGCCGGTTCTTCCACCTAATTTTAGTCATTAAGGGTAGTTTAGTGAATAAACAAAACGATGCCGTATTCTTGGTGCAATCACCAGGTTCTGGCTACATAAAGACCACCTGGGCAAAGAAGCCCAGCGTTCAATTCAGTAGCAGGCTAGGAAGCGTTAGTTGCGTTGTGATATGGCGCACGCTCATGGCTGTGATATGGCGCACGCTCATGGCCACCACGAGGAGCTGCTGCAGGCCAAGTCGCCACCACAGTTGGCCCTAGTGCTCTCTGTCCTCCTCGTCTGTCCTCTTCTCGTCCTTCTGCTGCGCCGCCGCTTTGGAACGACGACGCCGTCGATGGCCACCGCAAGAGCCAGAGAACAGCTGCTGAGCAAGCTGCCTTCGCCTCCCAGCAGGCTCCCCATCATCGGCCACCTGCACCTGGTCGGCCCCTACCGCACATCTCTCTCCGAGACCTATCTGCCAAGCATGGCCGCGATGGCCTCATGCTCCTCCACCTCGGTGCCGTCCCAACGCTCATCATCTCCTCGCCGAGCGCCGCGCAGGCCGTGCTCCGCACCCAAGACCACATCTTCGCGTCCAGAGCCTACTCTCCCGTCACTGACATCCTCTTCTATGGATCCACGGACGTCGCCTTCTCACCCTATGGCGAGCACTGGCGCCAGGTCAAGAAGATCGTCACCACGCACCTCCTCACCAACAAGAAGGTCCGGTCCTACCGCCATGCACGCGAGCATGAGGTAATTAATTCATAACCGTGCGTCAATTTCAGCAATCACCTGATCGAGATATATTATATTGCTCATCAGTAGACTAAGCTGATCGCCTGAAATTAAATAATTCACAACAGGTGAGGTTGGTGGTGGCTAAGATCCGGGAGGCAGCCACCGCAGGCACACCTGTAGACCTGAGTGAACTGCTCAACTCCTTCGCCAACGACATCGTATGTCATGCTGTGTCTGGCAAGTTCTTCAGAGAGGGAGGCCGGAATCAACTTTTCCGGGAGCTCGTAGAGGCCAACTCGTCACTCATAGGGGGTTTCAACCTAGAAGACTACTTCCCAGTGTTGGTGAAGCTTGACATCATCAAGAGGATGGTGTGTGCCAAGGCACAAAAGGTGAACAAGATGTGGGACGACTTGCTCAATACGCTCATCGATGACCATGCAAGCAGGCCAGCGTCAGAACGTGATGGGGAAGAGAGTGACTTCATCGATGTCCTGCTCTCCCTTCAAAAAGTGTACAACCTGACGAGAGATCATATTAAGGCGCAGCTTGTGGTATGTAATGACATGACCTCACCCACAACTACCACCAACGCATATATGTTATATACAATTAAATATATATGTTGCTGATTCTTAATATGTATCCGTATATATGTAGGTCATGTTTGAAGCTGGCACAGATACATCATTCATAGTGCTGGAATATGCGATGGCTCAGCTCATGCAAAACCCCTGCCTCATGAACAAGCTACAAGCCGAGGTGAGAAGCACTATAGCCAAGGGAAAAGAGATCGTTACCGAAGACGAGCTTAACGGTTTAACCTACCTAAAGGCAGTCATCAAAGAGACACTCCGACTCCATATGCCAGCACCTCTTATGTTGCCCCACCTCTCCATGGCCGATTGCAACATAGAAGGATACACGATACCATCAGGAACACGCACCATTGTTAATAGCTGGGCTCTTGCAAGGGATCCTAGCTATTGGGAGAAAGCAGACGAGTTCATTCCTGAGCGGTTCATGGAAGGCGGTAGTGCTGTAGCTATGGACAACAAGGGAAATGATTTCCAGTACTTGCCATTTGGGGCAGGCCGAAGGATATGCCCGGGTATAAATTTTGCAAGTTCATCTATTGAAGTCATGCTCGCAAATCTTGTTTACCACTTCAATTGGGAGCTGCCTGTGGAATTAGCGAACAAAGACATCGATATGACTGAATCATTTGGGGTGACAGTGCATCGTACAGAGAAACTCCTGCTTGTCCCTATAGTTGCACAAGATTAATGCATTAGTCTATAGACTTCTTTATGTGCACAATAGATCAAGGACTCAGAGTTGTCAAGCACGCATATATCTACTAAATAAACAAAGCATGCATTGCATCCTTTTGCCAAGCATCAAACTGTTATCATATTTGTGACGCACAATTAACAAACAAAGTTCTAAATAGTCAGAGCGGTGAATATGGGAACCAAAAATTCATTACACAGAAGAATTAAGGCATATGTCCCAAGTACGTTGACCCATGGCCTCTATTTTAACAATCATCAAGATCACATATATAGTTACAAGTAGCTAGTATTAGCTAACCTAGGAATGAAACTAAGTGAAAAACACACATGAACAAAACACGAGAGAACAATCAAAAAGCACCAAAGGTCATATATATCATGTCCGACTTCTAAGTTGAGTTCAGCCCTTTTTTTTTTTTTTTTTTTTTTTTTTTTTTTAAAAGAGTTCAGCCATTTTTCCTATGTAAAATTTGGAACTTGTGGCCTGGACCTTTGAAACAATTTTAGGACTAAGTTTCTCTATCTTGGAGAAATCAAAACATCAGGATTTCTTTCAAAAACTTTCAAAATCAGCACAGAGAAACAGCTTGAAAGATTATTTGGGAGCCGACGAGTGCGTAAAAATAAAATGAAATGACTTCTAAACCAGGTGAAACTTCAGCCATAGCTGGCACATGCATGGTAAATGGGGAGTGTGTTCACAACAACATCGATTGATCCTTCACCATGAATTTCTCAGATTTAGGAAAACCCTAAAAAAAAGAGGAATTTGAGAAGATCTTCAAGTCGGAGATTATCATAAGGTCACCATGCTGAGTCACCGTACTCATGGCCTTCTGATCCACACCATATATATGCCACTAATAAAAGTGACGGTTGGAGTCATAAGTGACCGGCGCGGCGGTACCCAAATCTGCCAGAAAGTGGTTGTTATTCATTTATGCTTTTTAGTCAGTTGTGATTCGCATTATCTCTATCCATCACTGATGATCCCTGTTCCAGCTCTTGTAGAAAGAAATAGTCATATATTAATTTATCTGGCAAGTTGCATTTGATTCCACTTGCAAAGAAAAGATTGGTGCATCTGCGCATATGCGGTGGATATGACTGAATCAGGTGTCCTCCAAATTAGGTGAAACGTCAGCAATTGCTGGCACATACATTCACTACGCCAGAACATGCAATCACTACCAGAGCATCATTTTGTCGAGTGTGCTTGAGGCAACAATCTTATACTATTACTAATTGGAGGCTCCAATGGAGCCTTCACATTAATTCTCACCAGACGCGCTAGGAAAGAAGATAAATGCTATAAATTCTCATATTAACCAGAAACATCTAGCCATTAAATCTATTGGCTCTCGAGATCTGTACCATTAGATCTATGTTAACTTTAGAAAATTACCCACACTTGCCATTATTTGTAGATAAAAAGAAAGAAAAATAAATCCTTTATTTTAGAAACTACTACGTACAATGAAAAGAAGGAAAATAAATTCATTGACGGACCAGCCACAAGGGCGTCGTGGAGGGTCTGTTGCGTGGCCGCAAACAAAAAATAGCCTAATATCTAGGCATTGACAAAATCGATCAGCCAGAAGGGCATCGTAGTGGAGGGTCCGTTGCATGGCCGCAAACAAAAATAGCCTAATATCTAGGCATTGACAAAATTGATCTATCAAAGAAGCAGCGTCCGACCATACACCGTCCATCAACATCCGGAGCCAGCTGCGTCGAGCGGACAGAAGGATGGACGTGTACCAGTGTCATGGGGACGAAAGGACGGCCGTGAGCAGATGTTCGGCAACGCCGTCCCCATCTACTTCGTCTATATCCGGAGAAGATTGACGCGGAGGCATCTACGTCAAGCAAAGAAAAAAGATGGGTGGCATAGGAACACGCAGGCCGCCCGTGCCATGATGGCACGACATTTGATGTCCACAGTATCTTTTTTTTTTGTTACCTCTTATCTGGATACAGCTGTAGTATATCTGCTCATACACACGTACGTCCACTCTACACACGCACACTACACACACGACGCCCGTGTACGACCAGACCTACAACTACACAGACTTGAAGACCGCGTCCTTCTTGAGATCACCGGAATCCACTGACTCCGTAGGCGACGGGCGCATCGCGTTGCCCTTGTGGCACCACGCGTAAGAGGGGCAGACGCTTGGATTGATTCCAAGCGAGACTGGGGAAAACCTCGGTGAAGCACCTGTCCGATCCGGGGATCAAACCCGAGGCAGGCGGGGCGAACCCCGCCAGCAGCCACCCGAAGCCACGCCGGTCTTCATGTCCACGGCATCTACATCAACGTGGCACCGACACACCTGCAGACTAAAGATATGGCCATCTTGCTAGATCCCATAATTACAATTTAATTTCTCTTATATAATGCACTAAGTTTGGTCATCTTGCTAGAACACATAATTACAATTTAATTTGTCTCCTACAACGTACCAATTTTATAGTAAAACTTTTAGTGATATTAGACCACGAAAAGAATTTTTAAAAATCAAAGCAAGAGTGACTATAGTATAGGATGCAATCTTTCTATGTGGCGAACAAATAAGTCTTGGTATGATCCTTATGGATCATTAGGAATAATTTTCATTCTAAATTCCATGTCCTTAAATTTGTTCCAAAACAAATAAGTCTTCATATAATCCTTATTGACTATTAGGTATATTTTTTCAATTTAGTAATAACTAGAAAACCAGGCGGCGGCTTTGCCGCGCCTTCCCATCGCAGCGGCGGCAAACGAGAAGAAGAGGAAGAGAGAGGGAGGGCGAGTCATCGACACACAGGTCCCATTTGTCATTGGGCTATAGAAAAGAATATGAGGGCCTTAGGTTGGGGCTACCGATGAAGTGAAGGTGTAAATTTGGGCCAACAAAAATGGGGTGCAGCACCCAAATCGAAAACGAGGGCCTTGATTTAGGGTCTACTGCTGGAGTTGCTCTGAATAGTGTGATACAAGTATGAATGCATGTTACTGGAAATTGCAAATTGGAGCATCTCCAACTGTTTGACAATTTACATTTGGCAAAATTTGCAATTTGCCAAGTCCTCAAGATGTTTGCTAAGTTTAATCAAAGGCCATCTCCAACGGTTTGGCAAATTTAGCTTGGCAAAACCCAAATTGGAGGCCCACTCATTAACTACCGGTGTTTTTTTTTTTTTTCTGCAAGCTGGGCGCCGTAGCTGTTCATGCGCCGGCTTTCTCCGTGTTCGGCCGGGGGTTCACGCGCGCCACCGTTGCGCCTTGAGACTTGCCGCCGTTCTGTGCCTAACACAGAGCATCAGGAGCAGGAGCTGTCGGCCACATTAGAGCACCTCCAGTGTTGTGTTGGAAGCGAACCATGGGCCTCTTCCGTCGAACCGTGGACACTAGAGCACTCGAACCGTCGTTGTCAGAAGGAAGAGTGAACCTTGCCCAAGCGCCGAACCGAGGGAGTAAAGAAATACTTTTGTACAGCCGTGAAACGAAAGGAGGGAAATCCTGTGGCTTCTGCGTGGCCTTGAGATGAGATGAAAGTAATTGTTTATAGTGGATGGGTCCCACGAAAGCGACATCTACACTGCGGTTGCCAAACCAAACTAGAGCGTCGTCCTTTCCGAACCATTGGGTTCGCACCGAACACTGGAGGTGCCCTTATACCATTCAATCAGCTGTCGGGCACTACAGAATTCGATCAGCTGTCGTAGCTGACACACACAATTATTGCCCAATCGTACCGGGAGGGGGGGAAGGGATGCGCTTGAAGTCGTAGCTGTCGTAGCTCACTACATGTTGCCAAATCGCCGGATGCGCTCGTGATCTGTTCAACCGGATCGCGAGGTCGGGGGAGGGATACATGCGCGCGCTGACACTTCCTATGCGCGGGAGGAACAACAGATCGTGTGGAGGGGAGCTTTGCGCGGACTCGCGACGCGCGTATATTTGCGCGTATTGGCCGGCTATTTGGCAACTTGGCAAATTTTGCCAAGCCAAATGCCAAACCGTTGGAGAGGTGATTTCAGCGATTTTGGCAAAAAATAAGGATGCCAAGTCCAAATGCAAACCGTTGGAGTTGCTCTAATGTTGCAAATTGCAAATCAACAAAAATTACTCGAAAGATATGATGAAATGCAATCAAGTTTTGTGGTGGGCTTGCTGGTTAAAATCTGATAGGGTTAATAGTGGAATATTTAGAAGCACTAATGGTTTGGTTTATTTCAGCTCGTATTGCATAGTAAACCAAACAAAAGCTTCTTGATTAAACAAAACAGAAATATAGAAACAGATGGGAAAATAAAACAAATTTTATTACCAGGCTTAGTGGCTGCAGTGTCATATGTGGATAAACCTCACCCGTCTCAGCATCAGCCTAAAGAACAAATGTAACAGAGTTGATGAAACACAGGGGTATCAATAATAATTTACTTGTATTGGTACGGATGTGCTATTTAACATGCATAATCATATGTAGTGTTTGACATGACAATCACATAGAGCATGGAAGGTGAACAACTTTGTTAAAGGACTTGAATTCTTTTAGCTTGTTGCTTCTATTGCTGAGGAAAAGAAGGTCCTTTCTTTTCTTCATATCAGCTATTGCCTGTAATGTAGTCAAATGATAAAAGAAGGTAGGAAATAAGTAACATCTTTTCTACTTACCATCTTACCGACACAGAGGTAGAGGAAACCGTGTGTTCCAAGTGATGGCGTTCTGAACGGGCATTTCATCAAACAGCTCAGGCACGTTCCTCGCAAGCAGGTGAGGGAAGCATGGAGTTAGCACCATAGAGCGTATCGTTGATCCAGGCTAGGCATCGCCCCATGCCCCACCTCCATCGTCGTTGTCCCAAGTTGTGCTGGTTTCCCATCACCGTGGTGGCACGGCCATGGGTCCCTGGGCGTGGAGTCTGCCTTCCGGTGTGCTACGGCCTTCAGTCCTTTGTGGTCGCAACCAGTAGCCTCCGCTTCCACTGTATAGCTCATGGCTGTCACGTGAGCCTGTGGCTGCTCCTGCAAAGAGGGAGGTGGCGGCGCCCATGCCTATGAGGGAGCCAGGGAGGCGGGGTATGCACATTCGATGCGGCCAAAGGCTGAGGAGGAAGGGATGGGTTGCGCACTCGGCCACCTGCCATCTCTATTTCCCGCGCGCGTCCTTCGCCGGCGCCGCGGAGTTGAGCGCGGTTCGTGCGCCGCCGCGCCATATTCCGTGCGTGGTCCACGCTAGGGCAAAGGCGGCCGAGGTTGGAACACGGCGTTTATCCTGGTGCGGTGCGAACGGAGGCGCGGCACAGCAGGGCAGGCAAAGAGTTGGAGGGCCGAGCGCTTCGTGGGCAGCGGGCGTCAGGTGTCCTGCGGCCATGGTCGCCCTGCCCGCGCTGCTGCTCGCTCATCGACGCCGAAGCGAGCGGACGGGCCGACGGGCTGAGAAGATTCGCGAGCTTCTGGACCTCGATGAAACGGGCGGAGACCCGACCCAATCCAGCATCAGACGGACGCCATCGCAAGTTGGTCGATCGGACGCGCCAGGGGATTAACGGGTGACGTGGACCGATCCGTTAGCCTGCTTTTGGGAGCAGGATTCCTATTTAGAGATGTCCTTGAATTATACTATTTTGGCATGGTCAGTAAAACTTTAGGTGAGATTAGACAAGAAAAAGTTTGAAAAAAAAAAATCAATGCATGAGTCACTAGAGTATGGGACACAACCTTACTTGATTGTGCCGAACAAACAAGTCACGTGATGATCCTTATTTACCGGTACATATAATTTTGATTTTAATCTTAATATCCTTGGATTATTTGGAACAAATAAGTCTCCATATATCCTTACCATCGGTATAATTTTTTTGTTCACTTTAAGAATAATGTCATTTCGTTACATGGAGTTTACATGCTAATGATACTAAGTTAAGGGACAATGATACATGGAGTAATCAATAAAGCCTATATGAAAAAAGCTCAAACCTCCGCAATTATAAAAGATAATTAAACTAATCATATAATAGTATTTTGTAAATTATCCATCTGTATCATTATGAAAGATAATTCTTTGATCCCTAAGTTTGCATTCAAATTAACCGTACATGGTATTAAGAAAGATAATGTCAAGTAATATATACACATATATTTTGTACCAAAATTTGAAATACACACTTTTGTCACTATTAATTTAAAAGCTACGCAGAAAGCTATGTTCCACTACGTGGACCAAGGAAACATGTATATATTAGGATATTTTTGTATAAGCTTATCAAGAGTTGAAAGATGTACTACTTAGCAAACCACATAGAAATGACACTTAAATTTCACTTTAAGTTATATTAATACTAACGTAATAAATTTCACAAGTTGTTATCTTTAAAGATGTTTTAAACGCATTTTGATTGAAACATTAAATCATAAGAATATTAGTTATTTCATCATAATGGATATTTGTTCTAATAAAATAATATTAATACGACATAATAAATTCAACATCTGAAATGCCATGGTGCGTTCTGAAACAACTATTTATGCCATTGTACTAAGAGGGTATAGCATAGGACAAAGAATATTCTTTTTGACAAAACAAAAAATAATTTTTTGATAAAGAACACAATAAGCATTAGAGATTAAAATTGACATGTCTATAAAATATTACAACAATTAGATCAAAACTTGAAAGTTAATATATAGTTTTTCATGATATCACATTAAGGAATGAAATAAGAGTTTATATACTTTAAGTTTATGTTTCAACTAAGTACATATCATGCTAGGAAAAAGATTCATTCTACAAATTATTGCTAATGAAACCACTAGGAACAAAAAAAGATAGGTCCTACAATTCTTACAGAAATCTAAAACATTTTGCCATCAAATCGCTAGATTGCAATCACCATTGTAAATAATAGCCATTGTATCTAAGCAATTAATAAGCCTAAAATTTGTGAGAAAAAAAGAATAAAAATTTAGGTTTGTGTTGTCAAAATATAGACCGCAGCTAAGGCCATCATAGTTTAAGCAAATGATCAACTAAATGTATATTGGAGATACAATGAGGTGCTATATAATAAAACAATGGGTATTCATGAAGAATACATATAAATCAATAAATGACAGATTGTCATAACTGAATATAGAGTATATAGAGTACATATTATGGCTATTATTTGAGAACAATAGTGAAGAGAAAAAATATTTAATATAAGTAATTTTTATTAGTTAGTGTCTCCTAAGATTTTAACCCATGCGTGAGCACAGGTTGATGAACTAGTGACTATTAATCATGGGCGGCTGCTAAGACGAGGATCCAGAAAATTAGCAGGGAGCGAATAACCCGACAGTGATGGAACGATGGTACCTATCACTACCTGGTAAAACCACCACCCCACAATGATATAACACTCACAATTCAAGCTATGAGCTGGTAGTGGCAGCTAGAATATCACTTTCCACTCGTGCTTCTAACCGGCTATGATATATCCCTACCGGGTCAAAGCACCACCTGACAATGACATTTTTCATATCACTGTTGGTTTGGTTCTCATCAGCTAGTATTCTTTCTAGTCATTGAATATACAAAATTATCACATCATTGATTCTCACTATTGATTCCACCTACCACATTGCTTCTGCTATATATAAAACTTACCACCCTTGCCGATCGATCCAGTATTTAGCGTAACAGATCGACTTAACTACTTGTAGTATCCATATGTGCTCTTTTACGAGAGAAAGCTCTCCACATATACTTTTCTAGTAGTTTGTAGTCAAAACTACTAGATGAATGTAGGTGAAGATAGGCCAACGCCAAAGCCAGAGTGTGTTGGTAGCAATAGAATGATATTTGGCACCCCAGTTGACTTGGTCTAGACGTGAAGGAGTGGAGTAGATACGTCTTCCGCGGGCCTTGTTGGTCTGCTCCAGTAATTGCCTTGTGCTGAGGCCTGATGAGGCGCAAGGCCATGCGAGCTGCTTGGTGGATGGGGATGTGGCTTTTAATTTGGATCGGATGGACACGTATGCAGTAGTAACGGTGGGCAGTAGAGCAAGCAGCAATGGAGGTCAGTCATCGGTCCATGGCTGCTGCTGGTGGGGATCAATAAAACCACGTACGGAGTACTAGGGGGCTAGGCGCTGATGGTGAGGTCTTTTATTTTTGATAAGTCGACGGGAGGGGAGAGGACCCCCAGCTGGGATTTCATTCATAGTTGGCTCTTAATAGCCATGAGAGTTTACAGACATTGTTTTTAAAGTACATTTGCGTGATGCTTTACATTGGGCTTGCTATGATTGAGCACCAAATGGCCGCAATTCCCCTATCAGTACGTGGTAGTCGAGCACCCCATAAGGAAGCTTCAGATTTGCAGGCTGCCAAGGTTGCTGTCAGCGATGTCCTGTCAGAGCGGAAGACGATGCCGTTTCTCCTTTTCCAAATGTGCCAGCAGCAAAGGAGTAGGAATGTCTTGAAGAACTTGCCCGGTATGTGCTCTGGTGGTTGCAGTTCTCTGACTGCTTGCACCGGCCAGTCAGCATGAGTGGGGCCTTGTTTAGATGGCAAATATTTGGAACCGAATGTCACATCGTACACTGTAGCACGTTTTGTTTGTTAGTGGTAAATATCACCCTACCATGGAGTAACTAGGCTCAAAAGAATCGTCTCGCAATGTACATCTAAACTGTGTAATTAGTTATTTTTTTACCTACATTTAATACTTCAAACATATGTCTTTTGGTGTATTTAATGTGATGTGATGGAGAGAAAGTGGGAAAAAGGTTAGAAATTTTAGCTATCTAAACAAGGCCCCAGGTGCGTTCCAGAATTCTTGTGCCTTTGGGCAACCAAATAAGATGTGTGCACAGTCATTTCTTCAGGTGCTTGGCAGGCTTCACATACCGTGTTGTCGACGACATGCTTCTTTCTCAGGTTTGTTTTGCATTTAATTTTTTACTTGGGAGAGCAGCCACGCAAAGAATTTAACTCTTGGTGGCGCCTTGTTCTTCCAAACAAAATTTGTCCAGGAGTTCGGGGTTGAGTGCTCACTCTTCAGGGCTCTGTACAGCATGGCAGTGTCGGGGTCCCCATTATCTTCATAATCGGGCTGTGCCTTTGATCTTTCCCTTCAGCTAGGGAGTGTTGTGTCATAATTTGGGTAACCTGAACCGGTTGTTCGTTTGCCTGAGCTGATTGCCGTGTGGTTAGTGATCGTAGAAGCTCTCCGTCGTATGCTTGCTTGACTGTGATTTTATTGTTTCGGCAGTGACTTAAGAGCTCTGGGAATCTCTCGGCAAGACTATCATGTCCATCCCAGACATCATGCCAGAAGGACGTTGCCGTTCCGTCTGCCAGGTTCGATCAAATGCCAGGTCTCAGACATCATGCCAGAACAATGGTGAGGTCTTTCGTTGCTTATGTTGTGATGATGGCATCAGGATCGATCAAATGAACAACGCATGCACGTAGTAAGATGAAGCCTGATCAAAATCAGGATAAACAACAACTAGGGATGCAACGAGCTTGGATATGGAAACCAATCTGCATTATGGGTTGAAATATCATCATTTAGATAGCAAACGAATGTGGGTATTTGTTTAACAAGAATCCATAAATTAAGGGATGTGGATATACCAGCATTAGGTCTTCTCTGGATGTAGGTCTTGTCTCGATGTGGATTGGAGTGTAATTTAGCTCAAGTTCCACTCTAATCCACCCCATCCATGGATTGATGTGAATACGACTATATCCAAATAAGGTCCAGGGATGAACGAACTTGGATGCATGTGGGATTGAACCTCCAATCCAATGGACAGGTGCACTGCATGCCAGCTGGAACGAAGGAATCTTCCGATCCGGTACCATCGTCATTCATGCGAGGCAATCGTCTTGCCGGCCGGTGAGTGTGTGGTGTGGTCTGCTAAATAAATGCTCCGCCGGGCGCCGGTGAGTGTGGTGTGGTGTGGGGGCCGGCGACTTGACTTGGTATGTAGTCTCAGTCTCCACTGCTGTTTCAGGGTGCAGGCCGCGGGACTTGTTAGTTGGCTCCATTATTGCTGTTGGGCTGTGTTGTTGTGAGTTATTGTATTAGGCCCAAGAGGCCCATATGTGTATATGTATATGTACTCAGACCTTACTCAGGAGATTGATACAAGTTCCAGAAATTTCCCCAAATCTCAACATGGTATTGGAGCCGATGGTGATGGCGATGGAGGCGGCCCTGGCTCGGTCGGAGGACGAGCTGTGAGGCGAGAAGGGGGTCGAGGCGCACGCGCGGAAGGAGGGACGCGTTGTGGGAGAAGGTGGAGGCTGCTGACGGCGAGGCAAGCTGGTGCTGCAAGCACAGGTTGTGTAGCTCAATACTTCCGGTGGAGAGCAGGAGTTTACGGAGCAGGTGCGTGCACTCCTGCAGCACAGTGGAGGCAATCGCTTAATCAGTTGCTAGCTTGCTAGGGGCAAGTACGGGTGAGCTGATTGCTAGAAGCAAGGAAGGGTTGGTAGCCTGCTGGTGCGTGCGTGTGTCCAAGGAGAAGCTGAATAGGAGGAATTGCTGCTTGCTGTTGACCTCTGACTGGAACTGCAGACAGCAAGGAAAAGGGAGCTACACGGGTGCTGGTTATTTTGGTTGCTTGGTCTGCTAGTTGGTACACGGCTGTATTTGTGGGTGTATCTACGTCAGGCTATAGATTTCTGCAAAAATGGGAGATAATCAGGGGATTGAGCAGATTTTAGGCAAGCTGGTTGATTTGCTTACTGAGAAGAAGAATGAAGCTCCATCTTCGAGCAAAGTGGGTGATGCAGTTCGGAAATTAGAACTCACGCCGAATGATATCAAACTGGAAGGCGTAAGGAATTATTTAGCTTGGTCTAGGAGGGCATTATTGTTGTTAAAAGCAAAGAAACTTGAAAGTTTTGTCGATGGAAAGGCAACTGAACCCAAGGATAAATCAAGTGATGAATGGAAAGCCTGGGATGCTACTAACTCTTTGATAGTTGCCTGGTTGTTGAGCTCGATGGTGCCATCTATTGCTGGATCAGTAGATACAATTACTACTGCATATGGTATTTGGGAATCACTATCAAAGACATATTCTGGTGCAGGGAATGTGATGTTATTTGTTGATACAGAAGATAGGCTCTATCATATGAAACAGGGGGAGCAACCACAATTGGTGCAGCAAGAACAACATTCAGTTGATGATAATGAGGTTGATAATTCACCAGCACCTTCAAGTGAAGATATCAACTCTAATATTGATCTCCCTATTGCTACAAGGAAAGGAATGAGAAGTACAGCAGGAAAACCTCCACAAAGATATGGATTTGAAGATGGTTTTGAGGACAAGAATGATATAGCTAATTATGTCTCATATGAATCTTTGTCTGCTACCTACAAAGCTTTTGTAGCATCATTGCAATCAGTGGCAATTCCAAGAGACTGGAAAGAGGCAAAGCAAGATACGAAGTGGAAGGAGGCTATGCTAGAGGAGCTAGCAGCACTTGAGAAGAACAATACTTGGGATCTTGTACCTTTTCCAGTGGGCAAGAAGGTGGTTAGCTGCAAATGGTTATATACAGTAAAGCAAAATCCTAATGGTGAGATAGAGAGATACAAGGCAAGATTGGTAGCAAAAGGGTATAGTCAAACATATGGCATTGATTATGATGAGACCTTTGCCCCCTGTTGCAAAAGATGAGCACCGTTAGAACATTGATCTCTTTGTGCAGCTATCTTTGAATGGCCATTATATCATTTGGATGTTAAGAATGCATTCTTGCATGGAGATCTCCAGGAAGAAGTTTATATGGAAATTCCACCCGGGTTTGATCTTTGCTCAAACAAAGGGAAAGGCATTGAGACTAAAGAAATCTTTTGTATGGACTAAAGCAATCGCCAAGGGCATGGTTTGATCGCTTTAGGAAGGCGATGTGTAAAATGGGATATAGTCAATGCAATGGGGATCACACATGTATTTTATCATCACTCTAATAATCGGGTAACTATTCTTGCGGTGTATGTGGATGACATAATTATTCTTTGGAGATGACACTTTAGAAATAGCTTGGCTGAAAAAGAATCTAAGTAAAGAGTTTGAAGTCAAGGATCTTGGACAACTTCGATATTTTTTGGGAATCGAAATAGCAAGATCCCCTAGAGGGATTGTTCTTTCACAACGGAAGTATGTATTGGATTTGCTAAATGAGACAGGTATGCTTGGGTGTCGCCCAGCTTCTACACCTATTGAGCAGAATCATAAATTATGTGCTCGATCCGGAGATCCAAGTGGATAAAGGGAAATATCAAAGACTTGTAGGACGTTTGATTTATTTATGTCATACAAGGCCTGATATAACATATGCCGTAAGCGTGGTGAGTCGATACATGCATGATCCTAGAAGTGGGCATATGGATGCAGTCTATAGAATCTTACAATATTTGAAGAGTAATCCTGGGAAAGGACTATTGTTCAAGAGAAATGATCACCTAAATATTGAAGGCTACTGTGATGCGGATTGGGCAAGTTGTCTAGATGATAGAAGGTCGACATCTGGCTATTGCGCATTTGTTGGAGGAAATTTAGTATCATGGAGGAGCAAAAAACAACCAGTAGTGTCTCGGTCAACTGCAGAGGCAGAATATAGAGCCATGTCTGTCTGTTTAAGTGAGATGTTATGGTTAAAGAATTTATTATCTGAGTTGAAACTAGGGAAAGTTCATTTGAAGCTCTGGTGTGATAATAAGTTAGCGATTAACATTGCTAATAACCCAGTTCAACATGATAGAACCAAGCATGTGGAGATTGATCGTTTCTTCATCAAGGAGCGGCTGGATGATGGAACACTTAAACTGAGTCATGTAGCTTCAAGGGACCAAGTAGCTGATTGTTTAACAAAAAGGTTTAGGAGTTAATGAATGTATGTTAGCATGTAGCAAGATGGGGATGATTGATATCTATCGCCCATCTTGAGGGGGAGTGTTGGGCTGTGTTGTTGTGAGTTATTGTATTAGGCCCAAGAGGCCCATATGTGTATATGTATATGTACTCGGACCTTACTCAGGAGATTGATACAAGTTCCAGAAATTTCCCCAAATCTCAACAATTGCCTTGTGCTGACGCATGACATTAGGGTCAAATGAACAAAGCACGTAAGATGAAGCCTCGCCAAAATCAGGAATAAACAACTAGGGGTGGTAATTGGATTTGCAAATCCAAATTATGGCTTGAAATACAAATTACTCGTGCAAAGCGGCATTCAAAGAAAAGGTGCTTAATTGAGCTCATTCTTATGACAAAAGCAACACTTCATAGTGCCTTTCCAATTACGTTTTACCAAGTTGTCTTTTGTTAAGATAACTTCCCTTGGGAGGTACAACGTAAAAAACCTTTATCTTCGTTCAGTGGGGCCTTTGTTTTTCATATGGTTTTGTTTAGGTTTGGGACATCTTGATGGATCAAAGATGAATAATGTGACTTCGAGAATTGGCATTTTTGGGTCGAATTTCCACTAGAACACATCTCACTACTACAAAAAAATCTTTTACAAGGCGTTTCTATTTTATTAACCACCACGGTTAATGCCTCAAGAATCGATAACCGAGGCGTTTTTCTAAAAACCCACCACGGTTAATGATGGCCCAAAGAAGAAGCCCACTAGGCCCGATATCGCGCCCTCCCTGTATATATAGGAGACATTAGGGTTTCTTCCCACACCCCCACTCCCTGACCGTCTCTCTCCCCGAAGTCCGGGCACCTCTCACCGAAGTCCCATCTCTCTCTCACCGAAGTCTCAACTCCACTCCTCAGCGCCTCTCGGCCTACCTTGCCTCCTCCAAAGCACCTCCACTCCCCTCCACTCCCTTGCGGCGTAGATCCCCTCCACTCCCTCACCCTCACCTCGCCCCAAGAGGGGGCGGGCGGTGGGGCTGCAGCCCGGCGGTGTCCGGCCGCACCCAAGTCGGCGCATGGAGGTGATGCAGTTCCGGCGACCTCTCCCTCTTCTCCGACCAAGCCAACCACGACCTCGGCAGATCCACGGAGGGGCTTAGCCCAAGCGGCCACAACCTCGGCCATGGTGACCTCTCCCACTTCTCCGGACCACAACATAGATCCGGGGGGGACTTTCGCCGAAACCCTAGTGGCGCCCCTCCTCTCCCTCTTCTCCGATGATGGAGCGGCGTATCCGGTCGCGGTGGAGCGGATCCGGTAGCGGTGAGGCGGATCCGGCCGTGGCGGCGGTGGATCCGCGTGGTGGAGACAGATCTGGTCATTGGCGGTGGCGGCTGCGCGCATCTAGGCCCATTTAAGGTCGGATCTGGCTTTTATTTTTTTTATTTTTATATTAACCATGGCGGGCATTTAGTAATCGCCACGGTAAAATGGCTCATTAACCGTGGTTTTAGCTATGTGGCGATTGCCAAAACCGCCACAGTTAATGAAAAAAAGCGTCAAGGAAAAGATTTTGTGTAGTAGTGTCATGTTCTTGAGTGAGCATGAGATTAGGAATACGAGGAAAAAATCATTCCAAGCTACTCCCTCCGTTCCAAATTATAAGTCGCTTTGAGTTTTTTGGTTCATTCATATTTAGTTATGTATCTAGACATATTATTATATCTAGATACATAACTAAATGGATGAACCAAAAAAGTGAAAGCGACTTATAATTTAAAAACGAGGTGTCAATAATATTCACATTTACGGCTTTAGATTAATTTATTATGAAAATAAATTTTGTAATTAATCTAATGGTATTCATTTAGTATCATAAACATTAATATTTTTTTATCTATAATTGGTCAAACTTAAGGTATTAAAACATGTCACTTTGTCACTTTTGCGACCCTTTGTCACTTTTGCCATTGCTATCTCAACAAAAAGTCCGACGACAGGTCGTGCAAGACTCTAGGTGAAAAAGACCCGCCGTTGGTGTTGCGTTCGTCTTATCCTTGAGGGCTTGTTTGATGCTCATATAGTACATGCATTTTAGTGATTGTTCGGTGGATATCCTACTTTTTCTTTTTATTTGTGATGAAGCGATGGTATCTTCTTATACAGTTGTATAGTACGTATATATAGAACGTCAAGAACACTGGCGTTTTGGTAAACTTGAAAGTAACATATTAGTTATTCCCTTTGTGAATGTCACTATCATTGGATTGATATGGATATGCCTCATAATATGCGTAATTCTTGCTACTAATTTAATTAATTTAACTTAATTCATGAAATGAAACGATATGGGGTGGGCTATGGCGGAAGGGGGACAGAGATGGGCCTACCTAGCAAAGATTTTCCAGCCCAGCAACAGGCACGATCGGCCCAAGATTTCTTTTTTAAGATGGCCCAAAGTTTTCGTTAGTCGGCGTGGTTTGTTTGTGTGGGTTTGTGTTGAGGAGTTGACTGATGACACAGAGAAAAAAACAGGCTCCGAATCCAGTTTAAATAAAATGGTGAATAATCTCCCATAAAAATCCTCCTCTCAGTCGCACCATTTTTTCTGGCCTCGTGTTGCTGCTGGGTTTTGGCTTCGAGAAGGAGACAGCAGGCTGTGTAGTGTAGACGTGTAGTGCTATCAGGATCGGATTCGGATCAACGGCTGCTGCGCTTCAGTTGCCGGCGGCGGCATGAGGCCATGAGGGTGGTGGTGACGGGCGAGACGGGGTACCTGGGCGGCTGCCTGTGCGCGGCGCGCTGGCCGGCTTGGACCACGCCGTGCGCGCGCTCGTCCGCCTCTCCAGCAACGACGTCTCCGGCCTGCCCTGCGACGTCGAGCTGGCCTTCGACGGCTGCGACGTCGTGTTCCTTCCACGCCGCTGCGGCCGTCGAGCCGTGGTTGCCTGACCCCTCCGTTTTCCTCAAGGTAAGGCTGTTGCTTCTGTTTGTTTTAACCTCATGTGTCAGTGAAGGACCGGAAAAGCGACTAAAGATGGTGAATAGAAGCTTCAAAAATCTTTCACTCTTTTGAAACTCCACTCTTCACACAACCCCAAGACACAAGATCACAAGATCTCACAAGATACGGATAACATACACGTTAACTGGTAACGAGATGTTAGACGTAAAGTATTGAGTACACTAGAGATCGATCGAAAGACGATGGAAGCAAAACAACTTGAATCGGACAAAACCAGCACAGCTTCAGCAAATACCGGACCTCATACGGACACGTCCGGTATCATACCGACTCGAATATCGGGCACGTCCGGTATGAAAACAGCACAGAGCGACTACACGAGAAAAATTGAAAACCATATCAAATGGTGTCCAAAAATCATGAGATTTTAAACATAGCTTCTAGACACCAAGGGAATGGTCTGCACCAAATTTCAGCTCAAAACACGAAGGTTACAAATACCGGGCCTGTCCTATATTGATACCGGACGCGTCCGGTATTGTCGAGCAGCACGCAGAAAAATCGCCAAGAACACCAAATCGATCAAATCTCGGTCAAATCGAATCGAACTGCCATCAATTTTTTACCAGATGGTCTTGAGGCAGTGGAGACGCTATACCTTGAAAATCACCTCACTTCGCCAAGTAAATCGACGGGAATTTTTGGATCGCGTTTCAAAAACGAAGAACACGAACCCTAGCCACAAAATTGCTTGGATCTTCGAGCACGTGAGAAATCAGATGATTTCCTTTGGTAGATTGATTCGTGTCACGTCATAGCTCGATCCAAAGCAACAAGAACGAATCAATACGGTCTCAAATCGAAGAAATCAGGTCGGCATTAGAGGGGAGAGAGGAAAAAAAACGAGATGAACACAAGAACACACTGCAAATCGATCTCAATCCAAAAGCCCAGAGGGCATGAGCAGATTTGGGGCTGCTCTTCGCACGAACGAAGATCACTACAAAGTTTTGCAGAGGACCTCTCACACAACTGAGCAATCTAGAGATAGAAACCCTAAAGGAAAAACTACAAAATGGAGAGGCAGCTGTGAAGGGAGGGCAGCCTTCTCTAAATATAGTCTAGGTCCGAATGACCAAACTACCCCTACTGATACATGAGCCACACCACATAACCAGGGGCATAGTGGTCCGACCCGAAGCAAATCTGATCCGCCCTTCACCGCTCTGGGTCCATCAGCACGACACGTCCTCCTTGGCCTTCACCTCACGGTCGACCACCGCCTCGAAAGCTCAACACCGCACAACACACAAGCCGAGAGACAACGTCGTCCGACACACGCGTGTCTTGGGTAAGGGTAATCAAGTAAAAAGGAAAAAAGAAAATAGAAGGAAAGTGTTGACATGTTGACAATCACTCATCACAAAAACTAAACACAAATGGTTATAATCAACCATGTGTTCTTAATCTCCCCTTTGATGAGTGCATTGTCAACACCAACACAAAAGACAGAAGAAGGGAGGAAGAAGAACTCACCGAAATGACCAAAAGCCAATGAGAAGCAAAAACGAGGTCATTTAAAATCAGCAAAGACAAGAGCAAGACTTAGTCCCCGTGAGACATGGGCAACGGCTCGACGCAACCAAGCAAAACACAACTAGCCCTCAAGAAGAGGCAAACGGGCTGAACACCGCTAGCAAAGCTCAAAACACACCAAAAAAAACAGCAAGACCCTCAAGAAAGAGGCAAATGACTCAACACATCTAGCTACTCCCCCTGGAAAGATGCAATCTCTCAAATGCATGCACACTCACTGTCTTTGTGTTCTTTCTCCCCCTTGTTGGCAAATGCACTTGTCAAATTCATTAAGTTAGAGCCTAAGATTGCAAAACACCCCTTTGAAACATGCTATGGATGTACAATTTTACAATGCAAAAGCTTCAAGATTATAGCAATTGGAGTGAGAAGATGCTCTAACTAGTATCATGGCAACAATGTACAAATGCTAGCAAATGCTCAAACTGATCAAATGGTATGAAATATGACATTTAAGCATTTTGACCAAGTTTTAAGCATTTCAAAGAGGGGTTCACCACTAAAGATAGCACATAGCACATATAAAGCGAGAACATCAACCAAATGCTAATACATGTACACGGTGAGTGTAACATCCCCGATTTCATGAAGGAAATCCACGTAATGAAGTATAACATGATAGTCCCCCAAGGATCATTCCATCACATTATCCGAATTACGATCGATTATAGAGTCAAACTTTGAATAAAAAGATTACAAGTAGAAGGGTTTACATAATTCATCGCCAGTTGGCGGAAGCAAAAAGAGTCACACAAGCATCCGAGCAGCTAGAAGAAAGTCGCGGAAGCATCTTCATCCATCTCCAGCTTGAGCGTAGGCACGAAACCATCTAATCCTCCTTGTTGCCGAAGTCCGTCTTGCAACCTAAAATCCAAATTTTCAGTACATTGCGTATTGGCTACTGTTTCCCACCCTATGCATTTGCTTTGCTTTGTGGTGCTTTGTGGAATGCAAAGGATATATCAAAGAGGCCTATATATGGCTGTAGTTTCCTATGCAAGCGATCAAGTTTTATAAAAATAATAATCAAGTTTTATTCTCATTCCCAAAGTCACACCAAACCCAGTGTGACGCCAAATCCAGTATCACACCCATCCCAATATCCATCACCACATCACATCTCACAACTCACACTCTCTCGCCGGCGACAACTGACTCCGGCTCTTACGCGCTTGCCTAATCGGCTCTCGACCCTCTAGGCTCTCACCAGTAACCCACACTCATCACTAACTACTCGAGGTAAGAAGAGAAGGGACACCTCTCACTACTCAAAGAAGGGAAATCCAGGGAAAACACGGTCAATAGACCGCACATGCCCCGAGGGTAGTCCGGGCTCGAAAGGTGGCGCAAACCCTAAGTAGTCGAGGTCTAGGGACAGGTCCATGCCCGTAGGCGAGGACTATACGTATAGATTTACAACTCTGCAGAGTGTGTACACAAGACCACAAGATCACCATCATCGGCGTAGCGATCGCCTAGGATGATAACGGAGACCTCCTAATCGAAGCGATACCACCACCCTACCACTTTCGGCTACGGGAAGCCCGGGAGTACCACCTAAGACGCCAGACCGGGTGAGAACGTAGTACCGGGCCCCACTCATGGTAACTATCTTTGTCTCGAGAGGGTGTGGGACATCTCGCGCCCGTACCTCCCCCCGTAACACTATCCGCTAACCTCCAAGTAGGTATGGCACCGCCTGACTAAAAGGGGCAATCCGCACCCCGCCCATACAGGGACGTGTGGTGAGCACCAATTCCCAAGACTTCAGGTCCTCAGAGATACAAGTCCTTAGGTAGAACCGGACAAGACATCTTCGGGAAACTCAAGTTCCCCTGTGCCCTAGAGCACCTCCATTTCCGGGGCTTCATTCCACAAAGGCGCTCCACCCCAGATCCTCGGGAAAATCACCATGTACCCGCCACAGGTACTACAACACAGGGATGCCCAGAAGCACCACCCCGGCAAGACTCGTCCTCGTGACTCGTCGTAGATCCTGCCTGGTCGACACAACCCTCACCACCACACACCCAAGGCACACGCGGAATCTCACTCATCAAGTACCTCAAGTCACCAGGTATCACAAGTCACCCGGCACCCAGGGTCACCATCCGACACATATATTCCGGTTCATATATATAATGTAAGTGAGATATAGCACAGGTAGCAGCAACATTATGATAAGCGCGTGGCTAAATCTATCAGCGGGTATGCAGGTGATGGGTTGCGACAAGGTAGAGGCTTCACAAGCATTCTAATCATGCAACCTAGCATATAGCATTGCAAATGTAAATGTAAAAGCGCTAGCAATCTATCATGGCATATGTCTAATAGGATCTACGAGGTGGGTGGGAAAGTAGCACCTTTGAGGTCATCCGTCAAATCCTCCAAGCACTCTGGGTCGTCCTCCTCGAGTAGCTCCTCCTCAGGGACTGAAACGTAATGTAGAGTCGCGATAAGCGACTCCTATAGAGGTCCACAAAGAAGCAAATAGAAATTCAAAAACTCCAAATGCACTCATGGATAAGCCTATGACGTAGAGCTCGATTTTAGAAAAATTTGGACTCTTGTTTCATGATTTTCTGAGTTCGTATGAATATTCTACGAATTTCTGAAGTTTAAATCATAATTTGAAAAAGATAAAAGAGAGAGAAAATACTGGGCTGACACGTGGCACCATCCCATTGGCTGTGGCTGCTGTTCACTTACAGGCGAGCCAAGGCCGACGTCAGCCGCGTCACCGATGACGTCGCCGACGGCGTCGGCGGTGGCGTCGCGTGTCCAGTGATTCGAGAGACTTATAGGTGGGACCCACGAATACTGCGGCTGACAGGTGGGACCGGTCAACGTTGCCCAGTCAACGGTCAACATTGACTTGGGCCAGACTGGGCTCGGTTGGGCTGAGTTAGGGCTCGACTTGGGCCGATTTGGGCCGACATGGCCCGGACACATGTCGCTCTTGTGGTTTGCCACGTGGCCTTTTGGGCCTCAATCGGGCTGTGGTTCACAGGCGGGGCTAGTGAGCCTGGCTCACGGTGGACCTATACTACACGGTCTATGAACCGCACTCGGGGGTTCACGGTAGACCGGGTGCACGCGACCTAGGCACACGTGGTCCACGGTGCACCGGGTTTACGGAGAGGGGCTCCGCTTTTCCCCAATCCTCCTCTCGTTCCCTCCCACGACGGCGCTGGCGGCGGCGAGCTCGTGCTCCGAGGAGCGTAGGGCCTTGGTAAGGTGGCTAGGCGACCATAAGGCTTGATGGGGAGTCGATATGCGTGCCGTGGCTCCGAGGTGGCGCCCGATGGTTGGCCGGCAGCGGCGGCGTTGGCGGCAGCGGGCGGCGGCGGCAACGGCGGCGGCGGCGAGGCTACCGGCAAGCGCTCCGGTGGTCTTTGGTCACCGCGCTTGGCACTATGGTGTCGCGAGAACCCGCTGCGGCGACTATTGCGAGCTAAGGATCTCGATTGTGATCGTGGCCATAGCGGCGGTGGCGGCTTGGCTTAGCTACAGCGGCGGCCGGTGAGAGCCGTTGGCGGTGGATGGCGCGGCGGCGGCGGCAAGGCAAGGCGTTTCCATCGAGCCGTCTACACGGCTGGGTCCGATGAGCCTCTATGGGTCTTGACGACCAATCCTCGCGTCGAGAGATGGCCGGAGGCGGCAAGGGTGATGGGGATCCTCGCGGCACGGCCCGCTTTGGGGCGCAGCCGTCGTACGGGCAAGCGTGCGGCCCGAATAAGGGCTCCGGGGCTTCTTCTCGGCGATCAACTAGCATTGCGTACTCGGCAAGGCGAGGGTGGTGGTGGAGTCTCCGGCGGTTGGGGCGTCGAGGCGCTGGAACGGAACAACCCCATGGCGGCCTTGGCCATGGTGTCGCGATGAACTAGCATCAGCGTTCCCGAGCACTCACGTGGCCCGTGCGCCGCGGATGCATGAGTGGAGCGGCAAAGTGAAGGCGGAAAACTCCGCCTTGGGTCTTGTCCGGGTGATAGCACGCGACGGCGGCGACCAAACAGGATGGCAAGGTCCGTGGCTATGTTGGCGCGACGACGGAGCTATGGCGGCGACGACCACGAGCATCGAGTGAAGCGAGGCCTTTCGACCAAAAGCAAGGCAGTTGGGTTCACCGCTCAAAGGCGAATCTTGGCGACCAAGTCAGCGTCGCGAGGTGGTGGAGCAAGGTAGAACGCCGGCGCCGTGGCGGCGCTCATGGCGGCGCACCGGCGGACAGCGAGGGCCGGCGGGGCGACTCGCCTCGCGGGACCGGGCGGCCCGAGGTCCAAAAGCGGGGCTTTCTCCCCCTACGGCGAGGCGGAGACATGGCGTGGTGGTCCGGTGGTTGGGCTCGGCACGAAGGCCGGAACGCTGGCGGCGGCGTGGGTGCCGGCCATGGCGACATGGCGGTTCAAGGGCGGTTCTTGCCGGGCGTTCGAAGCGCTAGCGGCTTCGGCAAGGCCGGGCTCTTGGCTCGTGACGCGGCGTGCGCGCGGCGTGGTGTCGGTGGCTTAAAGGCGGCGCCTTTGGCCCTCCAAACCGGAGAACGCGGCAATGGCGGCGACATGGCGTGACTACGGCGGCGACAAGGATTGGGGAGGTTGGGTGCTCACTCGGTGGCTTGTCGGCTCGGGGCAGGGGACTCGGTGAGGCGTGCGGGTTCCTTCCGGCCTTGGCTCACGGTGCGGCTCGGATCGGATCGGCGGCGGCGCGTGCGGCTCCGTTCCCCGCCTCCCTTCTTCCCCTTTTCTCCTCCTCTCCTTCTTCCCCGGTCTGTGGTAGATGGTTGGCGAGGGCGGGCTGTGGCACCGCGGTGCCGGCCTGGTCGTGTGTCCGCGGTGAGGCGAGGATCTTTGGGCGCAGCCGGCTGCGGCTGCGCGGCGTGGAAGCCGATGCCGTGGTTTGCTTCAGGGGCTCCGATCGCGACGAAGGAGAAGGCGAGGCACTGGGTGGCGGCGGACAGGAGGGAGAGGGTGAGGGAGCGGTTGCGACCCCTTCAATAGCGCGGTGGCTAGGGCATCGGTGACCGTCCGGCGTCCATGCCGTCTGATGTGACGGCCGGGCGCTGCGTCGACGGCATCCGAAATTTGGGAGCGGAGTTGGCGTCAGGGTTCGGCGGCATCCGACGAAAGCATGGCAGCTTTCGGGGTAGAGAGAGAGATGACGAGCGGAGCGTTCGATGGCGGAGCAGCGTACCCGAAGGAAAGAAAACAGAGGTGTCGGCTAAGGGTGGCCCGGTGGGACCGGGTGATGGCGTCACCGCTCCTCCACGTTAGGCTGTATGCGAGGGCAGCGGCGGCGTTCCGGGCCGCCCCGTTGCGGGTGTCAGCGTCGCGGCGCCCGGCTAGGCGGGCTTTCAAAGCGGGCCGACTAGCGATCTTTGGGCCAAAATGGCCTTTGCCATTTCTTCTTCTTTCCAATTTCTTTTCTAATTGTTTTTCTATTTCTTCTCCCTTCCTAATTCCATTCTAGTCTAAACCATAGTCTTCTATGTTGATGCACATGTGTTGCCAAGTATGCACACCTCCTAGTGGGGTCCACTAAGGTCACTTTAGAGTTTAGGGTTTCCATCCAAGGGTTGGCAACACAAAGCGAGATTTGATTTATTTAGTGAAGGTTAATTGATTTTATTGGATCACATAAAATCATAAAGAGCCAAATCATAGTTTGGTTTCAAATGCAAATGTCCACACATGCTATTAGGAGCTACTTGTGCAACTACAAGGTGGTTCCCTAGCATGTCATACACCAAACATGGGTTCATTTGCAAAAATTTTTTTGTTGGTTGTGATGTTTGGTGTTTGGGGATTTTAGGGTTGTTCAAAGTGAGCTACCCCAAACAGCGTTCACACATCATGCAAAAGACATACCCAACACTTATGATTTCATCAATTTTAGATACCAATTGAGAATATATCGGAGTTTGCAGCGTGTCACAAGCATTAGGTAAAGCATGTGTGTGCGAGTGGTTATCCACAACTGTCAGTCTTACTAATCAACCATGTTAAGCCTATGCTGTGAGCAATGAGAAGCTTAAGACAATGGTCTGGATCATCCACAACACAATTCAAGTTCAACCCAAGTGCAATGGGAAGCAGTCTCAAAAACATGAAGTGGGACAAGTATGGACCCATCTCGATCTTTTCAATCACTTAGCTTAGATTTTAGAATTTTAAGCATATGAGCATCAAAGTCATCTAAGCAAGTGTGTAACTCAAAGCATGAGGCATAGCTACCTAGCATACACATTTTAGCACAAAGAATCTCACACATCCTACACATGCTAGGAGCCATCTCAATGGTGAACCATTTTCAGATTTCATCAATTTAGAGTCAAGTTCACATATATAAAACAGCTTAGCTCATAACATATATCAAGTGATCAATCGGAGCCTAAGCCTTAAGCACCATCATGTATAAATCAAACTAACCAGAGCATAATCTCATTCCAATCAATATAATCAAGAAGCTCAATATGATCTAATATACATGATGAGATGATATGCAATATGATACAAAAGCAAAGAAAGAAGGGAGACACCAAAAGCCTAAAATGGATAGCACACACCCAACTCCCCCGCAAGCGAGGCAAATTGGGTTTAGTCAAGTGGCTTGGTGCAAATATCTACAACTCTGCTGTTTTGTACCAATGTGGCACAAGTCTATGTCTCCTTTCTCTTGATGGTCTCTCAAGAAGTGGTAGCGGACCTCTATGTGCTTGGTTTTGGCGTGGAGCACTTTGGATTTTTGGCTACGCTAATGGCACTAGTGCTATCACAATGCAAAGGCACTCTAGTGTAGTGTAGGCCATAATCTTTCAAAGTGGCTACCATCCATAGGAGCTGGGAGCAGCAAGTAGCAGCAGCAACATACTCGGCTTTGGTGGTGGATTGGGCTACACCCGACCGCTGCGAGAGGACCAAGACACAAGAGAAGTCCCCAAGAACCGACAAGTACCGAAGTACCACTAGTAACCAAATCATTTTGGGTGACGGGCACAATAAATTTTGGCGCGGACGGGCATGCGCCCGTCGCCCCCATGAGGTCACGGTAAATGGAGGAACAACCGTGGCGGGCAGCTTGTGCCCGTCATTTAATAAAAAATTAAAAAACCCAAACTCGCGTCCATTTGGACCGGATCCTGGGCCTGCTAGGCCCCATCACGCCCCTTGCCGGTGCCCGCCGCCGGATCCGCCGGCCGGGTGGCCGGATCCGCCCCGCTCGCCGGATCCACCGCCGGGTCGCCGGATCCGCCGCCCGCGCCCGGTGGAGAAGAGCCGCGCCGCCGCCGCTGGAGAGGAGGAGCCGTCTTTGCCACCGCCGGTGGAGAGGAGGAGCCGCCGCTCGTTTGGATCCGCCGCCCGGTGGCCGGATCTGCCCGCCGCTGGCCGGATCCGCCGCCGGGTGGCCGGATCGCGCCGCCGCCGCGCGCTGGTGGAGAAGAGCCGCCGCCGCCGCCACGGTGGAGAGAGGAGGAGCCACGCCGCCGCCGCTGAGTGAGAGGAGAGGAGCGCGCCACCTAGGACCGCTCAGCCCGTCATCGCCCGCGGGTGGAGAGCGCCGCCGGGTGGAGGCGCCGCCGGGTGGGAGCGGCCGGGGTGGAGAGCGCCCCCGGCCCCGGGTGGGGAGCGGCCGACGGGAGGAGAGGGGTGGGGAGGGGAAACAGCTTAGGGACGGGAAGTGGTGAGTTGTCCGAGGAAAATGGCTGGAGTGGTGAAACCCTAACCCGTTCTCTATATATATATGAACCCGATATACGCTGGACTTGGGCTTTTGTTGGGCCTTGAATTAACCGCGGGCGGGCCTTTATAATGCGCCCGCCACGTAAAATGCCTCTATTTTGGCGTGACGGTCATCTTATATAAACGCCCGCCACGGCAAATCGATTCTAGTGGCGGGCAAAAATGACCGCCACGGAAAATAAGAAACGCCCGCCATGGAAAAGATTTTGTAGTAGACTTGCGAAGAAGACGATAGCCAAAGCATAATCCGCATCGGAAAAAGCCATGGAGAGAAAGAGAGGAGGTGGCGAATACCAAAGACCAAACTCGAGAGTGAACCGAAGATACCTCATGATCCTCTTCACCGCATGGCGATGAAAGGTGCGCGGAGAAGACCGAAAAGCGTCGCAGAGGCGGGCCGTGAACCGAATATGCCGGGTCTTAGGGCCGTCAGGTACAACAACGACCCGATCATGCTTCGGTACTCCCTTTGGTCCACCGCTTCTCCTTCTTCATCTGCATCTAGGGCCATCGTGGTCGACATGGGCGTCGAAAGAGGCTTGGCCTCACCCATATCGAACTTCTTCAGGAGATCCTTGGTACACTTCCCTTGGTGCACGAATGTCCCATCCTTGGTTTGCTTGATTTATAACCCAAGGAAGAAAGTCAGCTCACCCATCATGCTCATCTCAAATTCCCTGCTCATTGTTTCTGAAAACTTGGCAACCATAGCATGAGAAGAGCCACTGAAAATGATATCATCCACGTAAATCTAAACCAAGAGAATGTCATTGCCTTGCTTGAGGAGAAACAAAGTTTTATCAACTGAACCCATTTTAAAACCCTTAGCAAGCAAGAACTTCTTTAAGCGCTCATACCAGGCTCTAGGTGCTTGTTTTAGACCATACAAGGCTTTGTGGAGTTTGTAAACATGGTCTGGGTACTTAGGATTTTCAAAGCCAGGGGGTTGCCTCACATAGACCTCTTCCTCTATATACCCATTCAGAAAAGCACTCTTGACATCCATCTGATACAGCTTGAACCCTTTTGAAGCTACAAAGGCTAAAAGGATCCTAATGGCTTCTAAATGAGCAACAGGAGCAAAGGTCTGTTCATAATCTATACCCTCTTTCTGACAAAACCCCTGAGCTACCAACCTAGCCTTGTTTCTCACCACCACCCCATCCTCACTCTGTTTGTTTTTGAAAACCCACTTGGTTCCTATAGGATGGCAACCTGAAGGTGGTGGCACTAACATCCAAACCTGGTTTCTCTCAAAGTTTTCTAACTCCTCATGCATGGCATTGACCCAATGCGGTTCTCGACAAAAGCATGTCCAACATCTTCGGGCTCAAAAGATGCTATGAAAGTAGAATGAGCAAAGTGGGAAATCTGATAAGTTTTCGACCTTGTGACCCTTTGGTCAAGCTCACCAATGATGGTGTGAGGTGGATGGCGACTCTGAATGCGTCGAGGTGCATGCCTTGAAGAAGTCACCTCCGCCTCAATAGCAGCTGGAACATACTCAGGTGCAACCGGTGCAGGCTGAGGAAGCGGCTCGACGGGTCCCCATGTAGTGGAAGTAGTAGGATCGGGGCCGTGAGTCGAAAAGGTCGTCGCAGGCTCAAGAGGGGCAGCCACTGGGGGTGGCTCGGGAGCACCCCCAAACTGCATCCTCCTGCTCATCTTCCACAAAAATGCTTTCACCGAGCTGCTGCTCATTTGCACACTCAAAGACAGCGGTTGTACAAGGCATAGTCTCATCGAAAGTAACTTCACAGGTCTCCATGACTCGGTTAGTATCAAGGAGTACACGATAAGCATGTGAGTGAATAGCATAACCAAGAAATATACCGCCGGAGGACCCGGACTCAAATTTGTCCAACTTACCCTACTTGAGAATGAAACACTTGTAGCCCAACACTCGAAGTGAGTTACCTTGGGCATCCGCCCAAACCGTAGCTCATAAGATGTCTTTTTAAGAAAAGCTCGGAGAGGAAAATGCGGTTGCCAACATGGCAAGTGTGTTGATCGCCTCGCCCAATATCGCCTAGGAGTCCTATGCTCATCAAGCATCGTCCCGGCCATTTCGACAAGGGTCCAATTTTTTGCATTCAACAATGCCATTTTTGCTAAGGAACATAGGGCTTAAGAGAACCGATGCTCAAGGCCCAAAGAAGTTGAAGGTTTCAAAATGAGTGTTTTTTAAATTCGGTGCCATTGTCACCGTGGATCGCTCTCATGGCATTTTTGGGTAACTCATTTTGCAACCTAAGGATTAAACCCCGAACATGAGAACAAGCCTCATCCTTACTCTTCATGGAAAACACCCAAGAATATCTTGAGAAATCATCCACAATCACAAGAACATACCGCTTTCCACCCTCGGACCTCACCCTAGCCGGACCAAGCGTGTCCATATGCAAAAGCTCACCAGGATCCTTGGTCATGATTTGGTTCACGGGAGGGTGAGAAGTGGCAACCATTTTTCCATGACGACAAGGGTGGCAAACCAAGTCCTTCTCAAATTTTAACTTGGGCAATCCTTGGATAAGGTCAAGTGAGCTCAATCTTGCAAGCAAGTCAAAGCTCAAATGACCAAGTCTCCTATGCCACTTCCAAAGCTCAGAAGAAGAACCGGCCACCAAACAGCGAGAAGAACCGAAAGAGCGAGAAAAGTTAGCTCGAAAGACATTGCCATACAGAACAATCCAACACACAAGATTTTCCTGAGAATCAAGAGTTCGAGAGCAACCGGGTTTAAAGCGCACTTCAAAGCCATCCCCAAGGAGTTGCGAAACCGAGAGCAAATTGAAATGCAAATTAGAGACCAAAGCAACATCATTGAGGATGAAATTCTCATTGAGTCGAACGGACCCATGAGAAACAATTTTACCTTTTGCCGTTGTCCCCGAAGGTGATGTACTCTTTGTTCCTCACGGGGTTGAGGCTGGAGAACCATTTGGAATTTCTGGTCATGTGGCGCGAACATCCGGAATCAACAAGCCACGTGTTCTCCAAGCCTGCTACCTACAACAATAGAAAGACATGGGGTGAACAAACGGCACAACACTTTGGGGTTAGTCATATGAGAAGGATACCAGTGTTGGCTCATTTTCCCTAGAAAAGTATTAGGATAAACACCAAACATTCCATGTCTCATGGGAGAGAAGCGATCAACACGAAAAGGAAAATGTGGCTCGCTAGAGCTGTGAGACCGAAAGCCACTGCCACGAGATTCAATGTCATATTGACCATGACTTGAACCACGCTGGGAACAACCACCTCGTGGCCTAGCAACTTGAGGCCTAGCACCTTGAGGCATTGCACCCCTAGGCCTAGCATTGCGCCTCTAAACAGGTGGCACATGTACTCCATGAGGAGGACGGTACATGTTCCGGTTGTTCAACTCATACTCCCGCCTCTCATCTCTCTTCCTCCTAAAGCAACCATCCCTATGGCAATACTCACAGTGATACCTCACCTCTCTCTTGGGTGGTTGTTGGCTCACTCTCTTTTGGGAATGGTTCACTCTTGGTGGAGGCTTGACTTTGGGAAAGGGTTCCTCGAGAGATGTTTGGGAGAGTATCAAGTGGGTTCCTGAGATGGTTAGGTTTTGGAATCCACACTTGTTTTTGAGGTGGAGCTTTGGGAGGTTCTTCAAACACTCCATCTTTCACAGTAGGCTCTGTTGGCTTAGGTGGAGTGATTTTGATCAGCTTGGGAGTAGTGGAAGGTTTCTCACTTGGGTTCACACCACTATGCTCACCAACCTTGCCATATGAAATTTCACCCTTCCCACCTAAAGCAAAGCCTAATCCCAATGTGTCAGTTCCCCTCTTGAACTGACTCATCATCATGCCCAACTGTGGCTCTCCACTAGACACCCAGCTCAAGATGGACCGAAGGTATGTGTTTTCTTCCTCGGTTTTCATCTTGTCATGCCTGCACGACCCAAGCTCCAACTCCAAAGCTTCACACTTACAGCACTTAGCAATGGCGCTATCTAAGCTGGCCTTCTCTAGCATAGAGATCTTAGCAATCTTCTCTGCCAGCTTAGATTGCAAGCCCGAGCAGGACTTGCACGCACCCAACAGCACAGGCCTAGCCTTCAACTCATCATGCTCATCTTGCAAAGCAACATATTTGGATTGCAAATAAACAAGGCTAGACATATGCACAGCACAAGCATCACACTCCGGCTCATCAAAAACATGCACAGAAGCCCTAGCAAACTCTAGCTCACTCACAGCAATCTCCCACTTCTCCTTGAACTCCTTCCTCTCTCTAGCTGCATGCATAAGCAACTTATCTTGGCTCACAAGAGCATCATTCAAGGTCTCAAGCTCAGCAGAGAGAGATTCGATTGTGGGAGATACCTCAGGTGAAGAGTCGTCGTTGCCGGCCTTTGTCTCGCTATCGGGTAGAGGCCTCCGTGTGTGGAGCCCGCCCGAAGAAGCACGGCCGTTCGGCTTCTCCTCGACCTTCCTCTCGAACTCGTCGTCACTTGAGGAAGCTTGATCATTGTCGGTGTCGTTGTTGAGGTCGCTGAGGGAGGCGAGGAAGGCACGCTGCTAGGCCTTGCTCCTCTTCATGTACTTCTTCTTGATGGCCTCCTTGTCGAATCCTCCCTTGGACTTGTACTTGGTGGAGGAGTGCTTGTCCTTGCGCTTGCCGGAGTCGTACTTGTTGGAGGAGTACTTGTTGGTGGAGTGCTTGTTCTTCTTGGGGCAGTTGGCGATGAAGTGGTCGAGGTCTCTACAACCAAAGCATCCTTCCTTCGGACCACCACCACGCCGGGCGATTCATTCGGTTGTTGTGAAACCGAGAGAACCGGCCTGATGACAAGCGCCAACTCCTCGTCTCCAAGAGCCTCCATCCGCTCCCTCCGTCACGAGATCAAGGAAGACAACGCAAAGCAAGTCCGTGAAGGGTTAGCCAAAGAACTAGAACCCCCACTACCCGACACAAGCGCCATGGATGATGCAGAGGGATTCTTGAGCTTGGTTGGACTTGGTTGTCAATCTCACTTTGGACTTGAGCTTGCTAAAAAGCTCATCCACCGTGAGAGTGTCCAAGGTGGGAGACTCTAGGATGGCGTTCACCTTCACATCCCATATCTTTCGATCTAGGGCATATAGGAGTTTTATTGCCCTCTCATGGTCATCAATGGGCAGCTGAGGCTTGTTTGTTTGATGGTTTGGAAACGAGTAAACAAGGAATCGATGGACTCCCCATCAAGCCTGGACAAAGTTCTCATACTCTCTCTTATAGGTCTCATAGAGCCTATTCTTCACATGTGGGGTTCCCTCATGGTAGTTCTACAACCTCTGCCAAATCTCACGAGCGGTTTAGCAATCAGAAACACGCTCAAACTCAGTGTCTTTCAAGCTAGAGAAAAGAACATTACGAGCCCGGCTATTGGCATTATGTTGGTCGATTTGATCTTGACCAACACATGCGGCTAGGACCTCGTAGTTGGGATCTTCAACAATATCCCAAACACGCGAATCTATCCCCATAAGATGTGCTTGCATCTTGATCTTCCAATAGGGATAGTTCGTTCCATCGAACTCCGCGGTTTGCCCCCAAAGTGGCCAAAACCGTGATGATCCATGTCGCCTTCTCGGATCACACGGACCAATTAGGGTGGATGTGATCCTAACCGCCTCGGATACCAATTGAAGGACCGGAAAAAAGACTAGAGGGGGGGATGAATAGGAGCTTCAAAAATCTTTCGCTCTTTTGAAACTCCACTCTTCACACAACCCCAAGACACAAGATCACAAGATCTCACAATATACGGATAATATACACGTTAACTGGTAACGAGATGTTAGACGTGAAGTATTGAGTAGACTAGAGATGGATCGAAAGACGATGGAAGCAAAGCAACTTGAATCGGACAAAATCAGCACAGCTTCAGCAAACACCGGACCTCATACGGACACGCCCCGTATCATACCGACTCGAATACGGACTCAAATATCGGACATGTCCGATAAGAAAACAGCACCGAGCGACTACACGAGAAAAATCGAAAACCATATCAAATGGTGTCCAAAAATCATGAGATTTTAAACATAGCTTCTAGACACCAAGGAATGGTCTCCACCAAATTTCAGCTCGAAACACAAAGGTCACAAATACTGGACCTGTCCTATATTGATACCGGACGCGTCCGTATTGTCGAGCTGCACGCGAGAAAAATCGCCAAGAACACCAAATCGATCAAATCTCGGTCCAAATCGGATTGAACTACCATCAAATTTTTACCGAGATGGTCTTGAGGCAGTGGAGATGCTATACCTTGAAAATCATCTCACTTCACCAAGAAAATCGACGGAATTTCGGATCGCGTTTCAAAATGAAGAACACGAACCCTAGCCACAAAATTGCTTGGATCTTCCAAAGACGTTAGAAATCAGATGATTTCCTTTGGTAGATTGATTCGTGTCACATCATAGCTCAATCCAAAGCAACAAGAACGAATCAAAAACGGTCTCAAATTGAAGAAATCAGGTCGGGATTAGAGGGAGAGAGGAAAACGAGATGAACACAAGAACACACCGCAAATCGATCTCAATCCGTAAGCCCGAGAGGGCATGAGCGAACTCTAGGCTGCTCTTCCCACGCGAACGAATATCACTACAAAGTTTTGCAGAGGACCTCTCACACGCCAGAAAGCAATCTAGAGATAGAAACCCTAAAGGAAAAAAACTACAAAATGGAGAGGCAAATTGCGTGAAGGGAGGGGCTGCCTTCTCTAAATATAGTCTAGGTCCGAATGACCAAACTACCCCTATCGATACATGAGCCACACCACATAACCAGGGGGCATAGTGGTTCGACCCGACGCAAATCTGATCCGACAACCACCGCGCCTCTCACCGGTAGCTTCGCTTCGACGCGAACTCCCGTTGTCGCCACGCGCCGCCCTTCCAAAGATCGGACCCTCGTCCGGGTTTTGAGGCCCAAACCCGCGAAACCCGCCGATGTTTTTGAGGCCCAAACCACCAAACCGGGTCCGCTGAGTAGCGCATCGCGTGAAGCCCCCTCGCGCTCCGACACGTGTCACCGCCGTCCTCGACCGACCGACCGCCAAGTCTTCGAGCCGCCCGCCGACTTGCATGTCCGCCGTCTTGACTCGATCGACACGGTCACTCCACGCGCCCTCGCACTTGTCGATGTCCCAAGTGTCGCCCACCACGGCTAGCCACCCGTGCTCCTAGTCCCCGGTCCAAGCCTCATGTCCGCTCTTCACCGCTACGGGTCCATCAAGACGCACGCCCTCCTTGGCCTTCACCTCACCGGTCGACCACCGCCTCGAAAGCTCAACACCCGCACAACACACAAGCCGAGAGACAACGCCGTCCGACACACACCGCTGTGCGGGTAAGGGTAAACCGGTAAAAAGGAAAAAGAAAATAGAAGGAAAGTGTTGATATGTTGACAATCACTCATCACAAAACTAAACACAAATGGTTATTATAATCAACCTTGTGTTCGCAATCAGCCGCAGTTTGGCCCTTGGTTTTTCAGCTCTGTGTGTCTCTCTGCATCATAAACATTGGGGAGCTGTTCGACAGATATAATTTGGGCACTTGATCAACGATATCATCACATCACCAAGCCCTCACAAGACATTTAACGCCAACATCCTCGCGACACCGGTGTCGCGTTCCGGCAGCCCCCAAGATGATCTCCCTTCTCGCGAAGCTTCACCTCACAGCTTGGCACCAATGAACCCTTCTTCACTGAGGTCATCAAGCCGCCGAGTCATCTTCGAGGGGCCGACTCGCGACGAATGCGCCAACATCATCCTCGCGAGCCATGAGGTCTCCGAACGCTTCAACGCGACAAAGTTTCTTCGAGGTCTTGAGCGCTGACCGCGCTCAAGATGCAATCTTCGGCGAGGCGAAGATACCGGCTACGATATGGCAGAGCTCCAAAGATGGCCCGTGAGCTCTCGACGGGGAAGCGCCCCTACGCTAAACGGCCAAGGACTACGCGCATACAACTAGAAGGCCGAGCAAAGGCAAGCGAGGCGGCGAAAAGCGAGTCGAAGCTAGAAAGCGGATGGGCGCAGGAAGGCGAGAGGAGAAAGAACGAAAAGCGATGGTTGGGGCGAGACTCGACCGGGGAGCCCTTTTTATAGTCCCACCCACGCCCCCGATCCTGGGTGATTGAAATCAGCCGCCCTCGACGCGGGCCAACAACGGCCACTTAACTCGCCAAGGACGCGACGATCGGATCATAGACCGACGCTGACTTCGGGCGGTAAAAAAGACCTTCGCGACCGCCCTGGGGAGGAGCCCTCAACACCTCCGCTTAGTGCTCCTCGATCGTTGAGAGCTAAGGCACGACTCGGCTTGCGCCTTCACCCTCGCTGGGAACTTGGGGCGCAACCCCGCAATTCAAGCGGAGGTGATCTCGCATCTTGAGAACTCGCGAAGGATGGAACTAACGACCGTGTTCTTGGTGGTGTCTACTTTTTCAGTGAGACGGCCGCCTTCTCGGTCTCCGCTAGCTTAACAAAGGTTCCAGCCTCCGCACGCTCACTCCTTCTCAAGGCCAGATTTATCGACCCTCGAGGCACGGGAGGTCTCGCACTGCCACAAGACAGCCCCCGCCCCGAGCGCCGGCCAAGACCCAGGCTACGCCGCGAAGGTCCACACACCCGCCAGCCCGCCCAGCCCGGGGCGGAGGTCTCGCACCGCGCCGCATCTCGGCCCCGCTCCCGAGCAGCGCCGCCGTAAGACCGAGGCTGGCGCCGCGGCGTCCACACCTTCGCCCTCGCCCGAGCCCGGGCGAGGTCTCAGGAGATGCGCCGCACCGGCCCCGCTCCCGAGCAGCCGCCTGGCCGTAAGACCAAGGTTACGCCGCGGCGGTCCACACCTTCGCCAAAGATCGTTCCGAGCCCAGGGCGGAGGTCTACACCTTCGCCAAAGATCGCTCCGAGCCTGTGGCGGAGGTCTACACCTTCGCCGCTAGCGTGCCTCCGGGGCCGGGCTCCCATGAGGCAGCCCAAGCTAAAAGGTGGAGGGGCCGGAGCATGAGAGTACGCGAAAGAGCCCGAAAGTGGCGTGTGTATATAACGGAATATGCCGAGAATATTAGAGGGTAGAATTGTAATCTCATGTCTCGGCGGATGTGAAGCTATAAATAAGGAGGAGTCCTCTCCTAATAAGGAGGTTGGTGAATTCCATTTATAGAGCATTATTACAAGTTTCAACCGTGAGTACGCGTGTCCCTCTTATCCTCCCTTAGGGCTCCGATCAGGCGGAGGTTTCGCCCCGTGTTGAGAACCCCAAACCCAACATTACGCCCACCGTGGGGCCCTGGACAGAAAAACCATGGCTCCAACAAAAGAGAAAAGGAATCCGCCGAGGGCGAAGGCCCCCAAAGAACACCCGACCCAGCGAGCACGAGGAGTACCTACGCCACGGCGAGGAAGATCCCCGCCGACGAGGAACATAGGGGGGAGGAGGAACGAGGCGGAGATGCGTAGCGGAACGGGAGACGGAACCCTACCTGGGGCCGCAGGAGTCGCTGGCCGCCCGTGCCTCACCCGCAGATTGCAAAGCCAGAAAGGGATAGAGCAGGCAGACGCCCACGCTGAGGTCCTCAAAGCACAAGAGGCCTCCGCGAGGGCGAACAGATCAGAAGCAACAGATGGCGCTCTTGCAAGCGAGAGATTCAAAGCATGCAATTTGCAATCAACCTCCGCCGGGCTCGGCCCGCAGAACCGCCCCCGTTACCATCCCCAAATCACATGACAATGAGTCTCGATCCGAGGTATCGCCCAAACCCCCGATCGCCCATGATGTCCCACAAGACCGAGGAGCCTTCGATCCCAAGTCTCCATTATCGAGGGCATACAAAACACCATGGCCGACTAGATACAAGCCCACCCAACTCCCGAAATTCAATGGGAAAACAGATCCGCATCGGGCTCATAATGAGCTATGAGGCAGCAAAGAGCATCGGTACGGAGGCAATGACACCGCATCGGGCAAAGGCCTTCATAATTGCCGCTGAGGGAGATGCCCCCGGCCTCGGTACTCTATGTTGAAACCCAAAGACTATATACTCATGGGAAAACCTCCGCGACAAAATACTGGAGAACTTCAAAGGCCTGAGTGCGCAGTCGCTCACCTCCATGGACCTATTTCAGTGCAAGCAAGGCTACAACGAACCGCTAAAGGACTATTTTCAAAGGTTCCTACAACTCAAGGCTAAGGCCCCCCGACGTGCTCGACCAAGTGGCTATAGATGCAGCCATCGAGGGGTCACCGGGACCATTCACGGGAACTGCTCGAAAAAGCCAAGACAATGCATGAGCTATGTGAACAGTTCGAGATCTGGATCCGGTCAGACGAAGATTATCTGAGGAGACTAGAGGAACAGAATCCCCGAACGGCAAAGAAACAAAGGGCAACAAGAAGAACCGCCAAGCGTTGGAGCCCCAAAGAATAAAGAACCCAAGCAAAGATCGTGGACAAAGAAGTCCCCGACAATGACACAATTAGCGGAGTCTGGCAAATAAGAACGCCCAGGAGCGAGGCCTCCGACAATCAAAAACCGTGATCGTGGAAAGGGACCCCGTAAGAACCGAACAGGGGACCAAGAAAACAATTCTCGCGATACACGGCGTAAGAGAAAGGTCACTATACAAGAGATTGCCCTGGCCATCCAACAGAAAGGGACAAGGCATCAAGAACCCGGCAAGCCCACCCGCCATGAACCAAACACCACAAGCCGGCGAGGAAAATCAATAATGCCTACACTTACACACGCATGGAGCGCCGCAGAAGCCCGTAACCGGCATCAACAATATTGCCCAATCTACCCTTCCCTAACATCAAACCAAGTGCACCCATCGACCTTGGCAAACGCCTACTACCCTGCTTTCCTCCCCGGCATGGAGGCCTTCGCCACCTCCACCGCGCCGTTCAAAATTATTCCTCGAGTCAAGCATGGCATACTCGAACCCGAGGCAACACCTAACCTATGTCGAAACAGGGTTACCCCCAACAAACCAACAGCATACCAACTGTGGTCTCGAACCAGTCTCGCCACCACCTCCGCCGGACTCCCCCACCCAGCCGCTCCCCATGAAAAACGAGCCCAATCCAAAACCAATACAACCCACATGCCCCTTTGCCTTCCATTGGAACCATAATGCCTATCACCGAGGCTCATCAATCGAATATGAAACAAAAAGCGTAAAAAGGATCACCTTCGCTGGTCAACAACGTGGCAAGAGAGCCCTCAACAGTTTGGGGAATGGTCGAGCACCCCCATAACCTTCGAAGCAGATCTCAAACCGAGAGTTACCCACACGTTGATGCCATGGTGATAGAAACAAATGTAGCAACATGGGAAATGAAAAGAGTACTTGTGGACCGCGTGAAGCTCGCGCAGACATAATCTTCGCGGCGCCTTCGACAAGATGAATTTCAACGTAAAACCAACTACAGCCATCGACTCGCCTCTTATAGGGTTTGGTGGAAGGCAAGTGTGCGTTGGGAAAAATAATCTTGCCGGTGTCCTTCGCGGACGTAAAAAGTGCCGAAACGTAGTACATAACCTTCGACATTGTGGATGTCTATTCACCATACAACGCAATCTTCGGCAGAGGATTCACAAACAAGTTCAATGCGGCAATACACATGGGATACTTGTGTATGAAGATGCCGCTGCATGGAATCATAACAAGATACCGGAAGCCGAAAAGAAGCCGTAAACATAGAAAAGGCAATATACCGCGCATCACGTAAAATGTCAACTCGGTACAGAAAAAAGGCTTAAGGCCTAGAACCTCCGGATATGAAAAAAAGAGCAAACAAGCGCCAAGGGCCAAGAAAAAAAAACAAAGAAAATAAGAATAGATGACGACCTGCACCACTCAGAACAATCGGTGCAGATTTAGACCGGAGGACGAGAAAGAGTCGGGCGGAGCTACTCACTAAGAACAAAGAGATCTTCGCCTGGTCAGCGGCAGACCTCCGTGGCGTAGACAGAGATACAATTGAGCATGTCGTAGACATCAACCCAAAAATGAAACCAAAAAAGCAATGACAAAGGAAAATGTCAAGAAGATAGAATACTAGCGGCACAAGCGGAGGTACAGAGACTACTAGACGCCAAGGTAATCGTGAGAAGTCAAATACACCGGACGGGCTAGCTTAACGTTGTTCCGTCCCAAAAAGACCTCCGGCAAAATGAGAATGTGCATAGATTTCACAGATCTCAACAAAGCCACCAAGAAAGACAACTACCCACCGCCAAGAATAGACACCTCCGTGGACAAAGCAAGCGGGATGTCGGAGGTTTTCACCGCTAGATTGCTATTCGTGGTACCATCAAATATGGTCAAGAAAGAGGATGAAGAAAAGACTAGTTTCACGACACCATTCGAACATACCGCTTCACGTAATGCCGAGGGCTTGAAAAACACAGAGCAACCTTCGCTAGAATGACAAGCAAAGTTTTGATCGGGCAATTACGCAAAAACATGATTTGCAAGACGCCGATGATCTCATAGTCATGAGTAAAAGAGAGCAGGACCACATATCAGATTTACAAGAAACCTTTGTAAATGAAGAAGTCGGGCCTTAGGTGAACCCCGAAAAATGCGTATTTGGGGTCACCAAGGCAAAGGTCCTAGGGTACATAGTCAGTTCTGAAGGAGTCAAAGCAAACCCGGAGAAAACAAAAGCAATCGAGAGACATGGCGGAGCCCAAAACAAAGAAAGAAGTTCAAAAGTTAACAGGGAGAATAGTCCTCAAATGATTCATTTCCAAGTCAGAAAAAAAGCCTCCCATTCTTCCAAGCCCCGAGGGGAGCAGGAAACATCAAATGGGGAGAGGAGCAAAAGGAGGCCTTCAAAAAACTCAAAGAATACTTACAAGAACAGCTAACAAAGGATCGTGCCCGATTTAAGACAAGCCCATACTCTTGTACATCGCAAGCATCGATCACGCAATGCCAAGACGGTGGTAGTCCAAGAGAAAAGCTTAAAATGATCGATCATTCAACTCCTAATATATTATGTATCGAGGCACTAACGGGAGCGAAGGTCAACTACACGTAAATAGAGAAAATAGCATACGCCCCGTGATAGCATCCAGAAACTCAAGCACTATTTCCACTCTTACAAAGTGATAGTGCCCACCTCACAACCATTGGCGGAGGTCCTAAGAAACAAAGAAACCTCAAAGAAGAATCGGTAAATGGGCAGCGTGAGTTATCTCGGATTCGAATCGACGTTTGTTCACAGTGTCGGCGATAAAATCTCAAGCTTTGGCAGACTTTTGTAGCGTAATGGACACCGCACGATCAACAAAAGCATAACGATCGGTCGGAGTTGTGGGCGTTTATACCGATGGAGCATGGGGCGAAACGGAGCAGAGCCTCCGCCGTGATAATGTCACCACGGAGTCACATCATATTTCGCCACCGGTTGGAATGCACTCAAACAAACAACACAGCGAGAATATGAGGGACTCATATTAGGGCTCACAAAAGCAAAGGCTTATGGTGCAAAGCTAGTAGAAGTCAGAACAGACTCGATGCTAGTAGCAGGCCAAGTAGAAAAAGAATGCATGGCAAGAGAGCCGGAGCTTGTTAATTACTTAGCGGTAGGGACAATGGAGCGAAGATTCCAAGGATTCCTTTGTAAAATTCATACCAAGAGAGAAAAATAACGAGGCGACGCCCTAGCAAAGCGGGCAAACAAACAACCTCCGAGATGCCACAAAACACCATCTACAATGTGGCTTACAAACCGCAAATAAAACAATCAAAGTAGCATTCAGAACCGCCATGTTGGTAGAAGGCGAAGATTGGAGACAAGCAATACTAGACAACCTCAACAACGTGAGTTACCTGTAAAATGAAGCGGAGGCCGCTAGAATGTAAGCTCGAACAAGAAGCTACACTCTCATCGATGGCCAACTTTTCAAAAAAGAGGACCTGGTCCAGCCAATGCTCAAGTGTATCCCACAAAGAAGGCATAGAGTTACTCAAGGAAATACATGCCGGTATCTCGCGGATCCCACATCGGGCCAAGAGCAATCTGCGAAGGCCATTCGCCAAGGGTTCTACCGCCCACACATATAAAAGACGACAAACAAATCGTCAAGACATGCGCGAGCTTGCCAAAATTTCACACCACACCGAGAAAAAAATCCTTGCCAGAAACACAACCGATACCTCCGACATGGCCATTACAGAGATGGGGAATCGACATTGTCGGCCCTCTACCACCGGCTCAAGGAGGAAACAAATTCAAGAGTGGTGGCGGTTGAATACTTCACCGGTGGATAGAGGCGAAGCCCCCCGCAAAGATAACCTCCGAGTCCATCACTAAGTTTTACTGGCAGAACATAATTTGCAGATTCGAAGTGCCAAGAGTAGTAACAGTAGACAACGGCAAGCAATTTGACTCGAGATAAGTTCGAGATTTCTGCTCCCAAATGGGAACAAAGATAGCCTTCGTGATCGGTTTATCACCCGAATCAAATGGGGCAGTGGAAAGAGCAAATGGAATAATCTTCTCCGCGATCTCAAAAACTCGCTCAATCTCCGCAAAGGCAAATGGGCGCAGACGAACTACCAGGGTTATCTGGTCTCACAACACTACATCTTCGCGTGCCACCGGGTATACCCCATTCAAGCTCATGTATGGAGAAGAAGCAATGCTCCCAGAGGAACTGAAACATGAAAGCCTCCGCATCATGAAGCACAAGATGGCAGAAGATCAGGATTACGCAAAAGAGACACTAGAACAAACAAGGCTAGAAGCTGTGGAAAACATTCGAAGTACGGCGGAGACCAAAAATGGAGGGACGGCAGAGTCCCAAGAAAAACACATCCAAGATGGAGATCTCGTACTCAAGAGGAAACCAAATGCTTCAAACGTGGGAAAACTACAAGCAAAATGGGACGGCCCGTTCATCGCCAAAGCAGCAGCAAGACAAGGAGCCTTCCGTCTCATCGACGAGGCAGGCAACACCTCCGACCACACCCGGAATGTGGATAATCTACGCAAGTACTACGTGTAAGGCTGTATCCCGCAAAATATAAGCGGAGGTCAGCCACTCCTTTACTTTTACGCAAGTAGCAATAGACTTCTTTCAAAAGTACAAAAAAGTCTCGCACTCTTTTCCTCACAGGGGAACTCCTAGCGGAGGTGAGGTTTTTAACGAGGCGAGACTGATGTAAAATCCTCTGAAATATAAAGAGGAAAATTCTCCCCAACAATCAAAGAAAAACAAGTCGAAAGTGACTTGCAACGCAGTCACGTAATTCGACGAAGACGACAAAAAACGAATAAGAGGACATCCTCACGGACAGAACGCGGAGGTTCTATCCGGAGAATGACCTCCAGAGACCAATGAAACGGTCTCCAAAATCCTCGGAAAAAGTCCTACCCGAAGCGTAGGCATCGAGGTGGCACAACGGCAATGTGTCGAACCAAAAAAAGAAAAAAAGACCTGTCCATTTCAGGCATCAAGACAACCTCCGCCAAAGCAAAGGCATTAAGGAGGTAACATATAAAAGTCTCATCATCATTTAGACAAACTCTTGCTATAGTATTGCATTCAATAACCATACAAGTGCTTGACATTGTACTGTCAAGATTACAAACATCTCCAAAGAAGATGGCACAATGAGTGGCGGAGAAGCAAGAAGAAATATAAGATACTCCACAATAGCAAGCTAGGCAATGCTTGAGACACATGCCGTTAAAAAAAAAAAAAGTCTCCGCCCGTGTACACGCCCCGCTTTGCGCAAACATTACACCATCGCGTAGAAGATGGTACGGTGGTAGCGTTGCAACACGCCAGAAGACAGAGGACGAGATCAACACCACGTGTAGGGCAACTTGACTTCACACCGCAAGACTAAAATAAACCTCCGCCCGCCGACGCAGCGTCTCTCGCATTTAAGCGTACCCAGGCATAGGAGTCTTCTACCAAACCAAAACTCCGTCGCCCCAAAACAAAGCGGCCTCGAAGATGCTCTAGCGCGGAGGCCCGGCCATAAGAGAAGACCACCAAAACAGCCAAAACTCATCGGCAAGAATTAATAGCCCCGTGCCTGTCTTAGTCTGAGCTTCCAGCCAACGAATAGAAGGACAGATAGTTAGACTCCCTACACCACTGCTTACGAACCCTCACACGGTTTGAGATCCTGTCTATCTAAGCCTCCACTAGATCGGCCCATAGTATCATGACTTGCTAAAGGGGAGGAAAACGGTTCGGTTATATACTAACCCGACAAACCTAACTTACCTACCAAAGGACGATATCAATAAGTCCTCATAATGACATCGACCATATAAAAGAAACGCTAACCCCCCCACCCCGGTCATTCAAAGCACTCCACAAACCACAAAAACCGAGCGGTTAAGAGGGACGAAACGAGAAACATGAGCGCGGATGTTAACCTCCACTTGCATATCCGAGCATACAAAGAAACCGTGTAAGAAATCGTAACGATCTCAAAGATTTGAAGAACCTCGGGGAGACCGCGTAAGAATTCGTAACATCCCCCCGAGATCGGGGCAAATGCAAAGCATCCAAATGCGAGATCATCGCCGAAGACCCGCGAAGTGAAGCAACTAATTGCGCTTCCCACATGTGTAGCGGAGGCCCTGAGCACCTCCGGCACTCCCCCACGCCGAGTACATCAAAACGGAAGGGGACGGGACCGCACCTCAAACAAATGACTCCTCCGCGGGCAAATTCACAAAGTTTAAAGCCTATACCAAATATTAACGCAAGTATTGTAAAAAGGACCAAGTAATGTAAACAAGTGAGTCAAAGGTTAACACAACGAAGTCTCGCTTTTTAATAATAAAGACCTTCGCATTACACAAAAAACAGAAGGAAGGCGAAATACAAACTAGTCAAACCCCAGCGAAGGCCCTTCCCGTGCCACGGAGTTCGTAAAAGGTCATTCGTGCGTCTCCTAAATCAAACAAAACGTCATCGTACATCTCATCTACACTAGGGTTGGCAAAGGTGTCCTTCCAAAATAGCCATAGATCTCCGTCAACATAAACACCATCGCGGTAAAAAAATGGGGTTGACATCCTGCGCAGGCACCCCGTCAGGAACCTGCGCAGAATTCATCGGTTTAAATAAAATATTAGACCTCCATTTCAAAACTATCCATCGAGTTTTTTACAAGCGGAGATTTTTATCCGCGCAAAGGCTCAAGGGCCACATAAAAAGAAAAGTCTAAAAACTCTCTACACCTCGCGTCATCGGCACGCGAAGTCCCCTCTGTGTGCCGGAGCTGCGGCGGAGTAGTGTCCCGCCGAGCATCCTCCACGGCTTCAACTCGCGGAAGAGCAGAGCCTCCGCCGACGCACACTCGAAAAACAAACATCATCACACACCGGCAAACAAAACAAAAATGTCAAGAAAAAAATACACCGCCCAGAACAACAAACTCACGAAAAGAGAACGAGCAAGCGATGCTGCCTCTCCGCCGCCCGTGGACCGCCTGCAATTTCTTCATGAAGGAGCCCACGAACTCCGGCCAAGCATCACCGCCAAGCCCGGCCGGGGTCGACGGATGATGGGTATCCTCACACGGGACGCGGCCTATGTCGCCACACCCCTCTTTGCAGAGGATGCGGACAACACTCGACGCCGCGCGGCTCGGGCACCGGGTCAAACGCCTTGGAGCACGCCGGGGAGCTTCGCGATGTTCTTCGCCATCCAAGATAAAACCCCAACGCTCCCGCCGTCCGTGGGGAAGGGCGTGAGTCACCGCGCCCACGAGAGGTAATGGCTCGGGCACAGAGGCATGAGCAACAGAGGTACGGACGCATAAATGCTGTCCCGGTTGTCTCGGCCGCTCTGCAGACCGAGCCCGCGACGAGGTCGGGCTAGCATTAACCTCCTCAAGCTTGGCCTCCGTCCCCGTGCAAAGCCTTTTCGGCCCGCCTGGGAAACCAGCCCGGCGTCGTGCGCCTCCTTCGCATGCGGTAGCCTCATTCTGGTGGAAGCTCTCACGCTCTTGGGAGACGAGTTTCTCAAGAGACGCCTTCTCCTCGGACTAGGCGAGACCTTCGCTTTGAACTCAACAAGGACCTTGTCCCGCGCCACAAGTTCCCGATGAACCTTAGCGCGAACACATTCCAAGCTAGTAGTCATCCTGCAAGAACCGAGAAGCGCAAATATAAGAAACCCATAGATAAATCAAAAAGCAAAAACACCGCAAAAGAATATCTCCGCACCGAAAGGCTCGGTCTATCGCCTTGTTGAAGACTTCATAGACGTCCCCTTCTAAAAAATATTTGCAAATGGTATCTAATCAGAAGTCTAAATACGCTCGTGGCGACACAAAAATGAAACATAACAGAGTAACCAAACAAAAATACTTACTCAAGCTACCCTCAAGAACGACTTGAGGGGAGGCCGCCCAAGCCGGTAGGGACCTCCACCACCTTCTAAAACAAAGAAAAGGAGAACCATGTAAATAATAAACTTGTAAAGCCAAGTCCAAAATAAACGGGGAAAAGAGGGTAGTTTAACGGACCTTCGTTAGCGGCGGTCCCGTCTTGCGCTAAAGACTTCTAACACCTCCGCGCCTTCGCGGCTTTGGCGCGGAGCTCTCCGTTCAGCGCCCTTGCCTTTTTGGATGCATGATAGGCGGCGAAGCTCTTCGCGAGATGCGGGCGTAGGTGGCGTTCCCTCCAATAGGGGGCACAAGCGAATCCTCGGAGGTAGAGTCAACCTCCACCTCTGCTCCAACACCTTCGCGGGCGACCTCCGCTCCGACGGACTCCCCGGGCGATCCCGACTGCGACTCAAGCGAGCTATCGCTGGAGGGCGGAAATCCGCCATGGGGTCGGCCATGGCCTTCGACACTTCGATGTCGTCTTCCCCGGATAGGCACGGGCGCACTCGTTCGCGGTAGGGGAAGCCGGAGCACCCTTCCGATACCGACACGATCCCACCACCGCCGGTCGAGAGCGGCGGCGGCGGAAGACCCGGCGATTTAATCTTCAACACGGGCGTGGTCTCCCACGTTGGCGGCCGGTGCGGGTTGCCTCGCGCACACGCCTGGGTTCCTTCGGCAAGGCTGCTTCTTCTTCTTGGCCTCCTCCTTGGCCGTCGCGGCGGAGCGGGGAGGGCGGCGAAGAGGTGCTGCCATCCACCTTGCTCTTCTTCGACTTCCCCCGGGTCAAGGGAGGAGCCTCTCTTTTCTCACCCACGGAAGGCACCGCGGAGGCCTTCTCTTGGGCCGCCTTCTCCAGCTTAGCGGCCTCGTCAGCTTCGCGCCGTTCTATCTCGGAGGACCCTTTGAGGAACCTTATGGTTCCGTCTTTGAACCCCCATCTCCTCAAAAACTCGATTCAGGCGGGGCATTGTCCCGCCCGCGAGACTTCAGCGCCAAAATTCCTTCGTCGAGATGGGGCCAGAACCTCACGAGCCTCCATCTCCACCCGCATGACGAAGGCGTCGCGCCGGCGCCCTCGAGGGGCTGGGCGCCAAGGCGCGCGGTGCGGAACCAAGACCTCTGCGTCCCCCAAAGGCGGGCAGGTTGACCTCTCGATAGTGATCGGGTCCTGTAGCGCCGAGGCGAGTGCTTGGCGTAGCGGATCTCCTCCACCGGATCGCGGCCCCGTCTGCGGCGGCGGGGAAAGCTTCGGCGGCACTTCTCCGGCGATCCGTCGATCGTTGTTCGGATCAGGCCGGGAAACGATGTCCACCTAACTAGCTTCGACGCGAAAGGGTAGCGGGAAATCTCTTCGCCGTCAACCGCCTCAGTCGTCCGCGGAGACTTGGCGTAGAACCGATGAAATCCAACCGGCCCGGGCTCCCACTTGTTCTTGGGCATAGGAGATCTCCGCCTTCTCCTCACCACGATAGCGGCGAGGGCTAAGCGTGCGACAACCAAATTGAAGTTTCTTCTCGCTCCCGTCCGCCATCTTCCGAGCCTTTGGTTGCTTGTGCAGCTCGTAGAAGCGGACGAAGGTGTTCGTGTCCGCCTCTCGCCATAAGACTCACCGCCCATACGAACTTGGGACGGTATGAGAAATGCGTGGGGAGTGAGGCTGGTGAATCGTACCTCGAACGACTCCACCACCGTGCGTGAAACGAGCTGAGGGGCGGCGGGAGACCGCGTAAAAAGTCCTTAAAGACGATGCCCCACCGGTGCGCGGCTCCAGCGACTCCGCAAGACGATCTCCCACTGCGGAAGCTTCACCTCCGCAGTTGGCACCAATGAACCCCTTCTTGCGAGGTCATCAAGCGCCGCCGAGTCATCTTCGAGGGGCGAGCTCGTGCGTAACGTCCGCATCCTCGCGAGCCATGAGGTCTCCGACCGAAGCTTCAACGTCGACACAAAGTTTCTTCGAGGGTCTTGGCGCGGACCGCGCCCCGGCATGCAATCTTCGAAGAGGCGAAGATGCGGCTAGCGCGATATGGCGGGAGCTCCGCGTATGGCCCGTAGAGCTCGATGGGGAAGCGGCCCCTTACGCTCGCGGCCAAGGACTAGCGCGCATACAACTAGGCGTCGAGCAAAGGCAAGCGGAGGCGGGGCGGCGAGTCGGGGCTAGAAAGCGGATGGGCGCGGGAAGCGAGAGGAGAGAAAGAACGAAAGCGATGGTTGGGGGGCGAGACTCGACCCGGAGGGGAGCCCTTTTATAGTCCCACCGCCCCTCGCATCCCAAGATTGAACAGTCGCGTCGACGGGCCAACAACGGTCACTTCAGCCTCGAAGGACGCGACGATCGGAAGATTAATGACCCGACGCCGACTTCAAGGCGTAAAAGACCTTCGCGAATCGCCCGTGGGGGAGGAGCCCCTCAACACCTCCGCTAGTGCTTCCGATCGTTGAGAGCTAAGGCCACGACTTCGCTTGCGCCTTTCACCCTCAAGGGGGGAACTGGGGGGCGCAACCCCCGCAGGCACCAAGCGGAGGTGATCTCGGACCCTTGAGAACTCACGAAGGATGGAACTAACGACCGAGGTTCTTGGTGGTGTCTACTTTTTTCAGGTGAGACGGGCCGGCCTTCGGGTCTCCGCTAGCGAACAAAGCGAAGGTTCCAGCCTCCGCGACGTTCACTCCTTCGCGGGGCTAGATTTATCGACCTCGAGGGCACACAAATGGAGGATGCACTGGCGCGCACCCGGTTCGGTTCCGGCGCCGGCCGAAGACCCGAGGCTACGCCGCGAAGGTCCACACCTTCTCGCGGGCCTCGTTCCGAGCCCGGGCGGAGGTGCGCACTGCGGCGCACGGCCCCAGTTCCGAAAGGCAGCGCTGGCCGAAGACCGAGGCTACGCTGCGTAAGGTCCACACCTTCGCCAAAGATCGTTCCGAGCCCGGGCGGAGGTCTACACCTTCGCCAAAGATCGTTCCGAGCCCGGGCGGAGGTCCACACCTCGCCGCGTGCCTCCAGCTGGCTCCCGGCGAGGCAGGCCCAGCGAAAAAGGTGGTGGAGGGGCTGGAGCACGAGAGTACGCAAAGAGCCCGAGTGGCGTGTGTATATAACGGAATATGCTGAGAATATTAGAGGGTAGAATTGTAATCTCATGTCTCAGAGGCGGATGTGAAGCTATAAATAAGGAGGAGTCCTCTCCTAATAAGGAGGTTGGTGAATTCCATTTATAGAGCATTATTACAAGTTTCAACCGCGAGTACGCGTGTCCCTCTTATCCTCCCTTAGGGCTCCGACTGTGCGGAGGCTTCGCTCCGTGTTGAGAACCCCAAACCCAACATTTGCCATAAAATTAAACTAATGGTGCTCCTCAACAATTGTTTTGGCTCTGCGACCTTGTTACATAGCTATATGTTCTGTTCCTAGTGCGTGCAATGTCGCGAGCCGACAGGCACATAGGCCCGCGCGTGCCGAGCCTAGTCGGCTTCCTCGCCGCCACAAGGCGCGGGGGCGTTCTGGAATGCGGCGAGCGCGTCCCAATGCAGCTCCCGCCTGCTCGCTCGTAGAGGAGCACGCGCAGCAGCGCCTCCACGTCCCTCTTCATCACGTCGCCGACGGGTCCCAGAGTACAGAGTTTTCGGTTTGATTCATCGAGGTGCTGATGCCAACAACAGAAAGAACTGGAGGATTCCATGGGAAAAAAATACAATAAATATGGATAACATAACTGAGACATTGCCAGGGATGTGCTGGTGAGTTTGAAATGTATATGCTTCGCACGTGGTATTACACTAGAGAAAAGCTAAGATGTATGTAGACGTGTAATACTGATATTTATTGGCAATAAAGGGAGAAATTATGTTTTTTACATCGATACCATTAATTCAATCCTCTGCAAGTAGTAATTGTATAAATAGTTGATTGAATTGGAAAGTAGGTAATTCAAATTTTAGAGCCTTGCCAAAGACAATCAATCTGTTCCGCTGATCGCTTGAGATGCATATGCAGGAGACCTTTTGGCACGCTCCACGGTTCTTGAGTTTAAGCTAACAAATCATAGCAGAGCCGTTTCAGTTCGAATCCGAAAGTGATAAATAATTCATCTACTTTATAGAATGGCATGCTCATCTGAGTTCTTTCCATGGTAATACATTTTCCTATAATCAGGAGATCCTTCAGTTGCACGTAGCAGAAGAGAAAACTACAATACTTTGAGTGAACTCATCCATGAAAAACGTGCAAAGGCAAAATGTCAAGCCAACTCTTGCACCAATTTCTCCAGTGCATCAGAAACAAGAGGAATGCGGAGGCAATCTTGCCCATCGGAGTGCTTCCTCATCTTAACCAGATCATGGTCTTTAAACTCCGTCAGGTGTGAATTCAATGTCACCTGACTGCTTACCAGAAAGCGCTCACGGCATTTTGTATACGAACTGCTGACTGGCATACCTGAAACAGAGCAACTTTAGTATCAGTATATATGCAAGATTCTAACTCTTCCAGGAAAACATATACAACAACAAACTCACCTTCCTCCTTCTCATTTGCTAACTGATATTCAGCAACAACTCTGAAAACACTTTGTGCATTCGGTGTCAGACTCTGCAGAACCACGAGAGCAGTTTTTGTGGGTTGGGCGTGACCACCACTAGCTAGGATGAATGGGTAGAACACGCCTTCGACTTTGTAAGGTGCCAAAGTCGGGACATGGTACCAGCTCCACTTGAACTGTTTGTGCACCATCTTCTTGTCCCACACTGCAGTAGTTTCAGTTTATTATATCTTTTACACTAGGGAAGGATGAAGCTACATGTGCAAGGAACTTACATAAAGGGGCATTAACATGGTCTATTGATGCAACAACACAGACCTGTGGGCAGCAAGAAATTTGTGCTAGACACTGTTGTGATTCAGCATCACGCATAAAAGCAGGCCCGTCAACATTATGAATAAGAAGGCACACGCGATCATCCACATCATCAGATGTCCGTCTCATTAGAAATGAAATGATGTCCTCTGTTGATTTTGATGGAAACTGTTGTGACAACTGAGACCTTATTCCTGGCTGTCTCTTGCGTTTAGCTTCTGTTTGATCCCGCAAGCGACATTTCAACTATTTTTTTCTCGAACACGACTTCACGTGTCATTTTCATTAAGAGAAGGTGGCCGAAAGCACGGCAAAACAACTAAAACACAACACGACATTTCAACTATTGTTGCTATGACCTGAAAATGCAATAGATTATGCCATAACTTAATGGTCCTTTTCAAAGGTTAGATGTAGAAAGCTATGCACTCTTCACAACCATAACATCAAACGGAACTCCAGAAGCACTTTCTGATTCAAAAATGATAACCAATCTAAATCTTCAAATGTATATACTTGTGTAAGATTTGGAAATCTAACAAAAAGATTAACCAAGTAAAACTTCCTCACCAAGTACACATAAATAAGCACAGATTTAAAATAACAATCCGAGCGAGAAAAAAAAATAATAGGCAAAAGCTAAACATTCAAGAATCAAGAAAATGTAAAAATTACAAATATTTAGGACCAGCACATCTTCTATGGTTGCACAGGGTTTTCTGTCCCAAACTACTTAGCCCCACATCGGCAGTTTTCTATTCTTCAAATCTGGAAACCTATCATCACACAAAAGGTTAAAGCAGATTCGAGCATCAAAACAGAAACTAAACTTGTATAATCAGCTTAGCATCACAAATTCATGCATTCATTCTTCATGTATGCTTTGCCTTTTCCACATGGATGAAACTCCAATAAATTTCATGACTCATGCTTAAGAATTCAAAGCATTTGAACAGCAGCAGGGCAGTACAAACAATCCTGCAAGCTACTGCAGGGAATAATACTGGGCGGAAAAGGACCATACCTGTTTCAAATTGATGGTCGTAAGGTAGCCATTGATTACAACGACAAGTGAAATCAGTCAAGGTAGTGGAGGCAAAATCCTCGAGCAATTGCTTCTTAGATCTTTGCAAGCGGGGTTCTAAAAGCGGCCTTCTTTGCATGCTTCTCGCTCGGCTACGCAGGAGGAGGCGGCGGTCTTTGTCTTGGCGGGCGGCGGTGGCTTGAGCGGACGCTGTGTGGGGAGGGGCGCTGCGGCGTGGCGTGGGGAGGGCAAGCACGACGTGGGAGAGCGGGCGACGCAGGCACAGTCGGGCAACGGCGGCGTGGGGAGAGGGAAAGGACGGCGTGGAAAGAATGCGCAAGCACCGGCAGCCTATGCAAGTGTGCTTGGAAGGAAGGACCGGAGGAGACAGATGATGCAGGTCCTATGGGCCTTGGACCAAAATGGTGTCGCCCTCACTTTCTTTTTTTTTTTTTTTTTTTTTTGAAACTACGTATCTGTATTTCTATTTAAGGAAAACATACAAGTACATGTAGAAATACTGAGAAACATACGAAGAGGATACGGTACAACCTGTCCCGACCAAACTACGCAAAGGACCCTAAAGAAAAAGAAAATTACTTTGAAGTCCTCGATCCAGGCGCTCCATCGTCGCGACGGGAGACTTCGCCGCCGACCACCGCCAACGAAGACGACGCCGTGCACAACCATGAACTCGGAAGAGCTCCATCGCCCGGCCCGGCTTCGAAAGGAATCGGAAGTAGACACCGTCGATGAGGGCGGGATGGAGCCGTCGGCGATCGACCATCGACCGGGCCACGCCCGACCCCTCCGTTCAGATCCGCGCTCGCCATCGGCGACCACCGCCGCCAAGGGAGATCGAACCAGATCCGGCCAGCCGCCGCCCGCAAACCCACAAAGACAACCCACATCCTTGAAGCAAAAGAGCGGGACCAACATCACCCGAAGGGCGACGCAGATCCGGCGCGAACTCACGAACCACAACTCGAACTCACCGGTGTCGCCGGAGTGAAGCGCCATCGGGGTGAAGAAGAGTTGGAGCATTATTCCTCGCGACGCCGCCGCCTTCACCTCGCCGACACCGCCCCGGAACACAAGCCGCAGGAGGAACACCCCCGCCTGAAACTAGCTCCACCGACATCCACCGCCGGTGAGCAAACCCTAGACCTAGACCTAGCTCCACCGGCGACCTCCGTCGGCAGCAAACCTAAACCTAACTACTTTATATACATCCTTTTGGCGATTCCCGGCCCACCCCATCTCCGACGCCTCTCGGCTGTCGGAGAAGGAGGAGGCCGGAATCGCCGCCCGAAACGGCGGTCGCCTCCCTTTCGCCTCTCGCATGGCGTAGCGAGGCACGGGAGAGTTCGAGAGGGAAAAAGAGAGCCCCGATTTGCCAAAGAGGAAAGAACCGCCCCCTCCCCCTCACTTTTTCTTTTAAAATATGGTAAAGACTATTGTCCAGCCGGCCGTATTTTGTACGCTGCCACGACCACTCGCGGTCACACCGCAACCAGCGCGCATCACGGGCGTCCGACTCGCCCACCCAATGACCAGGGAGGGAGGTCCCACACATCATCCACCCGACTCGCGCGTTACAGTTCTCCATCGCATTTCTCTACTAGCTCGTCTCCTCGCCTTCCGTTTTTCCCCATCTGCGCTCCCGGTTCCCCTTCCCCATCCTCTCCGGCGAGCCTCTCCTCCTGCTTCCCCATCCGCGCCACCGGCTCCTTCGCCATCCTCTCGTCAACCCCCGCGCATCTCTCCACCAGGTGGTCGTCTCATCCCCTTCCCTCCCTCTCCCTTTCTCTGCCTGCCTAATGCTACCCACCTCCCCTATCCTTTCTGATGATTTCTCCTTTCGAATCCATCGATTTTGTTATGTTTGATTAATGATTGTTCACTAATTAAATACTTAAGTTTGCTAATTATTTATTTTATTATCCTAAATTCAAAAACAAGTTTAAAAATCTATTTTGAAAACTATTGAGAATTTAGGGATGGTCCTTAAAGCAAAGTTGTAGAACTTTAAATTTTTGACAACTTTTATTTTGGAAATTTTTCACGTTACCATATGAACTTGGAAGTAATTTGAAGAATTTAAAAATCGGGAGCACTGCTACACTACCCCTCGCGCGAGCTGCTCCTCTGCTTTGCCGCCGCGTCACCGCCGTGCTCTTTTTGGACGCGCCATCGCGGCGAGAAAGTCCGCCTGCGTGGCCGTGCTCTAGCACCTGCTGGCAACGCCTGGAGACGTCCCCTCGCCGTTTTAACGCAACGTCGCCAGCCATTCCTCTCTCTCTCCTTCTCTGTTCCACCGCCGGGCTGCTCTGCTCGCCGGCAAGAGCCGTCGTCCATGCTCCACCTCCGCGCAATTGCTCTTGCAGACAACTTCGCAACTCTCTTGCGTACTAGCTGATCCCGCTTTCACCGTCCAATTCCACCGGAGCCGCCCGGCGCTTCCACTTTCTTCTCCACTGCCGGCAGCAGCACCGCCGAGGTCGGACCACCGTGGCCAGGTCGCCCGGGTTGCTCACTCACCATTTTTTTTCTCGCGTTTCGGCTTGATCTAGATGATGTAGTGCTCAGTTACTTGATGATTTCGCAGTTAGTCCTTGCAGTTCGCCGGAACGGAAGCCGTGCCGTCCGCTCGCGCCGCCGCAGCCGCCATCACCGTCGATTTCAGCTCTCCAGTCGACTTCGCCTTCAACCGGCCACCATCTGAGGATCGCAGTGAGCCACTGATCATGCCCATACTGTCCGTTTAGCTTCTACCACACCGTAGCCACCAGTCCGCGCGCTCGCCGGAGATGCTCTGCTCCGCCGTACCACCGCGCGCGTGGCCAAGTTTGTTATAAGCCGTTTGCCGCTCGATTAGCTATCTTTGGTGTTTGCCTGAGAGCGCTGAGCCTGTAGGTGTCCTTGCTGTCGCCGGAGAAGTCTCTGTTCGCCGTCTCCGCCTCGCCGAAATCTGGCCGAGCCGCCATGGTCGCCGTCGTGCCTGCTGCAGCGCTCCGCTTGTTCAATCAGCCACTCCTGGTGATGCGCCAGGTTGTGATGAGTCCGTAGGAGCAAGCCGCTTCGCCAGAGAGCTCACCGCCAGCGAGGCATCGCTGGTGAACGGCCGGTGACGCCGTGGTCAGCTCGGGCTGACCAGTGTGGTCGCCCTGTCAGTGGGTTAGCAGAGAGAAAATGAATTTTCTATTTCCAGAAAATGATTTTAAATGCTGGAATTTGTTTAATCCATAACTAAATAATTAGAGATGATAAAATTATGAAAAAATTTTGTGTAACCTCTTCGTGATGTGCTCTACGTAGAAAAAAATATGAAATGATAAAAATCAATAGTTTTTGCATGCTTAAAAATTAGCTCTTTTAATTAACTAGTGGAAAGGCACGTGCGGCACGCACGTGCTATACCAAACTAAAAATCTTTTATAATAGTGAAATACATAAATAGTCCATGGTTGCACAACAATATATGCACAACGACAATGCAGTTCTACCAAAAATTGTAATATTATTACATATGTGCGTACCAATCGGCTTTGTTCGATTTCACCTCTTAGCCCTCCCATGCATCATCCGTCAATGTTAATGGATGAGAAAGAAACATTTGTGTCATATAATGATAAATATAACTACAAATAAAATAAATAAATTAACTTTGCATCATGTAATGATCAAACTATTCCTCAACCGCCACCATCGTAGGTGCCTTTTTTTTGTTGCAATGGTAGCATGCAAAATCACATAATTAAGAATGATTGAGATTGATAGCACATAATAATTGCATAAATACTATGTCAGCTTGCTGCCAGTTCATAGATACCCATCTCCTATGATTGCACAACAATACATGCATAACCACAATGCAGTTCTACCATAAATAGTAATATTATTACATATGTACCAATCGGCTTTGTTCGATTTCACCTCTTAGCCCTCCCATGCATGCAGATTAAGAAACATTTTCAGTCAGTATTAATGTATGAGAAAGAACCATTTGTACCATATAATGATCAATATAACCAAAAGTAAACAAAATGAATTAACATTGCATCATGTAATGATCATACTATTCCTCAACCGCCACCGTCGTAGGCGGCTTTTTTCTTGTTGCAATGCTAGCACAAAATCAAATAATTAAAGAATGTTTGAGATTGATAGGACATAGAGAGGCCTCCACTAACTTCAATATTAATATTAACACTCTGCGTGACCGAAATGTTGTAGTGTCTTGTTTAAAGAAACATTGCCTCTGCATCAGTCTAAAAGAAGTGAATTATAGTGGTAATGAACACAAAATTCAAATTTACATGCATCATCACATTATGGAGTTGGGATATAAATCAGTGGTAGCAGATTAGGATAATTGGGGATCTGAGACTCCATTTTCCTTGCTTATTGATGCTGCTACTTGCAGCAAAAAATTAAGCAAAGACATCAGGGAAAACAGAGAAACTTTTGAGTTTTAGAAATACTGGCAGAGGATAATTGGGGGTTTGAGCTTGACAGCCAAACTGGAAGAGGACATAGTGAGCTTGTGTACTAACCTGCTTGTTGTGGCCCTGAGGGAAGTACACATAACCCGGCAACCCACCGCGAGCATGGAAACAAGCGGGATGGCGCAGGCACCCCATTGCTCTGAATTCAGGCACCTTTGGACCTCCACAACTGTAATAGTAGCCTATAATAAATTCCAATTCTAAGTGGATAAAATTGAGAATCAAGGTGTATATTAACTCATAATAAGTGGGTATCTTAACTGAAAACAACCAACCCTTCGGGTACAAAGACATAACAATCTATTCACGGCCATGAAAAAAATCGCAGGCTATGAATTTAGCGGGAGCTTGGCCAAAACGCTGTAGCGGCGCTATTAGCACACTATTCGGCTCTATAGCGCGCTAATCAACATCATGGCAACTGCTTCTGGCCACTATAGTGGCGCTATTTCGGCGCTATTTTTTTAGTGATTCACGGAAGGAGAAATATTAAGAAATTAACAGACAGCAAGAACAGCTGCCATGACCTCTCCCAATAATGAGTTTGGTGGCTCGTGCTGCCTTTACATTTTGTTTTACCGACTAAAACAACCTAATATGTCACATGTTTGATAAATGTTAGGTATAGTCAAAATCATAGTACTTACGCAAAGGCCAAAATAAAACTAACTGTATTCCGTGAATGCACATATATACATATAACAAACAGTCAGGGTTCTTTAACATGATTCGATCCAATGTGTTCAATTATAAATATAATATTTAGATAAGTATGAGATAATGGACCAAGACCCTGCAAGTACAAAACTAATATCTTTTTAATGTGATTGCTAATACATGAATGGTGAAGCTAGAAAATATTGCAACGACAACACTGAACTAAAATGAGTGGTAACATGGAAAAGATTGTGATGGCACTGATTCATTTAATTTGATACTGAAATTGGAGACAAGAATCCTGCTTGGTGAATTTAAAGTGTGCAGAAGTACCATGTCATGGATGTCAAATGTCAGTTGCAAGGGAAAAATGAAAATGGGAAATAGATTGAGATCTCATCTCTCCACGTACAGAGATTAATCCGCCGAGACCTCGTCCTAGAATTCTGATCAATATTGCAAGCAGCCAAGCATGACTGATCTTACAAAATCACAACTATATCTAGGTTGCGGAGCAAATTACACAAGCCTATAAGACAGTACATATTTCACATAAAAATTGATTTTTCAGTACAGATAAAAACCAAAAATAAAGGGGATAGATTATTCACCTCCCTCTTGTTTATCTCCTTGCGGAAGGTGATGTCCTCCTCTGTGCCATTGAAGATCTCCATCTCTGGTGGACTCCGTCTTCGGGTGCGTATTGTAATTGCCAGATCGAGATGGAACGTGGGCGGAGTGGCAGTGATGCAAACAAGCCCCTCCAATCAAATCAAAAGAAGACATAACCCACTCAATGCTAGCTGTTCACTCCTGGATGAATCTCTTCAGCATAAGAGTCGTAGAAAAGAAAGATATGCCATTTTAGAGTGTAATATTCACATTGTATTTCTTAAATGCATTTGAGTATACACATGAATTTCTAGATTCTACAAGATAGGAAACAACTAAACAAATCTGCATTTTTTATTTTTGTTGGACAGATTGAAAAGGCTCAAAATACCAATTGGGAATTAAAGCTGAATCTTTTTTACAAAGCTGAAAAGTTTGGTAAAGAAGTAACTATCTTTGGACAACATTAATGCAAATGGGAAATAGATTGAAATCTCATCTCTCCATGTACAAACTGCCTCAACAAAAAATGTGGCCATGACCTTGTCTAGAATTCAGATCAACTCATATTGCAAGCAGCCAAGCACTATTGATCTTAGAAAATCACAACTATACCTAGGTTGCAGAGAAAATTACACAAGCCTATAAGATAGTAAATATTTTACATAGAGTTTTCAGTATCGATAAAAACCAAAAAAATAAAAGGGGATGGACTAATCAACTGTCCTCTTGTTTATCTCTTTGTCGATAGTGATGCCCTCCACTTGTGCCATTGCAGATCTCCATCTCTGGTTGACTCCGTCGTTGATGCACGCGAACAAACCCCTCAAATCAAATCAAATCAAAAGAAGAAATAACCCAGCCAATCCAAGCAGTTTGACACATCGGACTAAATATTATACCAAAATATAGCATGACCAAAATATAAATTCATAATCGATAGCATGACTAAATATTACTCCATAGAAATCAGATGAGACAGAGGAGTTGGATCTAGAAAGAAACAACAAACTGTAGAAAAAACAGAAAATAGCATTACCAATCAGATGTCGTCATCACGTATACTCTCTTGATCCAATTGCATATACAACAGAAATCAGATTCTTTACCCGGTCACCTCTTTACTTGTCGATGGTAGATAGAGGCATGCATAGATCCATGGGATTCGTGAAGAGTCTCCTACCAATAAGAAAATTGATTAAAAGATGAACAGACATAGCACAAACTTCCCAGACAATTCAGAGGACGGTTTTGCTGCAAAATAAGGAGGGAAACATTTTAAGTAAGCCCAAAAATTTACAAACATCACATGAATGGAGAAGTCACAATGTCCCTCTTATATATATAGCTAGCTTGCTATGCTACCAGTACATTGATTAATGACTCAAAACTGAAACCTGAACTATGATAGGAAACAATTATTCTGATAAGGAGGTGTGTCACAGTCACACTACAGATTCTACATTTTTCACTCAGACAGCATTTTCAAGCAATTGATCGTAAAGATTGCACAATATTTAGTAGATACTTGCACCAGATTGTCAATGATAGCAGAAGTACAACAGAGTATCAATCTTCCCTGAAATAAAAGTCGAGAACTTTTTAATCTAAGTTCAAAGTTGCAGATTCATCAGGAGTAAAAGCAGAACAACAGAGCATTAATCTTGCTTGAAACAAAACTCAAGAACTCTATAATCGGAGTTGCAGATTCATCAGGGGTACAACAACAAGCCAATAACCAACAAGCAAGCCCCGGCCTGCAAATCACACGCACCTCCCTTCAAACTGCATATGTTGGCTATATACACAAGGCAAACACGAGCAGATGCCGAGTCAATCCACAGGGCACTCAGCGTGCAACAAGATTCTAGTGGAACCAATCCCCTGGGCGTCCAGGCAGGAATGTACGTCTGCCACGAATTTGCACACGGACTGTCGGTGGATGGCGGCCTCTCACCCCGGCCTCTCCTTAGGGTCGGCCGGGCTCCTGGGTGGGCATGTACTTGCCGGTGGAGACGAGGTGGACGGGCTTGGTGAGGTCGGCCTCCCTGCCGCCGCCATCCTTGCGTCGCTTGCGGCGGAGTCGCCCTCCGGGAGGACCCCGTAGATGCTGGTTCCGGTAGTAGAACTCCCCGTCGCGGCCGAACCACCCGCCCTCGAAGTCCCCCTCCATGTCGAACCGGTCCATCCCTCCGCCTCCTCCACCATCGCAGCGACGGCTCTCCTCATCCCGTGCGCGCTCCCTCCATGGCACATGTCCTTCCGCCTCTCACCTCGAAGTGGATGGCGTCCGGGAGCCAGGACCATGGCGTGGATGAGCGCGTTGATGCCGTCGAATCTGCATGCCGACGCCGGTTACTCCAGTATGTTCCCCTTGACGAGCAACGCTGTGGCCTCTTGGACGCGTGATCACGCGGCGATCCAGGTGGCGAGGGAGGTTCCTCTTGCCCCCTCTCTTTCGCGTAACTGCCGAATGTCACAGCCACGGCAGCGTGAGTTTTCAGAGCGGGTATAGGCGGGCGGGTAGGCTCTCGCGTGGGTGAGAAAAACACCGATGAAAAGTCATAGACAACGTGAAACACGGGTGTTTCATATGTTCCGGTCGTTCTTGTCTTACGGGTCCACTTGGTCATTGTAGGTTAGTTGGAAGTGGGACCATATGTCAATGTAAGAAGGGTATATAGGCTTGCGGTGACAAAAGATTTCTAATTCTTCCACTCCTTTATAATATAGATAAATGCTTGTTCCATTATTTTTCGTAGGCTAAAATAAATATCCAATGATCATGAAACTTTTTTTGTAACTTTTTATGCTAATGTCTATCTTCACAAAAAGTTTGAAAATATTGTGACAATGTTTAATTAATTCACTTTTTCTATGCTTATTTATTTAATTAATTAAATAGGGTAATTAGAGTTATGCATGTATTGACTTGTTTGATCTTTTGGATTGATTGTAGACCTTGGATCATGACACCCTAATGATCCTTGGCAAATGATTTTGTGATTGTAATAACCATGCTCAGTTTGTTATTATCAAATAAATAAATTTGCTTTATAAGTAGTTATAATAAGTTGGTTTTGTTGGCTTGCAACTTTATCGTTAAGGAAAGTTGTACTCAAGTGATTATTGTTGTTATGCATCCATCATGCATCATGTTTAGCACTTCATCATGCTAAAGCATGCATCATCATTTACGTGTAGTGTATATGAGAGTGAGAAAGTTCATATTGATCAAGTTTCGGAGAAGGACCATCCACCCGTGGTGATGGAGCCAAGTCGAACTCAAGTAATCGACTATGGAATCTGACTTTCCAACGCAAACGAGGCAAGCCCCGGAGTATCAACCCTTCTCTGTTTTATAAATACTTTATTACACTTTAAGTCTTGTGAAATGTGCATTAAGTAAGTAGGAGTTGGTCGAAACCGTTCTTTGCATGATTGCCTTGAATTCGATTATTTCCAAATGATATCCCATTAGTATGAGTAGGTCGATCTTTTATGCTTAGTAATGCTTAGATACCGGTAGAAGTCAAATGATGGTTTCATCGTTCGTGAGACATAGGTTTTACCTTTGCTCTCCTTGACTCTGTTTATAGGTCGTGAGAATACCCTAATGATGATGACATTTAAATGGAGACCGGACGGAACATGGAAATTATCTTTGGTGGTTGAGTGACAGGGGGGTTGCCTGGTCATGCTTGTCCCGTCTGTGTCGATTATGGACCGTCCTTTGTGGGCCTGTGTGAGTCATGACTTTGCATCTAGCCACATACTTTGGTAAGCCTCATACCTCGGCTATTCCATTATGTGAAAAGACAACCGCACATTGGGCGTGGAAGATGGCGGGAGTAGTCTGTACCCATCCTACTGGAATTTGGTAGGGTGCTGGAGTACTGTGCACTCGGGTAGCGTGGACCGGTTCCCATTTTGGAGGATCTGAGTGAAGGTTGATATATGTAGGTCTGGGACCTGCAAATGTCGTGTGGTTAGGGGACCCAGCCTGGGTATAATCGATTCGAATCGCCATTGCTTCTTGGAGAAGAAGACTCGATTCTCTGCTCTACATCGTAGTTAAACAATGGAACATGGTGATTATGGAAAAGAGATGAAGATATGAACACGAAATGCGATGCTTATTACAAGTAATTGAGATAGAACAGGTGCAAATCGACTATAATAAGCTTCACCAAAATTGATGCTAAAACTTGACTAAAAGATTCAAAGTAAGGATCCACTTGTAGTAAGCTTTTCTGCGAAACTCTTCTTTTCTAGCTCTACTTCCCTTAAGCCATCGTATCCTTGGAGTCTTTTCTTTTCGTCGGGTAAGTCTTGCGGAGTACAATTGTGTAGTCGGGGTTTGTTAACCCCTGTTGCAGGTGTTGACTCGTGATACTAATTGAGCTTATGTCAGTGGGCATGACATGATCTGGTTGTCCCCCATAGTTCTACTCTGCGTCCGCAATTAAGTTTACTCAAAAGTAACTTACTCATATTTTGTAAATTAATGTTACTATTCTTCCACACTTCGATTTATATTTTTTGATAACAAGTGTTGTAATGTTGTAGTTACTCCTTTATTGATCGTGGTATGAGTTGTCAAATGTGGATGATTTGGGTTTTCTGAGGACACTTGACAGACTACCAAAATTATCGGCTCTCATGTGTAGCGGTCCGAGGCCTTTAGGACAATGACAGGTGCACTTGAGCCATATAATTAGGGTGGTTACGCCATATGGTGGCTCGCCGGAGTGGACACGGTGGCACCTTGTAGTGGAGATGCCCCTAGGGGCCATATTTCTATCAACTATCTACGTGAAAGTGTGTGCGGGTGCGTTGTGAGTGTAATGGGGGATGGTGTAGTGCCTTGCCGGGCCCCGGCCGACGATGGCCGTCAGCCATGGCAGCTTGGCAGAGGGTGGCGCACGGTGGCAGTGCTACACAGGGGCGCAATCGATCAACTCTCTAGCGGGGAAGGTAAGGGAGGGGCTCTAGGACTCACCGGTCACTCCAATTTGGCCAACGGCGTAGCGAGGGAGAAGGAGAGGGAAGCGGCTCCAATGGCACCGGAGATTTCCGATTTGGGGGATATCAGAAGAGAACGAGGTGGAAGCGGGAAGAGGGAAAGTGGAGGGGAGAGGAGTGTCCTTGCCCTTGGCGGAGTTTTGCGGTAGAGAAGGCGAGGCGTGAGCGTAGCTGGCCATGCCTATTTATAGGCGGCCACGGCGGTTCCTTGTGGATGAGATATTTTCTCGTCATTGCGCCATCCCGCGCGCGCACATGGAGTTCAAATCCTCGATGGTGCTTCGCCATTGGGGGTGCTTTGCTGCACGCGTGCGGCCGGAGAGCTTAGGCTGACTTGGTGCAGCGGGGTGGCGACCTAGGGCGCGCCGGCATTGACACCACCACAAAGTGAGGGAGAAGAGGGGAGGGGAGGAGCGTCGTGGGCCATGGTTTTTGGCGCTTCATCGTTCGGCGAATTTGCTGGTGCCAAGGCAGAGCGGGCGCGGCATGGTGGAGTGTTGATGAACGGCAGCATTGATGTGGTATTCCCGCTGCGGCTGCCCATCGTGAGGTAGACGATGGCGCCGACGGGTGGGACCCACGTGTCGGTGAGTGAGAGGGGGAGAAGGGAGGGAAGCGCGGGCGTGGCTGGGCTGTTGCCGGCTACTTGGGCGTCACTGGGCTAGCCCATGCGCGAGAGAAGGGAGGAGGAGGGAAGGAAAGAGGGAATGGGCAGCAGCTGCCGTGGGCGAATGGTGGGAGAGGAGAGATATAGCCCAAAATCATTTTTTCTATTTCCCATATTTCATATGTCATGATTTAGAATGTTTTTGAATTCAAATTTTGAAATATGCCTATGCAGTGAGTACCACCTTTTGTCTAACAAGTCAAGCAAGCAATATTCACAAAAGGTCACACACAAGAAATTTTATTTTCATGTTGGTTTAATAAATTAATTACTAGGTGGCCTATAGTGATTTGTTTCATTTAATGTTTTGAAAAGTTTAAATTTTTATTGATTTTTAAATTGGGTTAAAATTCGAGGGGTGTTACTGCTAGGCCCCACCCAAGAGGCTAGCGTCATCCCACCCCGCATCCCGCGTTCGCCGCCGCTCCGCAGATCCCGCGCCGCCCCACCCCCATGATCGGACCGTCCCCCCCCGCATCCCGCATCGGTCGCCGTGCCGCGGGTAGGCCCGCGCACATCCAAGTGAGGGAGAAGTGTAAGGTCCTAGATGGCTAGAGGGGGGGTGAATAGCCTATAAAAATTTTCTACAAGCTCAACTAAACAAACGGATTAGTATAAAACACGGCGTAAAGCGGTTTGCACTAGCTCTAATGGTCAAGCAAGCCTTCTAGTGACAAGACTAAATATTTCTATGATCTCTAGTCCACACAAAGTCTATGTCACTACTCTAGCTAATGAGCAATCCTAATATAGTCCTTATGCTAGCAAGAACAACCTACACAAGCAAGTGCTAGCTCTCTACTCAAGGAAAACTAGAAGAGTAATGCAAGAGTGAGAAACTTGTTATACCGACTTGTAGAGGCTATGAACCAATCACCGGGATGTAGATGAACAACCAATCACTCGATGGTGATGATCCACACACGAAGACAATGAACAAGGCGATTTGTTCACCCGGAGTTCACTTGTACACCGACAAGCTAATCTCCGGTTGTGCCGACCAACACAAGGATGGTGTTTGAGCTAGGCGGTGCCCTTGCTAGCCTCAACACACCACTCAACAAGTGTGGTACCCAAAGCACGAGCAATGTATTCCTTTCACTTTGTCTTTCCGACGAGGAGTGCGTAATCCTCTCACAAACCAACCGGAGGTGGCCAAGAACAATCACCTTCTCTTGCCAACGCCTCCACCACTTCACCAAGCCGACTAGGAGCGGTGCCTCCAAGAGAAACGGGAAATCCACCGTCTCACAACGATCCCCAAGTGCCTCTAGATGCAAGAACTCGATGCAATGCACTTGGATCACTCTTCTCTCAAGAATGAAGCTCAAATCAAGAATGAGAGAGGAGGGAGGCTTGCTTGCTTGCTCAAAGATTTTAGGAATGATTCAAAATGACCAAGAGAGAGAGCAAGGAACAGCCATGGGGGTATATATAGGCCACACCACGAAATGTGGTGGAAAGGGTGAAAACACACTTTCTGCGGCCTGACCGGACGACTGAACCGACAAGCCTAAACCAACCCGCTGAACCCGACGCCTCGGTGCGTCCGGTCGGCGCATCCGATCGATGCGTCCGGTCAGCACCGGATGCTTCCGGCCGGTGCGTCCGGTCACCGTCGACGCCCGAGCCACGAAAACATGCTCTACGCCGGGCGCACTCACGGGCGTCCGGTCACATTTGACTCCGCTTTCGGTCGGTGCGTCGGCCACGCCCGAGCTGCGAAATCTTCGTCGTTTCGTCGCCGTTCCTTCACCTTTGCTCCAAACCGACTTCCGTCACTTGTTTCTTGTTGCCGACACGCCGAAGAACACCTCGACACCATGTGTTAGCATTTTGAAACCATTTTCGACAAGGGCGGAGTTAGCACTTTAGGTTAGAATGCATGCATATGAATCTTGAACCTAAAAGGCACGTGAGGATCGATATGTACAAAAGTTTTCCCCTCTTTATAGTGCGGCTTATCGATCCTATAACCACCCACACCCTCTATGGTGTCTTGGGTGTGAAATCAAAAGCCCTATGGTTATACCTTTGCCTTGGGACCTTTGATCTCCAAACTCCACCGAGTTGCATGCTTGATCACCTTTTGGATCACCTCGATCCATCCTCTATGATCACCTTGCACCAACTCGGCACGACCAATCTCCAATTATGTCAAACACTTAGCATTGAGAGATTAGTCCTTAGGTGTCACTAATTAGCCAAAACCAAACAAGAGATCTTCAATCTCCCCTTTTTGGTAATTGGTGACAACCCCATAAAGGTTTTATGATTAATGTTTTTGAACATACAACGGTTGTCCAAGCATTTTGCTTACAATCATAGGATTGGACAATCATCATAGTTCGGTTTTTGGTAGCAAGAGCTCCCCTACATGTATGCCACGAGTTTGGAACGAAGCATTGCATACATGTATGAATATTGAAATTGAGGGTGAGCTATGTTACCAAAATGATGCTTAAGGTGAAAGAAATGGACCTTTGAAGCGTGATACCAATCGGAGTTGCGCCATTTTCACCATACAAGCATCAAGGTAACTAGATTTTCATCGAAACTCAAAAGTACCACGTGAGATCACATTTTAAGCAAGGTACTTGAATTAAGAGCGGAATTTAGTAAATCTAGCTAACTCCTATGCATGCTAGTTATCAACCACTTGTAAAGCATCTTACTCAACTAGCATACACCACACAAGCATGTATATAGAATTTAAACACATGTGCAATGAGCAAGTCATATGTTAGTGCACAATCAAATGCAACAAATTGTCTATGAGCTTGCTCCCCTACTTGTGTGAACCACTTGTAAATTCATGACCTCCATGAAAGATTTTTAAAAACATGTGAATTTTTAATTTTCCAAAAACCTTTTCATGCACTAATCTCTCCCCCTTTGTCGACAATTTCCACAAAAGGTATGACCATGTTGTGTTATGGAAGAGAGAATAGTGCTCAAATTTGATCAAATTTGGATCACTTGTCAAACATATATTTCGGTTTGAACCAAAGACAAGCTTCTTCACACCTCATGACAAGGGTTATCTTGCCTATGTTGAACTATATGTGTGAAAAGATAGCCAAATTCAACACTTGAGATTGCAAGCCCATAAGCATGTCATGTGTCATCACTAGTTCAAGCAAGCATAAATAGCAATAGTGATGGCATACATACATTGAAATCCTTTGATTTTCCATGAATGCTTCCTAAGGCACAAGTTATATGTCTATATGTTCTAACAAGCCTTTAGTTATCATGAATGCCATGTCAAACAATTTCACCTTTGCTTTGCTTGATGGAGGGGCATGTCATGATAGCGGGGTGCATTCAACTCATGTTGGAGAAGTCAAGGATATTCAACTCATTTCTTAGCTTGCAAAACCTCTTCTCATCTAGTGGTTTTGTAAAGATGTCGGCCAATTGATCTTCGGTGCCAATAGGTTGGATAGCAATGTCACCCTTTTGTTGATGATCTCTAATGAAGTGATGCCTTATGTCAATGTGCTTGGTTCTTGTATGTTGGACCGGGTTTTGAGTCATTTTGCAAGCACTTTCATTGTCACAATACAAAGGCACATGATGGAAATCAAATCCATAATCCTTCAATGTTGATCTCATCCATAGCAATTGTGCACAACAACTACCGGCACTAATGTATTCGGCCTCGGCGGTTGAAAGTGTCACACCGGTTTGCTTCTTTGAAGACCAAGACACTAGAGATCTTCTAAGGAATTGACAAGTGTCACTAGTGCTCCTTCTATCAACCTTGCATCCCCCATAGTCGGAGTCCGAATATCTAATAAGCTCAAAGTTTGACCCCTTGGGATACCATAGCCCAACATTTTGTGTGTGCTTCAAGTACCTCAATATCCTCTTTGATGTGGTGAGGTGGCTCTCTCTAGGTGATGATTGAAATCTTGCACACTTGCCAACACTAAACATCACATCGGGCCTAGAAGCGGTCACATAGAGTAAGCTTCCAATCAATGACCTATAGTACCTTTGATCAACCATATTGCCACTTTCATCATTGTCCAAAGATCCATTGGTACCCATCGGTGTATTTATGCCCTTGGCATCTTGCAATCCAAACCTCTTTACCATGTCTCTAATGTATTTCCCTTGACTAATGAAGGTGCCATTCTTCATTTGCTTGATTTGTAGACCAAGGAAATATGTGAGCTCTCCAAGCATTGACATCTCAAATTCTTTTGCCATCATCTTGGCAAACTCTTCACAATACTCTTGATTTGTTGATCCAAAGATGATATCATCAACATATATTTGCATGACAAACAAATCATTGCCAATCTTCTTGGTGAAAAGAGTAGTGTCAACTTTGCCCATCTTGAAGCCTTTCTTGAGTAAGAAGTCTCTCAACCTCTCATACCATGCTCTAGGTGCTTGCTTCAACCCATACAATGTCTTGTTCAACTTGTACACATGGTTGGGATGATGGTAATCTTCAAAACCGGGTGGTTGCTCAACATACACTAGCTCATTGATGAACCCATTGAGAAAAGCACTCTTGACATCCATTTGATAGAGCTTGATGTTGTGTGCACATGCATAGGCCAATAGAATTCTAATTGCCTCTAATCTTGCAACCGGAGCATATGTTTCACCAAAGTCAAGACCCTCTACTTGAGTGTAACCTTGTGCAACTAGTCTTGCTTTGTTTCTCACAACAATGCCATCTTCATCTTGCTTGTTCTTGAAAACCCATTTGGTTCCAATGACATTGTAGTCCTTTGGTCTCTCTACCAATTCCCAAACCTTGTTTCTATCAAAGTTATTGAGCTCCTCTTGCATTGCAATGACCACTACTACAAAACGATTTATGGTGGCGGGCAAAAAAATTTCCATGGCGGTTTATTTGCCCGCCACCTAATGAGGGTCACGGAAAATCATACATTTTCCATGGCGGTTTATTTGCCCGCCATGGTTAATAGAAAAAAAATAAACAAAAAAGAAAAGCCCACGAAACCCACAGCCCGCCGCCTCGCTAGGGTTACGGGCCCCGCCGCCGCAGCCCGCCAGCCCGCCCCGCAGCCCGCCATTTCGTCGCCGGCCGCCCGGCCTCGCCGCCATGGGCGGATTCGTGGCTTAGAGGCCAGATCCGCCCTCCCCCGCCACCGGATCGGGCCTCCCGTCGGGCGGATCCGGAGGAAGGGGAGGAGGTTTGGCCGCCGCCGTGGATGGAGCCGTCGCGTGGATGGAGCCTCTGCGCCGCCATCCCGCCGCGCCATCGCCGATCCGGCCCCGTAGGCCGGACTCGCCGCGCGCCCGCCGGATTCGCCGCCCAGAGCCGCCAAGGCGCGCGCCGCCCGTGCCAGGGCGTCGCCCCGCGGTTGGGGGGGAGCCGCCGCCCCGGCCCGCGCCGCCGCGGCGGTTGGGGAGGAGGGCCGCCATGGTGCGGGGCCTCCGCCGGCATAGGAGAAGGTGGTAGGGAAAGGGGACTTGGGGCGTCTGGCCGGGCGCCGGGAGGAGCCGTCGGGAGGAGAGGGGCGGACAGGAGGAGAGGAGTGTTGGTATTTATTAAGTGCAAAAAGAATATAAAGGGTTCCGCAAGCGCACAGAATATATATACCATTGTAGCTTTTACCCGGGAGTATTCCAGAGTATCGTTATTTATATTTTCCACTGGGAAGCAAGGGTAAAGACTATGATAAATCAAAATCATGTATCTACTAACTTAATATACCAACTAAACTAAAGTAAGGGGGGTAAATAATGTATATGATATAAATGATAATTAATAGCACTTAACCAGGAGAATATTATAATATAGAATAGATAGCTAGGTCGAGAGGACAACGGGAGAGATCTAGGTTCCTGAATACTTCTCTAGTACTTTGGTTCTTGAGTAACTAAGGCATGAAAAGGTATAGCGATCATAAAAGAACACTTCGGGACATCGTGAACACTAGCCGCGGAAAGGGATGAGAAGGGGGCTAGGAAGCTCCGACTCACGGTCCTACACTACCAATCCGAACGTGGTGGAATACGCCGGTCGTTATTTGTCACCACCTAGGGCTACCACAACTATCCGTGGGACTGGGTGCAATCTAAGGTAACCTCTAGTCTAGACACCATGTCCACACTATTAATTACTACTCTAATCATCATGAATAACCAGAGCACTCAATACGGCGAAGATCCCATGCAATTATATAACAACTATATTCTAATCAATAACATGAAAGGCATAAAAGTACTATAAAAGATAGATCTAATTATGGCATAAAGTCTAATAGAGTTGAGATACAAAGATATACCGAACGCGAAGACTTCTCGAACCGAGCGCAATTCCGCTCTCCCTAACTCTCTACTAGATCTATTCTATTACATTGTAGTCGTCTAATCTAATTCTCCAGCGTCGTGCCTCCATCCGATGAGATATGAAATTGATGTATGAGATGATGACAATTGAGGAGGCCGGGGCTGCTTATATAGTCGGAGGAGGTGCGGGTGTTGGACTTAGATACATCTCAGTACTCCACCGTCGCCCTCGGATCAAACCGACATTAAACGAGCGGATTAGATTGGCGTCTTAGAGGCGGTTGGCGAAGCTTCCGGAATCAGGGCCGACGTGGCGGGGGGGGGAGGCCGACCGGCCTAATATTTGGCCGGGCGGCCCCGAGTGGGGCCCACTCGGGTCCCGCGGCGCGGCCGTGGCTTCCGGAGTCTTCTAGATGATGTTTTCTTGGGTGCTAAGTCTTGATCACGCCGGGATTAATCCCGAGCCTTCTAGAGTCTTTCTCGGAGTTGGATTGCATTACGCGTTGCGTAGTCGCGGCTCGCTCGCTGCTCGTGTTTTCCCTGTTTAGTCCCCGCAATTCACAACTTTACCAAAACGGGTGGAAATATGTTAGTGACACCCTATTCTAGGTTGTTATTATGATTTATACCCCTTTCTCATGTTTATTTGATTAATAAATTTGTATGATAACAAGTGTCAACAAACTCCCCCAAGCTTACCCTTTGCTAGTCCCTAGCAAAGCTATATGCTATAGTAGGATCAGGAGTTGCTACTACGCTTTCATACCTCAGAAGTACTATGTTTTCAAAAATAAATTCTCCTCTCAACAAGATTGCTCTCTTTTACCTTTACCATGGGGCGTAGCCTTTTTATAAACCTTAAGCAATTAAAAGACAGAACAATCAAGTCAAGTACCATGTCTCAAGTTCTTTGATCAACTATCATCCTGGGTTTTTGCAATATTTTTCAAAAGAAATTCAGAGATCCTATGTATGACCCTCTTAAGTAGATGGTATTTAGTGGAGTTACGTATGGTGGAACATACATAGTGGGATGATAGTGGCTAATGGATGAGGATGAAAGGTAGTAATTAGCCTTTAGCCTTTTTCTAGTATATATATATATATATATTTTTTTTTTTTCAAGCATCTTGGACTATATCTCTCTTTCTAAAAATTGCTAAGACTGGGCTGTCCATTCTTGGAGAGGTGGGCTTTGCCCCGGACTTTTGTCCATTTTTTTTTTTCTCTCCTTAGAGATGTGGGCCCTACTCACCCTCGGACACGTGTCCATTATTCATCTCTAATTATTATTATTAGGGAGGTAGGCCCTTCTCGCCCTAGTATGACACTTGTCCTTTACTCTCCCTCTCTCGTCTCACTTTTTCTCTCTAAATATTTATATATATTTTTTTCTTTTTTTCTTTTTTTCGAATGTAGCCCAGCCTCTATTTGACATAAAAACACCGAGAGAGACATATTCAAAGATTGCAAGAGTTTATTTTTATAATTATGGCTAGTAGATGATGAAATGTATGGGGATGCGTACTTAGGGTTAGAAGCGGCGTATTTGGTGGAGTGGGATGATTTTGATGTGTATGACAAACTCTTAAGGGTCATAAATACAGGAACTCATCATGTAGTATTTTATGATTTTCAAAAGATAAAACCAGGGAATCAAGTATCTCTAGGAATATGATAAACAAGAGCTCAACTTTTCATGAACCATTATCCTTTAACGCCTAGACTCAGATTGAGCATGTGCTTCCCACAGTGTAGGATTTTAGAGCAAATTAAGCATTTAAAGCTTCGGGAGAATCTAAGTCCGAATTGTAAGTACTTTAAAAGAGGAATTTATGGCGGAGCAACTATTCATCATTTCCATACATAGGGATCATCTTCAGCGTTAATTTTATTCTAGCAAGCATAAGCACACTATCTATTTATTTATTTATAGCAAACATAAGGATCAAACTATATATATAACTTAAACTTTTTTATTTAGTTTTCTATAATTATGCATCTTTTTATATCTTTTTAACAAAACAAACATACCAAACTAGTAGTAAATAAGGTAAAGGATAAGAGTACTTACTGGATAATGGGGTTGCACTCCCCCAATTTGGATCTTGAGTCTTTTTAGAGATGTAGACGTGAGGTAGACTGTGGTGGTGTGGTAGGTTTATGCTAAATCAGTGCACACCGATGATTCTTTCCTGCGAGATATTAGTGGACGTATACCCGGAAGGATTGCAACTATTTGAAGAACATGTTGTTGTCCAAAGGTTGATATAAACTCATCTATGCTAACAAAAAGATGGTTCTTTGATTACTTTAGCACATATATTGTTTATCATGTTTTTAATAAATTATGTTCTTAGCTGCACTCTAGCATGGATCGAGGCAAATGTAACTTTTAGCAAAAGACAAAATAAATGATGTGATACTTACGGATCTTTCTTCTATGAGGAACGATCCGGGGTCTTCCTTTCAAGCAGAGTTGTTGGAGTTCATCATACGCCTTGCCTCACCTCTATTGTGAGTTCATCTCTTGGCTTACCCGCATTGAATATGATAGTTTTCTTCGCTCACAAGATGGAGTTTATGAGTTGTGAAGCTCTACTTTTTTTTCGTCACTTGAGATGTGATTTGAATTCTTGTGACGGTGACCTTTTCTTCAATCTACACTTAGTTAGAATAATATATATGTACCTAAGAGATGGTGGGGCAAAGTGTTGATGGATCTTGATGTTCAAACACCTGGTTTCTCCTTGTGGAAGCTTGCCAAAAGGTCGCGACGGCATCAAATGTCCCTGTCTATTCCACACTCAACAGAGCAAGGGTAATCCTACTAAAGCTAGTTAATACACTAAATTAGCGTGATATCAAGATCATTATCAAAATCTTTACGCCAATTGCTTCCGTTAACAGCGGCGCCAAAAAGCTTGTTGGTATTTATTAAGTGCAAAAAGAATATAAAGGGTTCATAAGCGCACAGAATATATATACCATTGTAGCTTTTACCCGGGAGTATTCCAGTATCGTTATTTATATTTTCCACAGGAAGCAAGGGTAAAGACTATGATAAATCAAAATCATGTATCTACTAACTTAATATACCAACTAAACTAAAGTAAGGGGGTAAATAATGTATATGATATAAATGATAATTAATAGCACTTAACCAGGGGAGAATATTATAATATAGAATAGATAGCTAGGTTGAGAGGACAACGGGGAGAGATCTAGGTTCCTGAATACTTCTCTAGTACTTTGGTTCTTGAGTAACTAAGGCATGAAAAGGTATAGCGATCATAAAAGAACACTTCGGGACATCGAGAACACTAGCCGCGGAAAGGGATGAGAAGGGGGCTAGGAAGCTCGACTACGGTCCTACACTACCAATCCGAACGTAGTGGAATACGTCGGCCGTTAGGGCTTGTCACCACCTAGGGCTACCACAACTATCCAGGTGGGATTTGGGTGCAATCTAAGGTAACCTCTAGTCTAGACACCATGTCCACACTATTAATTACTACTCTAATCATCATGAATAACCGGAGCACTCAATACGGCGAAGATCCCATGCAATTATATAACAACTATATTCTAATCAATAACATGAAAGGCATAAAAGTACTATAAAAGATAGATCTAATTATGGCATAAAGTCTAATAGAGTTGAGATACAAAAAGATATACGAACGCTGAAGACTTCTCCAGAACCGGAGCGCAATTCCGCTCTCCCTAACTCTCTACTAGATCTATTCTATTACATTGTAGCTGTCTAATCTAATTCTCCAGGCGTCGTGCCTCCATCTGATGAGATATGAAATTGATGTATGAGATGATGACAATTGAGGGGGCCTGGGGGCTGCTTATATAGTCGGGAGGAGGTGCCAGGTGTTGGACTTAGATACATCTCGTACTCCACCGTCGCCCTCGGATCAAACCGACATTAAACGAGCGGATTAGATTGCGTCTTAGAGGCGGTTGGCGAAGCTTCTGGAATCAGGGCTGACGTGGCGGAGGGGGGAGGCCGACCGGCCTAATATTTGGGCCGGCCGGCCCAGAGTGGGGCCCACTCTGGGTCCCGCGGCGCGTCGTGGCTTCTGGAGTCTTCTAGATGATGTTTTCTTGGGTGCTAAGTCTTGATCACGTCGGGATTAATCCGGAGCCTTCTAGAGTCTTTCTCGGAGTTGGATTGCATTACGTTGCGTAGTCGTACGGCTCGCGAATTCTGGTGTTTTCCTGTTTAGTCCCTGCAATTCACAACTTTACCAAAACTGGTGGAAATATGTTAGTGACACCCTATTCTAGGTTGTTATTATGATTTATACCCCTTTCTCATGTTTATTTGATTAATAAATTTGTATGATAACAAGTGTCAACAAACTCCCCCAAGCTTACCCTTTGCTAGTCCCTAGCAAAGCTATATGCTATAGTAGGATCGGGGAGTTGCTACTACGCTTTCATACCTCAAGTACTATGTTTTCAAAAATAAATTCTCCTCTCAACAAGATTGCTCTCTTTTACCTTTACCATGGGGCGTAGCCTTTTTATAAACCTTAAGCAATTAAAAGACAGAACAATCAAGTCAAGTACCATGTCTCAAGTTCTTTGATCAACTATCATCCTGGCGGTTTCTCAAATGCCCGCCACGGAAAATAAAATCGAAACACCACGTAAAATCAATTTTGTAGTAGTGGACCCATTCTTCATCCTTCAAGGCATCACCAACCTTTTCGGGCTCTTCTTGTGACACAAAAGCAAAGTGTTCACAAAAGGCCGCTAGCCTTCCTCTAGTTTGCACTCCACTTGCAATGTCACCAACAATTTGGTCAATTGGGTGATCTCTAGCTATACTTGAGCTTTGGAGTATTGGAACTTGGTTGCTTGAGCTTGGTTGATCACTTGTTGTTGCTTGAGATGATGTACTAGCTTGTTGTTGATCTTGAACTTGAGTACCACTAGCTTGAGTGGTTTGCACTTCATCTTTGTCATCATCAACTTGAGTTGGCCTAATATCACCAATGTCCATGCCTCTCATGGCATTTACCAATTGAGTTCCACTAACATCATTGAGGTTCTCATCTTCATCTTGGGACCCATTGGTTTCATCAAATTCTACATCATGGACTTCTTCCAATACGCCACTTGAGTTGTTCCACACTCTATATGCTTTGCTTGTGGTGGAATAACCAAGTAGGAACCCTTCATCACACCTCTTGTCAAATTTGCCAAGTCTTGCACCCTTCTTCAATATGTAGCATTTGCATCCAAATACTCTAAAGTATGCAACGGTTGGCTTTCTTCCATTCAATAGCTCATAAGGTGTCTTGTTCATCATGGGATGGCAATACAATCTATTGATGTAGTGACATGCGGTGTTGATTGCTTCGGCCCAAAATGATTGACTCACATTGTACTCACTAAGCATTGATCTTGCCATCTCAATGAGAGTCCTATTCTTCCTCACAACTAGGCCATTTGATTGTGGTGTGTACTTGACCGAAAGTTGATGCATGATTCCATAATCATCACATAGCTCATCAACTCTTGTGTTCTTGAACTCACTTCCATTGTCACTTCTCACTTTCTTCACTATGATATCAAACTCATTGTGCACCCTCTTGAGAAATGTCTTGAATAATGAATACACATCACTCTTGTCATTGAGAAAGAACACCCAAGTGAATCTTGTATAGTCATCCACAATCACAAATCCATACTTGTTGCCACCAATGCTTGTATATGCGGTTGGGCCAAACAAATCTATATGAAGCAAGTCAAATGGCTTGCAAGTACTCATGAAGCTCTTCTTTGGATGAGTGTTGGCAACTTGCTTGCCGGCTTGACATGCACTACATAGCTTGTCCTTGTCAAAGTGAACATCCTTCAAGCCTCTTACTAGATCATGTGTCACTAACTTATTGAGTTGCTTCATCCCAACATGACCAAGCCTTCTATGCCATAACCAACCCATGCTAGATTGAGATATCAAGCATGTACTAATTTGAGTCTCACTTGCACCAAAATCCACAAGGTAGAGGTTGTCAAATCTAATTCCCTTGAAGATCAAGCTTGAGTCTTTTGTGTTTACTATCTCAACACTATCTTCACCAAAGATGCATTTATAACCAAGATCACATATTTGTGCCACCGAGAGCAAATTGTACTTCAAGATATCAACTAGTGCCACATTTGATAATGTCAAGTCATTGGTTATTGCAATCTTGTCTATGCTTTGTATCTTGCCACTTTTGCTATCACCAAATGTAATAGGCTTGCCATTCTCTTGAGTTGAATCAATGATGTTGAACTTCCTTGCATCACCCGGTCATATGTTGAGTGCACCCACTATCAAGAATCCAATGGTTGCCCCCAATCTTGTAATTCACCTACAAGGAAATCAATAATATTTAGGTACCCATTTGCCTTTGGATCCTTGGAGGTTAGCAACCAAAGCCTTTGGTACCCAAATTGCCTTCTTCTTTGGGCCAACAATGGGTGTACCAACAAACTTTGCCTTGACACCCTTCTCACCCTTGGTAAGCAAATAACAAGAATCAAAAGATATGGAATGCACTTTGCTTGATTTCTTGTTCATGTTGATTTTAGCACATTTTAGCTCTTGATGCCCCACTTGCTTTGCATCTATTGCAATAGAACCCATTGCTCTTCACAAAGCTAGGCTTTGGAGTAGCAAAGGCCTTCTTGTCTTTCTTGGGGACATAGCCTAAGCCTTCCTTGTTAAGGGAAAACCGTTGGCTACCCAAGCACTTTAGCAAGCGGGCATCCCCACCATATGCCTTCCTCAAGGAGTGGGTGAGCTCATCCACCTCTCTTTTGAGAGTCTCATTCTCAACCTTTAGTGATGAATCTAAAATTACTCCATCACTACAAGTAGAGCTTGAGTGGGTTGATGTGGAAGGAATGCAGCGGCAAAGATCGCTCCCGCCGCCGGTGGGCTAGAGTGACGCCGGGCTTGGGGGGCGACAGGCTTGGGTGGCGGCGGGATGGGGCGGTGGGGGCTGGGGCGCCGGCGCCCGAGGGAAAAAGTGGTGGCGGGTACCTGTGGGGTGGGAGCCTACTGGGCGTCGGAGGCGGCGGTGGTCAGGGCGGGCGTCGGAGTGGCGGCCGTGCCGGTGCGCCCTCGGCAGCGGCGCATCGGGGCGCACGCAAGAGTTTTTTTCCATCGGCAAAGTGGGCTTTAGCATTTAGCTCTCGGGCTTTGGCGCGCCATTTCCCCCTGGCATTTTTATTTTTATTTTGCTTCCGCGCCTACCCCTTCGACGACACACGAATGATGGTTTAGGTAGGCTTCACCGACGCTTTCTTTGTCTAAAACTTTCGCCGACACTTTTTATGTTGGGGACGAGAAACGCCGACATATAAGTTGTAGCCCTACAATACTATTGCCGACACTTTTGTGATGCTAAAAAAGGTAATGAATTGCCAACACAAATTGTGTTTTCCAAACCCATGAATTGCCAACACATAATTGTAGGGAAAAGTGGGTCATGGTGTAGTGGATCAATCTACAAACATTACACTTTTTCGCATTAGATTTACTTTAGTTTTTCGTCAAGTTCTTCAACATGCTTGGGCTGCATCGAGTCATCGACCTCGAGTTGCTTGTGAGTACCGACACGATTTGTATCTTATTTTGTAAGGCTGCAATGGGTCACCAAACTCTATGATCTTTGATACAAATTAGTTATCGATTCACTTGTTTGTTTGTAAGGCTGCATTGGGTCACCAACCTCTTATAAATTACCTTGTGGATTAGTTATCCCGATTGATCTAAGTTTATGATATTTACACTTGTTAGCTTTGATTAATCAAGTTATCGGTCTTATTATAATTGATAATTTGTTAGTTATAATATTACCACCTTTTACCGGTTGAGATCAAGATAGATTGGCTTTATATCATCTTTGTGTTTCATCTTATAAGCTTAATTGTTTATCTTTATATTTGACGAATTGTTATGCTATCCTTAGCTTATTCTATCTCGATCTCGACCAAACATAGTAGGCTTCAAGTACAGGGGTCAATTTAGATTAGATTTGTTAATTAAAAGTTTCTATCGTGTTTATCTTCAATTGCAGCATCGGGTCACCGAACTTATTGATAGATACTCGATTTAGATTCATTTAATTAATGATTCCTATCTTTATGGACATGTGTTCTTATTTGAATGCTATGCTCTCAATCGATTGCAATAGCCGATTGAGTATATTCTCTCGTTCGGCTAATATGTCAACCCATCAATATTCAATGCTTTATTTATTATAGTCCCTGCAATCAATAGAATCAGTTGTTTGTGCTGTTATTTAGCTTCTCGTGGAATTGCCGATTTTAACACCTGCATGTACCGATTCGCCTGTAGGAATCGACTATTTAGTCGATTGTTAACTGATCTGGCTCACAGAGCCATAAATTGGAACTGTTCGGCAACACCGCATGTTCCGCCTTAAATTACTGATTGCGCCCTTTTCCTTGTCAATTGTAGGTCAAATTGACTGGCACGTCTCCGGAGTTAACCACTCGTGCACCCATGTTGAAGCTAGGCAGATCTCTGAAGTCCACGTCTTCAACGGTCTTCCAGCCTGCAGTGTGTTGTGCACATGCATCATTTTGTGTCAACACACAACTCTTAAACCAAACATATGATAAAGCCATGGCGGCAACATGATTGACTAGGATCGTATCTTTTGATTTTGAATTCAGCATCTTCTTCAGGGCCTCACTCTGTTTCTTAGGGCGTATCCAACAGTATGAGCTAGCACTAACTCGAAGCTAACAAATATGGTGGAGAGAGAAACTATGCTGAATATCATGCTGTGAAAGAGGAATGCATTGTGAAATGTGCGAGACTTTCTGAAGTCCACGCTTGTCTCTTGTCTTTTGCACTACTAGGTAGCATACCTGTTGACGGTAGTTAACGTCAACTTTTACCATGAAATGATAGAACATTTGAGAACAAGAACATTAGAAGATAGGGTTTATACTAATGATTTCCACGAGTTTTGTTGCACACACAGTTTTGCAGGTGAACTCCGGAAAACAGCAGAATACAGAGAAAAAAGAGAAGAAATAGAGAGACGGAAGAAAAGGACCAAATCAGGGCGATTAGTATAAATTCCAGGGGTCTAAAGGACAAAAGAAGATAGCTCGCGAAGGCCGGGGCCCACATGTCAGGATGTAGGGCCGGGCAGCCTGACATGTGGGGCCGCGCGGCCTCCCCGTGGAACCACGTGTCTTGCTTCTGGAACCTTCTTACAACCGACCTATGGAGTAGATCTAAGCCGTCCAATCAAGTCGGTTTGGTCCAAGGGCTGAGATTCATCCCACCGGCCTATATAAGCAAGGGGCTCCCCCCCTGAAACCCTAATTCATTATTCATCTCATTGATTAGAGAGGGGTCTCAATATAAGGAACTCTCTCTCTCTTCAATATAGAATCTAGGATTAGACTCTCCAATGTAATAGATTAGATCTAGATTAGAGATTAGAGAGCTCTAGTTCTTCAAGATATATAGTTTAGACATTCTATTAGAGACTCAAGTGAGAGTTCGATGTAACGCCCCGGCTAGAAACACCACCGGGGGCTACCCCTCAACACATTCACTAAGACTAAAACAAACCCATTACAGCCGCTATGTAAAAGATTACGCGTTTGTAAACGAAAAGTGAGTACTTGTGATGATGGTGCTACTCCCAGTTCCCATGCAAGTCGTGATGGTTTAGCACCTAAAACCAAATAAACACAAGGGTGAGTGAAAACACTCAGCAAGTGCAATTAAAACCAAAAGAACTGTTATCTCATGAGAATCCCGAACAAATTACTAAAATAGCAAATAAACAGTAGTTTCCGTCTGAAACGGACAACACTTGAATACTCCTTAGCATTTACCGGTAAAGCCGAGCAAGTGGGGCCAGCACTTACTCACAGGCACCTGAATATAAGAACCAAATTGCACCTCCGGATAAACCGGCACCAGAATTGAATGTAAATGAAAACTTGAAACTTGAATCTCATGAACATGAAACTTGAACTTGAACCGTAAATATAATACTTGAACATTGTTGGAAAGCAAAGAAAAACTTCGAATAATAGGCGTAAAGCCGAAGCAAAAGATTCGTCATGCACTTGCCTTTATTTTGACGAGAACAAAGTGTCACCCACTTGGTACTTGTAGCTTCTAACCCTTCTCTTTTTTTCGTTTACTACACGTAACACATGATGCATTGCTTAACATAACGAAATGCATGTCACGATGCATGATGAAAAGCATACAAGTGCATAAAACACTTTAGTTATTTACCACAAGTTGATTACGAGCATCACAAACAACTAAGCCGGTGCCGAGGAACAAGAGGTGACCATGTTCCCGTGTCTACAATCAACTCCAAAATCCACCGAAATCATATAATGATTTATGCTAATCAATTTAATAATCATTAACTAATAATTAGGGCATATAACTAAGGATATACTTAAACATCATCAAACTATTCCCAAACTATCTCGTGAAGGTTGATACTAGCATAAAACAGATACGCAAGAAGTTTCATGATCATCGGATATTTATTTAACCTACAAAACCATGGAAGTTGCATTTTTAATTAAAAGAGGTATTTTTTGATCATACCCAAACTATCAATTCTCAAGGTTTCATATTTTTCCTACACCGATATCATCATAAGGACGCTACACAAAAAGTTCCATGAATTTAGCATGCACCAATAATTAGTTATGAAATTCACAAATTCAGCACTATTCATCATGAAGGAAATTGATAAAACATATAATAAAAAGAAATAGAGCACTTGGGCTCAAAGTAGCCCACTAAGGCCCAACAACGTAAACAGGCCGGCCCATGCGCCCTTGTTTAGGGCCTGCCTTTGGCACTTTTTTTCATGAAAGACCCTACACTTTTATGAAACCGCAATAAATATAAAACACTAGTTATATGAGTTAAGAAATTTACATCGAATCCTCGAGAAGCTTCTATTTGAATCGGGTCCTCCTCCTTCAACTTCACGCATACGCCGCAGTAGCCGAAGCTTCTTGGCCGGGCGCCGCACCAGCAGCCTGGGGCGGCGAAGAGCGTTAGGGCAAGGCGATGGCGCCGCCAGCTTTGGCCCGAGATGACTTTTTGAGGCGCGGCTACGTGAGCCCGCGGGTTTTTACGCCGGGAAGGCCGCCGCCCCATGCGCAGCTTCCCGGCCGGCGACGTGAACGAAGCTATGGAGGAGTGGAGTGAGGCAAGGAGGCGAGGGTATGCTTGGCCTGGGCCGGACGGCGAGCAAAGAGCAGGGGCGGCCGGTGCCGCCAGGCTGGCCGCCATGGCTACGAGGAAAAGAACGAGAGGTCGAGCGAGAGCCGGAGAGCGAGCGAAGTCGATGGAAGGGATGAAGAGGTGGGCCGCCGTGAAACTCGGCCACGCGACAGAGACGTGGCTGTGCGAGGGACACCGCAGGTGGCCAATTCGATCACGCCGACGGCAAACAAAGTGCAAGCAAGTCAGCTTATGCGCCTACGGTCGCTTCTTGAAGTAGTGTATTAGTGCATCTTTCCCTTCTTCTTCAAAAATCTCCCAAAAATTGAATAGAAGTTGAAAATCTCCAAGAATAAAAGTTTCTTAATTAAACAAAATCTACATTCTTGCTTTTGGGCTCATCGTCAAATTCAAGTAGTTTAGAAAAGTAGGATTTTGAAATTAGGATTACACTACTACGTAAATGATTAACCGTGGCGGGCATTTTGGATTTTTCCGTGGCGGGCATCAGTCCGCCACGGAGCTAGGGTCACGGTTAATCGAACACTAGGGTCACGGTTAATCGTTTCGATTAACCGTGGCGGACCCCATGCCCGCCATGGAAAATCCATTAACCGTGGCGGGGGCGTTTAACAAAACCGCCACGGTTAATAGATTAACCATGGCGGTCATCTTTACATGCCCGCCATTGTTAATATTAACCGTGGCGGTTTTTTGTTATAAGCCCGCCACGGTTAATTAATTCAGGATTAATAAAAAAATTATTCAAAAATACTATAAAATTATTAATTATGATTTAAACCACATATTAAATAATAAAAATAAGAGAATGTTCACATAAATCTTAAACATGCATCACAATTTAACATTCAACTAACATGGACATTCAATTAAGCACTTAGAGTTTAAAAGTGTGATCACCACACACATCGAATTTACAAAACTTCGATCGAATGATCGATTGATCAATCACGTTTAGCTAGGTTACAAGTCCGGGCCATCCCACGTATAGTCCTTCATGTCTAGCTTATTTCTCCAAATCCCGTAGTTCCCATAAGTCGGGATTTGTAGCAAGGTCGCTCTTAGGGTCGAAGAAATTGCGGTAGGTAGCACAACGTCCTCAACGACGCCCCTACGGATGGCGCCAACCATTTTCTTGAACGTAAGGTCGCCCAAGCCTTTCGTCAAAAATTCTTGCGTGGTTTTCTTCGTCACTCGCGCCACGTAGTACGGTACACGCCACTGCGGGATATCCACGCAGGCATAGAAACCACACGGGTTGTTGCCGTAAGGTCTTTTACCGCACCGCATGCACGATATATGTACCGAGAAAATGGTTAGAATATTATGAGACCATTCAATATGGACGAGCAAACGAGAGTAATATCGCATATACCTCGTAATCTCGCCTCGATCTTCATTTCGTCCTTATGTTTTTTTTGCGTATGCTCATCCTCCGATCCAATGACTCGGGGTCTTTCAAGTAGTCCTTGTAAGTCCCGTACGAAATCCCACAGTGTCATGACTTACGTAAGTTTGTGGTATGAAATAGTATACAAGTGTCGTGACTTCATTGCGGGGGCCTCTTCAAAATGTTGGTAGAGGCCTTTTGGCGTATTATACAACGAGTCCGGCCTAAGGGCCGCTCCATCCTCGAGAGAAGATTAGCCAAGTAATCCGGTGGCCAATGTGTCTTTGTTGTTTGTATACCGCCACACTACACCATTTTATTTGATTAGAAATAGATTCGAAGTGTTCAAAAAATAAAAAGTATTGCTTTTGACTTACTTGATATGTTGGGCGCAATGAGACAACCAAGCATCCGTTTTTGATCTTCTTCATGCACTTACGGATGTAGTCCGCCATCTCTCTAACCTTTGCATCGCATAAACTTTTATAGTGTTTATATTTTTTGGCCTTGCCCAACTCTCTCGAGCTCTTTGTTCCTCTGGGTCTCCATCCAGAAATGAGAAAAATACGCCACGCCTATATACGCTGGACATAGAAACACAATTGGCTGATTCATCGTTCGGGCTACCAATGCTTGCATCCTGCAAGCACATGTGGTCACGTCATTTTAGAATCAGAGGGCTAGAATTAGTGGTGTACGAGCGCGTAATGATCGGTAAACAAACTCACGCAAGATAGAGGGTGACAACGGATTGGTCGAGGTCCCGGGCGCCGTAGCAACCGCCACATTTCGCCGGCCTATTGGCGGTGAAATGTCCTCCTCCAAGTTAAAGAGCTCCTTGGGAACCCTGAAATGGAACTCCCTGACCCCCGATCAACTGCATGCCGATACAATAGGTGGAACCTGCGAGTGTCCCACTCCTCGTCCTCGATTAGCTGGCCCTTGGGCACCATGAACTTGCCAAGCTCAAAGGAACCGGGCAGTCAGGGCTGACCCATTGTCCCCCGCCGATGGGGTACATAATTCCTAGTACCGCCGGTCTTCACGGCCCCGTTCTCGCTTAGCCAATCGGAGGTCCTTCTCCTTCTCCGCTAGCTCCTTCCCGGCCTCATCATCTAAGTATTTGTTGGTTAGGGCAAGAACTTCCTCATCTTCTTTTGATAGCGTCTTCTTCCTCGGCGCTTGGGGGGAACATTCGACCTTATCCTCCTTTCGACCGCTTCGAGGCGGTGTTGAGAATCCTATGCATGTGGAATTGAACTAAATTAGCCACCAATTAATGCCTAGTACAAGTTAATTAGCCATACTTTTTTTTTGCTATACATCACATTTTCTCGAAACCTCCTCGACCATTGGGCGCTTGAACGGCGTGGGAGGGACGGCGAGCAACCTTCTTAGGAGAAGGTGTCCTCTTGCCCGAGCCGTGAGGTGGTGTCTTGCCACCGTCTTCTTCTTCCTGGTTCTTCCCGAGGTGGGTTCGAACGAGGACTTCCACCACCTCGGCCACCATCTTCTCCTTCCGGTACTTCCGGTGGGTTCGGACGAGGACTTCCGCACCTCGGCCACCATCGCCGTTGTCGTTATCATCATCGTCATCGCCACCACCACCCGGGGAGGAGGAGGGCCTGCGGCCGCTACCGTCTGAGGTGGTGTCGTCGGTTTCCACGGGGACAATGTCTTCCTTGTTCCATAGGTACTCCTCTCCTCCCGAAGGTCCTTGAGTACTGTTTCTCCTTGTTCACCTGGGATATCGATCTCCTCATCACCCGGGCCTGGGTTCTATGGATGTCGATAAACGAAGGCATACTACGGTGGGACCGGCTCGTTATTGTACAACATATTTCTCGTGTCCGCAGACACCACGGCAGAGCCCACCTCCTTCTTCTTCCCTTCCTACCAACGGGTATATAGAGTTTGCCCACCGAGGGTTCAACGAGATCGTCGATTGGGTTCTTCCCTACGACATCACTCGTACTCACACCTTGGCTTCCTTGGATGTTGCAAAGACCTCTTGTCGTTAATACCTCTTCTATTTTCTTCTCGACTATGTCCTTTATGGCTTGCTCATAGCCTTGCATCTTAAGGTTTTCCTTGTACCTCCGCCTCGTGTGGTAGTCGGCCGCGTCGGATGCCCAAGAATCCACGGTCTTCCGGCTATACCTCGAGCCCCGCCCGAACTCCGGCCATGGTGCTCGGGTCTTCCGATTGCCTCGGTCAGCTCGTCGTGCTCCCTCCTAGGTTGGAACTCCCCGCCTTGGCCTCTTTGACAAGCATCACCTTCTTCTCCACCTCGTCGACCTTTGGGTCATTGTATTTGGACGTCTTTGTCAATCTTCGCGCTTCTTGGGCCGACGGGCATAGAAGAAGTCACGTGTCCTCTCGGGAAGGTCTACCAACGGATTCTCGTATCCCTTTCTCGTCCTCCCTTTCTTTTCCGCCATTTTTCCCTTATGACCAAAATATCCTACCATGCCGAGGTTGTGCCTCGAGGTCGTTCTTCTTTGCGAGTTCTTTACCCATTTTTTGACTTGGCCTCATACTCTTCGTTAGTCGTAAGGTTGACGAACTCATCGAGCACGGGTTGCTTTAAGAAGTTGTAGGCTTGAAGTGGTGACTTGCCCTTCGCACATAGTGTGTGTAGAGATTGTTCCTTGGGGCAGGTGCGGCGCTTTGCTTGCAACGGTCCACACATACGGCATTTCTTTTTGTCAAAGCCTGCCGCCCCCTGGATAATGGAACAAGACTTTCACGCCTTTCCACACCTTCTTCTTTAGCGCCTCGGGACATTCCTCCGGTCTAGGTAAGTGATGGGCACGATTTCCTTGGCTATAACGTAGATCTGGTTGCTATAGGCCTACGATAGTTTCGGCTCCACGGGATCTCCATTCGGGCCTATCCTCAATATATTACGCACTACCTCGGCTTTTCGGTGCCTCCCGTGCCGGCCTCTTTTTCAAGCCCGACGCCTTGGACTTCTTGGAGGTGGTGGTCGAAGTCTTTCGGGGTGGGACCGCATTCCCGCCCCTCCGACCGAGCTCTCTCTTCACCAAACTCTAGACTTGAGAGGCACCAATGGTAACCTGTCACGACAACAACTAAAATTAGTCGTGTATTTACATGAGGCACACGACGTTGTGTTTGTCGTATACTTACGTTTTTGGTTCCGGGCTATCCACTCGAGAACCTCGGGTGTGTTGGGCTCCTCCGGTCGCCATCCGGATCAATTTCGTCCTCCCGTAGGACGTTTCTTTCCGGGCCTCTCCGGTGTCAACTCTTCGCCACATATCCACCGCCGGAGGAAGAATCGGACGTGGAGGCCACATCCCTCCTCGCTACGGCCACCGATTGCACGATCTTTATCGGTTGGTTCGGATGCCATTGGATTCTACGGAAACACCCTGAGCATTTTACATATATAGAGTAGTTACCAAAAAAAAACTAAAAAAAAAACTAAAAATACACAAAATGTCTACTAATAAGTATGGCAATGGAAATGGCATACTTATTAGTATGTAGTAGAGCCATCACTGAGACTCATCTCAAATTATATTTATTGTATTCCTCTCATGATTACATATATAGTTTTCCATTTTACATAGAGTAGTTACAAAAAGAACCAAAAATTTACAAAAAATAGATAAAATAGGTACATATTTTCCTTTTTACATAGTACATACAAAAAATACAAAAAATAAACAAAACATCTCAGTAAAAATAAAAAAAATGTGTAAAATGTGTATTTGGCTCGAAGTACCCAACTATCCTTATCACATCGCGTCTAAACTGGTTGCTTGTATATGTTATACAAGCCGCCCTCGTTAGCCGCTCACAAGTATGGGGACATTTCATCATCGCCGCTGCCTCAAAGATAAAAATATTCACATCATCGCATATGCCCTTTGCCAAACACTAAGTATACAAATAGTAAATTGCAAATGCCTCAAGTAAATAGTAAGGTTGTAGCAAATGCCATGGAAAACCCAAAAACCGCTACGGATCTGGATCGAAGTTCAACTAAGTACTAGTGAATATATATGTGATGTGCATCATTTGAATCGGCTAATTAAGTCCTACGTCGTTCACTTGTTACCACGAAGGGCAGCCAAAATTTTCTCGTAAAATGAGGACTTAGCAAATGGGACAAGCAAGGTCAAGCATACCAAAATTTTGAAAATACAAATTCATCACATATGAGTATGGCAATGGAAATGGCATCATAGGTAGTGGCATATATGCTCACTAAACAAACCCCGTGGGCGGCAATTTCTATAGTATATAGCATCACAAGGCATATAGGACAAAATTGATTCAAAATTTCATAAGTATATAGCATCACAGGCAGCTAGGACCAAATCGAATCAAAATTTCACAAGTATATAGCATCACAAAGAAGGGCAACTAGCTCGAATTCACCCTCTAGGACCAAAATAGTGTATAGCATCACAGGCACCTCCCTGATTTTCATCCCAGATTTTCACTGGGCACCCTCTAGGACCAAAATAGTGTATAGCATCACCAAAATTCATCCCAGAATTTCTCACCGGCCCAGAGCACGAGAGGACGGGGAGAACAGGCCATGAAGAGGACGCGTCGGAGTCCTGGGGGGGGAGGAGGCGCCAGAGTGGCGGTGCATTTATCCGCGGCAGTGGAGCTCGGCCGGGCGGCGCGGACTGGAGCTCGACGGCGCCGCTAGGGTTCGAGCCCCGGGCGTGGGTCGCGGAGTGGAGCACGACGGGAGGAGGAGAGGAGCTTGGACCGGGGAGGACCGAGGAGGGCGGACGTGGGCGTGAGGCGGTCGGGACCGACGAGCACGGCGGGCGGAGTGGATCTCGACGGGGCGGCGGGCGGATCGAGTGGATCTCGATGGGGCGGCTAGGGTTCGAGCCCCGCACGCAGCCGAGTGGAGCACGACGGGGGAGGAGGGAGGAGCGTGGACGGGAGGAGGGAGGAGGGTGGAGGTGGCCGGAGGCGGTCGGGACCGACGGCGGGGGCGGCGGCGGGCGGGCGATTTTGGCAGCCCGCCGGGTCACAAGTGAACGGGCGGAGGACTTAGCCAAATCCGCGATGCCTGTCACCTATATATATGCCACTATTTTGTGCGCCCACGGTTAATCGATTAACCGTGGCGGGCATTGTAAGATGCCCGCCACGCAAAATAGATTCACAAATTGAATTTGTAAAATTCATAACAATTCAAATGTTCATTCAAAAATTCTGAAAATTTTTGTGTGGCCTCCCTATGTGTGTATGTGTACCCATGAAAATGTGAAACTTGAATTTTGGATAGTTCTTGCATGATTTAAAAATACAGTCTTTAATTGACAAGTCGGGGGCGTTTTCGAGCAATGCGGCGATCTCCAATATATTTTTAGTTCCATTACATAAATGTCGTGACATACATATTTGGTTCCATTACATATTTGGTTCTATTACAAAAGGATCGACTTATTTTTTTGCCGGGGCTGCCACTTTGTCTTCTTCGACCGTCCGCGTGCGGCACCGGGGCTTTGTCTTGGTCTTGATGACATTCCCCCACACGCGTGTCTCGACTTCCTTGATCTTGGTTGGATGATCGGTAAAGAGCGTAAACTCGCGTAGTTGTTGTACTCTTCGGGACTCGCACTCCATCGGCTCCCATGATCCTTTGCTTCCTCCCACGACCGCATGTAGTTGCTTTTTTGCCCCGCGATTTGGGCTTGGGTAGTAGGCTACGGGCCACGCGACTTGCGAGTACCCACTCATCATCTCCGGTACTTTCAAAAGCTGAACGGTGGTTAAACCAACTTCGTCCACGCCAACGCCGTTGGCTTGACCCACCGGGCACCGGAAAATGGGTATCATGGCTCTACGCCATAATCAAGTTCCCAAATCTCTTGGATTTGCCCATAGTATGTCTTGAGTTCCTTGGTGGTCATGTCAATGCCCTCATACGGGGCCCGCTGTTCGTGACGCGCTCTTGTTGTCCTTTTTCTTTCGTGTGGAACCTGTATCCGTTGATGTCGTGAACCTTGCCATGTGATGATTTGGCTAGATGGGCCGTATGCAAGCATCGATTCTTCGTATCAGCGTTTAGGGGTATCTCCACGTTTCTCGATCCACGTTAGAAATTCAACCGGTGTTGTCTCAGCACCCACCCCTCTCGGCGCCGGCCACGCTTTTGCTGCGAATTTCCTCCAGATGCTTCTCGGCCCACATTTCCATTGATACTAAGCGGTTCGAGGTATTTGTCATGGGCTTCTTCGATTGTTTCTTGGTCTATATCGGTCCGTACTTTCCTCCCCGCGCAGCCCATCCCGCGGTTCTGCCGCCGGCGGGTGTTCGGGTAGGCCGATTGCATTTCCATCTGGATGTATCTAGTCAAGAAGCACGGCCTCCGTGTGTTTGTGTATGCCTCGATCATAGAGCCCTCTCGGGTATGCACGGTTAAGGACGGATCTGTTAGAGAGGACATGAACCGCTCGTTCGTCCACATCTCGTGCGGGTAGAGAGGCCCGGTTCTTCTATATCGATCGACCATGTATCATGAGGTGTGGCATAATATCGAAGAAAGACGGTGGTAAGCACATCTCGAAAGCCGGGCATATAGTCTCCGCGATGAACTCTTTCAGTGCGGGGAGGTCATTTTTAGCGATGACCTTCTCGTGATGCGATTAAAAAGTAGCACGGGCGTGTAACGACCATCTTCACGAACTACGGGCGATGCACCTAATCACAATTGGAAGGAACACCGTCGGCATGACATGGAGTCATGGGCCTTGAAGTTTGACAAGTGTGAGGTCTTTCATCGATACAATGCTCTTCATGTTGGAACGAAACCAGTCGGCACTTTGACATCCCCGAGCCATTTGCAAAAATCCTCTTTTCATCCCGTGTCGATTGTAGCTCGCGGGCCGGAAGGTCGACTTTTCCGCTATTCCCCGAGGGTGTCAAGTGAAGTTCGGGCACGATGGCCATGTCGGCAAGATCCTCGACGTGACTTGACACCGTCCTTCGTCTTAGTCTTGATGTCTAGGAAAATCCCGACCAAGCTCTCGAAGACATTCTTCTCGTCGATGCATGTTATCGATGGCATGAGGTGTATGGAGCATCTTCTAGTATGGTAGGTGCTTGAAGAAAATCGACTGCTTCTTGAATGGGACTTTGGGCGGTGGCGGATTGGGTTACCTTCGCTTCGCTTCTTCTTCTTCTTCTTCTTCCCTTTGCCTTTTTGTTCGCTTTCCGCTTCTTCTTTGCCTTTGGCTCACCGGGCTTTCTTCTTCTTTCCAAACTCGTGGTTTATGTTCTTCACCATTTCAAACACCTTTGGCCCGTACTTTACCCTTTCGGCTCCTCGCGTTTCACCGGTCGCTCGCTCCGTCAAAGTACTCATCCATCAAGTTTCGGTACTGTGTTCTTTTGGAGGAATTTACGATGCTTCATGTACACCGTCTTTTGGGATCCGCTAAGGTAAGTGGAGCAGGTATTCTCAATGCAAATCTGTGCAAGTCTGTCTTCCCCTTAATCTGCCCCGACAATGAAAAGAGAGCAGGGTAATCACTGATGGTGGCCATTATCATGGCCTTTAGAGTGAACTTCTTCTTCTCGGACGCATCCATAATCTTGACCCCTTTCCACAGTTCCGCCAATTCCTCCATTACCGGCTCAATGAGAACATCTATATCATTGCCGGGCTGCTTTGGTCCGGAAATGAGTATGCTGAGAGAAGATATTTGCGCTTCAGACACTCGTAGGGAGACAGTTGTATATGGTCGTGGTGACCGCCAGGTGCTCAGGCGAACCATCGAGATCTCCGAACGGATTCATCCCGCCGATTACTCAATGCAAACCTTACGTTCTAGGCTCGCCCCTGAACTCAGGGAACATGTCATTGATGCGTTTCCACGTTTTGGCATCCGAGGGGTGTCGCAGCTTGCCATCGCCCTTCGCGGCGTTCCGGCCGATGCATGCCGTGACATCGCCTTTTGGCATCCTCTCGGGTTCCCAAAAATTGCACGCAGCGATCGAGCACGGGTAGGTACCACACCGATAGGGCAGGATTTTCCTCTGGGTGTAACCCTCTTCTTCCTCGCCCTCGGGAGGTGGCATCCGCTTCTTCTTGCCGACCGTCTTCGCTTCTTGGGCCCTCTCGACGGTCCCTCCTCATCGGTGGCACGACACCCAAAGATTCCTCTTGTAACGACTATCGCCGCAACGCGATTCTCGCAAGTCCGCATAGTTACCCGGTATAGAATGCAATGGTTAGGGCACGCATGAAACTTCCTAAGCTTCATCGCCAGGGGACGAATCAGCTTCTTCGCCCGATAGGTATTGGCGGGCACCTTATTCCCCTCGGGTAAAACAAAGGTCACCGAGGACCCGAATCAGTCATTGAAGCTCGTGGTCGACCACCCGTGGCGAGCCTTCGGCATCAACATCATTAGGTTAAAACGTAGCACCGTGCAATGCCGGACATTTGCCGTCGTCTTTGTAGAGAGGGTCAATTGCCGCCGCTTCATCTGTCTAAAATTCTCGAGCCATCTTGGATTGCCAAACAATACGTCATCTTCATCTTTGAGGTTAGCAATATCCTCGAAAAAGATCAGCATCCTCAGGGCGACATGTCATCAACTACTGACTGTTCACTATCGTCTCCACCCGCATTGTCTTCTACCATGTCTTCAAGCAGTTCATCTACGGTGATGTTATCACGATTATCAACTTGTTCTCGTCCTTCGTCCACCACCGTTGTTTCCGTCGTTGCAGTCGACGGGGGTCCTCCGAGATGAACCGGCTACGACACTCGGTTCTTTTCACCATGATACGTCCACACGGTGTACCTCGGCTCCCCTCGATGAAACCATACCGCAGCAAGTGCTCCACGACGTCGTCATCCTTGTGTAAGAACATATGCTTGCACCGATAGCACGGGCACACCATTACTTCAGAACCCCGACTGATTCGATGCTTTCGCTGACGGGCATAAACTTCTTTTCGCACATCATCAACGAAAATCCAAACTCATCCTCGGCCTGTACATCCAATCCCTATTTGGCGCCATGACGGCCTGCACAAATTAATTAAACCAAAGCAAAGAGAGCTTATCGATGATTAGAGATCAAGTATCGATGATTAGAGTGCAAAAGAGGAATACTAGAGAGAGAGAGGGAGTAGAGAGAGGGGGAGGGAGAGAGAGGGGAGAGGAGAGAGGGGAGAGGAGCTAGCTTGAGAGGGAGAGAGAGGGGAGGAGAAAGAGGGAGAGGGAGAGAGAGAGGGAGAGAGAGGGGGAGAGGGAGAGAGAGGGGAGGGAGAGAGAGGGGAGGGGAGAGAGAGAAGGAGAGGAGAGGGGAGAGGAGCTAGCTTGAGAGGAGAGAGAGGAGAGAGGAGCTAGCTTGAGAGGGAGAGAGAGAGAGGGATACTAGATCTCAAAAGAAAGGGGAGAGAGAGGGGGAGAGAGGGGAGAGAGAGAGAGAGGGGGGGAGAGATAAGGGGAGGGGAGGGGAGAGAGGGGGAAGAGAGAGAGCACAAACCACACATTCAACCATGCATAGGGAGAGAGGGAGAGGGAGAGAAAGAGGGAGAGAGGGAGAGAAAAAGAGGGGAGAAAAGAGGAGAAATAACCCCTAGCAGTGCCAAACTTCAATCAAACCAAGGGCAAAACCTCCCCCAGAATGGTGTTTTCTAGAGTTTTGAAGCTCAAAACCCTAGAAATGGCTAAACCCGTGGGGAAGAAGGAGGTTGGGGCTGTATTTATAGCCCAGACTTTTTCGTGGCGGGCATTCTAAGAAAACCGCCACGGTTAATGGTGATTAACCGTGGCGGCCATTTTAATAAAACCGCCACGGTTAATCGATTAACCATTAACCGTGGCGGCCATTTTAATAAAACCGCCACGGTTAATCCGCATTAACCGTGGCGGTTTTAAATACAATGCCCGCCACGGTTAATCGATTAACCATGGCGGTCTTTCCGCCGGGCCGCCGGGCCAACTATTTTCCGTGGCGGTTTTCTAAATGCCCGCCCACGGAAAATAAAAATAAACACCATGCAAGTTCAATTCTGTAGTAGTGTTAATAAAATTATTAATTAGCCAACTTAATTAGTGAACAATCATTAATCAAGCATCAAAAAATCACAAAACAATATAACTAATGTTTAATGTCAATATATCATGTAGCAAACAAAACACATTATTTGTAACATATAAGCGCAATATATATAACACGAAATGCGTTATTGCCTTGATACTTGATAATCACACACGGTAATGATCATATTTAATATTTTAATTACTTTTTTAATGTGCAGGATGTTACAGTCTTCCCCGCTAAAAGAAATCTCGTCCCGAGATTTTGAAGTAAAACATTTGAGATAAGTATTGAAAAGAAAATGTGTCACACACATTGACTTGCAACAAGTTCACAACCGTGACCAAAAGGCGATTGCAACAACAATTAGGGTTCTCGAAATTGGGGAGAAGCACAGATATGAATTTCCAAAAGAGGTTCTAAGGAGAGCGAAAGCACATTGATTGCGAGCTATAATGGAACATGACCACGAACCGTGATAACAGTGGCGTCCAGCAAGAACTTCATATGGTCGCGATCCATAGGAGACCTCAGATTTTGGCGCTACATCATGGTCATAGATCACGGTACCACCATAGAGTACGATTACAATAGCTTTCAACCAACACATGTTGGTTATCAATTTCAAGGAATAGCATGTGTCGTGGTAGAAGTAGATAAGGGCTAACACAAACATAGAGCTAAGAAGTCAAAAGATTAGTCGATTTCTATATTGAATTGGCATAGTAAATGAGTGATCCGAAGTTCCCCAAGGAGTAGGAACTTATGGAGCAAGGATCATCAAGGGTGATATTTTGGCTAAAACACGTGACATGACGAGATTAACTGAAATGGGATAATTACGAAGAACAACTGTCCCAAAAATTTAAGGGAAGAATCTCAACATCATTACATTTTATCTATATGTGAATGATATGATGCATGCTCATCCCATACATCCTCACAACGTAAGAACAAAAGACATAAATTTGGTATATAGGGCAATACATTATACTCTTTTCTCTCTAACTGGATAGAAGAATGGCTCCCAAATGAAACTTCGTCACTTAAGTTGACTCTTCAATTTATTTTGAGGAAGATGAGTTGAAAATCTCTTGATACCATTGTTGACACATGTTAATGTATACTTTGAATTGTCAACTAAACATGGAAAAGGACTAAAATATAATTAGATAATCTTATTAGGGGTTTATACTAATGATTTCCATGAGTTTTGGTAAAGTTGTGATTTGCGAGGGGACTTAACAGAAAACACCAGAATTGGCGTGTCATACGGACGGTATAACGTAATGCAATCCAACTCGAAACAAGTCTAGAAGGCTCCGGATTACTCTTGGCGTGAACGAAACTTAACATCGAAGAAAACATCATCTAGAAGACTCCGAAGCCACGACACGCCGCAGGACCCGAGGGTGGGACCCACCCTGGGCCGCTCGGCCCGTTATTCAGGCCGACCGGCCTGGCCCCTCGGCCAAGTCATCTCCGCTTCCAGAATGTTCCTCCACCGCCTCCGAGACGCAATCTAATCCCTTCGTTTAATGTCGGTTTGATCCGAGGGCGACGGTGGAGTACACGAGTTGTAATCTAATCCAACACCCGGCACCTCCTCCCGACTATATAAGCAAGCCCCCAGGCCCCTGGCTTCAATAATCTCATATCAACTCATCATCATATCAGATCAGATCCAGCTCTAGTCGATGGCCTTAGCTCTAGTTCAAGAACTAGAAGTAGAAGATTAGACAAGATGTAGAACTAGAAGCCTTAGATTAGAGTTGAGAGTAGAGCTTCAAGTTGAGAGAATTAGAGCGCGGTTGAGGCGGAGTTGAAGGAAGGCCCGAGTCGTCGGCGCCTCCATCTTCTTCTTCCTCCGGAGTTAATGCCATTGGAGCACGACTCGAGATCTTGTGGATTGTTCGACTTCCATTCGAGTAAGTGGTATTGTCTCTATTGTTCTTAAGGTTCGTATTTCTTTGATAAGATTACTTTGATTCTTGGTTGCTCTTGAGTTGAAGTTGTTAGATTAATGTAAGCGTGGTGCTTAGATTGACTAGCTTATTACGAATACCTTCTATAGGCCGGGGTGAAACACCAACCGTAAAATTTGATCGTGGTGGTGACAAACACCATTGAGTCCTTTGTATTCTTTTCGTGCGCCCCGTTTATAGAAATCGTAGGAGCCTAGCGTTGTTAGCGTAGATTCCCTTTATTAAGAGTTTCTTCATGACAACCCCTCTTAAGAACAATGTGCAAATGATTTACTTGAAGTGAGAACAAGACCTTCCTACTAGAACTCCTTACCTCTCTTTTAATCTAGTTTTATAGCCACTCGGATTTAGCTATACACCTCGACATACTCTCTCACCTTCTCCTGTGGATTCGATATTTAAAGCCCTATTCGGGTGAAGTGCTCACCGTATCCGTTAAACTGCGGATAATATTCACAAGAGGTTAACAAATACCAACAAGCATTTAAGGCGCCGTTGTCGGGAGAACGGTTTGAGACCACGTTGAAAAACTATAGCTAAATCTTGTACTATACTTTTATCTTTTTCTTTTATTCTATCTTCTCATCTTTTTCTATCTTCGTGGGATCAATTGATTCCATATTCATCTATCTTATCTTGCACCCCTAAGCGGAAGCTCTGGCTACTAGAATCCTAAAATCCCATCCTTACATCTGGCCATTAGCTACGCCTACGGTTGATCAAAATGATCATGATGCAATACTTCTCAGGAGTGAGAAGCAGGATCATATCTTCTATGGTAGGAGTCTTTGCCGACATCATGAAAGTGTTGTGCGCATGATCATCATGCAGTTTTTGGAGGAACCTTTTCTTTCCCTTTTTTAAGCAAGGTTTGCTTTGACGAACTCGGTGGGTGAAACCCATATACTAGCATTCTTTATGACCACCCAAAGGAAGAAGAATCATCCTCCGGCCGAAAAAATAGAAGTTCTCGATAGCTATATCACCATCACACCAATCCCAAGACTTAGCTATCGACCCCAAACCATCAATGCGCTAAAAACCTTTAAGGGGAGAAGAAATTCAACCCTTGGATATCTCTTTAGATGATGAGTTTCATGAACTTCCAGCTTCACAAGAGACCATATATAATCCAAACCTCTTTTGAGATAATCTCTTAGAAAGCACCTTTATTACTACGCTAGCAAGAACATTGGGGGAACCTCAAGGATGGCATATCTAATCATGCCATAGGAAGAGAGCAAAGCCATCAAGAAGCCACTCCTGTCTCTCTCTTTCTATGTTCAAATTAGATAATTCTTTTCGAACCCAACTTTAACCACATCCTTGAGCCCAATGAATCCGCTTGTGCCTTTTTTCTTGCGTCTCCTCACGATCCTAAAATATTATGAGCGATCTAAGGAAGACCAAAAGGAGCGCATTTTCTGGAGAACATCAATGAGCATAAAGACTACTTCATAAATGGAACTTTTCCACCTAGTCCATGCTCATTTGAAAACTCCTAAATTGATTGCCATCTCAATTCTTGCCACACATGAGATCTCAACCCCCTCATACTCACTTTCTTAAAAATTTAGAAAGGGTGGTTGTTGATGAATTTTCCTACGGCTTGAAATTTTGAGACGGCAATATAAGGGAAACCACTTCATCATCTTGATTCATAATTTGAAAGTTTCCCAAAGGACGAGCTTTTTGTCCTAAAACAAGCACTCTAGGGGAAATACTATAAAGACTTATATATCACTATATACCCCTACATTATGAGCATATGATTATAAAAATTTATTCCTTCGGGTATTCTTGTCACTAACCATTCCAGGTTTGGAGCAAAGAAGAACGAAGGATGACAATACATGGTATGTCCAACCAGTTTTTACGCAACATTGAATCACATGCTTAGAAACATCTCTTGTAGTGTTGCTACACTAGCTTGGTTGTCTTTACCTTTATGCCATGCTCAATCTGCTATAAACCACTGATCATGCTATATCATCTCTGTTTGAGTAAATCTCTATAATGCTTTTATGTCATCTTTTGTCTGCTTAGTATGCTAAGGTTTAGAATGAGTTCATACATCTCTTAAATGAAGCATGGTGCCTTGTTTAGGAGTAAGTGATCTTTCTTCTAAAGGCTTTTAAATTAAGCGTGGTGCTTAGGTTAGAACGCCTTCCTAAATCAAATTAGACGTGGTGTCTAGGTTGACTTTTGTACCATAGTAAACTATAGTAGATCTTTGGTATATTTTTGTTGGACTAACCCCCGTGAGAAAATAATAAACTCTAAAACAAGTTTGGGGGAAGGTCGAGATGAACTCACTAGAGATGGAGCAATATACGAACGAAGACAAGATCCACAATCAGAAGCACTCACTCATGGGGGAATTCATGGGTGATGGAAGCATCAAGGAGGGAGGCCAACTCCATTAAAAATGATTAAGCCATCCTCTTCTCCCGACATGCACTGTCACTCCACATGCCACTCAAGAAGAAGAGAACGACCACCACAAGGTGTAATAAGCGCCATCATATTCCAATAATAAAGGTAACACCTTGAGGTAAGTTGTCGTTAATTCCTCTTTACAATGGCATTCTCATAAATGAAAAGTCAAACATGCTAGAGTTATAGTTTCACATGATTCAATCTTGTTAACTCGACATGTTAGCTTTTTAAAAAACTGTTTCTAGCATCACTTTCTTGTTCGCTCATTATTTTGCTAAAAATATTTACATGCTAGATTTATCTTCTGATCTTACCACCCTTGTCATAAATAAACTTATACATTATCTTTATCTTGTTCAATGTGGCCACAAGGTTAGAGTAGAAGTAAATGAAATTTTGGTTACGATGGTGTTTTCCCACCAACAGAGCCCATGCACTTGATCTCTACCTTGTCTTTGCAAGCGGGACTCACTTTTGCAATAAGAGGAGAAGTCTTACTTCCCCAATTCCTACAAGTGGAAGTCCCCGACCTACAAATATGCACACTAAACAAAGACGCGCCATTTTGCCACCATCCAATCTTCCTTCAAGCGGTGAATCAGCGAAGAACATGGGCAACGCCATCACCAAATGGCTATTAAGATCAGATGATGCACTTGAGGAGTGACCAAGGAAGATCAAAGTGAGCACGACATGACTGGAGGTGTAGACCACTTGACAAGAGTAATGGGTCAACATCCCCATACTCCATCAAGAGGGCCTTACACCACCACTATTGCCTACCTCACCACAAGACCCAAAAGAACAAGACGCTGAGATTTTGCTAAAAATTACAAGACCGTTGGAACGGAGTTGACGAACAAGGAAGACATTAAGAAAGATTAAAGAAGTTCGCCGCCCCGACCAACCGAACACTCAAAGACCTGCCACTCCAAGAAAGGTCTCCTCCGAAGAAGCGACATGGAAAAAGAAAGAAGCATCACCTCTTTGAAGAGGACGTCAAGAGTACACCTTCGGAAGACCTACCACTACCCGCGTCATCAACTGAACAAACACCATCTCCATCGGCCACCTCATCTACGCCACTCGTCGAGATCATTGAAGGCACCATTTCAGACCACGACATATTCGACGAGATGCCATCGATGACGCACGCCATGGGAGTAAGTACTCAAAATTCTCACCGAGAGGTAACTCAGTATTTATTTACATATTTATTTTCTACACGGCATATTTAAATTAGCATATTTACTTTCCTATACCTGCATAAAAATCATAAAAAATATGTTTCTTTGCCGCATCGGTTTCTTTAAGCCCCATGCAAGTACTCCTTGTTGTGGCGGCATAAAAATCAAAAATATTGCATTCATATGTTTTTGCATTATCATTCTTTTGCATAGAAAAATTCCTAAAAATATGTGGGCACATGAAGGTCCACGCTTACTGAAAAAATCAAGAATACGTGAGCACATGAAGGCTCACAATATGTTCCTAGAATTTGTTTCTTCGGGTATATGCGGAATTAATGTTTGCGGGGAAAACATTTAAGGAGAAGAACCAGGTAAAACGAGTTCCAAGGACGAAACGAAAGGACTACTTCAAGATCCGGTTTGGGGAGAGCACCGGTTATCACGATAAGTATTGCTACTTTACCTTTTTAATATTAGCTAGTTATTATATACGAGTTAATGAGTCTTAGCGTGTGAGTTATAAAAGTTAGTTCGATTAATTTGTTTAGTTCGGTTTAGTCAAAATTAGTTTACTATTAAATATTAGGATTCAGAATTATATAATAAAGTGCTCTTATGGAAGTCATCCACAAGTTGAGTCAATTATTCTCCATATATTTACGGATATGTTTTTGTCTCCACCATGCTTTGTATGCAAGATAATGTAGAAAAATAAGTGTGGGGGAGATCCTCGGCGACAACAGAATTCTTCGCGACCAAAATCAAGAAATTCGAACCAAGAGGCGGAACCATCGACTTCAAGACGACGAACCGCGCCCGACACGGTCAGTGGGAGGCCGACCGGCCCATATACCAGGCCGACCGGCCCCTGCCTGGTCCCACGTAGGCCCCGCTTCGTCCACCGCTCGGTTTGCTTCCTAAAACTTTTCAATTTTCGCAAATTACTTTCCGTTCCGAATTAAAATAAGTCTTTTCTGTTATGGTATGTTTTCCCTATATGAAAAAAGATGTCTTGTTAACCCATGAACAAAGTTTTGCATGATTAAAATTCCTACATATACATCACTTGTTGGGATGCTTTAATTGCTTAAAACATGAGAAATAATAAAGTTAGAATAATGAGATCCTCTTTCTTTTTATCTTGTCTTTGGAGAGTTATTTCAAAATATTAAAATCATTAGTTATGCTTCTCCTTTGTGATCAATGATACATCCTAATAGAGCCGTAGCAATCATTAAAGATATATCTAATTAATTGTTGCTTTCTTGTGTTGAGCTTTGTCAAAACCACGACCCATGTTGAAATTTGTCTAAAGTCTAAGATCAAGATCACGTACAAAAAAGTATCCATGCTCTAAAAGTTTTAATCTCTATCTCCCATAATTTTAATTGTTGAAAAAGGTACAGCTATGAAAAAGCCAAATATTCAAAATTCTAAGAGTGGAGAGAAAAGTGAGAGAGAGGAGAAAATGAGCAAGTGTTCTACGGTCGAGAAGAACCCCCTCTCGAAAAAAAAAAGAGAAAAAGGCAAAAAATAAAGAGAAGAAAAATAGACAAGTGTCCGAGGGTGAGTAGGGCCCACTTCTCTAATAAATAAGAGAGTAAAATGGACAAGTGTCCGAGGGTGAGTAGAACCCACCTCTCCACTAAATAGCTGGTTACTCCTCGCTTGAAAAAAAAAAAATTATATATATATAAATATAAATCTTTGAAAAAAAGGAGATAGACGATTTTCAACTAGAGAGAGCGGTGGTAATAATCTTGATTCACATACACATCTTGATCTATGACTTATGACATCTATCTCCATGGATCCACAGTTGACTTAGCAATAAATACAAGGTAAGTGTGCTACATGTTCTTGAGCTCCACATATGATATAATAAATGAAGCGTGAGGGATATAATATATTTTGAGAGACTTGAGAGTGTCACAAAGGAGTAAGTAGAGCTATGTTTTCTTTTCAAAACTTATACAAAATCTCTCCAAGTGACTTGGTTTAAGAATTTAAGGTGATCTGTTTCTAACCATTTCATGCTCGGATATCCCAAAGTGCGTGTATGACCACGGAGTATAATTATGATCCATTCTTTTATCTCTACGATTTACATTAAAGTTAGACCATCCTTTTATCGAGGACGAGTAAAAGCCTAAGTGTGGGGAGTTTGTTGACACATGTTAATGTATACTTTTTAATTATCAACTAAACATGGAAAAGGACTAAAATATAATTAGATAATCTTATTAGGGGTTTATACTAATGATTTCCATGAGTTTTGGTAAAGTTGTGATTTGCGGGGACTTAACAGGAAAATACGAATTGGCGTGTCATACGACGGGACGCAGCGTAATGCAATCCAACTCGAAACAAGTCTAGAAGGCTCGGGATTACTCTCGGCGTGAGCGAAACTTAACACCGAAGAAAACATCATCTAGAAGACTCCGGGAGCCACGACACGTCGCAGGACCCGGGGTGGGACCCACCCCGGGCCGCTCGCTGGCCGTTATTCAGGCCGACCGGCCTGGCCCCTCGGCCAAGTCATCTCCGCTTCGAATGTTCCTTCACCGCCTCCGAGGCGCAATCTAATCCGCTCGTTTAATGTCGGTTTGATCCGGGGCGGACGGTGGAGTACGAGTTGTAATCTAATCCAACACCGGCACCTCCTCCCGACTATATAAGCAAGCCCCCCAGGCCCCTGGCTTCACAATCTCTCAGATCAACTCATCATCATATCGGATCGGATCCAGCTCTAGTCGACGGCCATAGCTCTAGTTCAAGAACTAGAAGTAGAAGATTAGACAAGATGTAGAACTAGAAGCCTTAGATTAGAGTTGAGAGTAGAGCTTCAAGTTGAGAGAATTAGAGCGCGGTTGAGGCGGAGTTGAAGGAAGGCCGGAGTCGTCGGCGCCTCCATCTTCTTCTTCCTCGGAGTTAATGCCATTGGAGCACGACTACGAGATCTTGTGGATTGTTCGACTTCCATTCGAGTAAGTGGTATTGTCTCTATTGTTCTTAAGGTTCGTATTTCTTTGATAAGATTACTTTGATTCTTGGTTGCTCTTGAGTTGAAGTTGTTAGATTAATGTAAGCGTGGTGCTTAGATTGACTAGCTTATTACGAATACCTTCTATAGGCCGGGTGAAACACCAACTGTAAAAATTTGTCGTGGTGGTGACAGCACCATTGAGTCCTTTGTATTCTTTTCGCCTGCCCCCGTTTATAGAAATCGTAGGAGCCCCTGCGTTGTTAGCGTAGATTCCCTTTATTAAGAGTTTCTTCATGACAACCCCTCTTAAGAACAATGTGCAAATGATTTACTTAAAAGTGAGAACAAGACCTTCCTACTAGAACTCCTTACCTCTCTTTTAATCTAGTTTTATAACCACTCTGAATTTAGCTATACACCTCGACATACTCTCTCACCTTCTCCCCGTGGATTCGATATTTAAAGCCCTATTCGGGTGAAGTGCTCACCCGGTATCCGTTAAACTGCGGATAATATTCCTGTAGGTTAACAAATACCAACAACCATCCACTCAACAATCACCGAAACACAAAAGCAATGTAACCCATGCAACCCAATCCTATAGTGCAAAAGTGTGTCATTTTAAATCTTATTTTTCCAAGAATCTATAACCGGCTCGATACAAAATGTAACGCCCCGGCTAGAAACACCACCGGGGGCTACCCCTCAACACATTCACTAAGACTAAAACAAACCCATTACGGCCGCTATGTAAAAGATTACGCGTTTGTAAACGAAAAGTGAGTACTTGTGATGATGGTGCTACTCCCCAGTTCCCATGCAAGTCGTGATGGTTTAGCACCTAAAACCAAATAAACACAAGGGTGAGTGAAAACACTCGGCAAGTGCAATTAAAACCAAAAAGAACTGTTATCTCATGAGAATCGAACAAATTACTAAAATAGCAAATAAACTTGGTAGTTTTCCGGCCGAAACGGACAACACTTGAATACTCCTTAGCATTTACCGGTAAAAGCCGAGCAAGTGGGGCCAGCACTTACTCCACAGGCACCTGAATATAAGAACCAAATTGCACCTCAGGATAAACCGGCACCGAATTGAATGTAAATGAAAACTTGAAACTTGAATCTCATGAACACGAAACTTGAACTTGAACCTTAAATATAATACTTGAACATTGGAAAGCAAAGAAAAACTTCGAATAATAGGCGTAAAGCGAAGCAAAAGATTCGTCATGCACTTGCCTTTATTTTTGACGAGAACAAAGTGTCACCCACTTGGTACTTGTAGCTTCTAACCCTTCTCTTTTTCGTTTTACTACACGTAACACATGATGCATTGCTTAACATAACGAAATGCATGTCACGATGCATGATGAAAAGCATACAAGTGCATAAAACACTTTAGTTATTTACCACAAGTTGATTACGAGCATCACAAACAACTAAGCGGTGCCGAGGAACAAAGAGGTGACCATGTTCCCAGGTCTACAATCAACTCCAAAAATCCACCGAAATCATATAATGATTTATGCTAATCAATTTAATAATCATTAACTAATAATTAGGGCATATAACTAAGGATATACTTAAACATCATCAAACTATTCCCAAACTATCTGTGAAGGTTGATACTAGCATAAAACAGATACGCAAGAAGTTTCATGATCATCGGATATTTATTTAACCTACAAAACCATGGAAGTTGCATTTCTTAATTAAAAGAGGTATTTTTTGATCATACCCAAACTATCAATTCTCAAGGTTTCATATTTTTCCTACACCGATATCATCATAAGGACGCTACACAAAAGTTCCATGAATTTAGCATGCACCAATAATTAGTTATGAAATTCACAAATTCAGCACTATTCATCATGAAGGAAATTGATAAAACATATAATAAAAAGAAATAGAGCACTTGGGCTCAAAGTAGCCCACTAAGGCCCAACAGCGTAAACAAAGGCGGCCCATGCGGCCTGTTTAGGCCTGCCTTGGCACTTTTTCATGAAAGACCCTACACTTTTATGAAACCGCAATAAATATAAAACACTAGTTATATGAGTTAAGAAATTTACATCGGGAATCCTCGAGAAGCTGCTTGAGCTGAGCTTCTTGGCCGGCGTCGCACCGGCGGCTAGGGCGGCGAAGCGGTTAGGGCAAAGCGATGGCGCCGCCCCTTTGGCCCGAGATGACTTTTGGAGGCGCGGCTACGCGCGCTTGTGGTTACGCCTGGCGGCCGCCGCTTGCTCTACCGCTTTTGTGCTTCCGGCGGCGACGAGGGAACGAGCTATGGAGGAGTGGAGTGAAGCAATGGAGGAGAGGGTATGCTTGGCGAATTTGGACGGCGAGCAAAGAGTCGGGCGGCCGGTGCTTCTTTGTCTTTGGCCGCCATGGCTACTGAAGAGGAAAAGAACGAGAGGTCGGCGAGAGAGAGCCGGAGAGCGGCGAAGTCGATGGAAGGGATGAAGAGGTGGCGGCGCTTTGCGTGAACTCGGCCACGCCGACAGAGACGTGGGCAGTGCGAGGGACACCAGAGGTGGCCAATTCGATCACGTCGACGGCAAACAAGCGAGGCAAGCAAAAGCTGTTTGGTGCAGCTACGGCTGTTTCTTGAAGTAGTGTACTAGTGCATTTTTCTCTCTTCTTCTTCAAAAATCTCCCAAAAATTGAATAGAAGTTGAAAATCTCCAAGAATAAAAGTTTCTCAATTAAACAAAATCTACACTTTTGCTTTTGGGCTCATCGTCAAATTCGAAGTAGTTTAGAAAAGTAGGATTTTGAAATTAGGATTAATAAAATTATTAATTAGCCAACTTAATTAGTGAACAATCATTAATCAAGCATCGAGAAAATCACAAAACAATATAACTAATGTTTAATGTCAATATATCATGTAGCAAACAAAACACATTATTTGTAACATATAAGCTGCAATATATATAACACGAAATGCGTTATTGCCTTGATACTTGATAATCACACACGGTAATGATCATATTTAATATTTTAATTACTTTTTAATGTCGGGATGTTACATTATTTGTGCTCAAGACTTCAGATCTGTTATTCTTGGAGATTCGGTAATACCTCTTATTCGATTTCTCATTATGACTTTGATTTATTTCATTATATTACTTTCGTTGTTATGTTCTTAGTATATTTGGGTTAGATATTGGATATAGTTACGGTTATTGATTATTATATGCATAAGATCGTGGGATGACTTAGCTTTGTCTTAAGGGAGTTAAGTCATAAGTCATATGTAAGCGTGGTGCTTAGATGTGAGTTATTTTTGGATGCCTGCTATATGATTAGGTCGGGGTAGTTCGTAAGGGTGACAGGCTTATTGAGTCTTCTATAATCCTCCCGTGTATAGTGAATGGTAGGGACGTGGTCGCGATGGAGGCTAGTTTATCTCATTATAAATCCTCCTTAGTTGATGTTCCTTATGTCATATGATATTGATTTAGCTGTGCTATGAATGAAGATATTTGATTTGCTATGCTTTGACTTAATGATTAGTAGTTATTTAGATGTCTTTTACTCAAGAGTAGTTATGATTGTCTTTACTACATTAGATGAGCCTCTATATACGCTATCTACGGAATACTTTTATCATAGTTATCTTGGTTTTATTATTGTTATCTTTTATTATTACTATTATGAAATTAGGTTGAGTTAGATCTTAGTTATATTCACCTCTTTGTTTCTTTGGGTTCGATATTTAAAACCGGGAGTTTATCTTTTGGTGAAGTGCTACAACGTATTTCTATCATAAACTGCTTGAGGATATCTTATCTTTTTGTGAGCAGTTTAAAAAATACCAACAAGCATTTTTTGGGCCGTTGTCGGAGAAACGATAGTTTTCTTTGGATAGTAATGAAAGAGTCTAGCTTAATCTTGTTTTATTTTTTCTATATTTTGCTTTTATTTATTTATTTATCTTTTAGTTTTTACTTGTTTTTTTACTTTTTGTTTGCCATGAATTTTATTTTTAATTTTATTGTTAATTTTTTATTTTTAATCTTGTTATTAATGAGCTGCACCCATAAGCTTTAGCTTTTGGCCCGTTAGAAAGTCTATTTTAATACCGGGCTATGAGCTATGCCTATGGTTAGTTATCATTATTTTATGCAGCCTTTGGAGAAACTTTTCTTTCCTTTTTCTGTTAGTAAAGCAAGGTTTATCCTTGGCTTTATTAGTGGGTAGAGCCCTTAAGTTAGCATTCTTTATGAACACCCAAGGGAAGAAAAGGAATCATCCTCTAGACAAAAAGAGGAAGTTTTGATAGCCAAATTAGAATCACTCCAATCCCAAGAGCATCATCTAAACTTAAGTTTCGGCTATCATAACTCTTGGGAAGTACTTAAACTTCCAGCTTCATAAGAGACCTTTGAGCAGTTATAGTTTAGATTTCCTTAAGGAAGAGTCTCTTAGAAAGCTTCTTTATTCTTATAAAGGACACTAGGAAGAGTTCAAGGATGGCATGTCTAATGCCATAGAAGGGGAACAAAGCTACCTAGAAGCCATTCATATGTCTTCTCTCCTTCTATGTTGTGATTAGATAACTTACCTAAACCCATCTCTAACCTCATTCTTGACCCCAATAAATCCTTTTGCATTCTTTTTTTCACGAGTCTCCTAATGATCCTAGAAATCCCGATCATAGAAGTCATGAAGGATATATGGAAGACCAAGAAGAGCAATGTCAATGACTAGAGAACCTCGATGAGTAGGGAAGCTACTTCACGAACACTTCATCAAATCCATGCTCATTTGAGCAAACTCCTACATCATTTGCTCTCTCTAATCTTGCCACATATGACATCTCCAATCCCCCTCAAGCTAGCTAATTCCCAAAGACTTAGAAAGGATGGTTGTAGATGCATATGTTTATATTGCTTATCTAGTTGGTTGAAAATTAGAGATTGCTTGATAACATGAATTTTCATCTTTTACTTATCATATGGATATAATTATAAAAAAATATTTCTTCGGGTATTTTTGTCACTAACCATTCCAAGTTTGGAGCAAAAAGGCTGAAGGATGACAATATAAGGTATGTCTAACCAATTATTATGCAACATTGAACTGCATGCTTAGAAATATCGCTTGCCATGTTGCTACATTAACTAGGTTGTTCTTACTTTTTATAATATGTTCATATTGCTAAACATTAATTATGCTTTCACATTTACTGTTTGAGTAAATCTCTTTTATGCCTTCATGCTACCTTTTTATGCTTTAGTATGCTATGGTTTGGAATATCTTCATGCACCTTTTAAATTAGGCATGGTGCTTAGTTTAAGCTGTTTTTCTGAATTAAGTTAGACATGGTGTCTAGTTTAATTTTTGAAACGAAAGGTGTGATGATTTTTTGCTTCTAAAGGCTTTTAAATTAAGCATGGTGCTTAGGTTAAAAAATGTCTTCCTAGATCAAATTAGACGTGGTGTCTAGGTTGATTTTTGAGCTGATAGTGTGCTATAATAAGATCTTTGGTATATTTTGTTAGACTAACCCCTGCAGAGAAAAACTCTCAAATCCAATTTGGAGATGTCAAGAAATGAACTCAAACAAGTGATGAAACAAGGCATACGATTGAAAGGTCCTAAATGGCTAGAGGGGGGTGAATAGCCTAATAAAAATTTCTACAAAACACTAGACAAAGTTGTTAGAATAACAAAAGGCGATAAACGCGTTTGCTCTAGCTCTACTTGTCGGCAAGCCTCCTATTGACAATTCTAGTTGCTATGATCTCTAGTTCACACACAAAGGCTAAGTCGCTACTTTACCAACTAGGTGAACAAGCTAGATTACTCTAAACAAGGCTAAGCAACTAGCAAGGCTACTCAAACTACACTATCTATGAAAGTAATGCAAGAGTGTAGAAGAGTTATACCACAATGTCGAGGCTAGTCAATCCAATCACCAAGATGATACAATGAGATAACCAAATCGTTGCCAATCACCAAGGGACAACAAGAGACAAGTGGAGACAATGATTTATCCCGAAGTTCACTTGAGCACCCGTCAAGCTACGTCTCCGTTGTGTCGACCTTCTCACGTGTGGGTCGGTGTGGAGCTCACTCCAAGCCAAATGCCTTTAGGCTTACCGCACCCAAAGCAAATGAGAGGTACTCAACGACACGAGCAATGTATTATCTTGCAATTCGTCGTCCCAACGAGGATGCACGGTCCTCTCACAAATCACCGGAGGTGGCCAAGAACAATCACCAACTCTTGCCAACGCCTCCACCAATCACCAAGCCGGCTAGGAGTGGTGCTCTCCAAGAGCAACAAGAAAACCACCGGCTCACAACGATCCACAAGTGCCACTAGATGCAATGATCAAAGCAAAGTGCACTTGAATCACCTCAACTCACTAGAATGGATGCTCTCAAGCAAAGGAGTGAGGAGGAGGATGAGTGCTCAGCTCTAGAGGTGTTAGGATTGATTCAAAATGACCAAGAGACCTCCTAGAACCGGCCAAGGGGTTATAAATACCCCCCACCACGAAATCTAACCGTTGGGGTGCAAACCGCGCACAAAATCCTGGCCGGGCCTTGATCGCCCGGACTCACCGGTGAGTCCGGTCGGTGGGTCCGATCACAACCGACAACCCCAACCTGCACCGCCGACCGAGCCCGCCGATTGCTTCCGGTCGCGGCGTCCGTCGATGGTTCGGTCAGCACCGGAAGCATCCGTCCGGGTCCGGTCACCGCGTCCGCAAAAACTCGCCTGCGAGCTCTACGCGACGCGCACTGACCGGAGCCACCGGTCGGTGCGTCCGGTCGAGGCCGGCGCGTCCGGTCACCCCTGAAACAGCCGGCTTCTTCACGGGAACTCCGACGCCTTCGCTTCAACATGCTACCCATCAAGTATACCAAACTTGAGCACGAGAAATAGCATGTCTTCATCACCACGATGCATCCGGCAATAGAAAATAGACATTTCATTTTCTCAAAAGCGCCGAATCCCGCCGCAAGCTTCGGGGGGAGGGTGAGCGGTACCCAAACCCATCTCAACCCCCGCAACCATCACCGCTTCGCAAATGTGCCAACACCACCATGTGTACATCACCATGTGCTTGTGTGTTAACATTTTCACAATCAATTTCGAAGGTTGGGTTAGCTCTCTAGGTTAGAATGCATGCAAATGATTTTGAACCTAGAGGCACATGAGGACCGATATATGCGATAGTTTTCCCCTCTTTATAGTACGGCTTATCGATCCTATAATCACTCACACCCTCTATGGTGTCTTGAGTGTAAAATCAAAATGGCCTTATGGATATACCTTTGCCTTGAGCCCATTTTGATCCACCATCCACTCAAGTCATGCACTTGATCATCATTTGAATCATCTCGATCCATCCACCATGACCACCATGCATCGTCCTTGGCTTGACCAATCTCCAACTAACACAACACTTAGCATAGAGAGATTAGTCCTAAGGATGTCATCAATTAGCCAAAACCAATCTAGAGATCTTCAACGATGAACTTCAGTAACTTTATGCAAAAGAAGACCCAGCTCATTCCTCATGGAAGAACTGAAGGAAGCTATGTTACAACCGTTCATGGTTTTGAACCTGCCAAGACACCACTTCATGAGAAGAGTGCTACACAAAAAGGATATATAATAAAAGCACTCACTCATAGAAGTGGATGGACAAAACTACAGTCGCGAGAAACAGGTAACTTAGTATTTATTTTATATTTATTTCTATACCGTGTTTTATCTTAAGTTAAAAAAAATATGGACACATGAAGGTCCACTTATATAATAGGGGAAAATAAAAAAAATGTGAGCACATGAAGGCTCATGAATATCTTTAATATATAACATGTTCCTATTCGACTAGTTCCCATCGGATATTCTTGGTCACTAATCATTGCAGAATAAGAAAAAGAATGAAGGATGGACAATGTCTGAGGACATAGGCATTACAACACTATGAGGGATGTTGCAATATTCATACTTGACTTTAAGTGTTGAACTTGAGATGCAAGATAAAATCAAGGCTTCAAAAAAACTTTGGGGGAGGAAGGCCGACTCAATAAGATGATCTTAACGTGCTCCTCCTCACATGCTCTTGTCACTTTCATATCTTTGGAATAAATAAGAAAAAGCAAGAAGGTCCGAATAAGAATAGAAAGGTGGCTTGACAAAAGGACAAAGAAGATGGGGAACATAGGAGACAAGTTGTTCATAAACAAAAAGTTGATCAAGAGGGAAGGACACCATTGCCACTAGGTGTATGGTACCATCATAATCCAATACTAAAGGTAACATCTCAAGGTAAGTTATAAAGTTTCTCTTGATTATGCTATGCATAGAGTTAAGCATGTTTTGAGTTACAACTTTAATTAATCCAACCTGTTTAGTTCAACATGCTAGCTCTTTAATTGTTCCTAGTACCATTCTTTTGACCTTATAGTCATAATTATGAAATTACTTTACAACATTTCCATGAGTCAAGTCATTTGATCATTTCTATTAAAATATTTTAAATGCAACATTCAATGTTTATCTTTTAGTCTCATGATTAAATGTCATGTTTAAGCAAAATATATCTTGCTCTATGTGCCTAAAGTTATAAAAGAATGAATAAAGTTTTAGTTTTGTTCCACCAACAGAGCTCATGCACTTGATCTCTACTTTGTCTTTGTAAATAGGACGTACTTCAAGCAAAGCTTGGGGGAGACAATCCCTTAGACTCTATAAGTAAACTATCCTGGATCCATGGACATGTGCATTGAGTAAGATATTGCCGGCTCCTACTACTACCAAATGTTTATTTCAAAATGTTGGACAATCAATGAACATGGATGATACACCTAAAGGAGTAAATATGGTAAGAAGTCTTGATTCAGTGGACTTAAAACAATGAATCCTCAAAGGTAACTTGGTAAGTTATCAATATTTAACTTTCAATATTGCATATTTACTTTTACATTGCATAAGTATTTTTTCTTTAGCATGTTTTATTTCCCTCGCATTAGAAAGTTAAATGTGTTTTTCATGTTTAGTTAAAGCCCCATGTGAAGCCCTATGGCATAAAATTACGTGAGGAATGTTAGAATGGAGGCATAAAAATAAAGTTTGCATTCATTCTTTTATTTTCTACATGCATACAATTTAAGATATGAAAAAATATTAGCTTTTGTTTAATTCAAGTTAAAACTTAATCTATTTATTTTCTCATTAAGAAACTCTAGACAATTAAAGCTTTAAAATATCCAACCTCTAACGCTTAATCAATTCCACGAGCTTTTTTGTTGTCTATTTGAGTTTCACAGATTTAAAGCATCAATAAGACATGACGGAAAGGAGACGATCGACCACTTGATGGCATCAACTCATTCAATCGTCATCATCAATGCTCTATCAAGGAAGGACGACATTGCCTCCATCCGTCTACCTCATCTCAACACCTACACAAAAATCTAGCTTGGGGAGAGCACCCCTAGTTATCAAGATAAGTATCTCTTTACTTGGTTTATTTTATTGCCAGTTTTAAAAAAAAGAAATAAAATTGCATAACATTTTAAAATGAATAAAAAGTTTGTTTAGTTATATATGCATATTTTAAAAAGGTGTGGTTAATAAATTTTTGTTAGAATAAAGTTTGCTTTGGAAATGATGAATAGTTTATCTCCTCTAATTCTTTTTAGTACCTTGATTTTAAATTTGAAATTCCTCCGATGTTTTGGATATATTTGTCCTACTTTCAAATTTGCTCTATAACTTGTGGGTAACATATACTTGATCTAAGTCTAGGTAATTGGGGGATATGATATGAGAAAGTCCGAGCTGCTATTTATCTTTTTCTTAGTGAAACTATATCTAAAGATTTGTTTTTGAAAATTTAAAATATTTCATGATGAGCTCTTGTTTGGCGAGTGTTGAATTCCTACCAAAAGCCATATTTATGATATTTAGATTAGAAAAACTTTCCAGTTACATACACGCTATTTGCTTTGGATTGAGTAGTTCAAGCTTTCAAGCTTTGTCATGAAAAGAAAAGTTTTATCCACCCACCTTCCACTTACATTCTATATGCATTGTTCCTACAATGGGGATGATTGCAATACCATTCTTTTTCCATCTTTATCCACTTACAAATGTTTTATTCCTACACTAGAAATAAACAATCCATAAGACTATAGGAAGCCTATGTTTATTTACTCCAAATATTTTTGTTGTTATCTCTCAAAAGTTTATCATGAGAAAGATATTTGGGTTCTTTGCTAAAAAAAGAGAAAGAGAGTAAAAAAAGGACAAGTGTCCACAATAAAACAATGGGTACTTAGATGCCCGCCTCTCGAAAGAAAAGAAAAAGAAAAAGAAAAGTATGCAGCCCAAGGTTCTCTCAAGTTTCCAAGTTTAAAAAGAGAGATTTGTTCATACCTTTGAAGGAGTAAAAGTAGAATTAGTTTTAGCCACTAAATATACACCTATCCATCATATTCTCTACACATGCAATCTTGTTTTTGACTGGCTGAACTCTCTATGGATCCATTGTTTGAACTGCAATATATCCTTTGTAGATATGCTATATTATTTTAAGAGTGCCACTCCTATAAACTCCATATAAGCCATATTTTAGAGAGAGGAGTGAAAAAAGATAAATGAGAGAAGGCTTAATACATTTAGCCTTGTTCCACAAAAATACTACATATTCAAGAGAGAAGGCATAACACTATTAATGCCTAGTGAGGATCCATAAATACCACATATTGAGAGATTGAGAGTGCCATTCATTACAAAGCTTTGAGTTTTATTTTGAAAATTTATAAAAACTCCGGAATATTAGTTGATCGAAGACTTGAGACATAGTGCTTGACTTGATTGTTCTATCTTTCAATTACTCAAGACCCAAGTGAGAGTAAAAGCTCCATGGTTTAAGGTAATAAGGGTGAGTTTGAAGTCGAATAATTTTATCCGATCCGGAGTAGAGTTTCTTTTTGAAAGCATGTGTACTCTATAAGAATGAAAGTATCGTAGCAACTCCCGATCCAAGTTTTGTTTTATAGTATATGTGTTTTGATAAGAGACTAGCAAAAGGTAAGCTTGGGAGAGCTTGTTGACGGTAGTTAACGTCAATTTTACCATGAAATGATAGAACATTTGAGAACAAGAACATTAGAAGATAGGGTTTATACTAATGATTTCCACGAGTTTTGTTGCACACACAGTTTTGCAAGGTGAACTCTAAAAAATAGCTAAAAATAGAGAAAAGAGAAAAAAATAGAGAGACGGAAGAAAAGGACCAAACTAGGGTGGTTAGTATAAATTCCGGGGGTCTAAAGGACAAAAGAAGACAACTCACGAAGGTCGGGGCCCACATGTCAGGATGTGGGGCCGGGCGGCCTGACATCGGGGGCCACGCGGCTTTGCCCCGTGGAACCACGTGTCCTGCTTATGGAACCTTCTTACAACCGACCTATGGAGTAGATTTAAGCCGTCCAATCAAGTCGGTTTGATCTAAGGGCTAAGATTCATTCCACCGGCCTATATAAGCAAGGGCAGGGCTCCCCCCTGAAACCCTAATTCATTATTCATCTCATTGATTAGAGAGGGGTCCCAATATAAGGAACTCTCTCTCTTAAATATAGAACTTGGATTAGACTCTTCAATATAATAGATTAGATCTAGATTAGAGATTAGAGAGCTCTAGTTCTTCAAGATATATAGTTTAGACATTCTATTAGAGACTTAAGGAGAGTTTGAGTCGTGCTCAAGACTTCATATATGTTATTCTTGGAGATTCGGTAACACCTCTTATTTGATTTCTCATTATGACTTTGTTTTATTTCATTATATTATTTTGTTATGTTCTTAGTATATTTGGGTTAGATATTGGATATATTTGGTTATTGATTATTATATGCATAAGATTGGATGCCTTAACTTTGTCTTAAGGGAGTTAAGTCATTTGTGGTGTTTAGATGTGAGTTATTTGCGGATGCCCACTATATGTCGGGTCATGGGGGTAGTTCGTAAGGGTGACAGTCTTATTGAGTCTTCTATAATCCTCCCCCCGTGTATAGTGAATGGTAGAACGTGGTCGCGACGGAGGCTAGTTTATCTCATTATAAATCTTTCTTAGTTGATGTTCCTTATGTCATATGATATTGATTTAGTTGTGCTATGGATGAAGATATTTGATTTGCTATGCTTTGACTTAATGATTAGTAGTTATTTAGATATCTTTTACTCAAGAGTAGTTATGATTGTCTTTACTACATTAGATGAGTTTCTATATCTGCTATCTCTAGAATACCTTTATCATAGTTATCTTAGTTTTATTATTGTTATCTTTTATTATTACTATTATGAAATTAGGTTGAGTTAGATGTTAATTATATTCACATACCGTTCCTTTGGGTTCGATATTTAAAACCGAGAGTTTATCTTTTTGGTGAAGTGCTACAATATATTTCTATCTGTACGCTTACAGATATCTTATCTTTTTTGTGAGCAGTTTAAAAATACCAACAATACCCCGTCGTTGTTACAGGATATAAACTTTCGTACTAAAAACACACAGATCGCACGATAAGATAATAATATTATGAAATTAAATACTGGTGTTAAAATAACATTTAATCCAAAAAGCAAAGTTTGTGAATTTAACACTCATGAGTAAGAGTGCGGCATCGTTGGTTCGGATAGAACTTTCCGTGATGAGGCTAAGATAATGCCCTAATAATTTGAGTTTAAGCTTGTCATACTTTACCAAGTCAAAGGATACTTTAAACATGATATTCTCGTCATTCCATTTGCAGTCATTCATCAGTATTACATGAAAACACATGTGAATCAAGGTATGAATTGATTTTTTTTTTTTTTTTTTTTTTTTTTTGAAACTATGAATTGAATGTTCATCCATTCTAAAACAAGCTCTGATTCTTCAGCAAAATGCATACAAAACTGAACGCAATCGAACAGTAGCAAGTACACTAAGAACCTTAACAAAGAAGGGCCTACAAAGAGAATGCCAAGTGCTTCATTCGAGAGCAGCGGGACTTTGAAAAACAAACTCTGAGCTCTTCCATTTCCTAGCTGCAATTAGTGTCCAGGTAAAATGGATCAAACTAACTGTTACATGGCAGCCAATGCTCTGAATTCCGGATTGACGTCCATTGACTGTCCAAATTTTGCAGTTAACTTGACCTGTAGGTACAACATTTATAAACACTGAAATACCAAAAGAAAACAATACATTTACATGAACAGCTCTAAGCATCCGGCAAACCTAAGAACTTTGAAAGAATGGACAACGGAGACCCAGTAGGTAGGACGAGATTTTTTTTCAGCTTCAGTTCCGTCCAATAACAAGATTTACATGGTGTGAGATTTCAAACCTTGCCTAATATTTGACGCGAAGCTTGTCTAATATTAGATTCCCAAAAGTCAAATATTTGCAAACGAGAGGGGAGTATGAAGAACAATTATTCCAACAGAAAAAAATGGATGGCCACAGATTTAAACTCCAACCCATCAGCTAATGAAAAGTTGCTTCTTTTTGGAAGAGATACAATACCTCTGTATGAAATGAGTCAGGTTTTAGCCATCCTATAAAGAACTTGAGTCAGGTTGTAGCCATCATAAAGGGAAGAGAAGATTGGTACTGTAGTTCACAAAGAAGAACATAAGAGGCAACAAACATGGTTGATAGCTGAAAGTGAAGATTCCCATTTTTATATTGTTCACAAATCAGCATCTAAGCTGAACCATTTGTGCCTAACTGCAGTAAAAAAAAAAAAGGTTTGATTAATCAATGTATTCTTTCACAGACATGGCTGCATAACTGCACTAAAGAAGGATAACTAAGACAAGCCATCATGGCGCTCTAAAAATTCTGCAGTGTTAGGTTTCAGAAAACTTGGTAACTGAGATAAGGGCTAGGAACATTTAGACAAAGCAGATCAAAGCACATAAAAATGTAGACGTGGATACAGTAAAGGACATTAGGGTGTGCACATGTATTGCTGATAATCTCTGAAAGGGAATAAAGTGGATACAGTAAAGGCCATTGGGTGTGCACATGTACAGCTGACAATCTTTGAAAGGGATCAAACTATCAAAGTTAGTGGCACCTATAGATCCCAATAAAAAACTACCTTAAGCTTGTGATCCCAATAGAATGGACAGTCAAAGCATATTATCTGTAAAGCAATAAGAGAATATCTAAGTTGAGGTAGAAGTTAGGACAACATTAAGATATGCAGTTTGCTTCTAGCATGCCAGCTTATAAAGACGGACCATAAGATAGGGACATCAGAATATAGGCTTCTAGCTTACCATTAATTGCTGACTCATATCAGGAAAGCCCATCAATTTAACTTGCTTTTCTTTCTCAATTCAAACCCAACCAACATTCCAGAACATTCTTGTTCTGACATAAACAACACGTGGCTCAGGCATGCTTGAAAGGCTCAACCAATATTTGACCATACTATTTCCAAGTGCAGAACTCTCTATTAATCTCACATGTAACACATTGCTCTTGAATAACCCTAACAGCAAGGACATTACATATCATTCTATTGGATATTATGTTTTGGCGACTATCAATTGAAAATAAACCAAAATTCCTATTTGAGTAGTATTAAGCTTTAGATTGGCAATTGGGACTCTAGTTATAGCTTTAGAGCAAAAAAAAGGAGCTGATTGCTTTATGACTGAATTGAATTTTCTGAGTTCTGGAATGATTTGCCTCAAGCATGACAGGAGCTCCCCAAATTGGATATTCTTAAGCAAACTCTCATTGAACAAGCACACAAGAATCTCAACTGCCCCTTCCTTCCCCTGTTGCCTACCTCATGTGCCCAACCAAGCTAGCGCAGAAAAAAAGGAACTGGTTACTCTATGCCTGTGAATTGTTTTTTTTTTTTGGACAAGCACGGTAGGAGTTCCTCAAATTGGAATATTATATAAGCAAACAATCATTGAATAAGCACGTAATAATTTGTATTCCTTTCCCTTTTGCCTACCTCCTTTGCCCATCCCAGTAAGCCTAGCAGCCCAGGTAGCCACAGAGCGATCGAAATATGAAACCAGCAATGATCAAATAGTCTAGTGCAAAGTAGGCGTCCTAACAAAGACCGATTCAAACATTCATTCAAACAAATTTATCAAATTGAGGAGTAGGATCTGGGAAGATGAGATAGGGCAGTAGGTTGCTAGGTATGAAGGTACCTCAATCCACTTTGCGTGTGTCCGGCTGTATCCGTGATCGGGCAGCAAGTTGCACTCGAACTGACCACAACCAAAGAACACAACGCAACCTGGCCAATCCGCCAAGCCCCTCTTCGTCGTTCATCTCCTGGTTCAGATAAAAATCAAATCAACACAGCTAGGTATGAAGGATCTAGACGTAAGGATACAACTAATTAATACAGTAACCAAATCAAACACCAAGAGAGAGGACGGTAAGAATCTCAACGTATCCTATTCTATAGTATTTTTTATAAACCATGCGTAAGGATGCAACTAATTTATTTTTTGGCATTTTACCTTTTTACATTACCAATTAATGCATAGGCATAACAAACATGGCAACATGCAGTACCTGATTCATTATCCTATATATTGACTCAGTTAAGAAAGGAGCATTATGGTTTTATTTTGTAAAAAACACATGTGTTGGAGAAACACTGTTGGTTTTTTACTTTTTGACATCATCGCTAATCCATAGGCAAACATGTCAACATGCAGTACCTGATTAACTGAACATCTTGAAGGCACTTCTCCAAACATTCTATCTGTAGAGCAGAAATCATTAGTTGTCAAATGCATGGAAGGCAGAGGGGTCACCACAAACAAAAAAAAAAAAAAAATCAGTACAGCAATCAGGCCTCTCAAAATCCCCTTTCATCTTGTCCTAGCTCACAAATATCAAGAGAAATAGCAGAGTTATGGATAAAAATGGATAAACTGGTTATACCCATACCCATATCTAGGGACTGGTACAGCTATCCAACGGAAGGCAGCCCTAAACAAAGCTAACCTTATATATCCCAATGATTCCAGCAAGTCATAGTTTTCAAGAAATTGACATTTGTTTTCTCAGGATATGGTGCTCCTATAAGCCTTGGAGCATAGTTGATGGCAGCCTCTGAAATGGCAGCCTCTGAACTGGTAATCTGAATTCCTACAAGCTTCAATAAATTGACAAATACAAAATCTGAGGACAATAGGATCAAAGTGACGTTTTAGTATTTAATAATTTAGATAACAGCCACTACCTAGAAAATTTACTATGTCATAATTTACTTCAATTAACTGTAGCAGTTAAAAAGAGGAAGGTTTTACATCAAATGTACACCCAAAGAAATTGCCTACATGGTTTAGGAAGTTGCAAACCTCTAGGAGTTGATTTTTAGAAGAAAACTTGCAAGGTACCAACCTGTAAATCTATAGTCTATAATCCCATCAACCTATGTTCATTACACAGTCTATGATTCCCCATTGGTTCTATAATATCTTAAGATATCAAGCATTAAAAAAGAAGAAGGAATCAGATCATCATCACTACTATTGGCTTTCATTATCCAAAAAAAAAAATCACTACTATTGGCAACCTCATAAGTGGTGTATTCAGATATGTAGCCCCCAATTGCCTACAATAATTGACTTTTCTAACTTACAGGATGCCAAATAGCAAGCAGGTATCAGCACCATATTAAGTGAAGGAGTTACATATCTAACTTACAGGATGCAACAAACTCACATTTGCCCCGACAGCAACAGAATAATATTTGCTGAATCAATTCACAGCCACCAACTCAAGCACATAAAGAAAAATTTCTGAATACAGTGGCACAGAGCAGGCCTGCACCATCACTGACAAAACACGGTGAGGCTAGGGTTTAGAGCGCGACTCGATTCGGACTTAAAACTTTGACGATGGATGACAGAACTGTAATTAACTGCTGGGTGGCAAACTTGTAAATACCATCATCTTCAACCTTTGGCTCTGTACGGACGTCGTGGCCTCCATGGCTGCAGCGTTGCTGCTGCACGAGGTGCTCACGCGCGGGGAGGGAGGGGCTCCGGCCGGGCTCGGCCGAGCCGGCGGCGCGCGGGGGTCCAGGCTGGGGCGGCGTGGCCTGCACGCACGCAACGCACGCAGGGAGCGTCGGGGCGGCTGGGGTGCGACGGGGTCCACCGGCTGCCGCAGTCTCCTCGTCCCCGCTGCTCGGGTGCCGGGGTCGGCGTCGCAGGTCGCGGCGGTGCTGGCCGCAGTGGGTGGCGGGCGTTAGTCTGGCGGCGGCGCGGCGCGAGGGGCGCTGGTGCCTGCCGCCCCGGCCGTCGCCGTCGCAAAACCCTAGGAGCCGCGAACCCGACGATGGATGGAGAATGGAGCTCGATGTGGGTTGGCCGGCAGCGTGACTGGGTGGGGCTCTGTCGTCGGTGGGGAGGCGCGGGGCTGCGGAGTCCGGGGAGGGACGGGACCGGAGCGGCGGGGCGGCATCGGGCATCGGCTGGGGAGGACGGGAGCTGCGGTCTACAGGGAGAGGGCGTGGGGTGGTGGGCCCTACATGTCGGCGCCAATATTCCACTAGTGAAGCGAGGGTCGCACGGGCGGGCGGAGAGACGGAGCGATGTTTTTACCGCACGGTGAAAATGTCCCTGTTTTACTGTTTTTATGTCGTAGAGATTTAATAATTAAAAAATCATGGGCGGCAATATGATTGACTGGGATCATATCTTTTAATTTTGAATTCAGCATCTTCTTCGGGGCCTCACTAAGTTTCAAAGGGTACGTTGCTTTGTCGTCGTCGTCGTCACTTCACTGATGCGCTTTTTTTGATTCACATAAAGTACTTGCATTATATTGATCTATATCATGCGCATCTTTTTGATTCGCGCATACATCTTTTTGATCGCAATATGTATCATGCGCTGATGCGCATCAGTACTTGCATTATATTGATCTATATCTATAGTATATATAGAAAGTACGATGATATGCTGCCTCGTACTGTATATGCATTGTTATAATCCATGCTACTAATTTAATTAACTTCATGAAATGATATGATATATGCACCGTACCTCTAGCTTAGAAATTAGAGCCACGGCGGCAATATGATTGACTGGGATCGTATCTTTTAATTTTGAATTCAGCATCTTCTTCGGGGCCTTACTATATAGGTAAGTTGCTTTGTCGTCATCGTCACTTCACTGATGCGCATTTTTTGAATCGCATACAGTACTTGTATTATATTGATCTATATCATGCGCATCTTTTGATTCGCGCATACATCTTTTGATCGCAATAAGTATCATGCGCTGATACACATCAGTACTTGCATTATATTGATCTATATCTATAGTATATATAGAAAGTACGATGATATGCCGCCTCATACTGTATATGCATTGTTAATCCTTGCTACTAATTTAATTACCTTCATGAAATGATATGATATATGCACCGTACCTCTAGCTTAGAAATTAAAGCCACGGCGGCAATATGATTGACTAGGATCATATCTTTTAATTTTGAATTCAGCATCTTCTTCGGGCCTCACTAAGTTTCATAGGGCATCTCCCATGGTATGAGCTAGCACTAACTCTAGTCTAACAAATATGGTGGAGGGAGAAATTGTTCCCAATATCATGCTGGGTGAGGAATGCATCGTGAAGTATGCAAGACTATCTTTTGAGTCCACGTATGTCTCTTTTCTTTTGCGCTATTTAATGATTAAAAAATTCATGAGCTAGCTCTAAGCTGGACCACTGGAGACGCCCTTAACTTCCTACCACAGAGTGATTTTTAATGTCATTTTAAACAAGTACAGTAGCAAGTTATTCTCTTCCCAAGTTATAGTTATCTAATCTACCTTGGGTTTCGTCTCCAGCTGGTCTTTTTTTTTTAATCTCCTGCTGCCTTTTTCACGCATATGGTATCGTATCGCATCGTATCGTGTCTCCTGCCTGCTTAGTCTACTATATTATAATATTATCTTATTATTATAATATAGTATTAGAACATGCTTATAATATAAGATAGTTACTATCTCTAAAATAACATCTTCAGTAATATTAACTTTTAGCACATAACTCAGACTTAATATAAATAGCTTCACATGACACCTTCACGTGATCTTAGAGTGTGCACATGAGATTAGTTCTGATCAAGAGATAGTTTTTCACTTTCTTCTATTAAATATAAAATAACATGCTTAAAGCTAGCTCATAAGTCACTATTAGAGGTGCCCTTAGAAGAAACCACCAAGAATCCATAGATATTATATCAGATTTTATATTCTATCTTCTAATATTAAAGAACAAAAAAAATATTTTCCCCAAAATTTCGTCCTTCGCTCTCTTCCAAGTTCATTTTTCCCTCCACTCACTCGAGAATAAGAGTTATGACCGGTTTTGTTAAAAAAAAATAGTAGTACATGATGAATTCGAGATGAGAGTCCTATAATTAGTCTGTTGTCTAGCTCATGACCTGAACTCACGACCACCGCGCCTCACTCTCTCCTGTCCTCATCTCACTCTTGCCGTCCACACAAGTCCAATCTAAATCCAACACAATCCAAATCCAACATGAGACTACAAGACCATGTTTTGAACAATGTACGTATGTCTAGACATTGTATAGAGTCTGATTCAAGACATATTAGAACAGATGACATAACCGACATATAATCTCGTAGCCACAAGTCATCTAGGTGAACATGTAATAGGTTGTATGCTCTCTTGCAACACACAGCCATATTTTACTAGTAATAAGGAAAAAGCTAGTTAACCATGGTATTTGTGGAGGAGGCCACCATGATGTTTATATTTGTATATAACATCTCGTCCTTTTAGTAGCTTTTTTTTTTTTTTTTTCAAACAGCTTCACCTAATAAGCCAGAGAAACCAGAGAAAGCCACGTTTGTGTGACTTCGCCCCTTCCAGTAAAAACGGTATCTCTCCTCTACAGCTTCTCTCAAAGAGCATACGTATCATGAGCAAGCATGCATTTGCCATTGCTTCATCCAAGAAATTAAGAAGTCAGAGCTGAAACTCCTCAAAAAATCCTGTAACAACGATCTTTTTCATAATAAACTATGGACAAAAAAGATGTCTTTTCTGAATAGACATACATACATACATATCTCGATCGATCGTATGTATATGTGTGTGTTGCCAACGAACGATGAGAGTGGATGGACACCAATCACATCTCTACTTGGATAGAGCCAGCTAAACGATGAACTAGCAGTAGACTAGTAGCGTGGTCGCAGCTACATGCATGTATCATCTGAGGTACGGTAGCCCCGGACGGCCAACCGGATCGGAGGATTATTGGATGCTACCAAATATAGATATATATACATATGTATATATATATATGCACACATAGCGTGTGCACATCGTCCTCATAATTCTGACGGGATATATAGCTAAGTTTAGGGTGATATGTTGCGCGCGTATGGGTCGTCCTACGGCTAGCTAGTAGCTCCTCTTCGATCTTTCTTATTTTTGGAAAAAAAAAGGATCTTTCTCAGACATCAAACTTGACACGGACTATCAACTAGGGGATCTCCTATCAATGCGCTGTCACAGTCATTTCTCTAATCACAGATATATTACATTATATCCTGTGTGTAGGAAAAATAACCCTATATATAATTAATGTGTTATTACGAAGCTACATTTTTTACAAATATACTACTTCATATGTTCCAAATTATAATACGCTTTTGCTTTTCTAGATATGTAACTTTTGCTACGTACTTAGATATACACTATGACTAGATACACAGTAAAAGCAATGTATATTGTTGGGACACGGATATGAACCGCTGGAGGCTAAGGACCGCCGCGATTACAGAAATTAACACTGGCAAACGGTATTGAGCAACTAGCAGGGAAAACAGGTGGAGGCCTTCGCATGGGTGCCTACATCGAGTGAAGGCCCTCAGACACAGCCTCCGAGGCAGGCTCCTACAGAAAGGCAAAGGCGGCTACCCACTCGGGCGAAGGCTGGGGTACAGGGCGGCGGCTGCCCACTCGGGCGAAGGCTGGGGTCCAGTGAAGGCGGCTGCCCACTCGGTGAAAGCTGGGATCCGGGGAAGGTGCCACCAACGGAAACACAGTGGCCTCTGGAGGCCCTCTTCAACCAGAAGAAGAGCCCCATGGCGTGGCTGTATTAGATCGTGGGCCTTTATGAGAGCCCACAGGGGCGCCAAGGAAGCAAAGGCGGTGGGAGACGAGAAGACCCAAATTGCCCTCAGTAGTCTGTACTAGTGTGAGAATATTTTTGGAATGTATCCTAGCTGTCTTAGGGTAGAGTACTGAAATAGAATTGCTAGCAAGCAAGCCCTATAAAAGGGGGACTTGAACCCTGTGTAAGTTGGTGGGTGAAAGCATTTATGGAACCCTAATTGTTCTTGGTGCCACCTAGCAGACTTAGTCCCACCTTCGCCTAGGGCCAGCCCCGGCCCTAGCCGTGCCATGGCACAGGGCCCTCACGGCCAAGGGGCCAAATTCCAAGCAGGTGTACAAACGTACACTATTAGCTTTGCTTAAAAAAACGTATACTGTTAGCTAATATAGATGGTATACGTACTCATGTCACCAAAAAGCATGCATTTAGAAGTGGAAACAGAAAAAAGATATAGATATACTCTTTATGCAAATCATTATAATTAAAATGAAGGGGCCCATCTTTCTCGCTTCGCTCCAGGCCTACAAATTGACAGGGCCGGGCCTGCCTAGGGCACTCGCCTGGGCAAAGGTCCGTCACGCACCCCTCCTGCTGGAACCCAGATTTCCATCATATATGGAAAAAGACAAAAACGTCTTATAATTTGTAGCTAAGAGAGTACCAGTTTGATATAATTTGTAGTGAAGAGAGTACCAGTTTGATCTTTCCTTGCTAGCTAGTTTAGTACCTAAACATTTTCACTTCCTATATCTTTCAATTATTTTGGCTGTGTCTAGCAGCAGTGGCTGGACTATTACGTTTCTTTTTCTAAAAAATCCTCCAATTCTTTGTGACGAGAAAACAGCCTGCCAAATATATATATATATATATATATATATCCCACAGCAACGTATAGCCTAGCTGGCTGGCTACCTAGTTCGTAGCTACCAGCCAATTTCAAGTGACCTTCCCGAAAAAATAAGCAAATTGTTATCATCAGTACGTGATACATTTGTCAATAAATTCTTACAAAAATTTCACTGAAAGTTTCCCTCAAAAAAAAAAAAAAAATCACTGAAACTTATTTCTTCAGTTTGAATTACAAGCTGTATTTCGTTTCCTTATACAGTATAAGTAAGGGCTTTGACCCATAATTACATCATTGGTACATAACTTATTGCACAAACTTCATTTGGTATATTTGTATTAGAACACGATTACCTATTAAGATTTTATATCACATTAGTGACATATTTTTTTGAGGCAGCAAGGGGGGCTAATTAACACTGCCGCTGAGCTTGTTCATTGTAAATCAATCAAGGTTGAAAACCGGCAATACAGGAGCATATGTATACAAAAGCGATTACACTGTATTTGCATTTAAAATAATTTCTAATGATTAAATTTCATTGTATTTGTTTTTCTAATAATTTAGAAGACCACTAGGTCTTTTTTGAGACGTAGGGGAGTAACATTTCATATGCTCGTGGCCCCTATAGCTATGTCTATCAGCAGCCTTTTCTGAATAAACTATGGACTAAAAAGATGCCATATTCTTGGTTCTTGGCTATATAAAAGGCCACCTGGGCAACGAAACCCAGCTATGATCAATCAATTCAGTAAACTGAACAACATTTTGATAAGTAGCAAGCTATCCAGCCAGGGGAAGCTACGCTGCTGTGATGGCTCACGCTCATCATGGCCACCCTGAGCTGCTGCTGCAGGCCAAGTCTCCTCCTCAGGTGGCCCTAGTGGTCTCTGTCCTGCTTGTCTGTCCTCTTCTCGTCCTCCTCCTGGTGCGCCGCCGCTTTGTAACCACGCCGTCGACGGCCACCGCATCAAGAGACAGAGAACAGCTGCTGAGCAAGCTGCCTTCACCTCCCCGCAGGATTCCCGTCATTGGCCATCTGCACCTCGTGGGCCGCCTCCCACACGTCTCTCTCCGTGACCTCGCCACCAAGCATGGCCGTGACGGCCTCATGCTCCTCCACCTGGCGCCGTTCCCACGCTCGTCATCTCCTCACCGAGCGCCGCACAGGCTGTGCTGCGCACGCAAGACCACATCTTCGCGTCCAGGGCCTACTCCCCCGTCACCGACATCCTCTTCTACGGCTCCACGGACGTCGTCTTCTCGCCCTACGGCGAGCACTGGCGTCAGATCAAGAAGATTGCCACCACGCATCTCCTCACCAACAAGAAGGTCCGCTCCTACCGCCGTGCACGCGAGCATGAGGTATAATAACCATGCGTCAATTTGTACAATCACTGAGATATACTATATTGTTCAATAGACGTTGCCTGAAAATAAATATTTCACAACAGGTGAGGTTGGTGGTGGCTAAGATCCGCGAGGCTGCCACCGCAGGCACCGCTGTCGACCTGAGTGAACTGCTCAACTCCTTCGCCAACGACATTGTGTGTCACGCTGTGTCTGGCAAGTTCTTCAGAGAGGGAGGCCGGAACAAACTTTTCCGGGAGCTCGTCGAGGCGAACTCGTCGCTCATAGGGGGTTTCAACATAGAGGACTACTTCCCGGTGCTGGTGAAGCTGGACATCATCAAGAGGATGGTGTGCGCCAAGGCACAAAAGGTGAACAAGATGTGGGATGACTTGCTCAATACGCTCATCGATGACCATGCAAGCAGGCCGGCGTCAGAACGTGACGGAGAGGAGAGTGATTTTATCGATGTCTTGCTCTCCCTTCAACAAGAGTACAGCCTGACGAGAGATCATATTAAGGCGCAGCTGGTGGTATGTAATGACGTGACCTCACCCACAACATACAACCAACACATATATGCTATATACAATTGAATATATGTTGCTGATTCTTGTATATATCTATATGTATGTAGGTCATGTTTGAAGCTGGCACCGATACATCATTCATAGTGCTGGAATATGCGATGGCTCAGCTCATGCAGAACCCCTGCCTCATGAACAAGCTACAAGCCGAGGTGAGAAGCACTATACCCAAGGGAAAAGAGATAGTTACCGAAGACGAGCTTAATGGTTTAACCTACCTAAAGGCAGTCATCAAAGAGACACTCCGACTCCATATGCCAGCACCGCTCATGGTGCCCCACCTCTCCATGGCCGATTGCAACATAGAAGGATACGCGATACCATCAGGAACACGTGCCATTGTTAATAGCTGGGCTCTTGCAAGGGATCCTAGCTATTGGGAGAAAGCAGACGAGTTCATGCCTGAGCGATTTATGGAAGGCGGTAGCGCTGCAGCTATGGACAATAAGGGAAATGATTTCCAGTACTTGCCATTTGGGGCAGGCCGAAGGATATGCCCGGGTATAAGTTTTTGCAAGTTCATCTATCGAAGTCATGCTCGCAAATCTTGTTTACCACTTCAATTGGGACCTGCCGGTGGAATTAGTGAACAAAGGCATCGATATGACAGAATCATTTGGGGTGACAGTGCATCGTACAGAGAAACTCCTGCTTGTCCCTATAGTTGCCCAGGATTAATGCATTAGTCTATAGACTTCTTTATGTGCACAATAGATCAAGCACTCAGATGTGCACCACCTGTTATAATTGCATCATACTTGTTGTTTCTGGACTTCTTGTCACGCACGCATATATATATCTACTAAATAAAGAAAGCGTGCATTGCATCCTTTTGCCATGCATCAAACTGTTATCATATTTGTGTCGCACAATTAATTAACAAAATTCTAAATAGTGAAAGCGGTGAATATGAACCGAAAATTTTTTATACAGAAGAATTAAGGCGGCATATGTCCCAAGTTGGGCCTGTATTTTAACAATCATCAAGATCACATAGTTACAAGTAGCTAGTTATTACCGGCCTGGGAATGAAACTATAAGTGAAAAACACACATGAACAAAAACACGAGAGAACAATAAAAAAGCACCAAACGTCTAAGTTGGGTTCAGCCATTTTCCCTATGTAAAATTTGGAACTTGGGGCCTGAACCTTTGAAACAATTTAGGACTAATTAAGTTTCTCTATCTTGGAGAAATCAAAACATATCAGGAATTCTTTAAAAAAAGCTTTCAAAATCAGCACAGAGAAACGGTTTGAAAGATTATTTGGGAGCGGACAAGTCGTAAAAAATACAATGAAAAGACTTCCAAATCTGGTGAAACTTCAGCCATAGCTGGCACATGGTAAATATAATGGTGAGTGTGTTCACAACAGTATCTTCAAAAGATTGATCCTTTACCATGAATTTCTCAGATTTAGGAAAACCCCAAATAAAAAAAAAGGAGGAAATTGAGAAGATCTTCAAGTCAGAGATTATCATAAGGTCACCATGCTGAGTCGCCGTACCCATGGCCTTCTGATCCACAGCATATAATATGCCACTAATAAAAGTGACGGTCTGAGTCATAAGTGACCGTCGGTACCCAAATCTGCCAGAAAGTGGTTGTTATTCATTTCTGCTTTTTTAGTCAGTTGTGATTCGCATGTATCTCTATCCATCACTGATGATCCCGGTCCCAGCTCTTGTAGAAAGAAGTAGTCCTATTACTTTATTATCTGGCAAGTTGGACTTGATTTGTCTTGCAAAGAAAAAGATGGGTGGATATGACTGAATCAGGTGACCTCCAAATCAGGTGAAACTTCAGCCATTGCTGGCACATATATACATTCACTACGGCAGAACATGTAATCACTACCGGAGCATCATTTATTTGTTGAGTGTGCTTGAGGCAACAATGACTATTAGTCACGGCCGGGTGCTAAGACGAGGATCCAGAAAATTATCAGGAAGCTAATAACCCAACAATGATGGACTTATGATACCTATCTCTACCTGGTAAAACCACCACCCCACAGTGATATAACGTACGTACACTAACGATTCAAACTATGAGCTTGTAGTGGCAGCTAGAATATCACTTTTCGCTCATGCTTCTAACCAGCTATGATATATCCACCTACTGGGTTAAAGCGCCACCTGAGTACCTAACAATGACATTTTTCAGATGACTGTTGGTTTTTTTTTTTCTCATCCGCTAGTATTCTTTTTAGTGATTGGATCTACCAAACTATGACATCATTGATTCTCACTATTGATTCCACCCACCACCATTGCTTTTGCTACACATAAAAGTACCTACCACCCTTGCCGATCGGTTCAGTATTCAGATCGATACCATTAATTCAATCCTCTACAAGTAGACGTGTAAATTGTGTAATACTGATATTGGTAATAAAGGGAGAAATTATGTTCTTTACATCGATACCATTAATTCAATCCTCTGCAAGAAATAATTGTATAAATAGCTCATTCAATTGAAAAGTAAGTACTTCAAATTTTAGTGCCATATAACAAAGACAATGTAACTGTTCCGCTGATCGTTTAAGCTGCATATATATGCAGGAGACCTTTTGGCACGGTTCTTGAGTTCGAATCCGAAAGTGATAAATAATTCATGTACTTTATAGAATGGCATGCTCATCTGACTTGTTTCTTTCCATGGTAATACATACATTTTCCTATAATCAGGACAGGAGATCCTTCAGTTGCACGTAGCACAAGAAAAAACTACAATACTTGAGTGAACTCATCCATGAAAAACATGCAAAGGCAAAACGTAAAGCCAACTCTTGCACCAATTTCTCCAGTGCATCAGAAACAAGAGGAATGCGGAGGCAATCTTGCCCATCAGAGTGATTCCTCATCTTAACCAGATCATGGTCTTTGAACTCCATCAGGTGTGAATTCAATGTCACCTGACTGCTTACCAGAAAGCGCTCACGGCATTTTGTATACAAACTGCTGACTGGCATACATGAGAAACAGATCGAGCAACTTCAGTATCAGTCAGTATGCAACATTCTAGCTCTTCTACGAAAACATATATACACAACAAACTCACCTTGCTCCTTCTCATTTGCCAGCTGATATTCAGCAAGAACTCTGTGCATTCGGTGTCAGACTCTGCAGAACAACGAGAGCAGTTTTTGCGGTTTGGGCGTGACCACCAGGATCAATGGGTACAGCACGCCTGAACTGTTTGTGCACCATATTCTTGTCCCACACTACAGTAGTTTCATTTTATTATATCTTTTACACTAGGGAAGGATAAACCTACATGTGCTAGGAACTTACATAAAGGGGCATTAACATGGTCTATTGATTGATGCAACAACACAGACCTGTGGGCAGCAAGAAATTTGTGCTAGACACTGTTGTGATTCAGCATCAAGCAAAGCAAGACAGACCAGGAAGTAGCTCCTAGAGAACCCGCCTCCTCTTCCTCATCCTTCGAGAGTTGGAACTAGCGCGCGCGCGCCCACTAGTAACGAAATGATTTTTGCGAGCATCGACACAATCTTTTTCCGTGGCGGGCACTTTTTTGCCCGCCACGGAAAATACTCCGCCACATCCTGCTTTTTTTTTTTGCGTGGCGGGCGTGTTTTGCCCGCCACGGAAAGATTTTTGCGTGGCGGGCACCTTAACACGCCCCGCCACGCAAAATATTTATTTTTCGTGGGCGGGCGTATTAAGATGCCCGCCACGCAAAAAATCTTTCCGTGGCGGGCGTTTATAACATGCCCGTCACCTAAAAATAGAAGGCCCAAACGAGCCCATCTCAGCCCACATCCGCTCCAAGGTATATAAGTCAGCAAACCCTAGGTGCCCGCTCCTCTCCCTCACACTCTCTCTTCCACAACACACAACCGGCGCCCCTCACCCCTTCTCCCGTGACGAAAAATCTCACGCGCGACCAGCATGCGACCCTCCCTCTCTGCGCCCCCTCTCCTCCCGCCGGCGGCCCCTCTCCTCCCGCCCTGGCGCCCCCTCCTCCCGCCGGCGGCCTCTCCCTCTCGCCGGCGCCCCTCTCCCCCGCCGGCTCCCCCTCTTCACCCCTCCCGCGGCGGGCTCTCCTCCCGCCAGGGCGCACGAGCAGCCATGGCGGACGGATCCGTGGCGGGGCGGTCGGATGGGCGGCAGCGGACGTCCTCTCCGGTGGCCGGCGGCTGGGCGGCCGTAGGGCATCCTCTCCGCGGGCGGCGACTTCGAGGCGGATCCATCATCACCGGGCGGGCACGGGATCCAAGCTGGGCGGATCCAGCACCAGCGTCGCGGGGCGGATCCAAAGACCGGGCGGCGCGAGAACACCCTCCCTCGACGGATCCAAAGATCGGCTCGGCGGGCGAGGTCCACCGCGGGCGGATCCGGCGGTGGCGCTGCGGTTTCCTCGAGATCCCGCACCGGCGGCGATGGATCCATCGCGGCGCAGCGGTGGTGGCGGCTTGATGGGGTGGCACTGGATCTGGCGGCGGCGGCAAAGACTGCAGCCCTAGATGGGCTCGGCGGACCCGTGATGGGCTCGGCGAGCCCTGTCTAGGGTTTTTGTATTTTTATTTTTTCAAACCATCCCGTGGCGGGCGTTCTAATGTGCCCGCCACGGATAAATCTTTACCGTGACGGGCACGTGAGCCCGCCACGCAAAGTCACGCGATTAACCGTGACCTTTCATTAGTGACGGGCTACGCGTGCCCGCCACGCCAAAACCAATTTCGCCCCTCACGCAAAAATCTTTTTCAGTACTAGTGGTCCACGCCTCGGTGCCATCAGTGGCGGACCCTAGGCGGGGCTATGGCGGCATGAGAGGGAGAGGGCAGGGACGGCGTGGAAGCATGGAAGCATGGTGGCGCAAGCACCCGGATGGCGAGAGGACAAGGACGGCGTGGAAGCAAGCGGATGGTCGATGGGCCTTGGCCCAAAATGTCGCCAACCGCCCACGTTGCCCCACCCGTAGCATGAGGCCCGGGAGAAAAGAATATCATTATTTATTCAAGTCTTGGCTTGTGCTTGATTAATTTTATATATAATATATAATATTGGGAGTACATGACTGATAAAATAGAAGGTACACTACCATACAACCGCATAAAAATTGTTGTTAACAAATATCCATTCCTACAATACCAACATGGTTTAGATATAAAATCATAGACTTGGAGATAGAAGTTATGTCCATAGCGCCGCTCCCCGGGCGCCTCGGGGTGCCACCGCCCCCCCGCCCAAACTCCTCCGCCGCCCAGGCCCTCTCCCGGCCTCGTCACCGCCCCGCCGCCGCGGTGGCGGGCGGCGCCGCCCTCAAAAGGGGCGCCGCGTCCCACCCCTCCTCTTCCTCCACCCCCAAGCGCCTCCCCCTCCATCTTGCGCGGCGCCCCGCGGCTTGAGACGGCCGGCCCGGCCGGAGCCGACCCCGGCGGCGTTTTTCCCCAACCCTTCCCGGGCCGGTATTGAAGTTTCCGCGGTCCGCCGGTGGCATCCGGCTCGGCGTCGTCTGGCGGTGACAGCCCGGGGGCCGGCGCGGTCGGCCGGATCCGGTCCCCGCAGACCTCCGCCCTTCTCCCGGTCCCCGGCGTCGCCTCGCAGCGCCGGGCGGTGCCTCCTCCTCGCCACGCGTGTCCGCGGGCGACCGGGCCGGATCTCTCCGCACCAACAACTCCCGCTGGGCTTCCGAGAACCACTATTGACATTCGTTAACGTATGCGTAAGAATCCGCAAGCGCATTTAAACTGCTCGTTGTAGCTTTCACCCCGAAGTATTCGTGGTATCGTATTTTCCACAGGAACGTTTACGCACTAATCTCTGAACAGAGCCGCCCTAAGGATAACTATGGGTAGTGAGGTATCTTTATGGGCTCAGGTTTTCAGGCAGGGATTTCTAGAGTTGTTATCTCCTTACTTCGGGCACCGGCCCTCGCCCAATACCGGGCAGAGTCCGGCCATTAGCTCTACGTCACACCCGAACGTGGAGGGATTACAAGGGACGGACAAGGCTGTCACAACCCTGCCGCCTACCCTCACGACCGTGGGATGCTTCGCAAAAGATAGGTGGACGTTAGCCCAAACACCACGTTTGCACTACCGTACACAACTCTTGGTGTCGATCAAGGTTCCCCGGTCAAAGAGTCCCCTTCACCAAGAATTATGACCGAAGGTACGACTATCGATCCCGCAAGATTATAACAGCTAAGATAATATACTTGAAGAACAATAAGCCGAAAGATGAACACGAACTTTCTTACCAAAGTGTAAGGAAGTTGTAGAGGTACAAGCGTGGCGGGTGCCGACAACTCCGGCACTCCAACCTCCTAGGAACCGCGGACCACTGAGGGTACTCCGACAACTCCGAGTAGAAGGAGCAAAGTATCCTTCTAGCTTTCCCTCACTCACTCTCCATTAGAACTAAGAGGAGGATGAAGAACAAGAACTCCTCTCTATTTCATTGTGGCTCTCCTTTGTGTTGTGTATGGAATTGTTTTGTTGGTGAGGAGGAGAGCCCCTCTATTTATAGTGAGAGGAGAGAGGCACTTTTGCACTTGGCCCTCGCTAGATGGCGGTTCTTGGCCTGAAACCGCCCTCCCTAGGTCGGCACATTAATTGGAAACCGACCTGCGCTGAGAACCGGAGAAGAACCGCCATTAAGGCCTTGAACCGGAGCGTAACCGTGTCTGTGTCTTGTCTTGCCAGATCGATTTCTGGGGGCGAAATAAGGCGCCGGCCGGCCGAACCAACCTGAACCACGGAAACGGGGCTGGACCACGCCTCGCCGACCGATACCGCCTCGGGTGCCGATCCCGTTGCGCGTCGCCACGTGGGCCCACCGGCCGGGCGAACCGCGCCCGCGCGCCGCGCCGCCGTAGGAAACCGGCGCCGACAGGCGGGGCCCATGGCCCACGGTGCGTTCCGCTCGCGCCGTGTGCCTCGCCTCGCGTGGGGAAGCAGCCGGGCCAGGTGTTGCTCGCTGATTGGGCCGGCCCGTCGCCCGGTGCCCCTATGGGGACAAGAATGCTCGTGGGGCCCGCCATGGCCTGCTTTCGGTTCGTCTGGCTGGCCCGACGGGGCGGCAGCCGCGGGGGCCTGCTTGTCGATTCTTTGTTGCTTTCGTGTAGATCCTCTCATTTCATGTGATTTTGTATTTGTCCAATATCTTTTCCATTCGAGTCCAAATATATCAAGTGATATATCCATTTTGATCAGGCGTGACGAGCTCTCCGTGATGGTGTATTCCATTTTGCCATATAAGATAGTTTTTCTTGATGATAAATGGAGTTTTTCTGCATTGCTCATGAAAATACCAAAACTCGTGGAATGTATTAGTTTCAAGCCCTATCACTAAGTTTGGTATTCAAATATGAATGTTTTATGTAGGTGTTGACGGCGTTTTTTTATGTAGTTAACGACCGTCAACAAACCCCCACACTTAGTCCTTTGCTCGCCCCTCGAGTAAAGGCCGAGGACTAAGATGGGTCAACTCCTTGATATGTAACCTGCATACAAGTTATTCCAAGCTTCACATGTACTTGTGAACCTTTTGATGTGTTTACCACGTTAATCTTGGGTAATTGAATTATGGAACAACACGGATTCAAATCCCCTTGCTTCAAATAAGTGCAGGAACTTGGGTTTTCATTTGATTTTGAAAATGTAAATATAGCCTTGCTCCTCAAATGATTCACTCGGATCACTCAATTTGTATGTGGTTTGTTCCTCACCAAAGGCTTAGATTTGCCTTTCTTTTTCCCTACCAATTATATAAGGCTTTTTGTGGGGGTTTTGGGTAGGTAAAAAGAACGGCATACTTGTATCATGTCATGTTGCCTTAGTCAAAAAACCGGACCACATGGAGAGACTAGTCATAGGCCTAGATCAAGATGTGCAAAAGTGTGTGGAACATTTTTGTGTACTCCGGGTATCATGACTCTCTCTTTTTGGTGGAATTTATTTGAAGGAGGTATGGGCTACCTTATTCTTTTTCTTTTCTTTTTTTTTTTTTGGACGAGTTTTGATCTTGACTTCCTCGTCTTTTTTTTCTTTTTGGAGGACACGTGTCCATATCTTCTTTCATCATTTTCTTTCAAACATAGCCCATACTCTTCTCCTTTGGTAACTGGGATTTTGGTGAGAGGTCATGATACAAATGAATGGAGTATATTTTTGGTGGATGGAAGGGTGCATGTTGTGCGCAACTCTCTCGGTGTAAGAGTCGGCATTTTATTTGTGGGTGCACGTGATCTTGATCTTGGGCATATGAAAAGAATCTCAACATAGGTCACAAACAATTTGACATAGGCTCACCATGAAAACAAGTAGCATATGACTATGGTTTATTTATTTTATTTTTTTGAATGATCAACGTCATGTCATATGGCTCGTGGGAAATGCACATCATTGAGGAGCATGCTAATTGAATTTTGAATTTTTGAAAACAAATCCCAAGTTCATATAAAAGAGCAAGGTTCATATCATCCAAGCTATATCACATATTCCAGCTTACTTAGATAACATGGGGTCCCTATGATAAGTGGTTCACAAGCTATGGGAATATTAGCAAGGAATAAAGAGTATGCACATTCTATCAAAGGATAGCATGGAGATGGAGTTTTTTTTCAAAAGTTTTGTCTTTTTTGATTTGTTCAATTTTAAACTTCAAAACTTTTGGAGGATGTGAGAGACGGAGTTGCACAAACCACCGTTTGAAAAGGAAGGAGTTAATGGTAGTCGTTCGTTTCGTCCTTTCTCCATCGTGAATTGCTCGAGGTTTGTGCAATGTGTTGGGGAGATCTCGGATGGGTGTGCTTGTATGCTTGAGAGATCTCCCCCACACTTATTCTTGTACTGTTTTATTTTAAACAAAGAAAACAAAACAAAAACAAACACATGGCTCTATCGACAAGAAAACCGTGGAGCCTTTATTTATTTTATTTATTTATTTATTTATTTATTTATTATTATATATATATCCTTTTTTTCGTTCACCTTAGCATCACTCAAGCAAGGCTTAAAATAAAAAGCAGTGTAAGCAAAGCCTTGATTTATCTCCAACATAAGATACTCCCATAGATCATGGCAACAAAACTCTAAGTTCATTAACCAAGCTCGACACCAAGTCAAAGTTTTGATTAAAGGAGATCATTTTTAACCTAAGCACCACGCTCAATTTAAAAGACCTATGGATGTATTACATGGGCCCATGTAGGTACACCCAAACTCAAAGCATGTGTCATGGTCATGGGAAGCATAAAGTTTTATTTTCATGGAGACAAAAAAAAAATGAGTGAGGAGATGGTGATCATTACCTTTGCATACCCGAGTATAAATACCGTCAAGCATTTATGGATGAAGCATCGAGGTTGTTGTTGCGGTTTGCTTGATAGCTCAGCCCAGGTCCATCTCAAGGCTAGGCCATACTCACTCTCACACACACACACAACGTGTGTGCGGGCCATGGGCCTTGATGATAGCAAAGAAAGAACGAGAGGTGAGCCCTTCTTGCTTGTTAAGTCAAGGGAAGGGTCGAGTCAGGCAGCACATTAGTATGTTTCTTGACCATGTGGGCCAACCTGCTCCTCCTCTCTTATTGTTTTTTTTTATTTATATATTTTTTTCGACAATATTTTTTTATATATTTTTTTTTTATTCTCTCTCTTTTTTTTCATCTCTTTTTTTTTTCTCTCTCTCTCTCTTTTATTTTGACAACACATTTTTTTCTTTTCCCATTCTTTTTTTTTTTTAACCCTTTTTCTTTTTTTTTTTTTTTTTTTTTTTTAGCAAGGCAATGACATCACCTTTTATTCACCATCATTTTTTTTTTTGCATGGTCCCATGGTGGATGGAACTTGGGATTGTCACCATCTTCCCCACACTTAGACTTTTGTGTAAAAGTCAAGTGTGCAAGGTCCGGTCTCCTCTTGAGTATGTTCCACCACCCATGAACATCATAACTTTTTTTTGGGTGATGTAGCTCTCATGTTCTCGAAGGCCGCATGCCTCTTTGTTCTTCTTAATCGATCTCCACACGAGAAATGGTTAGCGACAAGAATACCGAAGGTGCATACTAACTTGATAACATATTCTTGCTTTTTATTAATAAGAGAAAGAGAGATTATTATTATTATTGTTATAAAAATAAAAGCAGGGAAAACTTTTTTTTTTTTTACGAGGAAATAATAAGAGAGATAAAACAATTATTATTATTTTTTTTTTTTGTTTTGAAAAGAGAGATAAAATTTATTTATTTATTTAGTTATTTAAAAAGAGGGATTTAGATAATTCTTTTTAATAAGAGGGTTTCTATATATTTTTCATTTTATGACAATAATAAGAGATACATAAACTTTTTATTTTTATTTTTGATAGTCCGGGGTATCTCCCAAAGCAGTTGCTTGAGTTATGGTCATAAGCTTGACCGCGGGAAAACATCTTGCAGCTGATGGTGGTGAAGTTCCCAGTTTCACCACTAAGAAGTTGGCATTACGCTCAAGCTGCAAGGTTAGCGTCATCATGCTACTACGAGATTTGCAACCATTCTCTACAAAGAGAACCGAGAGATGGTTGTGATCTTCGTCGAAGCACTCGGCTAGAAGCAAGACAAACTCAAGAAGACCCAAAGGTGAGCATGTAGGAAGTCTCAATTGACAACTTGTTATGCCCAACAACATATTTCTGCTTGGTCTCAAGAGTTGTCGCTTCGTGCATGTCCATGGCACATGAGGTTTTCTCCTCAAAAGATGTGTCATGAAGGACGAACGTTGAATCTTGACTATTGTCGAGAACAACGTTTTGTTGGCCAGAGGGACATGACTTGTGTTCGTGTGAGGGCGACAGGTGTTTCGTTTCACTAAGATGTGGAAACAACTTGGGTGAAGCGAATAGAGTTATAAACTTCACCTCCTCGAACGGGTTTTGGTTGGGAAGATGCTTCGCCTTTTGGGATGTCTAGGTGTGAGAGGCGGAAGCATTCTTTCCCAACTTCTCATCACGGCTCCCCTCTATAGGTTTTTCGTGAAAAAGTTTTTTTTTCAAGAGGGTAGCCTATGAGAGGATTGAAATCAAGGATGGGGTAGGTATGAAAGTCTAAGCGCACCTCGGTTTATGAGGTTCTGCCATCATCCTTGAATTCAATCGCGAACTCCGAGGGATAAAACATTCCTTCATTCGGTGTTCGTGGTTCGGGAGAGGGCTCAACAGTCGGTTCCAATGATGGTACGGGGAATGGCTCGACTGATGAGGGCTCCTCAACGCTTGACATGCCCTTAATATGGAGGGGAATAGGTTCTACAACGGGAGAAGCAAGTTTCTCTAGGATGTGTTCAAGGATTTTCCTATGTTCCGTTGTAGGTTTACGTCGAAATGACCCTCCAACGGTCATGTCAAGGCATAGGGCAGCATCTATGTCAAGACCCGAACAAAAGATATGCAAAAGCACACTATCGGGTAATGACAAGTCTAGGCCATCATGTATAAACATTATGATCCCGGCCTAGGCTGCACCTATGGACTCCTTCTCATCCTACTTGAGATCGAGGATTGTCCTTGGTAGGCATTGATGGGGAAGAATGCTAGACAAAAAATTGTCCTTGAGTTCTTCTCAGTCCCCATTCAAACTTCCTACGACAATAGTGTACTATTGTTTTGCTTTCCCTAAGAGGGAGAGCGGAACAAATTCCACATGTGAATTTCTCATGTCATACCAGGAATGCTTAGGCATGCACATAATTCCTCGAAATCTCGTAGGTGGTAACAAAGGTTTTCAAAATAGTCACCGTGAGATGGAGTGTGCCCGAACCAAAGTCTTTTTTCTTTCAAATAGGGTGGAGTTCATGGCCGAATGAAAATTTTGATTTTGAAAAGAAATTGGCCCCTGTGAATTACCCCTTTGGAGAAGCAAAAGGATTTTGAATTGGAGTGGTTGGCTTCATTTTGGAAAAAGAAAAATAAATAACTATTTATAAAAAAAATTTTGGATACAACACACGGGTGCTCTAGGCTCAGAGAGAATTACGACAACCGTTCCCCGGCAACGGCGCCAGAAAGCTTGTTGACATTCGTTAACGTATGCAGAAGAATCCGCAAGCGTACGGAACTGTCGTTGTAGCTTTCACCCGGAAGTATTCAGGGTATCGTATTTTCCACAGGGAATGTTTACGCACTAATCTCTGAACAGAGCCGCCCTAAGGATCACTATGGGTAGTGAGGTATCTCTATGGGCTCAGGTTTTCAGGCAGGGATTTCTAGAGTTGTTATCTCCTTACTTCGGGCACCGGCCCTCGCCCAATACCGGGCAGAGTCCGGCCATTAGCTCTACGTCACACCCGAACGTGGAGGGATTACAAGGGACGGACAAGGCTGTCACAACCCTGTCGCCTACCCTCACGACCGTGGGATGCTTCGCAAAAGATAGGTGGACGTTAGCCCAAACACCACGTTCGCACTACCGTACACAACTCTTGGTGTCGATCAAGGTTCCCGGTCAAAGAGTCCTTCACCAAGAATTACGACCCGAAGGTACGACTATCGATCCCGCAAGTTTATAACAGCTAAGATAATATACTTGAAGAACAATAAGCGAAAGATGAACACGAACTTTCTTACCAAAGTGTAAGGAAGTTGTAGAGGTATTAAAAGCGTGGCGGGTGCCGACAACTCCGCACTCCGACCTCCTAGGAACCAAGGGACCACCGAGGGCGGTACTCCGACAACTCCGAGTAGAAGGAGCAAAGTATCCTTCTAGCTTTCCCTCACTCACTCTCCATTAGAACTAAGAGGAGGATGCAGAACAAGAACTCCTCTCTATTTCATTGTGGCTCTCCTTTGTGTTGTGTATGGAATTGTTTTGTTGGTGAGGAGGAGAGTCCCTCTATTTATAGTGAGAGGAGAGAGGCACTTTTGCACTTGGCCCCCTGCTAGATGGCGGTTGCTGGCCTGGAAACCGCCCTCCCTAGGTCGGCACATTAATTGGAAACCGACTGCTTGCGCTGAGAACCGGAGAAGAACCGCCATTAAGGCCTTGAACCGGAGCAGAACCGTGTCCAGGCGCTCAGATCGATTTCGGGGCGAAATAAAGCGCGCGGCCGGCCGAACCGCCTGGAACCGCGCGGGAAACCGGGCTGGACCACGCCTCGCCTGGACCGGGATACCGCCTCGGGTGCTCCAGTCGCGCGTCGCCACGTGGCCCAGCTGGCCGGGCGGAACCGCGCCAGCGATGCTGCGCTTCGTCTGTGTGGGAAACGGGCGCCGACAGCGGGGGCCAGCCCACGGGCGCGTTCCCGCTTCGCGCCCGTGTGCCTGCGCGTGGGAAGCAGCCGGGGCGGTGTTGCTCGCTGATTGGGCCGGCCCGTCGCGTGGGAAGCGGCCGGGACAGCAGCTGCTCGTGGGGCCCGCCATGGCCTGCTTTCGGTTCGTCTGGCGGGCCGGCGGTAGCGGCGGCCGCGGGGCCTGCTTTGTCGATTGCTGCTGCTTTCGTGTAGATCCTCCGATTTCATGTGATTTTGTATTTGTCCAATATCTTTTCCATTCGGAGTCCAAATATATCAAGTGATATATCCATTTGGATCGGCGTGACGAGCTCTCCGTGATGGTGTATTCCATTTTGCCATATAAGATAGTTTTTCTTGATGATAAATGGAGTTTTTCTGCATTGCTCATGAAAATACCAAAACTCATGGAATGTATTAGTTTCAAGCCCTATCACTAAGTGTGGTATTCAAATATGAATGTTTTATGTAGGTGTTGACGGCGTTTTTTATGTAGTTAACGACCGTCAACAAACTCCCCCACACTTAGTCCTTTGCTCGTCCTCGAGTAAAGGCTGAGGACTAAGATGGGTCAACTCCTTGATATGTAACCTGCATACAAGTTATTCCAAGCTTCACATGTACTTGTGAACCTTTTGATGTGTTTACCACGTTAATCTTGGGTAATTGAATTATGGAACAACACGGATTCAAATCCCCTTGCTTCAAATAAGTGCAGGAACTTGGGTTTTCATTTGATTTTGAAAATGTAAATATAGCCTTGCTCCTCAAATGATTCACTCGGATCAAATGTAGGTGTTGACGGTGTTTTTTATGTAGTTAACGACCGTCAACAACCACCTGCTGGACCTGCCCCCGGGGTGCGCGCCACTCGGGCCTCGGTTCCTCGCACGACGCCGCGCTTCAACGCCGCCTACAGCCTCCCCCATCGTCGGCGACTTCCTTGGGGCACCGGCGGCCTGGTAGCCCCGGGGCAGGTGTGGTGTCGTCGTCTTTGCTCTTTGTGGAGCAGCGAAAGCTCGGCCCGGCCTCGTCCTGGTAGACGATGGTGATGCTTGGGCGCCATTCACCTCCTTGGGGGCATCGTCGTTCATCCACTTGCGGCGGAAGGCGGAGGCCGATGGCCTGATATACTTCTTCCGCCAAAGCCGTGTTGTTACAGTGGTGGCGCCGCCATGGTGGCGGAGCCAAGGTGGTGCGCGGCGGCGCGGCCTACGTCTGTAGCTTCGTGGTGACGCTCGGACATGCCGGGCCAGTGCTCCGGCGCGGGCGTTGGAAGTTGGGTTCGTGCGGCTCGTCGTGGGAGGGTGGTTCATCTCGCAAGTCGGGTCGAAAGACCTATGGTGCTCCTTTGGCGTTGTCAGCATGGATGTCGATCTCCTTCCGAAGGCAACGCTTGAGCACTCCTGCAGCCTCTATGGCCCGCCGCTCCCCCTTTGGTCGGTTCGGTCGATCGGTGTTCCTATTTGCGCTTCATATGTTTTTCCACAACCGGTTGGGTCTAGCTTGCGGTACCTGGTCGTTTCCGGGCGGATGCTTTCTTTGTCGAGGTGCTCTTCCTTGCTTGGGCGGATGCTTTTGCCGCCGAGGTGCTCTTCGTTTCTTGTCGCGGTTGCTTTGCCGCCGTGTATCTAGTTGTTGTCGTTTTTACGGCGGATGCTTTGCATTTAATGGTGCTCCTAGTCGTCGTGGTTTCGGATGGGTTTCGCCGCCGAGGTACTTTCTTGTTCACGAGCTTGCGTTTCCGGCATGCGCATGCCACCGAGGTCGCGGTCGTTAAGAGCCTGCGTTTCCGGCATGTTGTCGAGTCACGGTCATTACGAGCTTGCGTTTCCTATTTTTGCGCAGCCGCCGAGATCGCGGTCGTCTTTGCGGATGCTTTGCCGTCGAAATGGTCGTTGTCTTTTCGTCGGATGCTTTCTTTGCCGTGGTTGGTCTAGACGAATGTTTTGCCGTCGGTTTCTAGCAGATGCTTTGGCGTTGTTGTCGTGTTTGGTTCTGTTCGCCGCTAGCTCCCGGGTGTTGTGTGTTTTTTAATTGTAATAGTTCAGCTGTCGGGATTGTTAGTTGGAGGGTCTGCCCCATCCCTCCCCCTCGTTTCTTGCTATTTGTTTGTGTTGGGGATTTCATGGGTAACCCTAGGGTTACTCGCGTCTCCTCTTATATCTGGTTATTGGCCTTTCTTTCGGCCTTTCTCTTAATGCAATACGAAAGTGAAGTCCGCAAAAAAAAAAAAAAGATAGAAGTTATGTAGTACAAAATATAGATGAGAGAAATTATGGAGGCTTAAATGAGAGTTCAGTTGGAGTGTAGAGAAAAATAAGGGTTGAAATCTGAATAAGGGATCCTCATTTGTAGGAGCAAGAACAATTTTTGAGGAGTTGATTGGAGTTGCCCGCCGCACAACCGTAGCTCCACAGCGGCCCACAATGGCCACGTATCAAATACTAGAGCAAAGAAAAACAAAAACACAAAGTAATAACAAATATAATTTGTGCAGACTCTTCTTCGGTGAACATTAAAACATCACCGTAGTACCACAAATAACATGGATCGCTACACTGGACCAACCACCAAAAAGAGGCAGCACACAGTGGCACAGTTGCATCCAAACCCTGCAGCGAATGACATCGCAAAAGTCATTTTGAAAAGGCTACTAGCCTGCACGGCACGACAACAACGTACGCCTTACTGTTTGCAGGAATGAACCCACATTAATTTGTCCCTTGAAAAAGAAACAAGTGAATCTCAATCAAATCTTTCTCCTGTGCCAAGGTAGTAGAAAACCGTTCCCAATGTTCACACTCAAATTTGTCTAGATGAACAATGCAAGTTGATCACTTGGCTCCGAGCAAGTTGATCACTTGGCTCCGATTCAGTATTATATTGGCAATGATAACCGAGATATTTTCATTCGGGCTAGTTCTTGAGGAGATTATATTGGACATTAATTATTCCCGTTTGCTTCTGATGAAGTCACACAAAATATAATCACACATTATTGCAGCCTACTGGGCAAGTGGCCATACTGCTCACTGCAGCGCTGACAAGACGCACCTATAAAATTAACAATATAGTAGCTTGTTAGGTCTGATTCGGCTGATTGAAATGTTGCTTCGTCATCATATCGTCGTCACCTTAATTTGGTCCTCATCAAGTGAGCAACTTCCAAGTGCGCTGATGCTCGTATAGTCCATATGCATTATATTGATTGGTGGATATCCTACTTTTTTCTTTTATTTGCGAACAATATATAGCGAGTTGGTAAACTTGAAAGTAACATTATAGTCCATATGCATTATATTGTAATTTTCTTATATAGTATAGAAAGTCAAGAACACTGGTGTGTTGGTAAACTTGAAAGTAACATTAATTATGGCCTTTTGTGAATCTCACTATCATTGTTTTGGCAAGATGAATGATAATTAAGATATGCCTCCCTAATCCGCATTTTTAATTAATTCATGTTACTAGTTTTTTCTCGATAATGTAAAAGGTTTACGCATCTTTGTAAGATAGAGAGAAAAAAATGTTCAATAGAACATGACTTAGTAGTGTCTAAGGCACCGGGTCAAAAAAAAAGTTATACATGGATGCTTAGACCTTGCATAGAGTGTACTAAAAAGCTATGTTGTTACATTGGACATTGATCAATCCAATTTGTTGCACCGGCGAGCAGACCTATGCTCGGACTACTGAGCGGCCGTAGCGCTGCATGCACGCGCCCACTGAGAACAATTCACGTACCACCTGCATATAAACGGGTTCACCGTTGTCTTCGTACGCCTCCTTGGCAGACATCGACGAAGACGACATCCCATACGCTATACCACAACCAACAATTAGCATCGAACAATGTTCACTAAAACATAAGACTAATAACCAACAACTAGTTAGTCTCAGGCGCTTCATGACAAGTTACTCACCTCGCTAGCTAGGATGCTAGAATATGAGATATGCTCTGCGCTGCTATCTGTTTGCTTCTCATGGGGAGCGCTGATGGTGCATGTCCGTCGTGGGTGGTATCATCTCCGGGAAGCTCTAGGAGTGGAAGTTGCATCCTCTTTGTGACTCACTCGATGAAGTGCTTGAGGCATCTGTCGACCGAGGTCATCTGAGGTGATGGAGTTTTGTTGATAGCGTCCATCGCAACTATGTAAAATGTTTTTTTTTTTTCCTTCTTGCTACCAATTTAATTATATTAATGAAATATTATGATATGATGCACATCCAAAAGGTCACGGCAGCGATATGATTTGACTGGGATCACATCTTTTTGATTTTGATTTGGAATCTAGGATATGTCTTCTTTAGGGTCTCGTGCCATGTGTGTGTGTTAATGTTGTTTTTAAATAGTACTCTATTTGTTCCAAATTATAATTAGTTCTAGTTTTTCTTCTAGATACATAGCAAATTAAAAGTTACACATCTTGCTATAATATAATGTATATCTAGATATATAGCAAAAGTTATGTACAAACGCTAAAATGTCTTATAATTTGGAATATCTTAGATACGTACTATAGCTAGCTCTCCTCCCAGGTTATTGGTATGTATGCGTAATCTACCTCTAGTTTCCGATGACCATTGATTCCTCATTGACCATGCTTAAAAAGCTTGCGAACATAATATGGTCGATAACAGTGTTTACATGCTCTCGTTTTTCAATGTTTTTTGGCTGAAAGGCTTGTTTACAGCCCGTATATGTTATCAACTAGGCATATTAGTCATGTTTAGTCAAAACTTTATCTTCATCTTGTTTTTCAATGTTTTTGGCGTATGTGTGCCTACGGGTCCCTACGCAACAAGTATCTAGGGACTAAACCTCTAGTGCAAGTCCACTGAAAAGCGGATTCTCATTTTTGGACAAGCCTGATGAAAGTTAAGGGATTTCCTCAAATTCGAACATTCGTCATAAAAAATGGGTCACAGATAAGATTCTAGGAAGACACGTGGCTAGGCAATAGGCCTCTACGACAACAATACCCGCAACTATGTAACATCGCTAGGAAAAAAACAGGATACGGTGGCTGAGGTGCTTACTTCACCAACGCCTAATCTATCTTGGCGTAGAGATCTAGTTGGTAATAAATTAGCAATGTGGAATAATCTGATCAATCACCTTGCACAAATCAATCTTAGTTAGGAGAATGATGAGTTCAAGTGGGACCTTGACCATAAAGGTGTCTTCTCGGTTAAATCACACTATCAGGGGCTGATCAACTAAAACATACCTAATGTCAACAAGCGGTTATGGAAATTAAAAATACCCCTCAAAATTAAAATATTCCTTTGGTATCTTAGGCGAGGCGTTGTCCTCACTAAAGATAATCTGGCTAAATGAAACTGGCAAGGATTTCTAAAATGTTGTTTCTGTCAAGAAAACGAGTTGATCCAACATTTGTTCCTTGATTGTCATTTTTTACGAGAATGGTATGGACCATGGCCCACGCGGCTTGGGTTCTAAGGAAGCCAACTAGTATAAATAACTTTTTTTGGGATGACTGAATGGAATACCCAAAGAATTTAAATCACTTTGTTCTTGTTGGTGTAGCGGCCTTGTGTTGGTCCATCTAGCTCTGCAAAAATGCAAAGTGGTTTTTGAAAACAAACATTCTTCTTTTTGCAGGCACTCTACTCGATCACGCATTGGCTCCGACGTGGGCTATCCTGCAACAGCCTTCTTCCGAGAAGGTGCTTGTAGCGGCCTCTCGGTTCTTGGAGCAGGTGGCCAAGGACTTTTTTTCCCCAAGCGCATGGGTGACGGTCTAGTCTTATGATTTGACAGTCATTAGTGTGTGTGGTTATCTAAAACTATCAAAGGCTGTGTGCATAAGGGCAGAGACCGGGAATGTTTCAAGACATTGTACACCTTGATGTAATTTCTTGAAATTAATAAAAATTCCTATTTCCAAAAAATATATATAATAAGTAATAAAAAAGCTTTCGAAGGAGGCCACTTGCCCGGCCCGTGCTGTTTATATTTGTGTAATAGCATATCATGGCCTTGGCTTTCTACGTATGTCTGCAGCTTGTTCTGCATATAAACTATGGATTGAAAAGATGACTCGTTCTTGATGCAATCACCAGGTTTCGGCTCTATAAAAAGCCACCAGGGCAAAAGAAACCCAGCTATATCATCATTCAGTAAACTGAACAAGTAGCTAGCAAGGGTATAGGAAGCGCTGCACTGCTCTGATGTCTCACGTTCATGTCCACCACGAGCATCTGCTGCAGGACAAGTCTCCTCCACACACTTCCCTAGTGATCTCTGTATTCCTCGTCGTCTGTCCTCTTGTCGTCCTACTTCTGGTGCGCCGCCGCTTTGGAACAAGCCTATCCAACGCCACCGCAAGAGCCAGAGAACAGCTGCTGTGCAAGCTGCCTTCGCCTCCCAGCAGGCTCCCCATCATCGGCCACCTGCACCTCATCGGCTCCCTCCCGCATGTCTCCCTCCGTGACCTCGCCACCAGGCATGGCCGCGACGGCCTCATGCTCCTCCACCTCGGTGCTGTACCAACGCTCATCGTCTCCTCGCCAAGCGCCGCGCAGGCCGTCCTCCGCACGCAAGACCACATCTTCGCGTCCAGGGCCTACTCCCCCGCCTGCGACATCCTCTTTTATGGATCGACGGGCATCGCCCTCTCGCCCTATGGCGAGCACTGGCGCCAAGTCAAGAAGATCGTCACCACACACCTCCTCAGCAACAAGAAAGTCCGGTCGTACCGCCATGCACGCGAGCAGGAGGTAATAACCGTACGCGTCTATCTCAACAATCACTAGTATATATATCGATCTATGGACGATGATGATTGCGTGAAAATATATAATTCACAACAGGTGAGGCTGGTGTTGGTTAAGATCCATCAGGCGGCAACCACAGGCACCACTATCGACCTGAGCGAACTGCTCGACTCCTTCGCCAACGACATCATGTGTCACGTCGTGTCTGGCAAGTTGTTTAGGAAGGAAGGCAGGAATAAAGTTTTCCGTGAGCTCCTCGACGCGAACGCGTCACTCATAGGGGGTTTCAACCTAGAGGACTACTTCCCGATGCTAGTAAAACTGGACATCATCAAGAGGATGGTGTGTGCAAAGGCCCAAAAGGTCAACAAGATGTGGGACGACTTGCTGAATACGCTCATCGATGACCATGCAAGCAAGCCACCGTCAGAACGTGACGGGGAGGAGAGTGACTTCATTGATGTCTTACTCTCCCTTCAACAAGAGTACAACCTCACGCGAGATCATATTAAGGCGCAGCTGATGGTATATATATATGGATATGACCTAACCCACAACTATTTATTTACATTATAAATAAGTAAATATATGTTGTTGATTCTTATACATATGTATCCATATCTACGTAGGTAATGTTTGAAGCTGGCACAGATACATCATTCATAGTGCTGGAATATGCTATGGCTCAGCTCATACAAAACCCATGCCTCATGAACAAGCTACAAACCGAGGTGAGAAGCACTATAGCCAAGGGAAAAGAGATAGTTACAGAAGATGAGCTTAACAGTTTAGCCTACCTAAAGGCAGTCATCAAAGAGACACTTCGACTCCATATGCCAGCACCGCTCTTTTTGCCCCACCTCTCCATGGCCGATTGCAACATCCAAGGATACATGATACCATCGGGGACACGTGTCATTGTTAATAGCTGGGCTCTTGCAAGAGATCCTAGCTATTGGGAGAAAGCTGATGAGTTCATGCCTGAGCGGTTCATGGAAGGAGGTAGCGCCGCAGCTAGGGACAATAAGGGAAACGATTTTCAGTACTTGCCATTTGGGGCAGGGCGAAGGATGTGCCCAGGTATAAATTTTGCAACTACAACTATCGAAGTCATGCTCGCCAACCTTGTCTACCACTTCAATTGGGAAATACCAGTGGAATTAGCGAAGAAAGGCATCGATATGACTGAATTATTTGGGATAACAGTGCGTCGTAAGGAGAAACTGCTCCTTGTCCCTATAGTTCCACTAGATTAACGCATTATGGTGGAGTCCTTATATATATGAACGAGGCAATAGATCAAGGACTCGGATATGTGTACTACCTATCATCGGTGCATCATACTTGTGTGTTTTGGACTTGTTTTCTCAAGCACGCATACTAAATATAAAAGCAAGCATTGCATCCTTTCACCATGCTTCAAACTGTTTATTGTATTTGTTACAGACAATTAACTAAAAAGTTCTAGAACAGTCAGGGGTGAATATGGGAACCAAAAATTCTTCACATGAAAGAATTAAGGCTTTATGTTTCAAGTTGACCCAGGGGCCTCTGTTTTAGCAACCACCAAGGTCACATAGGTACAAGTAGTCCAAACTAATCTATGAATGGAACGAAGTGAAATAACAAGCATGAAAGCAAAACGTGAGAGAACAATCAAAAGCACCAAAGATAATCATAGTTGTCGTCGAGTTTAGCCATTTTTTTTTTCTATTAAAACTTGGAAGTCTAGCCTCAAGCTTTAAAAAAATTTTTGTCTAAATTTCTCTATCTTACAAAACGCATAACATCGGTCTTCTTTCAAAAAACTTTCAAAATTAAATCAGCACAGAGAAATATCTTGAAAATTTTGGGAGAAGTAAACATACAATGAAATGGCCTCCAAATCAGGTGAGACTTCAGACTTGGCTGGCACATGCATGGTGAGTGTGTTCACTACAATTAATATCCTCAAAAGATTAATCCTTCACCCTCAAATTCTAGGATTATAGGGGAAAACTCAAAAGGAGCAAACTGAGAAGATCTTCATGACAGAGATTATCATAAGGTCACCATGCTCAGTCACCCACTCACCCAAACCCTGCCGATCCACACCATATAATATGTCACTAATAATAGTGATGGTCTGAGCAAAAGCCCATCACCTTTCAATGAGTCACAAGTGACCGGCTGTACCACAAACTTTCACTGAGGAAAATGTGGCTGTCATTGTTTCTACCTTTTTTTTTAGTCAAATGTGATTGGCATGTCTCTTTGTCCATCACTAATGATCCTAGCTCTCGTAGAGTGAAATATTCTTACTTTATCTTGCAAGTTGGATTTGATTCTCCACTAGGCAAAGAAAAGATTGGTGCATATATATATGGCAGGTGGTTGCCTGCAATAACCCTTGGAGAGTCCATGTGGATCCAACAGCATATATGGACCAAACTGTTATGCGGTTTTCCTTTACGACTAGGTCGATCACCGCTGAAATTGAAGGACTTGAGGAGATTATCAGAGAAAGCTATGGTTCTGTGCTTTCAAAATGTATTGGCTTGGCTTCCTCTAGTTGTGACAGTGGCAGGCCTCCCGCAAGTAATTAGGTGGGTATGTGACGAGGGGAAGGGTTCATCTTCATGGACCGAAATGTAACAGTCCAACCTGTAAGCACGGCCCAGAAGCCAAAACGGAAGCGGAGGCCCAACAAGAATGTTACTAGACCGGAATGGGAAGCCTGGGGCCCAAGACCAAAGTCCAAACCCGGCTGCGTCCGGTCTCGCTGTCGAACAGCTGTATCGTTGATATGAGGGGAACGGAGTTGCGTTTGAAACTTGACTTGGTAATTGCCGGTGAGAACCTTGGGGCGGCTAGCTGCGGCTAGAGCTCGCCGGCGATTTCTACCGATTCCATTGTATCGCTACTAAGTTTTCTACTCGAATTCGTATATCGTCAATCCAGTTCAGTGATTCCGTAGCAGCATAATCCGTGTTGTTACACGAAATTAGACAATGCCTGCAGGTCCTTTTGATATGTACAATGCCTGCATGCCTTCTTGCAATTATATTCGATCTCCATCCACGGCAATGGAAAGCTTTCAAAATGCAAAGGCATACAGATTCTATGTCCCATGCACCGCACACGCCGTGTGTCTCGAGTGCGCTTTTTTGATATAAGCTCCTTATGATCTCCATTTCTTGTACTGCATATCTACCGTTCCCTGCAAACCAAGAGCCAAAAGATGATCGTCTGACTTTTCAAAAAAAAATGATCTTCTGAAGATGAATATTGATGGGGCATTCACAACAGAGAGACAACAGTAGGGGCTTATGGCTGCGTTATCAGGAATAGCAGAGGTGATCCAGTGATGGCAAAATGTTAGTCCTATGACTATGAGGGATGCTTTGTTGGCCGAAACAGTGGCAAGTGAGCTTGCATTAGAAGCTGCAGAGATGCATGGGATTTCAAAGATAGAATTGGTAACTGACTGTGCCTTTGTTAAGGGAAGCAGACTTAGCACCAGCTTAGTCACCAGGAACGCGGAACGAGCCATCGTTCCTCGTCCCGGGAACTTCGTTCCCATTTGAAGGACGGGGACGTGCCGGGTCGAATCCTGGGACGGCGGCGGAACTCGACCACGGGGAAAGAGGAATAGGAAGGCGAAAGAACAACATCCACCATGGCCGCCGGGCGGAGCTCTGAACTGTGCTGCCTCTCCTTTCCCTGCTCCTCCCTCCTCGTCACACACCTCTCTGCTCGACGCGACTGACCGCGCGCGCCCCTCGCCTCTGTCTCCTTCCCGCGACAATGTTGTGCAGTATAGCTGCTGTCACCCAACGTTGTTCCAGGGTCACCGAGCCACACAACTCCTCTGGGTGCGGTGGTGCCCTAGTGCCCGGCGCCGTCCCTGTTCGGCGAGTCCACCACGCCGGAGTCGCCGGCCTAGCCGCCCCGACCCCGTTGTTTCGCCAGAAAAATCGCTAAGGGCGGATCTCTCTGTGTTTCACGGGTCGTACTACTTAGTACTATTAAGCTTGTGGCGTGCCAGATATACATTCGTATACAAATAAAGTAAATGTGCAATAAAATACATAAGGGACAAAAGTTCAGGGAAATATCACTTTATTATTCATGAGAGAATTACAAAGTACAATCTCCCACTTTTATATATATTTGCGCCGAGCCTCATCCGACAATCAGGATTGCGTGGCTTCTGGTTCATGGGGCCTCGGGAGGCCTTCAATTAATTACATCCGGGCACTAGGCCGCGGAATACCTCCGATTAAGCTATGCGCTGATGGTCATTGTTGTCGCCTCTCGAATAAACAAGAGTTATCTCCCAAATATATGCATAAGCACAAATGAATGAAATGGTGAAGTGCTAGAGCCTCGTCGCCTCTAGCAAAGGTATCCGCCTCGCCGCGGCGGATCTCATAATGAAGTCAAGTGTTCGGCCTCGTCGGTCACGAACAATGATTCCGCCTCGTCGGTCGCGGAAAGGAAACGCCCCGGCCTCGTCGGTGTCCGGGGAGGAAAATGACTTCATCTGGTTCACCGCCTTGACGGTGCGGAAAGGTGGTTGAGATTGTGAGACTTGTGCTCATGAGATACTTGAGAAATTGCTCCTCGTGAACTTCGAGGTCATCGGCGTGACAACTCACCAATTTGCATATACGCGTGAACTCGAACACTTTGACATGACTTAGAATATTTGCGGATGTTGAAGTCGTGTTTTGGGCTTGTGGAAGCCTGTGGCTTTCTTGGGCTAGGAAATCAATATTGGGCCGGCAGTATGGGCCAAACAATAACATTAAGCTAGGCACATATACTTTGCCCACGTACAAACTTGCATGCACGATAGTGTAGCACTTTCACTTGCTTTTATATTGGCCTTCTTGCCATATATACTGCACGTATATTACACAAGTATGTATACATGTATTTCTGCCTGCTACTGCTAAAGCCTTGCCGAAGTGGGCCATTGCCGGGCCACACTACTCTGCCGCCGCCGTCGCTCCGGCCCCATTCTGCCATCGCCGGACTCACCGTTGAATGGCACACTTTGTCGAGCCGGTGAAAGGCACTGTATTTGCCATGGCCGTTGTTCATCATGCCATCATGCCAAGGATCTGCTTGTACGCAGGTGCTGTGTGGATGTCGAAGCTGCGCGTTCGCCAGGCTGCTGCCGCCGCTTCTGCAGGGCTGCCACGTCGGGCCATTGCCGGGCCATACTGTCCTGCCGTTGCCGTCGTTCCGGCGCCGTTCAGGCCATCGCCGGACTTGCTGCTGCCACGATTTGCCGTCGCCGGGCTCACTGCTCCTCCGCTCGGGCTGCATCTTGCATCTTTCTGTAGCTTGTTGTTGCACGGGATTCTGCTGCTAGCCGACGTGCTCTCGTCGTGGTGCCATCGCCATGCCTCGTCGGGCCATTGCCGGGCCGCACTGATCTGCCGCCACCGTTGCTCCGGCGCCGTTCCGGCCATCGCTGGACTCTTGCTGCTGCCACTCCGGGCCATCGAGTGCCACGTTTGCCGTGACCGTGGCTCATCACGCCAACACAGGAATGTGTATGCACGTCTGCATGTTCTTCATTGAGCTGCCGTCTCTGCTGGGATGTCTTGCATGCTGCCATGTACGTAGACGCTGGTGACCAGGAGTGTTGGCCGGGCCCTGCCCCCGTTGTCGATCTTGCCGCTGCACACAATTGTGGTGGACGTGTCATGTTGCCGATGCACATGTGCTTGGCTTCTGTGGATGCCGATTCGTTGGGCTGCCACCGTCATCGGGCCGCTTTGTGGCCACTGTAGGCATTTCATGACTCATGCTGCCGATCGAGCCACCGCCCGTACACCTTCGCCGTCGAGCCGTAGTGCAGTGCAGTAGTGGTCGCCGCCGGTGTATGAAATGGCGATCTCAGGTGGTCGCCGCCATCGAGATGGTTGCCGGGGCCGTCGTGGTTGATGTACCGTGAGTTGCTGAGCCGCTGCACAAATGAGTCTTCGTCGTCACGCCTGGATCCGCCCATGTTTGCTGCAGGGCTGGCACTGCCACCGCCTAGATAAGATCAACATGACGCGGCGCTGCTGGCCCGTCTAGTTGCCACGCTCGCCGTAGACGTCGTCGTTCCGGCACTGGTGCTGCTCGCCACTGCATGCTTGCTGCCGTGGCCTCTGCCGTTCGCCGCCGGGCAAAACTCTTGCATGTGTATCTTTCTGCTGCCATGCATAGATCACAAACGTCATGTAAATCTAAATATAAACAAACTCACCACCACCATAGGCATGGGCCCGGCTGATGTAACGTCGACGATGAGGAAGGCCGGTGACAGGGGGTTGTGTAGATGTTCGGCTCGCCGGAGACGTGGTTGCCGGAGACGATGCCGCAGATGTTCGGCCGATGACGCGGTTGACGATCTCGCCGGAGACGATGTTGTAGATGTTCGGCTTGCCGATGACGTGGTTGACGATCTTGCCGGAGAAGATCAAGTGCTTGACGATGGTATTGACGACGTTGAGGGTACCGAGGATGTCGACGACGTCACTGCCTTGATTGCCGTCGATGGGCGTGTGCGCTAAGCGGCGGCGTGTGCGTGTGTATGCGGTGGCAGCATATCTGCGTGTGTATATGCATCTAGCGAGCAGGGCAGCGGCAGCATATTGAAGATGTGGAGTCCGGCCGCCGGCGATGTGTGGTGTGCTGTGATGGAGCGCGTGTGCAGCAGCTAGCCTGGCGGCGGCATATTGGAGTTTTTGGCTGCCCCTCGAGTTGGAAGAAGTAATCTCCTTTTATAGGCAGGAGCTAGGGTAGAAGGCTTGAGGCGGTTCCCAGGATACGCCGCCATCGTTCTGTTGCGGAGGAGCGTCACACGGCCGAGACTCGCGGACGTGCAGGCGATCACGTTCAAATTTTGAATCCGTGCCTTGCTTCCGAGCGGCAAGGGCCAGGTGCCGAGATATTCTATGGTTTGATCTCCCAGAAGCTTTCATTGAGGCGGTGCTGATCACCGAGGGCCGAATGCTGTGGCCCAGTAATAGTAATCGGAACCTTCTAGAACACTTCTCGGGCTGTCGGCCCAAGTATACAGCACATTTGTACGTGTACGTGCATGTATTAATAATGATGATACGTGCATGAGCTTTAGGCTATAGGAAGCTAGCAAAGCTTGCATGGGCCATGCATAAGCTATCTCATCGGGGGGCCATAATTATGATTAGTGATTGCTAATGGCCGGTGTTAATCTCAGCCCAAATAATCCTCACGCGCCCTTCCTTTGCATGCTGGTGCAAACCGGGTAAAACAAAAGCCCTAGCGATTGTGCATTTGTACACTTATACACCGAGCAATGGGCTTTATAATTAGCAGTACGCTAATTATTTTATTCAGGAGTTGACCATGGGCTTGGTGCTCTCGGCAAGCCACACATGTTCCACTTGGATATAGGCCATATACACATAAGCCAATATTGTCGTTGATTAGCCTTGGACTCAACAGATGTTTATTAGACAACTGATATTTGATGACCAAATATTTATACTCCATATTTCATAGGCATCATGTCACTGCCCAACTATTTTATAGTTTTCGTCTAACTCATATCAAATGGGCTATTTAATATTACAATATGTCAAAATCTCATCTTACAAATGCCCCCACCAAGTGGAGTTCATGCGATGAAAGAGTAGGGACTCAACTTGGTGCAGTTTTGTTTATGTGTTCGCCCCCGCCGGTGGCACATAAGTTGCCTCACCCATGTATTTGCCGGTACGAAAATCCTCTTTGCCCATCAACCGCCATGTCTGGTGGTAAGTAAACGCCCAAAAAAGATCAAGCTGAATGCCTGTATACGAAGCTGATGCTGGCCATTGTGATTTACAAATCTTTGCTTAGCACTAGGGCACATTTTTTTTTTAAAACGTGAACAATTCAGCGCCCTTTTTTTTTCACAGCACATTTGTGCTCGACCCACAAGAGAAGGGAAATAAAACATCCTTCTTATTTATTTTTTTTTGGACGCTTTCGCGTCGTCAGGACTTATTACTCGTCTACACGCGTGACGTAACCATATCAGTTGTGTAGGAATGGAGGGGAACAATGAGGCGAAAAACCATACCCCATGTAAACATAACCGCATATGACGCATGTCCATATCACACACGGTACTTAATGGAGGCAACAACAATTTTGCCTCAAATTAATACGCCATCAGGGATTGCACATCTTGTACGGCGAAAGACCATGCCGTGCACCATATACTTGATCAACTTCTGTGACGCAAGTCCATATCACAGGAACAAGTATAAGGAAAATATTAGGTAACCATAGCGAAAGCCCATACTATGGTTTCCAGTCATCATGGATGTTCCATTGCGGCCGTTATGCTATCACGGCGCCAACCAATAAAACACCCATAATCTTCCTTGTTTTGTAGCGAAAGCTCATGCCACTTCTCAAGGGGAGTTTATCAACTCTATTGCGGCTGTTTGGACTGTTACAGCGCCAGCCAATAGAATTGAAGGGTTTCACAGCTCCGCAGGAACCGCTATGGTATGCTTCACTGCTCCCGATCAATGACGTTTATCAATTCTACCCGGCCATTTAGCTGTTATGGCGCCTGGTGATAGAATCGTAGGGTTTCACAGATCCGCAGGAACCGCTATGGTATGCTTCACTGCTCCCGATGAATATGCAATCCTTTTGGCAAATGCTTTTCGAAGCAACGTAGGAAGGATCTTCCTTTTGTCGGGCATTGTAACTGATATAGAGGGGAATTTTTTTTTAAAAAAAAATGTTGGCTTCCCGTTGGTCATCAAGCTATGTGGTGCCGCTAACAAGTCCACAAGAGAACTCAACCTTAGGGATGATGTGTATGATGTCCTTGCCTGTGTTCGTGATTAAGGACAACATGTTCGAGTGGACGTTCCCGAAACCTTGAAACTTCTCCAAAGATGTCACTTCAGCTAGAACGAGTCGTCGACCTCGTACTCCTCAAGAGACATTGGGTATGGCTGAGGTAGGATGGTTTTATGGGTGCAAACGGCTCGGAGATGCCTCACTTTTCTCGCGAGGGTGGTGGAAGGTGGTCACTCTCCAGCGCAACTTGGGTGCTCTTCGATTGACTTGAGCTTGAATCATATTTTTTGACTTGTCCATTGATTTGCTTGGACGTTTTGACTTGTCCATTGATTTGCTTGGACGTTTTGACTTGATATCTTGCGACTTTTCTTGGAAGCTACCCTAGGCTTTCGAGATCCCACCTTCCACACTATGTGAGACTAAACCTCGCGGGCATTATTCTTTTTTTTAAGTCCCTTGTTGAAATGTTGGGGTGGCAAGAAGCTGCACACTTGCACCTCAACTTTTGTTGGGCAGGTAGCCCTCTCATGCTCTTGTTCCTATAGTCTTCCCCATATGTGGATGGCTCTGCCGGATGTGGCGAGAGGTAGTACGGGGTATACAGACTTGGACAGCGTTGGATCAAAATCAGATTAGCCTTCAATGTTCGGTCCCACACACTTAGCATGTGCCTTTGTGCATTGTGTTGGTTGAACATCTCGGCTCTGTTGTTGAGTTCTCGAGTGAACAAATCTTGAGTCACCAGCTTGATGATGTTTTGGGGAAGCCATTTTATATGGGCAATCTGATGCCCTTTTTTTTTGAAAGAGAAAATAAAAGGAGACTAAGGGGCTACATCCCTACCTTTCATTGAATTTAACAAAGGAGGGGGTGTAGCATTCCTTAGTGCATTTTTTTTTGTTTTGTTTTTAAACAAAATATTTTTTAAGATATCGGCCATTGATAGGAGGCATTGGCCAGACGCCCGCATGATCAATCAATTGGTAGGCGCCTCCGTCGTAGACTTGCTCTACAACATAGGGCCCTTCCCATTTTGGGTCAAATTTCCCTTTGCTTTTGGACAGGATAATGGGTCGTCGAAGTGTTAGCACCAGGTCTCCCTTCTTGAAGACTCTTGGTCTTACAAGCTTGTCATATGCTTTCGTGACATGTTCGGCGATAGAACTCGAGGTTCTGTAGTGCATCCAGGCGACGTTCTTCAAGTGCATCCAGCTCTTGGAATCTGAGGCGAATTTGCTCATCTTGCGTAAGCTCATCATGGACGGCGACTCGAAGTGCCGGGAGCTCCACCTCTAGTGGTAATACAGCTTCTGTACCAAACACCAGCGAATACGGAGTTGACTGGGTAGGCGTTCGGACGGTGACACGATACGCCCACAAGGCTTCATACAAGCGGTCATGCCAACCTCGCTTGTGCTTTGCGACTGTCTTCTTCAGGATCCCACCAAGCGTTTTATTGAAGGCCTCTGCTAGGCCATTTGCTTGAGGGTAATAACCCGTGGAGCAGTTCCACTCAATCTTGTATTTGCTTGCAAATCTTGCTATCTTGGTGGATGTGAAGGCTTTTCCATTATCGGATGTTATTCGACGAGGTATCTTAAACGATAAATGATGTGTCTCTCAATGAAGTTAATAACATTATCGGACTTAACTTCTCTCAATGGAATCGCTTCACCCATCTTGAGAAATAATCGGTGGTCGCTAAAATGAAGCGATGGCCCCGTGAAGATGGCGGTTCGATCATGCCAATCACATCAATGCCCCAAGCATCAAACGGCCATGAGGGTATGGTAGGATGAAGAGGGACCGGGGGCTGGTGCTTGAAATCCCCATGTATTTGGCACTCATGACAAGACCGTGCTATTTTGATGCAATCAGCCATCATTCCTGGCCAATAGCATCGATCCCATGAGTTTGATGCTGTGGTACATCTTTGGCCCACTTTAGTGTCCACCGCACGTTCCGGAATGAACCTCTTTAAGGGCTTTATCAGCCTCTTCTCGAGAAAGGCATCGAAGGGGTAGTTGATGGCCAAAGGAACGCCTGTATAACACTCCAGCCTTGAAGATGTAAGACGGGACACGCCGTTGAAACTGGCGACGTTCGACAGGGTCACTTGGAAGTATCCCATGTTTGAAATAGTCGAGGAAGGGTTTGCGCCAATCTTGATCATGAACATTGGTTGTAGTCACGATGTTTACATCACCATTTTCTGGAATGAGATCAAGTACTGCTGGGAGGAGCCATCTTTCTTCTACTTTTATATTTGCTTCGCCATCAGGAAGGGCTAGGGAAGCCGCAAGTTTGGCGAAAGCATCAGCGGATGCATTTCCACTTTGAGGGATATGGCTGATTTGAATGTGCTCAAACTTGTCCATGAGCTTGCATGCGACCTCATGGTACGCCTTTAGCTCGGGCTTACGAACTTCATAGATGACATTCACTTGCCTCACAATGAGTTGAGAGTTCCCCAGTATGCATGTAGGACACGAATGTCCATAGAGAGGGCTAGTAGCGACCCAAAGATGAGAGACTCATATTCTGCTTCATTGTTGGAGCATTCCTCTTTAAGCAAAGAGAATGAGTGGTGCATTGTATCTCCTCGAGGAGTTTTGAATACTATCCCCGCGCCTGCTCTTCTTTTCGGCGTCTTGTCAGGGCCGTATTCGGTCCGTTACCAATGGGGAGTCATCTGGGACTGGATGTGCAACAAGGAAATCTGCCAGAGCTTGCCCTTTTGGTAGCCTTTTGTGGTACATAAGTTATGTCGTACTCCATCATGAGTGAAGCCCACTTGCTTATCCTTGATAGGGTCTGCTCTCGCAATAAGTTGAACCTCATGGGAACAATAAATAATGCCGCAACTTTTTTAGGACAAATATGAGTGATAGGCATAGTTTTTAAATTGGGGAGTAAATGCATTCAGCCCCTAACATTATGTGACTGAGGTAGTAACATGCCACATCTTTTCCATCATTAGTGACTTGAGAAAGAAGGGCACTAACAGAAGCAATAGGTTGTGCCATCGTATCAATGGGTGTCTTTTCTATTGAAGTTGAATCTTGGAAGGTGAAATCCTCTTTTTGTTTCTTGCAAAAAGGTGGCCCAATGGCACAATGGTGAGTGCACACCAAGAAGGCATAAAAGTGACACTAGAAGGCCATAGGTATCATAAGGGAGCAGGGGGCATGGTGATGCCCCCAGCATTGTTGATGTAGAAGGCGATGCCACTAAACCATTGCATTATAGGAGACAAGGGATGCATGATGACTCTCCCAATGTCGTTGATGCTGAAGTGATCATGCCAGAAACCATCAGCATATCATATAGGACTAGGGAGGCATGGTGATGCCCCTATTTTGTTGATGTGGAAGGATAGTGGGACGCCTTCCCTATGTTTGTTGTTGAAGAAAGCTTCGGGTATGTTGGCTATCAGACCCGGGTACAAGCGGGCTTGATTTAGTAGCTCGATCCCATGAATGGTAGGGCACCATAACTCACGGTGGCATCAATAACTGTCTCCATCACAAGAGAGGCAAAAATCATCTTTCGAGCAAGTATGGTCTAGATGGCGAAGTCCATGCACACCCATATTTGCATTTTCTTTTGTTATTGGCACTATATCCGCGGAGCCATCAGGGATATTGTACTTCTTTTATAAACCCATCAATAGTTGGCCCCTATGTCATTTTGTGATCTCGGTCGGCAGCGACACATCAATTGTTCATTTATAGGGCGATATTGAGAATCTATCACCAACATATGCATGAGTGGCAACGCTTGGGTCTAGACTAGTCCGAACTCTATGTAGGACCTTGCAAATGGTATTGCTTAAAAAAAAATTGCCTATTTTGTTCATGTTCCTTAGGCATGAGGGTGGCGCTCATGAGGGTGGGCCATGTCTCTTTAGCACTTAAAGTTTATTTCACCAACTCCATGGTGATATGTTGTGCCTCATTTTTAGTTGTCCGTGGAAAGGATTACATTTTTTTACTTCCCCATGAGAAGCCACCATATACATTCTTTACATCATAGCATTGTTGCTCATTTCTTTGGGCAGGTGGTAAGGTGCCCTAGTTCTCAACTTGAAGCTAGTAGTGGGGTTGAAGCTTCTTGCAATGACTTTGATGAAAGAAGCTAGTTGGGTCGAAGCTCCCAATAGCAGGGGGTGAGGTTTTAAGTCCATGATTGGAATCAACCATCCTAAGTTTGATTGCTCCACAGGTGCATTGGCGACCCTCATGCTTAATTTGTAGGGCTCAGTGTGATGAGCCTCTTGACATGGAGGATGGAGTGCATGTAGTAATTAAGTACTCCATCCCTGTTCAGGAATACTTTTGCATTGGTGCGGTGCACTCATGGTTTTAGATGAGGGATTAGATTTTCCCGCTTCATCTTCTTTTCAGGGCTACCTTCGGGATGCCCCCAGCTATACAAAGCATCTTTAGGTGCTCGCCCCCAGCTCTAGATGTGAAATAACCAATGTATTACACATATTTTTAGAATGGCGCCTTGGAAATGCCCCGATTGTTGGACTTATACAGGGCAACTTTTGGTGCTTGCCCCCAGCTCTAGAGGTGAAATCACAACCTTGCGTCATCTTTTGAGGGCAACCATGGAGATGCCCCCAGCACATGGGCGTGAAGAAGGCCAAACATTTGAGGGGGTGGAGAAGTCACCAGCTCTTAGCCATGTCAAGGGCCACCGCCTTTAGCTTCGGGGACGAGAAATGCCAAGTTAAACAACTTTTAGCTCGAGGCGTATTTCATATTCTTCCACTATCGAAGTTGTGTAATCTCTGAGGTTGCTTGTTGTGTTCCTTGAACCTCGAAGGTTGCCCCCAGTACTTGGGAAAAACTAGCCCACGATGAGAAGTGTGTTTTCTCATTGGAAAATAGTTGTCACCTTTGGACTACGGGACAAACTTGGGTAGCATGTACCGCCTACTTGGTCCCAATCATGACATCGAGATGGTCTTTGGTTGACCCATCACAGAAGTGCCCACGATTGTTTGAGAAATGATGAATGTAAGTTTTTTGATGTTCTCACTCTTCTTGCTTGAGGGGCACACATACTTATTGGCCATTGTTGGGGCCAAGTTATTTCACACCACTCGCAATATTTCACTTTGTCTGTGGGAATGGTATTGCCCCCATCTTGATCTTTTGCTTATGATTCTAGCATGCTTATTGGACAAAGCAATTTTTTCATGGGCATTGGGAGAAGGAGCATCACCGAAACTGGTGTGATCATGCCACTCATTGTTTTCATGGTTTCATCTATGTATGTAAGCCATGGCGAGAATAGCTTCTCACGTACATGACACAAATAGAGCTTCCCAGCAATCTCCTTATGAAGTAAGGACTTAAGTTTTTTTTTTAGAAGAATTCTCAGATTCTTGGCTGAGCAATCAGCAGGTGTAACTCTCACACTTAGCCAGCCTTCCTCCGTATCCCCATCCCGAGTAATGTGAGGTTTCATTTGCATTGAGGCCACGACATGACTTGCTGACGTGCATCTTGACAAAAGCCTTGAGGGACTCTTGATCATAAATACGGTCCTCATACGTTTTGTCGTATTGGCATGTAGCTGGGCATATTTATTATGCCGCAAGTGAATATTAGGACAGTTATAGAAGTCCCAGATTGCCTCATACGAAGGGCTCTAGGGCTGTCAAAATAGGACTTGCCCAAAAACGATAGCCCACTCAACTTCTTGCACTCGAAATTTTCATCGGCACAATATCTAGATCTCAGGAGATGACAACTTTTTTTTTGACCATCGAGCATAGCAAAGATGGGAGGAGAACCATGTCCCACCAGGCGTGCCATTTTGTTTCGCCAGAAAAATCGCTAAGGGCGGATCTCTCTGTGTTTCACGGGTCGTACTACTTAGTACTATTAAGCGCGGGCGTGCCAGTATACATTCGTATACAAATAAAGTAAATGTGCAATAAAATACATAAGGGACAAAAGTTCAGGGAAATATCACTTTATTATTCATGAGAGAATTACAAAGTACAATCTCCCCTTTTTTATATATATTTGCGCCGAGCCTCATCCGACAATCGGGGATTGCGTGGGCTTTGGTTCATGGGGCCTCGGGAGGCCTTCAATTAATTACATCCGGCACTAGGCCGCTGAATACCTCCGATTAAGCTATCTTTGATGGTCATTGTTGTCGATCTCGAATAAACAAGAGTTATCTCCCAAATATATGCATAAGCACAAATGAATGAAATGGTGAAGTGCTAGAGCCTCGTCGACCTCTAGCAAAGGTATCCGCCTCGTCGTGCGGATCTCATAATGAAGTCAAGTGTTCGGCCTCGTCGGTCACGAACAATGATTCCGGCCTCGTCGGTCGCGGAAAGGAAACGTCCCAGCCTCGTCGGTGTCCGGGGAGGAAAATGACTTCATCCTGTTCACCGGCCTTGACGGTCGCGGAAAGGTGGTTGAGATTGTGAGACTTGTGCTCATGAGATACTTGAGAAATTGCTCCCTCGTGAACTTCGAGGTCATCGGCGTGACAACTCACCAATTTGCATATACTGGCGTGAACTCGAACACTTTGACATGACTTAGAATATTTGCGGATGTTGAAGTCGTGTTTTTGGGTTTGTGGAAGCCTGTGGCTTTCTTGGGCTAGGAAATCAATATTGGGCCGGCAGTATGGGCCAAACAATAACATTAAGCTAGGCACATATACTTTGCCCACGTACAAACTTGCATGCACGATAGTGTAGCACTTTCACTTGCTTTTATATTGGCCTTCTTGCCATATATACTGCACGTATATTACACAAGTATGTATACATGTATTTCTGCCTGCTACTGCTAAAGCCTTGCCGAAGTGGGCCATTGCCGGGCCACACTACTCTGCCGCCGCCGTCGCTCCGGCCCCATTCTGCCATCGCCGGACTCACCGTTGAATGGCACACTTTGTCGAGCCGGTGAAAGGCACTGTATTTGCCATGGCCGTTGTTCATCATGCCATCATGCCAAGGATCTGCTTGTACGCAGGTGCTGTGTGGATGTCGAAGCTGCGCGTTCGCCAGGCTGCTGCCGCCGCTTCTGCAGGGCTGCCACGTCGGGCCATTGCCGGGCCATACTGTCCTGCCGTTGCCGTCGTTCCGGCGCCGTTCAGGCCATCGCCGGACTTGCTGCTGCCACGATTTGCCGTCGCCGGGCTCACTGCTCCTCCGCTCGGGCTGCATCTTGCATCTTTCTGTAGCTTGTTGTTGCACGGGATTCTGCTGCTAGCCGACGTGCTCTCGTCGTGGTGCCATCGCCATGCCTCGTCGGGCCATTGCCGGGCCGCACTGATCTGCCGCCACCGTTGCTCCGGCGCCGTTCCGGCCATCGCTGGACTCTTGCTGCTGCCACTCCGGGCCATCGAGTGCCACGTTTGCCGTGACCGTGGCTCATCACGCCAACACAGGAATGTGTATGCACGTCTGCATGTTCTTCATTGAGCTGCCGTCTCTGCTGGGATGTCTTGCATGCTGCCATGTACGTAGACGCTGGTGACCAGGAGTGTTGGCCGGGCCCTGCCCCCGTTGTCGATCTTGCCGCTGCACACAATTGTGGTGGACGTGTCATGTTGCCGATGCACATGTGCTTGGCTTCTGTGGATGCCGATTCGTTGGGCTGCCACCGTCATCGGGCCGCTTTGTGGCCACTGTAGGCATTTCATGACTCATGCTGCCGATCGAGCCACCGCCCGTACACCTTCGCCGTCGAGCCGTAGTGCAGTGCAGTAGTGGTCGCCGCCGGTGTATGAAATGGCGATCTCAGGTGGTCGCCGCCATCGAGATGGTTGCCGGGGCCGTCGTGGTTGATGTACCGTGAGTTGCTGAGCCGCTGCACAAATGAGTCTTCGTCGTCACGCCTGGATCCGCCCATGTTTGCTGCAGGGCTGGCACTGCCACCGCCTAGATAAGATCAACATGACGCGGCGCTGCTGGCCCGTCTAGTTGCCACGCTCGCCGTAGACGTCGTCGTTCCGGCACTGGTGCTGCTCGCCACTGCATGCTTGCTGCCGTGGCCTCTGCCGTTCGCCGCCGGGCAAAACTCTTGCATGTGTATCTTTCTGCTGCCATGCATAGATCACAAACGTCATGTAAATCTAAATATAAACAAACTCACCACCACCATAGGCATGGGCCCGGCTGATGTAACGTCGACGATGAGGAAGGCCGGTGACAGGGGGTTGTGTAGATGTTCGGCTCGCCGGAGACGTGGTTGCCGGAGACGATGCCGCAGATGTTCGGCCGATGACGCGGTTGACGATCTCGCCGGAGACGATGTTGTAGATGTTCGGCTTGCCGATGACGTGGTTGACGATCTTGCCGGAGAAGATCAAGTGCTTGACGATGGTATTGACGACGTTGTGGGTACCGAGGATGTCGACGACGTCACTGCCTTGATTGCCGTCGATGGGCGTGTGCGCTAAGCGGCGGCGTGTGCGTGTGTATGCGGTGGCAGCATATCTGCGTGTGTATATGCATCTAGCGAGCAGGGCAGCGGCAGCATATTGAAGATGTGGAGTCCGGCCGCCGGCGATGTGTGGTGTGCTGTGATGGAGCGCGTGTGCAGCAGCTAGCCTGGCGGCGGCATATTGGAGTTTTTGGCTGCCCCTCGAGTTGGAAGAAGTAATCTCCTTTTATAGGCAGGAGCTAGGGTAGAAGGCTTGAGGCGGTTCCCAGGATACGCCGCCATCGTTCTGTTGCGGAGGAGCGTCACACGGCCGAGACTCGCGGACGTGCAGGCGATCACGTTCAAATTTTGAATCCGTGCCTTGCTTCCGAGCGGCAAGGGCCAGGTGCCGAGATATTCTATGGTTTGATCTCCCAGAAGCTTTCATTGAGGCGGTGCTGATCACCGAGGGCCGAATGCTGTGGCCCAGTAATAGTAATCGGAACCTTCTAGAACACTTCTCGGGCTGTCGGCCCAAGTATACAACACATTTGTACGTGTACGTGCATGTATTAATAATGATGATACGTGCATGAGCTTTAGGCTATAGGAAGCTAGCAAAGCTTGCATGGGCCATGCATAAGCTATCTCATCGGGGGCCATAATTATGATTAGTGATTGCTAATGGCCGGTGTTAATCTCAGCCCAAATAATCCTCACGCGCCCTTCCTTTGCATGCTGGTGCAAACCGGGTAAAACAAAAGCCCTAGCGATTGTGCATTTGTACACTTATACACCGAGCAATGGGCTTTATAATTAGCAGTACGCTAATTATTTTATTCAGGAGTTGATCATGGGCTTGGTGCTCTCGGCAAGCCACACATGTTCCACTTGGATATAGGCCATATACACATAAGCCAATATTGTCGTTGATTAGCCTTGGACTCAACAGATGTTTATTAGACAACTGATATTTGATGACCAAATATTTATACTCCATATTTCATAGGCATCATGTCACTGCCCAACTATTTTATAGTTTTCGTCTAACTCATATCAAATAGGCTATTTAATATTACAATATGTCAAAATCTCATCTTACACCCGTCACCTCGTCCTTTGCATGTATGTACGTCAACCCAGTTGAAGAAGAAGAAGGGTCTTGTTGCTCTCACTACTACTTATTTGATTTTCTGAAGCGCCCTGGCTCGCTAGAGCGCCAGCGCCGGCGCGCCCTGGCCCGATGTGGAGGGTGACGGGAGTGGAGGAGGGATTGGTAGCTGGATGCCTGGATGTTAGAGTGGAGGAGGGGTGACTGAAAAATCCAAGTGTTGTATACATACTAGACTGCAATATCGGGCCAAATGGGCTGAGGAGAAACCCTAATAGGCTGGCTGCTGGGCTATTATTTTTTTGTGGTGGTTCTTTTTATAAAAACCACCATGATTTTATTGATATACGTAAGCACCACGGTTAATAAAAAATAACCGCCACGGTTATTAAGGTCATTAACCATGGCGGTTTTCTCAATAACCGCCATTGTTAATGTTTTTTGAAGTGCCACGTAAAATCAAATCTGTACTAGAATGACATGTTGCGCTGGGTGAAGAGCTGGAGGTGTTTCGGTGCTATTTCTCAGGTGGATCTAGCGATAACCAAGGTTAGAGCAGTGCTCTAGTTTTATTTCACAGATTTCGTAGGTTCACGTCTCTTGTTTCTTGATGTCGTTCCTTAATGTCGTTCCAACTTAAGATGGATCACGTTCCATGGCAAAAAAAAAAAAAAAATGTGCTATATGCTATAGAAAATCAGTGTTACCACGTTCCTCGTTCCTCGACCCCTTCGTCCCATGAAAGCGTTGACTAAGGTGTCCTGTTCATCTGCAGCATATGTGAGCTCATTGCCAATCATTTTAGATGTGATAGTATATTCGTATAATGTTCCACGTTCTTGTAGTTCTGTATCATGAGAATGTATAATCTGTTGTATGGTTGATCCCACCCAGGTTTTATAAATTTTCTAGTTGCTCGCGATTTGTCTGCGCACTTGTGTTCAAATACAGGGCCATAAGAGCCTGCTGAGTTCAAAAAGAGAGAAGAGCTAATCCCAGGCGTTGCACCTCCACTGTCTGCACGCTGTGTTGGCCCAACAACACGATCTGTTAAGACGTTCCCTCGCCGAGCCCACCTCCTCTTTGAGTTCAAAAAAGAGAGAACAGCTTTTTAGTTATATCCAAAAAGGACGCGCGATGCGAAGCACCAGCAAATTAAACGTGTTCAAATTAACTAGCAGATGCACGACGGTGTTAGATTCAAAGCACCAGCAGTTCTATTAGATTAAGCACCAGCAAATTTACACGCCCAATGCATGCACGCTATGATGTGATTGAGTTGCTGCTCTGTCGTAGTCGTCCTCGTCTCGTCACTGAATTGCAGGTGTTGTCCTTGTGTATCATGATGCGCATACGCATCATACTGATTGGTCGATGGTATTTTTTTGTTCCCACGTGCCAAACGATGGGTCGATATGATAGCTAAACTTGATAGTAACGTTTGGCGACAGCGGAGGTATAGTGTGTATGTACCGAGAACAATTAGACCATGAAACGACAAATGCACAAAACAGGTAAAAAATTATATTTTAATTCTTTATACGTACCATGTTTCTTCTAATTATACAAAATTCTTTGTATGTAAAAAATATCTTTTTCTTAACGCGTCGGTCAGAATTAATGTTTTTTTTTATTGGAGCCTCCAATTATTATTATATAGTAATAGTAAGATAAGATAAGATGGATTGTAAACATGCCTCGTTCTTGGTGCAATCGCCAGGTTTTGTCTCTATAAAAAGGGAGCCACTGGGCAAAGAAAACCCAGCTATCATCATTCAGTGAACTGAACAACCTTTAAACACAAGTAGCAAAGGTAGGAAGCGCTGCACTGCTGTGATGGCTCACTGTCATGACCTCGACCCTGTCAAGCCCGGAGGTGATGACTGACGAGTTTCGACAACAGAGCTCATGGTGGCGAAGGGAGGCTGAAGTCGTTGGGCCATTGGCCAGTGATCGTTGACAATTAGCGTTTGGGCCTTAGGCCGTTCAGTAGTTGATTCGGCCCATGCCGTTGTAAGGGTGATATATAAACCCAGGTCGTCGTTTAGAAGGGATCATCGAAGAACAGAACAATCTCCTGAACCGCCTCTCTTCCTCTGTTCAAACTTGATATCGTTCAATGCTAATCTCGTTAGTTCCCCATTCCTGAGTTCTTCCTACCTAAATTCCAGTTCTAGAACCCTAAACCGTCACGAATCCTTTCGGGAGCGTGACAATTGGTATCAGCTCCCTCGGAGTTCACGGGAATTTTGCTAGTTGATCGTGGGTACAAGGCTCACGGCGCCGCGAAGCTGTCGAAGGCCCAGGCACAGATGTCGGCATCCATGGAGGAGTTGACGACCAAGTTCGATGAACTAGCCAGCGCCTCGACCCCGTGGTGGATTTGGCCAAGGAGATGCGGGGATTCCGCGAGATGATGAAACAAACGCTGGATGCTGTCCTCGGCGTCAGCACCAAGCAAGTTCAGGCCGACACGCTGCTCACCGATTTGCGCGGCGGACCGAGGTGGCGGAGACGACGATCCGCGACTCCAACAGCGACATCGACAGGCTGGTGAGGCGTATGGACTCCTTGAGTGCTCCGCTTCCGAACCTTGGCGTTCTCGGAGGTGCTCGGTTCTACCGTCTACTGCGGGTGGCGCGCCGCCCGTCGTGCTCACCCAGGTCGAACAGCCCCCACCACGGAGGCTCAACCTCAGCGTTGCGCTGTGGCCTCGTCCCCATCTATGGCGACACCAGCGGCTCAACCAAACGGGAGTGGCCAGCACTGCGGCGGGTTTCATGGAACCCGGCCGCAGAACTTCGATGGTGGTACGTATGGCGATTCCCACTCTAACCCTACCTTGCATCCACCTCCATTCCCGAAACTGGAGTTTCCGAAATTTGACGGTTCGAATCCGTATGTGGATGGACCATTGCTTGATGTATTTCGAGGTCTATGATGTTCATGATTCTCTGAAGACCCGGTTTGCTGCTCTGAATTTTGAGGGGGCCGCGAAGACTTGGCTGCATACTCTGGAACGCCATGGTCGGGTCGTGGTCTGGGAGGATTTGTGTGCCAAGGTGTTGACCAAGTTTGACAAGGATCAATACCCATTGATTCTCAAGCAGTTCGAGTCTATCAGACAGAAGGGTTCAGTGGATGACTATACAATGGTGTTTGAACAAGGTGCTCATAACCTGCTGCTGTACAATGCAAACTATGATGAGACCTATTTTGTGACTAGGTATATGGCTGGCTTAAGAGAGGAGATTCGTGCTAGTTTGGTGTTGCATCGTCCAACTACTGTGGATCATGCTAGTTGTTTAGCATTGATTCAAGAAGCTGAGTTGAGCAAGCATAAAGGCAAAGGGGTGTGGAAGGAGCAGGGTAACACTCGGTCCAAGTTATGGGACAAGCCAAAGGTGGGTGAGACTGAAAAGCTGGCTATGCCTGAACCTGAAGATAAGCTGGAAACTCTCAAGCAATTCAGAAGAAAGAATGGGCTGTGTTTCAAGTGCGGTTATAAGTGGAATAGAGAACATAAATGTCCTGCTCAGGTTCCAATTCATGTGCTAGAAGAGTTGCTGGATGCATTAGAAGAAGAAGATTCAGTGGGCTTTGAGGAAGATCCTGATGTCCAGGAAGATACTGTGATGGCTGTGGAGCAAGTGCAGGCTCTGCCCCCTGGCAAAAGAAAAACAATGAAGCTTTGTGGTGCGGTTGGTAAGAAAGAGGTTCTGATCTTAGTGGATTCAGGCAGTGTAGGATCTTTCATCAGTGCTCCACTAGCTCACAGTTTGGGGTTGCACACTGTTTCTTGTCAGCCAACAAGCTTTGTTGCAGCTGATGGAGGGTTGATGGTGTGTGACAAGCAGTTGCCTAACTTGGCATGGTCTATTCAGGGCAATTCTTTCAACACTACAGTTGGAATTCTACCATTGAAATGCTTTGATATGGTGGTGGGAGAGGATTGGTTGGAAGAGTGCAGTCCTATCTTGGGTACATTGGTCCAAGAAGCTAATGAGGGTTACTTACAAAGGCAAAAGAATTGAGTTGAATGGTGTGGGTTCTGAGCCAACAACGCGGCGACTATCTACGCTAAAAGGGCTTCAAGGGCTGCTTCATAGGGATCTTTGTTCAATTGTGTGTCCAAGTGAAGCTGGGTGGTGATCTAGCTTGTCAGCCTGACTTGGATGTTGTGGTTAATGCTATTGATCTCCCTGACTCAGCTGAAATGCCTCCTTCGATTAAGGAACTCATCTCTGAATATTCAGATCTCTTTCAGCAACCATCAGCTTTACCTCCTCCAAGACCATTTGATCATTCTATTCAATTGCTGCCTGGGGCCCAACCTGTCAATGTTAGGCCTTATAAGTACTCACCTGCTCAGAAGGATGAAATTGAAAAACAGTTACAAGAGATGTTGTTGAGTGGTATCATTAAACCCAGTCAAAGTCCTTTTGCTTCCCCAGTATTGCTGGTCAAGAAAAAAGATGGGACTTGGAGATTCTGTGTGGACTACAGACATTTAAATGCCATCACTGTAAAGAACAAACACCCTATGCCTATTGTGGATGAGTTGATAGATGAGCTAGCTGGAGCTAAATGGTTTACCAAAATTTGGACTTGAGCTGGTTACCATCGATTTTGTCTCAAGCCAGAAGACACTCATAAGACTGCATTTAAGACCCACAGTGGGTTGTATGAGTTTCTGGTAATGGCCTTTGGTCTCACAAATGCTCCAGCAACATTTCAAAGTGTCATGAATTTGATCTTTGCATCTCTACTAAGGAAAGGGTTGTTGGTATTCATGGATGATGTGTTGATTTATTCAAAAACTCTGGAGGAACATGTATTCTTTGCTATCTCGGGTATTTCAAATCTTGAGACATCATCGGTTTTACATTAAGCTCTCCAAATGTTCTTTTGCTCTAAATAAAGTTGAGTACCTTGGGCACGTCATATCCCGAGCATGGGGTGGCCATAGAGCAATCTAAGATATCTGCTGTTGAGAAACCTAAAAATTTGAAAGAGCTTAGGGGGTTCCTTGGTTTGACTAGCTATTATAGAAAGTTTATCGGACATTATGGGCTGATCGGCAAGAATTTAACTGCATTGCTTAAAAAGGGGTTCCATTTATGCGGACTTGTGAGCAACAAAGTGCTTTTGATCAGTTGAAGTGTGCTCTTGTTAATGCTCCTATCTTAGCTATACCGGACTTTAGCAAGACTTTCATTTTAGAAACCGATGCCAGTGATGTGGGGTTTGGAGTCTGTGCTTTACAAGAAGCTCATCCAATTGCTTTCTTAAGCAAAGTTTGTATGCACTAAGAATCAGGCCCCGTCCACATATGAAAAAGAATGCATGGCTATTTTGTTAAATGTGGAAAAGTGGCGACCATATTTGCAAAGCATGCCAAATTCATTATCGGGACGACCACAAGAGCTGTTGCATTTGAATGAGCAAAGAATAACTTCAGGTTCTGCAGAAAGCACTATTGAAGTTGATGGATGCGGGTTTACAATTGTATACAAGCAAGGGTCCTCTAATATAGTTAGCGATGCTCTTTCACGTTGCCATCATCCCGAGTCAGTTCATGCTATATCTTTATGTGCACCTGAGTGGTTAGACAAAGTCAAGCTCGGTTATGCTGATGATGAGGATTCTTTGAAAATCTTGTAGTCTCCTTCTGGTGATTTTACAGTGGATGATGGCCCATTAGGCACAAGGGCAGAATCTGGCTGGGATCCAATGCTTTGGCCCAAGATCATGTCTTACAAGCAGTCCATTCATCTGGTGTTGGAGGTCATTCTAGGTTTTAGGCTACTTATTACAGAGTGAGAAACTTGTTCTGCTGGCCTCATATGAAGCAGCACATTCTAAGATTTGTGCAGGAATGTCAGACTTGTCAACAGGTTAAGATGGAACATGTGAAGAAGCCGGGGCTCTTGCAGCCTTTAATGTTTTTGATCAAGCTTGGCAAGTGGTGCGTATGGATTTCATTGAAGGGCTTCCTAAATCCAACAGATTTGACATAATTTTGGTTGCCATTGATAAGTTCACAAAGTATGCCCATTTCATGGCTTTATCCCATCCATTTTTGTTTTGGATGTTGCCCAAGTTTATACGGATCATGTCTATGCTCATCATGGATTTCCCAAGAAAATAGTTTACGATCGAGATAGGATATTCAGTAGCAAGATTTGGAAGCAAATGTTCAATTTGTTTGATACACAGTTGTTGATGAGTTCATCCTATCATCCACGAAAACCGATGGACAATCTGAACGTCTGAATCAGTGTCTTGAGAACTATCTGAGGTGTCTGGTGAATGCCTGTCCCAAGCAATGGCATAAGTGGCTTTCGGTGGCTCAGTTATGGTATAATACCTCCTATCACTCGGCATTGGGCAGAACCCCATTTGAAGTCATGTATGGTTATCCACCACCAATGTTTGGATTGTCTAATGAGGTGCAGTTACATTCTGCTGATCTGGAGCAATGGTTGATTGAGAGAAATTTGTTGTCGGATGTGATCAAACATCATCTTCATCGAGCTCGGGCGGCGCATGAAGGCTCAAGGCGATAAGGGGCGCAGTGAGAGAGAGTTTTCAGGTTGGTGATCGTGTCTATTTGCGTCTACAACCATATATTCAGTCTTGATTGCACCTCGTCACAATGAAAAGCTCTCTTATCGATGGTATGGACCCTTCCGGTGCTTAGTAGAGTGGGAGCTGTGGCATACAAACTCGATTACCTCGAGTGCAAGATTCATCCGGTGGTGCATGTATCTCGGCTTAAGAAGCATATACCACCGTCTGCGCTCGGTGGAGGATGATATCTCTGAACTACCCACCGATCCTTCAGCATCGGTTCAACCATTGGCTTTCATTCATAACCGCATTAGTAAGTTGGGTGCTTCTACCATTCATCAGATATTGGTGCGGTGGGATGGGTTACCAGATTACATGTGCACTGGGAAGAAAGCGAAGATCTCAAGCGGCGGTTTCAGCAGCCCGGCTTGGGGTCAAGCTGGCTTTCGAGGGGGGAGGCAATGTCATGACCTCGACCCTGTCAAGCCCGGAGGTGATGACCGGCGAGTTTACGACAACGAGCTCATGGTGGCGAAGGGAGGCTGAAGTTGTTGGGCCATTGGCCGGTGATCGTTGATGTTTAGCGTTTGGGCCTTAGGCCATTCAAGTAGTTGATTCGGCCCATGCCGTTGTAAGGGTGATATATAAACCCAGGTCGTCATTTAGAAGGGATCATCGAAGAAACAGAACAATCTCTAAACCGCCTCTCTTCCTCTGTTCAAACTTGATATCGTTCAATGCTAATCTCATTCATTCCCCATTCCCGAGTTCTTCCTACCCTAAATTCCAGTTCTAGAACCTAAACCGTCACGAATCCTTTCGGGAACGTGACACTCACGCTCATGGCGACCATGAGCCCTGCTGCTGCTGGCCAAGTCTCCTCCACACGCGGCCCTAGTGGTCTCCGTCTTGCTTGTCGTCTTTCCTCTTTCGTCCTCCTTTCGATGCGCCGCCCCTTTGGAACAAGGCCATCCAACGCGAGAGCTAGAGAGCGGCTGCTGAATATCTTTGCCTTCACCTCCCGAAGGCTCCCCATCATTGGCCACATGCACCTTGTTGGCCGCCTCCCCACATCTCCCTCCGTGACCTCTCGCCAAGCATGGCCGTGACGGCCTCATGCTCCTCCACCTCGGCGCCGTACCAAAGACTCGTCGTCTCCTCGTCGGCGCCGTGGAGGCTGTTCTCGCACGCAAGACCACATCTTCGTGTCGGGGCCTACTCCCCGCCCGCCCGACATACTCTTTTATGGCTCGACAGGCGCCGCCGTCGCGCCCTACGGCGAGCACCGGCGCCAACTCAAGAAGATCGTCACCACACACCTCCTCACCAACAAGAAGGTCCGGTCATACCGCCATGCACGTGAGCATGAGGTAATAACCATGCGTCTATCTGATCTGATTGTTCAATCACTAGTATATCCATCCATGGATGATGATAATGATTGCATGAAAATAATTCACAACAGGTGAGGTTGGTGTTGGCTAAGATACATCAGGCGGCCACCACAGGCTCCGCTATCGACCTGAGCGAACTGCTTAACTACTGCACCAATGACATTGTGTGTCATGCCGTGTCTGGCAAGATGTTTAGGAAAGAAGGCCGGAATAAAGTTCTCCGTGAGCTCCTCGACGTGAACTCGGGCTCATAGGGGGCTTCAACATGGAGGACTACTTCCCGATGCTAGTGAAACTAGACATCATCAAGAGGATGGTGTGTGCAAAGGCCCAAAAGGTCAACAAGATGTGGGACAACTTGCTTGCTCGATATACTAATTGATGACCATGCAAGCAAGCCAGCGTCAGAACGTGACGGGAGGAGAGTGACTTCATTGATGTCTTACTCTCTCTTCAACAAGAGTACAACCTCACGAGAGATAATATCAAGGCGCAGTTGATGGTATATATGGATAATAACCTAACCCAGAACTATTTTATTTACATTGTTGAGTCTTATACATTTGTATCTGTATCTCGTAGGTAATGTTTGAAGGTGGCACAGATACATCATTCATAGTGCTAGAATATGCGATGGCTCAGCTCATACAAATCCCATGCCTCATGAACAAGCTACAAACCGAGGTGAGAAGCACTATAGCCAAGGGAAAAGAGATGGTTACAGAAGATGAGCTGGATAGTTTAGCCTACCTAAAGGCAGTCATCAAAGAGACACTCCGACTCCATATGCCTGCATGCCTTCAAGGATACATGGTACCATCGAAAACACGTGTTATAGTTAATAGCTGGGCTCTTGCAAGAGATCCTAGCTACTGGGAGAAAGCAAATGAGTTCATGCCTGAACGGTTCATGGAAGGTGGTAGCGCCGCTGCTAGGGACAATAAGGGGAATGATTTCCAATACTTGCCATTTGGGGCAGGGCGAAGGATATGCCCAGGTATAAACTTTGCAAGTACAACTATCGAAGTCATGCTTGCAAACCTTGTCTACCACTTCAATTGGGAGCTACCTGTGGAATTAGCGAAGAAAGGCATCGATATGACTGAATTGTTTGGGGTGACAGTGCATCGTAAAGAGAAACTCCTCCTTGTCCATGTAGTTCCACAAGATTAATGCATTATGCAGTCCTTCTGAACGCAATAGATCATAGACTGGGATGTGTACTACCTATCATAATTGCATCATACTTGTGGGATTTGGATCTTGTTGTCAATTAAGCACGCATACTAAATAAAGAAAGCATGCATTGCATCCTCTTTTTTTTTAGGATTACACAATACAACGCTCAACACACACGCACACTCACCCCTATGAACACACGTACGTAAACCCTACCCCTAAGGGCACCTTTGAAGGACTCAGCCAGCAAACCTAGAAGTTCACGAAGTCACCATAGGCGCCTCGCTGTCGACGGGGACGTCGCCTACCACTTAATGCATAGCGCCGAAAAATCCTAGAATAAATCCATGACAAACTATCACACCCAGGATTTGTTCACCATGCATCAAATTGTTTATCATATTCGTAACAGACAATTAACTAGAAAGTGCCCTGTATGTAAAAAAAGCACAATACAAACGCACGTTCAGCCTGTTACAGATGCGCCTTGGTCACATTGTTACAAGTTGTCCTAATTAATCTATGAATGAAACTAAGTGAAATAATGCATGAAAGCACAAAGCGAGAGAACAATCAAAAGCACCAGAGATAACATCAAGTAGGAACTTCTGAGTCGACTTCAGCCATTTTTCCTATGTATGTAAAACTTGGAACTGATGGCCTCAACCGTCGAAAAGCATTAACGACTAAGTTTCTCTATCTTACAGAAATTGTAACTGTTAATAGGTTAGTTTAGATGGGCCATGCGCCCATACGAGATATGGAATATCTCTTGTCTTGAAAACCAAGTAGATCATAGATTGTAGAGCAAGTAGATTGATGTAAATCTGATCTTGTAATCTTGACCCTTGTACAAGCCACGCCATGGACAATTCATTGCTATATAACACGGAACCGAATTAGCCAAGAAAGGCAACTCGTTAACCCCATTCCATTTTACATGGTATCTAGAGCCTACAACATCCTCATGGATTCTCATCCTCCGTGCTTTCTGCTGCGTTTTTCCCGCATTATGTCCCGGGAGCGAGAAACTAACCCGCAACAACTATCCACAATGGAAAGCTCAAGTGCTCTCCGCCATCAAGGGAGCATGCCTCGGGAGATTACCTTGATCCCACCAATGAGCCGCCCCTGAAGACAATCAAGAAGGAGAAGAAGTGTTGGGGGCATACAACATGTTGGTAACCCCCTAGTTGTGTAATAGGCCCAATTAGGTAGCTTGGAGTAGAACATATGAGGATTAGGCCCATTTTTGTAGCCCACGATGGCATTCTTGTAAATACTGGTCATATTTTGGATAATAAAGAAAGCAGCCCCTCCCACCTTCCCTATAAAATGGGGAGAGGGAGGAGAGAGAAGGGCAGACCTATCTGCTACCCACCTCAGCCATTTCGTCACTTTGATTTCGGTTGCCACCTTTCGGTGGTGACATTCGTCCCATTCGGCTGGGACTTCGTCAGCCGCTGTTGGTAGTGACTTCATCGGTCACATTCGCCGCCAAGACATTCGTCAAGTTACATTCGGCTGGGACCTCGTCGGCCGCTTTTGGTGGTGACTTCATCGGTCACATTCGTCGCCAAGACATTCGTCGAGTTACATTCGGCTGGGACTCCGTCGGCCGCTTTTTGGTGGTGACTTCGTCGGTCACATTCGTCGCCGAGACATTACGTCTAGTTACACTTGGCTGGGACTTCGCCGGTCACATTCGTCGCCGAGACATTCGTCTAGTTACACTCGGCTGGGACTTCGCCAATCACATTCGTCTCCGAGACATTCGTCAGTCACATTCGTCGTCGTGGCATTCGTCGGTCTTCAATCCGGTGACCTAGGGGTGGCACTGTTTGGTGCTACTCAACATTGGCGCCCACCGTGTTCGGCTTGAATTTTTCACGAAAAAATGAGCATTTCAAGACTAATTTTGTCATCTCTCTTCTCCTCTCTATTCTATGCAGGGGAGACAGAGAGCGCGAAAGCATCTCCCATCCACGAGCGAAGGAGTCTATTCGGTTGTGAAAACAACTTCGTGAGCAGGGAAACATGCAACGAATTTCCCATGAACGAACTCCAAAGATACTATTCGGCAGATAAGTCGCAACAGCTTACACTCCGCTATTTTTAACCTCTGACCGAATATCCGGCATGCAGCTGCACCGAAAAGATCAAATACTATTTCGCCCGCTCCAGCTCTGACTTATAAATTTTTCTGGAGCATGCATTTTCCATTTTTTGCATTATCTATAAATAAGTATTTTCTAATCAGCTTTTGTCGAAGGGATGAAAAGCAGGCATCCTCATGGACATTCGTATTGCACTCAAGCCTAGGCGAAAGATTCATTTCGAACACTATGTCGAAGCACCTCCATTTCGGCACAAACATCTCTGCAGAATTGGGCGGATAAGTTCACTGCAACTCACATTTTGCTATTTTTAGACCAAATTGCATGTTCTCTTTTCGTTTCCGACTTCTTTGCACGTGATGCGAATTCATATTCGTATCGTCGGGCGGCATGCAGCCACAGGCCCACAGCCTACGTCTCCCGACGGAAGATAGTACCTTCGGGCTCAAACGTTTCGTGCCCTGCACTCTGCATAGGTTGACCGATAGGGCAACCCATGAACCGAAGGGTATCGCCTGTGCCCTGCTGTCCTTTCGCAGCCACTAGCCGTCAGAGCAAGCCACAATTTTCGGACATCCTAGAGCAAAGCTCGTGAACTCCTTTCCGAAATCTTTCTATCTTTTCGAACAAAAAAATTGTTATTAATTCTTTCGCTCAGATCTCAAGGAACCCCGAAGAACACTTACTCGGCATTGGCGCCACCATCAAACCGAAAAGCACGGTATTTCGGTTGAATCAGCATTTCGGTCCATAGCTAGTTACCATGGTTAAGCTGCATTGGTTATAGCATATCATTTCTGTTTCGGGTACGCTTACGAAAGTTAACGTTTCAGGCATCAGTTTTTCGGTCAAGTCTTTTATATTTTACTTAATAAAATATCACCCGAAAGCTTCTGGTGCCTGCGCGAAGCTAGCTGACCCATAGTATATAGGCTATTCGGCAGCCTGTTACATTTTACCTAGTAAAAGCTCTCCCGAAAGCTGAACATTTCGGAAGCCACAACAATAACCTTTTTTGTCTTACAGCTCACAAGCTTTTGGTTGTATACGCCAAACATTTACACTCATTAGGGATAATATTTTCCAATTCCTGTACAGCTAGCACTTCCCTGGGAGTTTGTGCCTGCGTCCAAGTTTATTCGATGACCATCAACCGAAAGACTATTCGGCGAGCCAAGCATTTTTGGGCCGAAACTTCAACCTTTCGCTCTCCCAGCCTCCCAGCGTCGCAATTTGGCTTTGTCATCAGCAATGTCGTTTCGGCAGTAGCACATGTCAGAGAAGCTATATATGACATTTCGGTAGTTAAAACACCAAAGATCCTATTCGGCAGATAATTCAACACAGCTCACATTCCGCTATTTTAATCTCAATCGGCACGCTGCTGCAAAAATATCAAAGATGTTATTTCATTCCCGTTGTGACCCATAATTTCCCCTCATGCATTTTCTATTTTTGGCAGGACTTGTAAATAACCCTTTCTTTGTAATCAGTTTGTGCAGAAAGAACGAAAAGCCTGACACATGACAGGACCGTCCATTCGGCTGTCTGGCCGAATACAACGGCATCGGTATTTAAGGCACCAAGCACAAACCGTCCGACCGAGGGCTCTCAGCCGGAAGCAGCTCCTTTCGGCCCTTTGACCGAAAGCCCGACCGTTCGGCCGTTCAGCCGAATGCGACGGCCTCGGTAGTCTTCGGCACCGAACACCAACTGCTCGCGCAGGCGATCTTACCCCACACGGCCACCCCTAGCGGGCAATCTCGATGGCTTTCAGCACATGATTTCGAAAGTCACGCAGCGAAAGCAAATCCACTACTCCAGATAAGTTATTTGCTTGACTATTCCTTCATGGCTTCATTTATTTTCGGCAAGACATTTGCTAAAGAAGCAGGGCTAGCAAAAAGCAATACATGCAGCAAAAGCAAGCCATTACCCTTCGTCAATAAAAGCCATAGCGAAAGCAAGCCATTCGTCAAGGATTCTTCACCAAAACGAGTCGACCAGCAAAGGTTTCGGCAGAGCATGAATCAGCGAATCCACATCTTCAACCGAAAGCATAGTATTTCGGTGAGTCCATCTTCAACCAGAAGCACTGAATTTCGGTGACTCCATCTTCAACCGAAAGCACTGAATTTCGGTCTTCAGGTGTTCTATGCAGAGCAGCACCGCTTAAGAGATAAGTGTGTAAATCACATGGATTTACTTTTACTAATCTGCATTTTAACTTCCTAAGCACAAGTGTTTGGGCATTTTACTGCCGTATTCACATATACATACAAGAGTATACGTATATAACAAACCAAACCCCACTCTTGTTTTTACTCTCATCTTCAACCATCAATATGGTTATGGAAAACCAAGCTTCATTATTATGTTTTGTATCACCTTTAAGCATGTTTCTTGTTCGGTTATAGATCTAGACGTGCACTCAATTTACAGAAGGGATAGTCTATAAATAGGCATCTTCGCGTTGGGTAAACGAACAAAATCAACCATATTCACTTAGTGCATTTATGCTTTAGGCATGATCCATAAATAGTATTTCAGTTAAAGCTGGTCTTCAACCGAATGCACCGTATTTCGAGGTGTGGTAACTGCTCATGCATTTTCTATTTTTGGCATGCTTTTTTTATCGGCACGAATCCCAGTCCTAGTGCCGAATCCAAATCTACATTTCGTGAGTCCTTTCATAGGATGCATTCGGTTGTCCAAACACAGCCATTCTTTATTCGTTGTTTATTACTATGTCTAATTTAGCAAGCTAACCGAAATACATGCTTTTGGTTGTCCAAGCAGCTGGCCCTTTTGGTTCATAGTTTCATACACTTGTTTATCCTCTACTCTGACAAACTAATTAATATCTTTTGATGTTTTTTATTTCGGACTCCTTTTGCATGTGATACAAATTTGTACCTGCGTCACCGAATGGCAAGTAGCTACTAGGTGAAGGGTCCAGACTCCAGTGATCCTTATTCTTATTCGTAACTATATATTCGTTCAGACTCTGCATCATGCATTTTTATGATCTATAAATAGCAAGGTCCGTAAATAGCATTTCCAAAACAATAACACTTGACTCCATGCTTTTCGGTATATTTAGTAGTTTTCTTCATATGCGGATGGATAGTCACATTGAGTTTACTATACCTGTCCATTACACTGACTATTCGGCTGTTATATTGTTCAACATTTTTCTACAGCAATCACTTGTATCCCAATACGGGCTAAGTCAGACGTATATTTCAGACGTAGTTTTGTTCCTACTGGCGTCATGTTCACATGGAACTCAGGGGACGTGATATGTCTTCAGGATTTCAAACAGAATCTCAAATGATATTCCAGACACCTATATGGGTCATATTCTTATTGTCGGGCATCCTCTATGGCTTTCTGGCGAATTCATTGCACCATGAAGATCTTTGGGCTTTCTTTCGGATTTTTGTCTTGCAGCCCGAGCCGAAGCTTCATCAGTCCTAGCTTCATATTGTTATCTCAAAGCTAAGATGTCAATCAGTCCAAGCCTCCGACGAAACACATTCAGTGAAAAATCAGAAGGAGTTTGCTAAATGCTATCTCTGGCACCTAAAGAAACTTGGCTCATAGGTCGTTATTCGGGAAGGGCGAAATGTCTTTATGCCCTGGCTTTCACCTTATTTCGGGATCGGTTCCAAACCTGCCAATATGAAACTGGCCTATCGGCAAGAAGTCATGTTGAAAGGCACAATGACTGGCTTTTGGTGGGTTTTCCTTACTTCCGGCAAGAAGTAAGCAGCCGCAACAGCTATTCGGCATGTCATCAGGCCGACATCCTCAGATGACGGGTTTATATTACTTCATTGAGCTGATTGCGTAACACCAAGGTATCACACGGACAATCCAAAACTATTCACAGCAATGTTTCTTCATTTACTCTGTGGTTACTATTGCATGATTTGCAACATTGAATATTGATAACCTAGTGATTGCTATTGTATCACGTGGCTTGTCTCATTTCTTATAAACACTTTCGTCACATGCATGAATGATAAGAAAAAAATCCCAAGGGCTTAAGACTTCGACCCGTGATACTTGAGAGGAGATTGTTGTCCAAGGTCAGCAAACATTGGCAAAAACGCCATAGCCAAAAGGCCCGAGACGGCCGAGAACCCCGTGAAACAGGCTAAGAAAGCCTTTCTCGGGCGAAATCCTAAGGTGACAAAACCCTAGGGTCGGAGGACAATAGAGTTGTTCTCGGGACGAAATCCCAAGATGACAAAACCCTAGGGTCGGAGGACAATAGAGTCGTATCTCCGCTGCTGCAAGGTGAAAAAGCCCAAGCGAGAAAAGGCATTCGGTTGATAAAGCCAAAGTCAAATCATATGGGCAGCTCTTCAAAGATGGCACTCGAAATACGATGTCCGAGCATTGATTACAAAAACATGATGTACATCAATCCCCCAAAAAGGTGAGAGCAAAGCTAAAAACAAAGGCCGGAAAGGCTTAAGACTTGACCACCCGTAAACGGCGGCGAAGCAAGCAAAAGCCCAAGGGCTCGGGACTTCGACTTTCCAAGCATTTGAAAGAGCGAAGCAAACAATGGCCGAAATCATGCGAAAAGTCACCCTGTTTGAAATGTATGTACGCTCCGGTTTTTCACCCTATTTCGGGGTTGCATCCGGACTCTTGTTCGGCTTCCCATCAAATCAAATGTAATTTTCATATCTTGTGCCCTCCATTTCTAATCTCTTATCAACATAGGTCCTTTCGGTTGTAAACTAAGGCCGAAAGGTCAAGAACAATCTCCAGAGGCCTATGGTCTTTTAATAAGGCGACCCCTTGTATCCCTCTATATTCGGTGGATTTATCAGCCAGGTTGCAAGCAATCATGCATTTTCCTCAGATAATAAGGTCGAAAGAGCACTAGCACAACCTCGCCAAAAATGGTTGGGTATATTGGCCTCCCTCAGATAATAGCCAAAAACGAAGTGCGACGAAGTAGCACCTCGTATATTCGGTCAAAGTCGTATCCATAAAGAGTATGCAGAAGAGATCAGCAAACTCCGGCCGAAGTGCCGAAACTAAAAAGGCCAATAAGCCTGACCGAAGGTGAAATCGAATGCATGCCTATATTCGCCCCTCGCCTCAAAAGGTTGGGGGAGTTGGCGCCTAACAATAGCACGAATGCGCCGAGGGGCTCGTTTTTGGCTCGCCTTTTTCTTATATTCGCCCCTCGCCTCAAAAGGTTGGGGGAGTTGGCACCTAACAATAGCACGAATGCACCGAGGGGCTCGTTTTTGGCTCCCCTTTTTCTTATATTCGCCCCTCGCCTCAAAAGGTTGGGGGAGTTGGCGCCTAATAATAGTACGAATGCGCCGAGGGGCTCGTTTTTGGCTCGCCTTTTCTTATATTCGCCCCTCGCCTCAAAAGGTTGGGGGAGTTGGCGCCTAATAATAGCATGAATGGGGGAGGTCCTAACCTTCTCCCCCCTCCCTCTCGGTCCTAGCTTTGGGCCATGCCAGGAGGAATCTCTTGACGGGGTAGCGGCCAAACGAACCGGAGCTAGCCTCATTCGTCCCCATTCGGCCTCACAGACGAATGAGGCGGCTTTCGGATGTGCCGGCAAGGGGAGCGCCATAAAACGACAGCTCCAGAGAATGAAGTCACCCCCTTTCGGCTTCGAGGACGAAAGGGGCGGCTTTTCGGTCGGGCTAGGAAAGAACCCGCGGCAGCATGGCAGCGATGAGGACCGAAACCGATCTTATTCGGTTATACTGCCGAAAGGGAGGGCGTCCGCACGCTCTTGCGCCTCTCTCGCCGGCTCGTGACATTCGGCAAGGCGCCCGAACGGCCTAGGTTTCGCCTATATTCACCCCCACCTCAAAAGTATGGGGAGTTGGCTCCTAAGTAACATGAATGTGTCGAGGGGCTCATTTTGCCTTTGTTTGCCCTGTGTGTCCACAAATCGGAGGTAATTGACGCAAGAACAACATCGCCGAAATAATAAAAAGTGTTGAGGGGCTAGTTCTCGCCCATGTTCGCCTCGCGCTTTGAAATGGTGTTTGAAAGTTGATTAGTTCGACTAATCCTACGGGAAGAAGTCTCTAAACGTCACCTCCGAAACCTTGATTAATGTTTTGGCGCGGAAAAAGGCATCCTCAACGCCCTTGATTTCTTTATCGATGAGTATCACAAACGTCAGGCAAAGGGAGTTGGCGCCATGCGCATTGTGTAAACAATTCGCCTGATGATAGGTACCTCGCCTGACGCCTGTGAGGAGAACAACGAAGGCACAATGCAACCCCCATAACCATTTGACAGTACCAACCGCTACGCATGCCTCAACCGTTTCGTGAGAAGCAAGCTGCCAAGAATGACCAGGAGGCACGAGCAGAGGGACCGCTCGAAGACTAGCCAGGAAGGGCTGAAGACTATCAAGAGACGAGGCAATCCTGAAGCCATCCTGGTACGGTCAAAGAATGGGAATCGGCATCCAAGCTGCAATCGGGGCCACCACACCTCATTGTAATCAGCTATTCGGTTTTGAACCAAGGTTCATATCCTAATAGCTGAGGGGCTACTGTTGGGGGCATACAACATGTTGGTAACCCCCTAGTTGTGTAATAGGCCCAATTAGGTAGCTTGGAGTAGAACATATGAGGATTAGGCCCATTTTTGTAGCCCACGATGGCATTCTTGTAAATACTGGTCATATTTTGGATAATAAAGAAAGCAGCCCCTCCCACCTTCCCTATAAAATGGGGAGAGGGAGGAGAGAGAGGGGCAGACCTATCTGCTACCCACCTCGACCATTTCGTCACTTTGATTTCGGTTGCCACCTTTCGGTGGTGACATTAAATCCCATTCGGCCGGGACGGGACCGTCGGCCATTGTTGGTAGTGACTTCATCGGTCACATTCGCCGCCAAGACATTCGTCAAGTTACATTCGGCTGGGACCTCGTCGGCCGCTTTTTGGTGGTGACTTCATCGGTCACATTCGCCGCCAAGACATTCGTCGAGTTACATTAATTTTGGGACTCCGTCGGCCCTTTTGGTGGTGACTTCGTCGGTCACACATTCGTCGCCGAGACATTCGTCTAGTTACACTTTCTTTGGGACCCCGCCGATCACATTCGTCGCCGAGACATCGTCTCTAGTTACACTCGGGGACTTCGCCAATCACATTCGTCTCGAGACATTTCGGTCACATTCGCCGTCGTGGCATTCGTCGGTCTTCAATCCGGTGACCTAGGGGTGGCACCGTTTGGTGCTACTCCAACAAGAAGGCTGACTTCGGATGCCGATGCCGAGATCCACAACCCCGAGTATGCGGAGTGGGCGGCCAAAGATCAACAAGTCTTCAGCTACATACTCACGTTGTTGATCTCAAAGGCGGAGACGGCGGCGGCTACATGGGCTACCATCAAGGGGATGTATGCATCCCGATCCACGCTTCCTTTGGTCAAGACTCGGATGGGCGGAGACCACTACCAAGGGCGTGTCGACGATCAGCGAGTACTTCACCAAGATGCGTTCATTCGCCGATGAGATGGCGTCGGCTGGGGCGCCTTGAAGATGACGAGCTGGTCTCCTACATCCCGACCGACCTTGATATGGAGTTCAATCTAGTGGTGTCGGCGATGTCAAGACAATTGAGCCAATTTACGTTGGTGAGTTGTACACTCACCTGGTTGCATTTGAACAGCGCATGGAGCTGCATGGCGGTGGATCTCAATCCTCCGCAAACATGGCCACACGTGGAGGGCGCAGTGGTGACAACACTCGTGGCCGCGGGGCTTTTCTCGTGGTGGAGGTGGGACGCAACCAGATTGGTCTACCGGTTGCAAGCATATTGAAGTAGGTGTGACCGCCGTGAAGCCGAGCTTGTCAAAGATTGTCTACACTAGCTCCAAGATCACATAATGCACTCTGAAAAGTGTGGCTTCCGATCGAGCATTCAACGGTAGGATGTTCAGGATCCTTCCTCTTGATAGGTACTCTGTTCAATATTGCTGCACTACACACCTCTATCAGCTGAATGACTTCAGTGGTAGGCGGTGGCCTTTTGTTGTTGAAGATGATGTCTCAAAGATATTTTGCATAAGTAGGCACTTGCATGGCATCCATCAATGGCACATTGATATATAGCTTCTCAATCACTTCCACGAACTTGTTAAATTATTCATCATTCTTGGCTTTTCTCTCTCTTCGTCTTGGAAAAGGAAAGATTGGTGTGTCATGATAATCATCTTTGCAACTCATGATCTTGTTGTGTAGCTTCTACCTACGGTTCATTTCTTTCTTTCGCCGCTTCTGCCTGTTCTATAACCGGTTCTGAGGGTCTTCATGTTCCCTTAGGATAAGGTGGCTCACGAGTATAATTACCTCTTCTAGTAGTGATATTATGTACCTGCTCATGGTTAGTAGCAACAGGCAATCTAGCAAACAGATGCAACACTTGTGATTTTATCTTTCTATTAAAAGCATCTTGTTCTTGAAAAGCAGAAAAAACTAATCCAACTTGACATTAATACTTTCTAACACCTTATCATGGGCAGTAAGCTTCTTATTAACCGTCTCATTAACTCTTGATTGCTGAAGAATTAACTCTCGCAATGAAGTTTGTTTAGTTTTATACTCACCTTGGTACTTACCTTGGGTAGTTGGTTTTGATTGAATCTCTCCCTGTTGTGAGCCAATAATACTGAGATCTTTTAGACTCAGGAGATTCCAAACACTTCCTTTTTCGATTACGTGCAGTGTATGCATTTTGAATGGCTTGTCTATCTCTTTTATTATTTAATCTCTGGTCAAGCCAATCCAACAACATATCCATCTTGGTAGACGCAGCACAAACTGCTTCTGAAATTTCTTCACTTTCTTGACATGGTTGAATGTTGTATGATGTCCATCCGTGATTTTCTGTTATTTTATTTATTATTTCTTGGGCTTCTCCAAGAGTGAGGGACATAAATGACCCTCCAGCGGTAGCATCAAGTTGTTCTTGTGATCTTCTGATTAATCCATGGAAGAAGGTTTGTATGAGTAACCATTCTTCGATGGTGGCAATCTTGAATATATTCTTGAAAACGCTCTCATGCATCCGGAATAGATTCTCTTTTAACTGCTGGAATGTTATGATTCTGCCTCTCATCATATTGGTCTTACTGGCTGGAAAGTACTTCTCCAAGAATGCTTCGGCACATAATGCTCAAGTAGTGAACCGCTTCTCGTTCATGAAGAACCAATGATTCGCTCGTCCCTCCAATGAGAATGGGAACGAACTAAGCACCAGCAGTTCTATTAGATTCAAAGCACCCGCAAATTAACACGCCCTATGCATGCACGCTATGATGCGATTGAGTAACTCGCTGATCGAATTACGTACGGCCGCCCAATGCCATCCATATCAGTTGCTGCTCTGTCATCGTCGTCCTCGTCGTCACTGAATTGCAGGTGTTCCATGCGTATCATGATGCGCACACGTATGGTACATGCATCATGTTGATTGGTCGATGGTATTTTTTTTGTTCCCACGTGCCAAACGATGGGTCGATATGATAGCTACTACTAGTTAACGTTTGCTAAACTTGATAGTAACGTTTGGCGATAGGAGCGGTATAGTGTAATAAAATAATAATCTTAGCCCACTATAAACTATTGACAAAAATAATGGTGCCTAATTCTTGGTGAGTTGGTGCGATCACCAGGTTTCTGGCTATATAAAAGGCCCAGCAATATAATCATGCATCATACAGTTAAGTAAACTGAAGAACCGTTTGATATTAAAGCAAGAAAGGTAGCCAGCCAGCCAGGTGATGGCTCACGCTCATGGCCACCATGAGCTGCTGCAGCAGGGGGCCAAGTCTCCTCCACAAGTAGCCCTAGTGGTCTCTATCCTGCTCCTGTTTCCTCTCCTCGTCCTCCTCCTGGTGCGCCGCTGCTTGCCGTCGGCGGCCACTGCAAGAGCTAGAGAAGAGCTGCTGAACAAGCTGCCTTCGCCTCCCCAAGAGACTCCCCATCATCGGCCACCTGCACCTTGTCGGCCGTCTCCCGCATGTCTCCCTCCGTGACCTCTCCGCCAAGCATGGCCGCAACGGCCTCATGCTCCTCCACCTCGGCGCCGTCCCCACGCTGGTCATCTCCTCGCCAAGGGCCGCGCAGGCCGTCCCACGCACGCAGGACCACATCTTCGCGCCCCGAGCTACCTCCCCGTCACCGACATCCTCTTCTACGGCTCCACAGGCGTCGTCTTCTCGCCCTACGGCGAGCACCGGCGCCAGGTCAAGAAGATCGTCTCTGCGCACCTCCTCGCCACCAAGAAGGTCCGGTCCAACAGTCATGCACGCGAGCACGAGGTATTAACTTGACCATACGTCAACTTGAGCCATCGATTAGTGATTATACATACTCCCTGCATAGTTGAAAAGAAAGACGTTAGGACAGCGACACGATCTCCAAAGCGCAACTTTGACTTCTCTTTTCTATAAAAATATTTATTAAAAAATTATATATGTATACTTTTATGAAAGTATTTTCCAAGACAAATCTATTGATATGTTTTTTACATTTCTAAACTCAACGACTTAAAAGTTATTCATGATTTATGTTCCCAGTGTTTGACCCAAACCTTTTTCAAAACATCTTTCTTTTCAACTATCGAGTAGTATTGTTCTCGCTCCATGCACGATTGTTCACTGAAAACAATTCACAACAGGTGAGGATGGTTGTGGCCAAGATCCGCTGGCAGCGCCACGACAGGCATCGCCGCCAACCTAAGCGAACTGCTCGTCTCCTTCACCAACGACGTCTTGTGTCACGCCGTGTTTGGCAATTTGTTCAGGGAGAAAGGCTGGAATAAACTCTTCCAAGAGCTCGTGGAGGCGAACTCGTCTCTGCTCGGCGGGTTTAACGTGGAGGACTACTTCCCAGTGTTGGTGAGACTAGACATCATCAAGAGGATGGTGTGTGCAAAGGCCCACAAGGTGAAGAAGATGTGGGACAACTTGCTAGATACACTCATTGATGACTATGCAAGCATCCCAGCCTCAAAACGTGAAGGGGACGAGAATAATTTTATTGATGTCTTACTGTCTCTTCAGCAAGAGAACAAACTCACGAGAGACCATATTAAGGCACAGTTGGAGGTACGTACACAGTATATATGGATATCATGACCTCACTCACAATTACCACCATCAGTGTGGCTGCTTATTAATTATATATGTCGTTGATACTTATATGTATGCATCGCCATGTATATAGGACATGTTTGAAGCTGGCACAGATACATCATTCATAGTGCTGCAATATGCAATGGCTCAGCTCATGCGAAACCCGCACCTCATGAACAAGCTACAAGCCGAGGTGAGAAACGCTATAGCCAAGGGAAAAGAGATGGTTACAGAAGATGAGCTTAATGGTTTACCCTATCTAAAGGCAATCATCAAAGAGACACTCCGACTCCATATGCCAGCACCGCTCATGGTGCCCCACTTCTCCATGGCCGATAGCAACATAGAAGGATTCGCGGTACCATCAGGAACACGTGCCATTGTCAATATCTGGGCTCTTGCAAGGGATCCTAGCTATTGGGAGAAAGCAGAGGAGTTCATGCCTGAGCGGTTCATGGAAGGAGGTAGTGCCACATCTATAGATAATAAGGGAAATGATTTCCAATACCTGCCATTCGGGGCAGGGCGAAGAATGTGCCCGGGGGCAAACTTTGCAATTGCCAATGTCGAAGTCATGCTCGCAAACCTTGTCTACCACTTCAATTGGGAGCTACCTATGGAATTAGCGAAGAAAGGCATCGATATGACTGAATCATTTGGGGTGATAGTGCATCGTACAAAAAAACTACTCCTTGTCCCTATAGTTCCACAAGATTAACACATTTGTCTATAAAATCCTTTATGTACACAATAGATCTAGGACTCGGCTGTGCACTAGCTACGTATTGCAATTGGATTATACTTGTGGGTTTTGGACTTTTTGTTATGTACGTATACTAAATAAAAAAAAAACATGCATTGCATGGTACTACATGAAGCATTTTCGGATACAGGTATTTTCTATTAATAGAGGCGGATAACGTGTCTGCCTCTGTTAATTTGTCACTGTTAATCGGCCACTTGTAGAGGTGGGCGTGCAGCTGGCTCTGTGTAGATCGACACATAACCAAACCAAGAAACCTCCTACACTACACCACACGCTCATTTAGGACTATATATAGGATCTTATCTTGTTATATTAAAATTTTGTAATCTTATACTCCCTCCCTCCGTTCCAAATTATAGTTCACTTTGGCTTTTCTAGATTCATTTCTTTTGCTATGTATCTAGACATAGTGTATAACTAGGTGCATAAGAAAATCAATGTATCTAGAAAAGCCAAAGTGAACTACAATTTGGAACGGAGGGAGTATTAAATATTTCGTCTACTAAATAAACTCAGATATGCTCTCCTCCCAAGTCGTAGGTATCTCGTTCTTTTCTATTGTAGCTACTACCTCTTGTTCTTTTTTTTTGTCAACCATCTGCTTGTAAGTTGTAGTTCCTTGTTCAGTTTTTCCTTATTAATAAAAGCACCTGTAGGGGTCTTGACCCCTCCAGTTTCAGTCAAAAAAAAAATCTGTTGCCTGAACATATACATGTCGACAGAGCATTGTTTTTAAGGCAAAAACTATGGGGAGATCCCCACAACACTTCGTTTTATAAATTTTAATGAGGGACAAAGAGGGCTTACAAAGGTCCGAAAGCATCTAACCACACACAAAAAGATGCAGAGCCTGAAGGAGGCACTAAAGCGGAGAGCCTGAAGAGGCACTAATTTTTGAAATTCCTAAACCAACTATCAATCTGGACCCTGCCATTTCTAAAGATTTTCCGTCAAATCTCCCACACGCTGAATTTTGATATAACACTCAATTATTGTGTCGCCACTCCACACCCCGGTGCTGCACTGTCCAAGAGCCTGCTACACAGGAGAAGCACCCGGCCCAAGCCCAAGCAGAGTGTGATAGTGAGAGTGGCCCAGATTCGGTCTGCAACATGTGGCTGTGAGTGTTGTATGGAAGAGAGACACAAGCAGAGGGGAAGGCAACAATGAACAAACTTGTAACAACTTCATTCTTGTTATTATCCAAGGCGCTCCTGATGAATCCTAATCGCCCTAACTCTTGAGTGGCACTGCTTGTTTTTCTTTTTAATGGACCAGCCATGTCCCGTTAGGCTTTCACTCTCTTGAAGGCGCAAGTATTATGACAAGCTGTAAGCCGGTTAAATGCTGATGTGGAGGAGAGAAGGGAGGAGAGAGAGGAAAAGCGGGATGTAACCTTACGATCGGCTTGAAGCACAAGAACCAATAAACTATGTGAGATAAACATGTGGACCCCTGTATTAATTGAGAAAAGCTAACTATTATATGGTTGGACTGAAAGAATGCTGTAAAGAACCTTACAGCCAGCCAGCCGGCTACATTATTATACTTGTTCGCTCTAATAGCTAGTCCTAGCTAGTTGATATGTCGACACCAAAACAAAAACATAGCTAGTCCTAGTGTGTATTAGAGCGAGCCTAATTAATGACAGAACAAAATATATGGGACCAACACCAAGATCCTGTGTCGATCGATCGATGGACCACACATACGTTTCTAATCCAAATCCAACATGAGACCTTGTTTCCGGTTGTCACAAACCATATCGATCTGGCGTGACACGTGGCCGACAGCGCGCCGGCGTGAACGGCGGCGGTGGCGGTGTCGGCGCGGGGGTGGCGGTCGTGGCGGCGACGGCAGCAGGGGGCGGCGGCGGTGGCGGTGGAGGTGCGCGCTGGGGTGGGGGCGGCGGCAGCGGTAGTAGAGGAAGAGAGAAGCGAAATAATTTCTTTATTGCTTGTTACTCCGAAAAATTACAGACCTCTTACTTTTATAGCCCGGCTAGTGAGACTTGTAATGCAAGCAATCTCTCTAAAAGGTTTATTTATAGATTAGAATACCTTTATACAAGCAATCCTATTTATTTTCCTAACCGTCTTCCTTATAGATGGAATATCCTCTTTGCACGCCAAAAAGCCTAAGATGATCCTAATCAGTTTCCTTCTTTATTCTCTAATTTTTTTTTTTTTTTTTTGAGAATGACACAAGACAACGCAGACACTCACAACATGCACGCACACTCACCCTATGAACACACGACACGCGCAAACCCTATCCCTATGAGCACCTCCGAAGGACTGAGCACCCGGCAAATCTGGAGATTCTCGAAGTCACCATTGGCGCCACCGTGCCCGTCCCCCTCGGGCCTCGTGGGCATGTCCTTATGGGTCCTATTTCCTAGCACAAGACACCGGTTTATCAAAATCCATGAAGAGAGTACGAGACCATATTTTGGACACGCAACAGGTCGCAAGTTCCGTTACGACAGTCGAACATACCTGCTACTGCTATATGCTAGTAATAATAAAAAAACATTTTTTACAGTAAATCAAAAACATTTTTGTTCGTCTCTCTAAAACTCTCTACGACGTCTGCGTAGCTTTTTCTGAATATAAAATTATGGACTAAAAAATGCCACGTGTTCTTGGTGCAATCAACAAGGTTTTGCCTCTATAAAAAGCTGTATAGGTACCTGAGCGAAGAAACCCAGCTATCATCATTCGGTATACTGAACAAACCTTTTTAATAATCCAGCTATATCAACAGGGTTTTGGCTCCATAATCTAGCCACCAGGGATTAGAAGCGCTGTGCTGCTGTGATGGCTCACGTTCATGGCCACCATGAGCCTCTGCTGCAGGCCAAGTCTTCTCCACACCCGGCCCTACTGGTCTCTGTCTTGCTCGTCGTCTGTCCTCTTCTCGTCTTCCTCGTGCGCCGCCGCATTGGAACCATGCCGTCGAGAACCCGAGAGCGGCTCCTGAACAAGCTGCCTTCGCCGAACAGAAGGCTACCCATCATCGGCCACATGCACCTCGTTGGCCGCCTCCTGCACATCTCCCTCCGTGACCTCGCAACCAGGCATGGTCACAACGGCCTCATGCTCCTCCACCTCGGCGCCGTACCAACTCTCATCGTCTCTCCTCACCGGCGCCGCGAAGGCCGTGCTCCGTACGCAAGACCACATCTTCGCGTCCAGGGCCTACTCCCCCGCCACCGACATCCTCTTCTATGGATCCACGGACGTTGCCTTCTCGCCCTACGGTGAGCACTGGCACCAGGTCAAGAAGATCGTCACCACGCACCTCCTCTCCAACGGGAAGGTCCGCTCCTACCGCCGTGCACGCGAGCATGAGGTAATTAATAACCATGCGTCAATTTCAGCAATCACCTGAGAGAGATATTATATTGCTCATCAGTAGACTAAGCTGATCGCATCAAATTAAACAACTCACAATAGGTGAGGTTGGTGGTCGCTAAGATCCGCGCGGCAGCCACCGCAGGCACCGCTGTCGACCTGAGTGAACTGCTCAACTCCTTCACCAACGACATCGTATGTCACGCTGTGTCTGGCAAGTTCTTCAGAGAGGGAGGCCGGAATAAACTTTTCCGGGAGCTTGTCGAGGCGAACTCATCACTCATTAGGGGGTTTCAACCTAGAGGACTACTTCCCGGTGCTGGTGAAGCTGGACATCATGAAGAGGATGGTGTGTGCCAAGGCACAAAAGGTGAACAAGATGTGGGATGACTTGCTCAATACGCTCATCGATGACCATGCAAGCAGGCCGGCATCGGAACGTGACGGAGAGGAGAGTGATTTTATCGATGTCTTGCTCTCCCTTCAACAAGAGTACAACCTGACGAGAGATCATATTAAGGCGCAGCTGGTGGTATGTAATGACGTGACCTCACCCACAACTACCACCAACACATATATGTTATATATATATATACAATTGAATATATGTTGCTGATTCTTATATGTATCTGTATGTATGTAGGTCATGTTTGAAGCTGGCACCGGTACATCATTCATTGTGCTGGATTATGCGATGGCTCAGCTCATGCAAAACCCTTGCCTCATGAACAAGCTACAAGCCGAGGTGAGAAGTACTATAGGCAAGGGAAAAGAGATAGTTACCGAAGACGAGCTTAATGGCTTGACCTACCTAAAGGCAGTCATCAAAGAGACACTCCGACTCCATATGCCAGCACCGCTCATGGTGCCCCACCTCTCCATGGCCGAATGTAACATAGAAGGATACACGATACCATCAGGAACACGTACCATTGTTAATAGCTGGGCTCTTGCAAAGGATCCTAGCTATTGGGAGAAACCAGACGAGTTCATGCTTGAGCGGTTCATGGAAGGCGGTAGCGCTGCAGCTATGGACAATAAGGGAAATGATTTCCAGTACTTGCCATTTGGGGCAGGCCGAAGAATATGCCCGGGTATAAATTTTGCAAGTTCATCTATCGAAGTCATGCTCGCAAATCTTGTTTACCACTTCAATTGGGAGCTGCCTGTGGAATTAGCGCACAAAGGCATCGATATGACCGAATCATTTGGGGTGGCAGTGCATCGTACAGAGAAACTAGTGCTGGTCCCTGTAGTTGCACAAGATTAATGCATTAGTCTATAGAGAGTCCTTTTCTAAAAATTAGTCTATAGAGTTCTTTATATACACGTAATAGATCAAGCACTCACATGTGCACCTCCTATTATAATTGCATGGTACTTGTGGGTTTTGAACTTGTTGTCAAGCACGCATATATCTATTAAATAAAGAAAGCGTGCAATGCATACTTTTTCCATGCATCAAACTGTTATCATATTTGTGAGGCTCAATTGAGTAACAAAATTCTAAATAGTGAAAGCGGTGAATATGGGAACCGAAAATTCTTTACACAGAGGAATTAAGAGGCGGCAAGTTGGGCCTCTATTTTTAACAATCATCAAGATCACATAGTTACAAGTAGCTAGTTACCTAGGAACGAAACTATAAGTGAAAAACACACATGAACAAAACACGGGAGAAGTATCAAAAAAGCACCAAAGGTCATATCGATCATGTCCGAATTCTAAGTTGAGTTGAGCCATTTTTCCTATGTAAGATTTGGAACTTTGTGGCCTGAACCTTTGAAACAATTTAAGACTAAGTTTCTCTATCTTGGAGAAGTGAAAACATATCAGGATTTCTTTAAAAAAAAAAACTTTCAAAATCAGCACAGAGAACTGTTTCTTAGTTGTTCAATAAAGGCACAGTAGGGGGTCAAAACCCCTCCTGTTTTCTTCAAAAAAAAAAAAATCAGCACAGAGAAAAAGCTTGAAAGATTATTTGGGAGCGGATCGACAATGAAAAGACTTCCAAGTCTGGTGAAACTTCAGCCATATATAGTGGCACATGGTAAATATAATGGTGAGTGCGTTCACAACAATATCTTCAAAAAGATTGATCCTTCACCATGAATTTCTCAGATTTAGGAAAACCCGCTGGTATTCTTTCTAGTCATTGGATCTACCAAATTACACATCACACAGGAGGACAAACGGTGGGTGTGGTACGTGTGGGGGAGCAATTCGCCCCGCTAGACTCCCTTGCCTACCTGTCGTCGAACAACAAAGAAAATATCACGTTTACGAGTGGCCTAGGTAACCTATGTACTGTGTAGAGCATGATGGTCGATGCTTACAGCTAAACTCTGACGTGCATGTTCGTTGGAAGGTACTCCCTCCGTCCCTTTATGTATGTCGCCCGGGAAGCGTGTCTGTGAGGAAAACACGGTTTTCTAGAGACAAACATTTAGAGACAGAGGGAGTAGCTAGCGTTCATGTCGTGCAACACCAATGATAGCTAGCGAGACAGATACAGGTGCTTCAGTTAAGTTCACACACCAGCCCAGCTAATACGCCGCTAAACTCTGACGCGGTACGTACAGCAGTCCGTCCTCCACCTCAAATTAACGGAGCGCCGTGATGCACCTGCACTACGGAGGGCCTTGTTGTCCAGATCGATGGGTAGCAGGTAAAAGTGAAGATGTGTGTTACCTATCCTTGGTTAAAGTTAACTATGTTTTACTTAGGACAAAACTAAAATGACCTACATTCTGGAATGCATGAGGAAGACAGTTCGTGTAGCCATCAAACAGGATATATTACACTAAATGAAGAAAGTGATGTTGTCCGTGTGTGTGTAGAGAGAGAGAGAAAGAGAGAGGGGAGCTGTTAGAATCCACAAGTATACCCCAAGGTATCACTACTACAGAATTGATTTCACGAGGCACTTGGAAAAGATTTTCCGTGGCGGGCATTTAGAAAACCGCCACGGTAAATGGCTTGATTTACCGTGGTGGTTTTTTTAATTAACCGTGGCGGTTTTAAAAACCGCCATGGTAAATATATTTTCCGTGGCGGTTTTTGTAATTAGCCCGCCACGGAAAATGAAGCCCTGCAGATATACAGGTCAGACTAGCTCAATTACATTTTGAAAAGCCCAGCTCGGCCCGATAACAAGTTGCTGGTATATATACCAACCAAACCCTAGGTCCCTAACTCTATCTCTCATCTCTCGGTCTCTAACTCACCCGCCCGCCCCCAACTCCCTTGCTCTCCCGACCCTCCTTCTCTCCCGTCCGGCCCCAACTCCCTTCCTGCTCCTATGCCGGCGAACTCCCTCCCTCCGCTCGCCTATTCCGGCGAGGGCGGTGGCGCTCGGCGCGGCGGCAACACTGCGGGCGGCGGCGCGGCGGGCAGGCGGCGCGCGATCCACGGCCATAGCGGGGATCCGGCCACGGCGGGGATCCGGCCGGCGAGAGGTGGCGCCACGGGATCCCTCTAGCCACGGCGAGCGGCTGGGGGGCGGCGGCCACGGGCGAGCTCATCCGGGGGCGGCCCGGCGCGCGGATCCGGTGTCCCCATCGAGCACGGGGCGGCGTCGACCTCCTCCACCTTGAGCTCCTCCGCCGTGCTTCCTCGACCTGGCCGCCGGGGGCTCGATCCACAGCCATGGTGGCCGGATCTCGCCACCGTGGTGGCCGGATCCGCGCCCGTGGTGGCCGGATCCGCCCGGATCCGTGGCGCTGGAACCCTAGCTCTAGATGGGCTCGCGGATGGGTGAGGATGGGCTCCCGTGTGGGCTCACATTTTTTTTATTTTTTATTTCATTAACGGTGGCGGGCAAAAAAAAAACCGCCACGGAAGTTCACCCATTTTCCGTGACCCTACCTCGGTGGCGGGCACAAAAACCGCCACCGAAAAATCACTTTTGACCGCCACCAAAAATCATTTATCCAGTAGTGTATCTTACTATCATTGATTCCACCTACCAACATTGCTTCTGCTATATATAAAAGTACCTACCACCTCTACTGCACGCTGTGTTGGCCCAGCAACACGGCCTATCAAGACGTTCCCCTTGCGAGCCCAGGTGCTGCACCTCCTCCACACGAAGCAGCGTTTCTTTATTTTGGCACGACCCCTCGCAGTTTTGGCATGGACCATGAGGGTTATTAGAGCCGTGACGACTGAGGACACTGATCAGCTGCTGCTCGGCTGCTCTGCTCAGTTGCCGCTGGTACATGAAAATGGTAAAGTCCTCTACACTCCTATATAGTCCTAGATCTTCCTTCGTAATCAGATTTTTCACTGTTTTAATTTTGGTTGCCTTTTTTTTTTTTTTTTCGAGCATGCTATGCATGTTCTTCATTAATTAAGTAGAAGTGGCAAATTACATATTGCAAACACACGGTTGATTATAACCATTTGTGTTTAGCTTTTGTGATGAGTCATTGTCAACTCTCAACATTTTCATTCTATTTTCATTTTCTTTCTACCTCTGTTACCTTCACCCAGGCACACATGGTATGTCGGAAGACGTTGTCTCTCGGTTTGTGTTGTGTAGGTGTGGAACTCGGAAATGGTGGTCGAAGGCAAGGTGAATACCAAGGAGGATGTGTCGTGCCGATGCACTTGAAGCGGTGAAGGGCTGATGTGAGGCTTGGATGGAGGGACAGGATCACCGGGTGGCCAGCCGTGGTGCGACACTTGGGACATCGACAAGTGCAAGGACACGTAGAGTGACCGTGTCGATCGGGTCAAGACGGGCGGAGGTACAAATCGAGCGAGCGGCTCAGAAGACTTGGCGGCGGGCGGTCGAAGACAGCGGTGACACGTGTTGAAGTGGTTTGGTGGTTTGGGCCTCAAAACCATCGGCATGGGGTTTCGCGAAGTTTGGGCCCCAAAACCCCGGGCGGAGGTTCCGATGATGGAAGGACGGCATGTGGCGGCATCGGGGAGTTCGTGATCGTTTAAGCTAGCGGTGAGAAGGCGCGGTAGACGTCGGATCAAAATATTCTCGGGTCAGACCAATATGCCCCTCGCAATTCAGTGTTGACCCATGTATCAGTAGGGGTAGAATGGTCATTCGGACCGAGACTATATATAGAGAAGGCAGCCCTCCATCTGAAGCTGCCTCTCCAGTCTGCAGTTCATCCATTAGGGTTTCCCAGTCTCTAGTCTGCTTGAGTGTGAGAGGTCCAAAAATTTTTGATCGATTGTGTGTAGGAAACACACCCCTTAGTGTGTGCATGTCCTCTCGGCTTTTCAGATCGATGGATAGTGTCTGTGTGTTGTGTTTTTGCTCTGCAATTTGAGTTCTTGTGCTGTGATTTTCGTCACTTCTTCTCCTCCCCTTTTCTAGAATTGATTTCTTCGTCCATGGATCGTTTGAGCTCCACTTGCAGTGATTTATTCTATGTCGAGAACCTAAGTGATCCACCGAAGGTTTTCGGTTGAATCCTCACGAATTCGTAGATTGATCCACATTTAGGTCTATGGTTCATGTTCTTCATGTTCTTCGCGTGGTTTGAAATTCATCACGAATTGCTTGTTCAATCTCGAAATTTCTTTGGGGGATTTGGTCACCTACATGTCTAGGTTAGCTAGACCAAATTTTGTGACCTGAGATGGAGATTTGATCGAGTTTGTGTGTGGCGATTTCGAGTTTGTTCTTGGGCTGCGGTTTCAAGGACTCTGGACGCTGCACCGGATGTGCCTCCCATACGTCTGCTGCCATGGTCATGGCCCAGATTGAACTCATGATTCGGTGTTTGAGTCACAGTTCAAAGTAGCTCCAGACGCTTGCTCCGTGCCTCCGCTGCTTCTCCTCCGCGGTTTTTACCTCCTAACGCGTTCAGAGCCAAGTCTCCTGCGCGTCCGCTGGTCCTGTCTCTATTCTCGGACTTCAACCAACACCAGACGCTTGCTCCTGACGCGTCTGCTGCTTAGCTCGTCGCATCCATAGATTGTCTAGAGAGTTTAATTTTTGGTTTCACGAGCACCGGACGCGTCAGCAGCCTCTTCACCTACATGTCCGCTAGCTCTCAGTTATTGAGTTCTTTCTTGAACAACATCTGACGCTACCAGTTGACACGTCCGCTGCTCAACTCGGTGCGTTCGCTGCTCACAGTCAGGGTTTCCGGAAAAGCCATCGACTCTGTTTTTCTCTTCTCCGATCTCAAAAAATTCGTCGTCGGACTTTCAGGATTCTACGACCGGACACTCCACCGACTTGCTTGCTGGTCTTGTGAGTCTAATACTTCACGGTTAGCATCTCACTACCTGTTAGTGTTGTGTTACCCATATCTTAAAACGATCACGAGTTTTGGGGTGTGAAGTCCGGAGTTCTTGAAAGGTAAAAAGGTTTTAAGGCTCCTATTCACCCCCCCTCTAGTCATCTTTCCGGTCCTTCACATATGACTCATAAGTAATCCATGGATTACTCATGAAATCCCACAAACACAGACGAGCAGCAAGAAAACAAGAGGGGGACCCACCACCTTACAACCCCAACCAAACCTAATATATAGATACTCAGCACAATGGAAGCCAGTAGCGTATTCGAACCGCAAATGCGACAAGGACAACAACGGCAAAGCATCTTCTAGAGAGAACACGGTGGGAAAGCATCTGCTTGAGAAGCGACCACGACAGCAAAGCATCTGCTTGAGAGGGGAAGCGACACCGGTGGCAAAGCATCCGTCCGAGAAATGAGTGTAGTTGGACAAACCAAAGTGAAGAGTAGCATGAAGCACAATCAGGCATAGCATAGTGACCACCAAATCCCACGAATGACGCGGTGAGATCAAGCGGAGTGCATCAACAAACCTGACGCTTCGGTGCTGGCGAACGGCGTGGATGGAGTGACTGTGAGGAGAAGGCGTGAAGAGCGACTTGAGAGGATTTAATTTTTTTTTTCACGAGCGAGTAGATTACCCTTTTCTTGATAATATGTACCTGTATTACTGGATAAGAAAACATATAGATACGTGTACGCACACATACATACGAGGAGGATACAAGGCCAGCTGTCCCACCCGAATTTTACTAAGGCCCCTAGCAAAATAGAAAATGCAAATGAGGCCGACGCCGCGGAATCCTCCGGCATCGTTGACCGCCACCGTCGATTCCTCGCCGGTCGCCGCCATTTCAGAAGAAGACGTCTTGGCTGCCCCAAATCTGGAGGAACCCCATTGCTATGAAGCTTTGAGGAGAGCCGCGGAAGCCACCAACAATGCAGAAGCCGGGATGAAAACGATGATGAACAAACATTGGCCGGGGACATGCCGCGAGCTCCTCCGACCATGGATCAAATATCGTTGACGACACGCGCCGCAAGAACTCGAGCTCAATCCACTCTCCAACCAAACGCTTCTCCCATGAATGTTGGTCTATCCTTGAGGAAGGTTGTCAAAACGTGGTCAGTGAGCTGGTTTACTTGAGTAAGGTTTAACTATGATGCACATGCACGACGGGTTAGATTCAAAGCACCAACAGTTCTAGCAATTAGATTCGAAGCAAATTAACACGCCCTATGCATGCACGATGTGATTGAGTAACTCACTGATCGAATTATACGGCCGCCCAATGCCATCCATGTCCAGTTGCTGCTCTGTCGTCGTCGTCCTCGTCGTCACTGAATTGCAGGTGTTCCATGTGTGTGTATCATGATGCGCATAAGTATGGTACATGCATCATATTGATTGGTCGATGCTATTTTTTTTGTTCCCACGTGCCCAACGATGGGTCGATATGATAGTAACGTTTGCCAAACTTGATAGTAACGTTTGGCAAAAGCGGGGCTATAGTGTAACAACAAAAAAAAATAAAAATCTTAGGCTCTTAGACCACTATAAACTATTGACAAAAATGATGCCTAATTCTTGGTGCGAACCAGGTTTCTGGGGCTATATAAAAAGCCACCTGGTCGAGCAAATTAAAGAAGCCCAGCAATATAATCATCATATCATTCAGTTAAGTAAACTGAAGAACAGTTTGATATAAGCAAGCTAGCCAGCCAGAGCCAGGTGATGGCTCACGCTCATGGCCACCATGAGCTGCTGCAGCAGGGGGCCGAGTCTCCTCCACAAGTGGCCCTAGTTGTCTCTATCCTGCTCGTGTGTCCTCTCGTTGTCTTCCTCCTCCTGGTGCGCCGCTGCTTTGGAACCACGCCGTCGACGGCCACCGCAAGAGCTAGAGAACAGGTGCTGAGCAGGCTGCCTTCGCCTCCCCGCAGGCTCCCCATCATCGGCCACCTGCACCTCGTCGGCCGCCTCCCGCACGTCTCCCTCCGTGACCTCTCCGCCAAGCATGGCCGCAACGGCCTCATGCTCCTCCACCTCGGCGCCGTCCCCACGCTCGTCGTCTCCTCGCCAAGGGCCGCGCAGGCCGCCCCCGCGCGACGCAGGACCACAACTTCGCATCCCGAGCTACCTCCCCGTCACCGACATCCTCTTCTACGGCTCCACGGATGTCGTCTTCGCCCTACGGCGAGCAGCGGCGCCAGGTCAAGAAGGTCGTCTCTGCGCACCTCCTCGCCACCAAGAAGGTCGGTCCTACAGTCATGCACGCGAGCATGAGGTATTAACCATGCGTCAACTTGAGCCATCGGTGATTATATATATTGGAGTTAAATACACTGGTGTCCCTTAAACTTGTAGCGTTGTGCCACGTTCACAAACTCTCACCCCACCCCACCCCCCAACCTTCTAGTGTTGTGCCACTTAGATCTACGAACTCTCAAACCAGAAATCTACCCCCCCCTCCCGAACTTGTCAAGTAGTGCATCGTAGGTTCATATCCTAGTCAGCACTTTTTGAATGAGTATGGACTGCGGTGTACCACTTGACAAGTTTAGGGGCGGATTTCGGTTTTTGGAGGTCGTGGACCTAAGCGGCCCAGCTTTTTATAAGTTTAGAAAGGCCAATTTCTGTTTTAAGAGTTTGTGGACCTAAGTGGCACAATGCTACAAGTTTAAGGACCGCTAGTGTATTTAACTCTATATATTGTTCTCCATGCACGATTCACTTTGGAAACAATTCACAATACAGGTGAGCATGGTGGTGGCCAAGATCCGCGACGCTGACCACGGCGAGCACCGCCATCGACCTAAGTAAACTGCTCGTCTCCTTCACCAACGACGTCTTGTGTCATGCCATGTTTGGCAATTTCTTCAGGGAGAAAGGCTGGAATAAAGTCTTCCAAGAGCTCATGGAGGTGAACTCGTACTCGTCTCTGCTCGGCGGATTTAACGCGGAGGACTACTTCCCGGTGTTGGTGAGACTAGACATCATCAAGAGAATGGTGTGTGCAAAGGCCCACAAGGTGCAGAAGATGTGGGACAACTTGCTAGATACCCTCATTGATGACTATGCAAGCATCCCCGCCTCGAGACGTGATGGGGACGAGAATAACTTGATTGATGTCATGCTCTCACTTCAACAAGAGAACAAACTCACGAGGGGCCATATTAAGGCACAGTTGGAGGTATATATGGATATGACCTCACTCACAATTACCACCATCCGTATGGCTACTTAATTATATATATCATTGATACTTATTTGTATGCATCGCCATGCATATAGGTCATGTTTGAAGCTGGCACAGATACATCATTCATAGTTCTGGAATATGCAATGGCTCAGCTCATGAGAAACCCCCGCCTCATGAACAAGCTACAAGCCGAGGTGAGAAGCACTATGGCCAAGGGAAAAGAGATGGATACAGAAGACGAGCTTAACGGTTTACCCTACCTAAAGGCAGTCATCAAAGAGACACTCCGACTCCATATGCCGGCACCGCTCATGGTGCCCCACTTCTCCATGGCCGATTGCAACATAGAAGGATACACGATACCATCAGGAACACGTGCCATTGTCAATAGCTGGGCTCTTGCAAGGGATCCCAGCTATTGGGAGAAAGCAGAGGAGTTCATACCTGAGCGATTCATGGAAGGAGGTAGTGCCACATCTATAGATAATAAGGGAAATGATTTTCAATACTTGCCATTCGGGGCCGGGCGAAGAATGTGCCCTGGGGCAAACTTTGCAATTGCCAATGTCAAAGTCATGCTCGCAAACCTTGTCTACCACTTCAACTGGGAGCTACCTGTGGAATTAACAAAGAAAGGTATCGATATGACTGAAATGTTTGGGGTGACAATGCGTCGTAAGGAGAAACTCCACCTTGTCCCTATAGTTCCACTAGATTAATGCATTATGGAGTCCTGATTATGAACGCAATAGATCAAGGACTCGGATATGTGTACTAGCTACCTACAATCAGTGCATCGCACTTGTGTGTTTTGGACTTGTCAAGCACGCATACTAAATAAAAAAGCAAGCATTGCATCCTTTCACCATGCATCAAACTGTTTATCATATTTGTAACAGACAATTAACTAAAAAGTTCTAGAACAGTCAGAGGGGTGAATATGGGAACCTAAAATTCTGCAGATGTAAGAATTAAGGCTTTATGTTCCATGTTGAGCCAGGGGCCTCTGTTTTATTAATCACCAAGGTCACATAGTTACAAGTAGTCCAAACTAATAATCTATGAATGGAACTAAGTGAAATAAAAAGCATGAAAGAAAAACGTGAGAGAACAATCTAAAGCACCAAATATAATCATGTACAAACTTCTGATCGAAGTCGCCGCCGAGTTTAACCATTTTTTCCTATTAAAACTTGGAAGTTCGTTCTGGCCTCAAGCGTTGAAAGCATTTAGGACTAAGTTTCTCTACAGAAATCATAGCATCGGGACTTCTTTCAGAAACTTTCAAAATCAGCACAAGGAAATATGTTGAAAATTTTGAGAGGAGAAGTAAAAATACAATGAAATGGCCTCCAAATCAGGTGAGACTTCAGCCTTGGCTGGCGCATGCATGGAGAGTGTGTTCACAACAATATCCTCAAAAAGATTGATCCTTCACCATGAATTTCTAGGATTTTGGGGGGGAGGGGGGGGTGTCACGCCCCACTTTTAATGGGTCGTTAATCACACGTGTTTGCGTCAGGATCACGCCACAAACACGCCTGTTAGTAACAGTTAATGGTAAACAGAATTAATAGCAAACCGAGCTATAGAAATATAGGATAGAAAGGGCTTACAGTGGCGACGAAGGGTCACCATGTCGGGTTGCAATATCAGAGTTGGCCAACCGAGAAGCGGTGGATTAACTATGACACTGCCCGTACTCCACAAGCAGACTTGTGCATGGATGAAATCTGGGCTTCAACGTCCTTCTCCTAAGCAAACACCTCTCGAACTCCTACGATACGCTATCCTCTACCTCGTCATCGATCTTACCTTCACATGTGCCGATATCCGTAAAAATAGAGGGGTGAGTACAAACGTGCTCGGCAAGTCCCAACCGGGGTTGTAATTAATAAGGGTTTGGGCCCTAGCAGAGTCTCTAAAACTGCTCTCGCTAGTTCCCGGGTTATCTCATGTCATCACTGCTGTCATGACACCACAGGTTAGTCATCATCAAAATGTATATCTAATCATAGATGTTCGTCCTAGCACTTGCCCATTCCAAGGACGTGGCTATTCGAATAGATTCAATTAACTCTGCAGAGGTTGTACACTTTTCCCCACACGAGGGGCCATCTTCTCCCACGTACGACTGGTCAAAGGTGGTCCCACGAGATTCCGTACCCGCTTGGATGCCTCCTAGGTATATCGGTATAATCTTTACCACGACTTCTCAGGGGTTGGAAGGATAACATGCCACCCAAGGATGACGCATTACCCTAGACAATATGGTGATACCAAATCACCCGCGGCTTTACAGGTAATACCTAATTACCCAACCTATACCGTCAACACCACTCTCAATCTCAAATCATCAATATGTGCCTCTAGCATTTGCGCCCATCGCGCCCAAACACTTACGTGGAAGATCGCCAAAGATCCACGCCAACCGGACCATGGGGCCACTCTCCCCATGTCTGCTCCCAATAGGTCGTTTGCCTACTCCGGCCACCTTGGCTCCAATTATACCTCAACCCAACGGGGTGTGGAATCAAGCCGCCCCATCCCGGCGTGTGGCTATACGTAATATTATACTAGGTAGAAGGTCTATGAACCGGTCCTTAGGGAGGTGAGCATCTCTCCCGGATTCATCCCCGATTGTGATTAGTCCACCTCCATGTAGACAATCACCACTCACCTTTTTTGTTGGAGGGTTCACTTTATTACTCGGGTTACATCGATCTTACTTAGTCATATTATGTCATCATTTATTATCATATTAAGGTCATGATTAAGGGGGGTAAGGACTTGCACGGGAGGTTCTTACGAATCGGCACGGCGTCGAACGTCTCTAGCTATCTTTGGACGGAAAACTCCTAATCGGGTCGTCCGAAACTACCTCGTACTTCGATAACCTAGCTTGAACTAGAGCATAACAAACATAGAACATTATGGTGGCATTGGGTTAGATGCATAGAGCTAGATTTTAGATGAATTATGGAAGTCGCTTTCACGCTTAAACGGAGTTAGTATGCATGAGATATGGATTTTATAATATAAATCCCTAATTTAATCATTAGGGTAATATTATAATATAATTTTATCATGTAATAAAATTGGAACTAATTACATGATAAAATTCTATAAATCAAATAATGAATTTACAAATTTTTCGGGAATTTTTTTCGACATGGGAAAGTATATTTATAATATACCGTGTACAAGCTTTGGGTGGATCTAGCATTTAAAATAGTGTACACTGAGTAGTCTCCATACACGTGGATGCCACGTGGGTCCACGTGGACGCCCACGGTGGCTGCCACATATGCGCCCACGTGTATACTTGGGGCCGTCCCCGCTGGCTCGTGACGAGGGGGGGACGGCAAAGGCGGACGTGGGCCTCCCATGCTCGACCACGCGTCTTGACGACGTTATGGTGTGGGGCGGCGACGACGGCCGGACCCGTCCGTCGGGTTTTACGGCGGCGCTGGCCGGAGTTCGCCCGGACTTCGCCGTTCCTTGCCCTTCGCTCGTCGCGGGGTGCATTCGGTTCCAGCGTCGCCCGGTCGAGGTGAAGCCGATCCGGACGGCGGAGAGGGTCGCCTTCCGGGCCGGCGGCGTCTTCGGCGGTTCCGGGCGGCGAGACTCGGGAATGCCTGCGGATGCGGCTAAAACAAGGGGAAAGGAGGGGGATCGAAGGAAACGAGGGAGGCAACTTATTGGACTCACTAATTTGGGTCGGCGACGACGCGGCGGCGACGGAACTCCGCGACCTTGGCGGCGGAGAACCGGTTTGGGGAAAACTCCGATTTGTCATTTGGAGGGGAGGGAGAGGGTAAACCATGGTGGGCTTTGCGTGTCCCACGCCGTGGCGAGTCGGGAGGGGTGGCTCGAGCGGGATCGAGGGCCGACGGGGCCTATTTATAGGCGCGCCGCGGGTGCCGTCGCCCGGCACGATATTTTCCTCCGCCCGAGATCTTTTTCCGACCACCGGTGTGTGCGCGTGGACCTCTAGCTGGCTCCGGCTGCGGCCCGGCAGCGCCGGCTTGCCCTCGGCTCGTCGGGTCACGTCGTCTCAGCGACGGTGGCCACCCGCCATGGCGGCAAGTGCCAAAGCTCGGTTTCCAACGCCCCCGTGGTCGTTGACCCTAGCTCGTGGTGGCGTGGATGGATGAGGCGTCGTGCGGCGTGGTTTGCACGCCGCAGTTCCGGTGAGAGCCTCGACGTCGTGTCACATCGAGGTCGTCGGCCTCGCGCCGGGCGGTCATCAAGGCGCTGTCGGCGCGTTTAATGTTGCCCCCGCGGCTCGCCCTCGGGTCAGGTCACGTCGGTGGCCTTGAGCCGGGCGCCCGACGGTCTGTGCGGTGGTCGCCGACGGCGCCAGGCGGGACCACGGTGTCCCAGCGTCGCGCCGCGCCCGGCTGGAGGGAGACGACGACCTGCGGGTCCCAAAGGCGTCGGTGAGTGGAGGAAGGTGGAGTTGGGCTCAGCGTGTTGGGCTTGGCCGTTGGGCTCGGCCCACGGGCCGGCCTGCTCTCATGGATGGGAAAGAAGGGAGAAGGAGGGAGTGCTGGGCCGGGCTAGAAAGGAAAGGAGGGGAGGTTTAGGCCCGTGAGCTTCTTTCTCTTCTATTCCCTTTCCCAATTTCTTTCTCCTATTTCTATTTCTCATTTCTCTTTTATTCTTTCTTCCCCCATTTCCTCATATGTGTGTAAATATATATTTTGCAATTATTTGCACAAGCTCATGAGACTATATCCTCTTGACTTTCACTCAAGAGAATATTTATTCTATTGTGCTCATACAAATATAAATATATATGTGTACACACATTTCTCCCATTCTATTATTTCATGTGTGATATATTATAAATATTCATACAAGCACCTCTATATTCTCATGACATTATGTGTCGCGAATATTTATTGTGCTCATAAGAATATTCATATATATATATTTGGTACACACGGGCTTTGGGTATTTTTATTCCGAGAGAAATTCCGTAATTCATTCTCATGCAATATTTTCCATAATTCAAATCTAGAACTTACCTTGCATCCTCGGTCACCATAAAGCTCATCAAGCAACAAACAAGATTTCCTAGTTTTCTATATGGTGAGGGTTTTAAAATGCAGGGTTTTCGAAAAACAGGGTTTGGTTTAGCGGAAAATAAATCAAGTTTTAGTGGTAATTCAAAAAGTTCAAATTTTTAGTGAATTTTAAAATGATGCAAAAACACGGGTGTTACAGGGGGGACTCAAAATAGGAGGAAATTGAGAAGATCTTCATGACAGAGATTATCATATAAGGTCACCATGCTCAGTCATCCACTCACCCATACCCAGCCCGTCACCTTTCAATGAGTCACAAGTGACCGGCTGTGTACCACAAACTTTCACTGGGGAAAATGTGGCTGTCATTCAGTCATTGTTTCTACCTTCAGTTTTTGATTCTCCACTAGGCAAAAAAAAAGATTGGTGCATATATATGGCAGGTGGTAGCCTGCAATAACACCCTTGGAGAGTTCATGTGGATCCAAACTGTTATGCGGTTTTCCTTTACGACTAGGTCGATCACCACTGGTATCGAAGGACTTGAGGAGCTTATCAGAGAAAGCTATGGCTCTGTGCTTTCAAACTGTATTGGCATGGCTTCCTCTAGTTGTGACAATGGCAGGCCTCCCACCAGTAATTAGGTGGGTATGTGACAAGGAGAAGGGTTCAGCTTCATGGACCGAAATTAGACAATGCCTGCAGGTCCTTTTGATATGTACAATGCTGTCGCGAGTCTAGGTGACGAGAAGTTCACCGGCGTACACGCATTGCAGAGGAAGTCGGCGGCGCGCCGGCTCCGAGAGAGATGCGCTCGAGAGCACACGAGAGAAGAAGGAAAATCTGTTTTGATTTCTCATGGCTGACCTCCCAACCACCCACACAGCCAGTTATACAAGTTCAACAGCAAAGAGTAAAATGAAAATGGCCAAAGTCCCACTATTACAACCATGAAGCCCAAGAGCATACGCCGCCAGTTGTCGCCGTAGGTGAGGGGTTCACAGTCGTGGACTAGCGAGCGAGGCCTTGACCCTGGCAGTGCCCAACGTGCCAAGGCTTATGCTTGTTCGCTTGGTTTGACACCTCCGCCAGGTGCCTGGGGACCGTGTCCCAACATGCCTGAAATAAGCTTGTTTGCTCTGACGTTTATTCATATAAAACGCCTGAAATAAGCTTGTTTGCTCTGTCGGTTGTCTCAGTGCATCGAACCGCCTGTGCAAAAATATTTTAACTGATATCCCACTTTATAGAAATAATATACCCAAAATCACATTATCCATCATTCTAAAGCATCTCTGTCATATACAAAGTGGATCGAATGTCGTCGACGACACGCGCCACAGGAACTCGAGCTCGACCCACTCTCCAACGAACCGCTTCTCCCACGACTATCGGTGTATCCTTGACAAAGGCCGCCACCGACACCACACCCATATTTCATTAAGAAGGTTAGAGTTTTGAAAAGCCCCCACCGTAATTGGCGAGAAGCCCATAACCCTAAAACCCTCCCATGGCCACTCTTGCAGTTGTTGGACAACCTACTCGAGCGGTCCCTAAAAATAATAGTACCATAATTATACTTTTTAAAATATCCATAAAAAGTTTCAGTAAACAGCATGCACGCGCGATGCGATTAGATGAGAAGCACCAGCAAACGTGCTCTAACTATGGTACACATGCACGACGGGTTAGATTCAAAGCACCAGCAGTTCTAGCAACTAGATTCGAAGCATGCACCAGCAAATTAACACGCCCTATGCATGCACGCTATGATGTGATTGAGTAACTCGCTGATCGAATTACGGCCGCCCAATGCCATCCATATCCAGTTGCTGCTCTGTCGTCTTCGTCCTCGTCGTCACTGAATTGCAGGTGTTCCATGCGTATCATGATGCGCACACGTATGGTACATGTATCATGTTGATTTGTCCATGGTATTTTTTTGTTCCCACGTGGCAAACGATGGGTCGATATGATAGCTACTAGTAGTAACGTTTGCTAAACTTGATAGTAACGTTTGCTGAACTTGATATTAACGTTTGGCAATAGCAGGGGTATAGTGTACTAAAATAAAAATCTTAGGCTCTTAGACCACTATAAACTATTGACAAAAATTATGCCTAATTCTTGGTGCGATCACCAGGTTTCTGGGGCTATATAAAAACCACCTGGCCGAGCAAATTAAACAAGCCCAGCAATATAAGCATCATATCATTCAGTCAAGTAAACTGAAGAACAGTTTGATATAAGCAAGCTAGCCAGCCAGAGCCAGGTGCTGATGGCTCACGCTCATGGCCTGCTGCAGCAGGGGCCAAGTCTCCTCCACAAGTGGCCCTAGTGGTCTCTGTCCTGCTCGTGTGTCCTCTCCTCATCCTCGTCCTGATGCGCCGCTGCTTTGGAAATGGAACCACGCCGTCGACGGCCACTGCAAAAGCCAGAGAAGAGCTGCTGAACAAGCTGCCTTCGCCTCCCGCGAGACTCCCCATCATCGGCCACCTACACCTCGTGGGCCGCCTCCCGCACGCCTCTCCCTCCGTGACCTCTCCGCCAAGCATGGCCGCAACAGCCTCATGCTCCTCCACCTCGGCGCCGTCCCCACGCTGGTCGTCTCCTCGCCGAAGCGCCCAAGCAGGCCGTCCCTACGCACGCAGGACCACATCTTCGCGCCCCGAGCTACCTCCCCGTCACCGACATCCTCTTCTACGGCTCCACAGACGCCGTCTTCTCACCCTACGGCGAGCACTCGGGCGCCAGGTCAAGAAGATCGTCTCTGCAAGACCTCCTCGCCACCAAGAAGGTCCGGTCCTACAGTCATGCACGCGAGCACGAGGTATTAACCTGACCATGCGTCAACTTGAACCATCGATCAGTGATTATACATACTCCCTCCATAGTTGAAAAGAAAAACGTTAGGACAGTGAGACACGTCTCCGAAGCGCAACTTTAACTTCTCTTTTCTATAAAAATATTTATTAAAAAATTATATATGTATACTTTTATGAAAGTATTTTTCAAGACAAATCTATTGATATGATTTTTACATTTCTAAACTCAACGACTTAAAATTTATTCATGATTTATGTTCCCAATGTTTGACCCGAATCGTTTTCAAAACATCTTTCTTTTCAACTATGGAGTGGTATTGTTCTCGCTCCATGCACGATTGTTCACTGAAAACAATTCACAACAGGTGAGGATGGTGGTGGCCAAGATCTGCGACGCGGCCACGCAGGCACCGCCGTCAACCTAAGCGAACTGCTCGTGTCCTTCACCAACGACGCCTTGTGTCACGCCGTGTTTGGCAATTTCTTCAGGGGAGAAAGGCTGGAACAAACTCTTCCAAGAACTCGTGGAGGCGAACTCGTCTCTGCTCGGCGGGTTTAACGTGGAGGACTACTTCCCAGTGTTGGTGAGACTAGACATCATCAAGAGGATGGTGTGTGCAAAGGCCCACGAGGTGAAGAAGATGTGGGACAAATTGCTAGATACACTCATTGATGACTATGCAAGCATCCCAGCCTCCAAACGTGGTGGGGACGAGAATAACTTGATTGATGTCTTGCTCTCTCTTCAGCAAGAGAACAAACTCACGAGAGACCATATTAAGGCACAGTTTGAGGTACGTACAGTACAGTATATCATGACCTCTCACTCACAATTACCACCATCTGTATGGCTGCTTATTAATTATATGTATGGTTGATACTTATATGTATGCATCTCCATGTATATAGGTCATGTTTGAAGCTGGCACAGATACATCATTCATAGTGCTGGAATATGCAATGGCTCAGCTCATGCGAAACCCGCACCTCATGAACAAGCTACAAGCCGAGGTCAGAAACGCTATAGCCAAGGGAAAAGAGATGGTTACAGAAGATGAGCTTAATGGTTTACCCTATCTAAAGGCAATCATCAAAGAGACACTCCGACTCCATATGCCGGCACCGCTCATGGTGCCCCACTTCTCCATGGCCGATAGCAACATAGAAGGATACACGGTACCATCAGGAACACGGGCCATTGTCAATATCTGGGCTCTTGCAAGGGATCCTAGCTATTGGGAGAAAGCAGAGGAGTTCATGCCTGAGCGGTTCATGGAAGGAGGTAGTGCCACATCTATAGATAATAAGGGAAATGATTTCCAATACCTGCCATTCGGGGCAGGGCGAAGAATGTGCCCGGGGGCAAACTTTGCAATTGCCAATGTCGAAGTCATGCTCGCAAACCTTGTCTACCACTTCAATTGGGAGCTACCTATGGAATTAGCGAAGAAAGGCATCGATATGACTGAATCATTTGGGGTGATAGTGCATCGTACAAAAAAACTACTCCTTGTCCCTATAGTTCCACAAGATTAACACATTTGTCTATAAAATCCTTCATGTACACAATAGATCTAGGACTCGGCTGTGCACTAGCTACGTATTGCAATTGGATTATACTTGTGGGTTTTGGACTTTTTGTTATGTACGTATATCTATACCACCTACTAATAAAGAGAGAAAATTTCTGCCTCCACCTTTTTCCGTCTGCCTGGCTGCGTGCGTACAACGAAAAAGACTCCTGTGATGATACGGTAAAGGAAGGACACTTCACGCTTCAAAAGGAAGGAAACCTCCTCCCAGCTTGTTCACCTGCCGGACTTTTTTCCCGTCCGTCCGCCCCAAAACTAATCAACCTGACGCCAAATACTGAAACCGAATCAAATTCCCCATGGAAACCAAATCAAAATCAGAACTCTCTTGGAGAAAAATTATAAAATCGAAACAGAAGGCATTGACGATCTCGGCGATGCGGTAGTTCATGAGGCGCGCAACAGGTCATGTGGAGGTCGAGCACATCGGGCACGCGACGGTCGTGGAGGACTAGCATGCGTTCCCAGCTGATGGCAGTCGAGGATGGCGGCCAGTTGAGCCGAGCGAAGAGGAAGGTGACCGGCCGGGTACGCTGCCGCGATTCCGAGGACGTGCAGGCAGGGTACGTCGCGTAGCTGCGCACTACAGCCGCGTTGCCGCCTGCTTCGTGGTCCCCTGCACGCTCGCCGAGGGCCGTACAGGGCAGCGTGCCGCCACCTCTGCCGCTGGTGGTGGGCCACCGCGGCTGCGCCGTCCTCAAGATTGCGCTCTTCTTCATGGTCTGCATGCTCTTGCACAGAGATGGAGAGGTCGAGCGGAAGAGCCATGGCGGGAGAACTTCTTCGATCTCCTCAGATACTCTACGCTAGCGATAGCCCCATAGGAGAATGGAAAGCTCTCGAGATGGAGAACGCGGTGGTGTGACATGCATGACCTGATTTCTGGATTTGGAGGTGGTATTTGAGAGAGGAAGAAGAGGATTTGTTTCCTGCTCTTTTCTGTTCTGGGCAAAGAACGTGAGAGAGAGCAATAAGACAGAGGGTGCGGTGGTGTTAGCTCGGTGGGCAGCACGGGCATCAGGTATACGGGCGTGCAGTGGATGGCATCGTCAGCTCTACCATTACAGCCTCTCAGCCCAAGCGTGAAAAGCAGCCCACTTCGTGGCCGAAAAGAATGACATGCACTTTACAGAGTTCAGTATTGTTTAACAGTTCATGTTTATGGCTAGCCATTCTCTTCGTTCTTATATGGGTTTTGAGTGAACAACACATGAGCAAGCGTAGTATGAAGTTGTTCGTATCCTTCTCAGTTTCATTTAATCTATCCGCTCCATGGGACCAAAAAAGAATCTGACACCAAATATATGGCAGTAGGAGATCGTTGAGGCAAAACACAATTTTTCAATTGGAACATATCAATCTTCGGTAGAAAAACAAAACTATCTAAATATATATCGATATTGCAAGAGCACTCAACAATTCATCGACAGTCAAGAAGGGTCTTGCCATCCTTTGTGAATTAGAGATGGAGAGTGGCTAGCACCGCGCCCGGCGTGGTGGCCTACACTGCGTGGCCGGCAAACGGTTTGTCTTTAACTATCTAAATATATATCGATATTGCAAGAGCACTCAACAATTCATCGACAGTCAAGAAGGGTCTTGCCATCCTTTGTGAATTAGAGATGGAGAGTGGCTAGCACCGCGCCGGCGTGGTGGCCTACAACTGCGTGGCCGGCAAACGGTTTGTCTTTACTTTTATACAAGTACACACAATAATCACATATTCAAGCATATTCAAGTTAAGATAATCTCATACTCCGTTTCAAATTATAAGATATAAGTTGTCCAAATGTATAGAGAAAAACATATGTTTTCTCACATATAAGACTCTTATTGTAATAGCAATAATTATTGGCTATCAAGTTTTTTTTGATTTAAATTGGATAAAACTCCAATTAAATATAACAAAATAGACAAATGTTGAATGAGCTCTGTGTGATCCGCACCCCGTAGCAACGCATGGGCACTTTTCCTAGTACTAAATAAAAAAAACATGCATTGCATGGTACTACATGAAGCATTTTCGGATACAGGTATTTTCTATTAATAGAGGCGGATAACGTGTCTGCCTCTGTTAATTTGTCACTGTTAATCGGCCACTTGTAGAGGTGGGCGTGCAGCTGGCTCTGTGTAGATCGACACATAACCAAACCAAGAAACCTCCCTACACTACACCACACGCTCATTTAGGACTATATATAGGATCTTATCTTGTTATATTAAAATTTTGTAATCTTATATTAAATATTTTGTCTACTAAATAAACTCAAATATGCTCTCCTCCCAAGTCGTAGGTATCTCGTTCTTTTCTATTGTAGCTACTACCTCTTGTTCTTTTTTTTTTTTTTGTCAACCATCTGTTTGTAAGTTGTAGTTCCTTGTTCAGTTTTTCCTTATTAATAAAAGCACCTGTAGGGGTCTTGACCCCTCCAGTTTCAGTCAAAAAAAAAATCTGTTGCCTGAACATATACATGTCGACAGAGCATTGTTTTTAAGGCAAAAACTATGGGGAGATCCCCACAACACTTCGTTTTATAAATTTTAATGAGGGACAAAGAGGGCTTATAAAGGTCTGAAAGCATCTAACCACACACAAAAAATGAAGAGCCTGAAGGAGGCACTAAAGCGGAGAGCCTGAAGAGGCACGAATTTTTGAAATTCCTAAACTATCAATCTGGACCTTGCCATTTCTAAAGATTTTCCGTCAAATCTCCCACACGCTGAATTTTGATATAACACTCAATTATTGTGTCGCCACTCCACACCCCGGTGCTGCACTGTTCAAGAGTCTGCTACACAGGTGAAGCACCCGGCCCAAGCCCAAGCAGAGTGTGATAGTGAGAGTGGCCCAGATTCGGTCTGCAATGGGTTGTGTACGTCTCCAGACGTAGAGACCGGATCTTCTATCCATTATCTAAAAAAAAGATTCGGTCTGCAGCATGTGGCTGTGAGTGTTGTATGGAAGAGAGACACAAGCAGAGGGGAAGGCAACAATGAACAAACTTGTAACAACTTCATTCTTGTTATTATCCAACAAGGCACTCCTGATGAATCCTAATCGCCGTGACTCTTGGGTGGCACTGCTCGTTTTTCTTCTTAATGGACCAGCCATGTCCCTTTAGGCTTTCACTCTCTTGAACGCGCAAGTATTATGGCAGGTTGTAAGCCAGCTAAATGCTGACGTGGATGAGAGAAGGGAGGAGAGAGTCACTAGTAGAAATATGATCATCCGTGACGATGTGCTCGTGACGCCGCACACTTTCGTCCGTATGAAGGATATGTCTTCAATGACGAAATGTCTATTTTCGTCATGAGTGTCGGTGATGAAGTTTTGGCTTGAATTTTAGTGACGATCATAAAAATAAGGTCACGAGAACACTTAAAGGAGATCGTCATAGATTATGTTTTCATATTGTGATGTTTCCCCTACGTGTACCCATGTGATGCGTGGGCTGTTTTCCACCTTTTTTTTTTTTTTTGCACGGTGGGCCATAGCTACGGCCCGACAGCTGAGCTTGGGCCTCGCCCGCACAACCCGCTCCAAATTTTTTATTTAAGTGGGGCACAAGTCGACGTGGCGATTTTGGGTCCGACCCGCGTGTCCCCCCCGACGACGTTGAGCTCTTTGTTAAATTGTATTTGGCAAAAAAATTGCTCCCGTGGAGCTTTGAACCTATGACTAGGTAGTGCACAGGTAGGAGCGCTACCACCGCACTACATGACCTTTCATGTTGAAGGGGTGGATTTTTTTCTATTTGTAAGTTGAATAATAAATCATGGGGGCATGTACAATTAAACTAGTAATTAATTAAACTAGTTTTTGTGGTCCAAAAATTTTGGTGTGAAGGATTTATAATAAAATGTTTATGATCACTAGATATGGTATTAATGAGTCATGAAATTAACTTACAACTAAAATGCAAAAAAAAAGTGCTTCATACGTAGTTTGAACTCAAGACCTCAAGCATCCCAACCATTCACCTTACCATTGAGCTACGACCACAATTGAGATAATGGATACAATTTAATGTATATACTTCCTCACAAGTGATTGTGACTTTTCTTCACAAATCAAAACTATTTTTCTTGAGCCCCACCCCCGTCTAGTCACGTGTGTAGGCGTCACCCACCCACTTCAACCCAATAAAAAAATCAATCTAGACAAGTAAAGGAAAAAAAGACAAATAAAAGAAAAAATAAAGTACACCAAGGAGTTGAACCTACGACCTTCAAGTTGGTAGCAATCCAACTTAACCACTAGGATGGAAGAATGTATTGTTGAGTCTTATCAACTAGCATTATATAAAAAATACAATATGTACTTCAAGTTGACATTTGAAGCCGCTAACGATTTCAACTAAAAAAGTCATAGACACAAGAGTTGTAAAACTTATCAAGATCTATGATTTGATAAAATAGTACTATACATTGTACATAATCATGAACATCTCTCGTTAGTCTTGTATGATTATGTGACTAATGTATGCCTTTGTGAGTCATGTGCACTAAAACTTTGTCGAAACCACTTCAAATTTTTATATGATGCTTATACACCAAAATAAAGTGGCTATGTAAGTTTTTAGATTTTTCTAGCTAGTTTATGGTATTTCAACATTTATTCTTTATTAAATCAACAAATAATTACAATAAAAGGCAAACTTGGTCTAAAAATTCCAAAACTTCGCACAAACATCATAGTTTGGATCCATAAGCTTCCCAAAAAAATTAAAATGATTTAGACAAACTGGTACTATACATCCCACACAAGGATGAACATCTCTCACTAAGTGACAATGACATGTGTGAGACATGTATGCTTTTGTAGAGATGTGCATCACCACTTTCTCGTAATCAATTGAAACTTTTTATCAACATAATACACCAAAGGGAAGAGCCCACGCAAGTTTTTAGATTTTTCTAGCTAATTTATGGTATTTCAACATTTATTCTTTATTAAATCAACAAATAATTACAATAATAGGCAAACTTGGTCCGAAAATTCCAAAACTTCACACAACATCATAGTTTGGATCCATAAGCTTCCCAAAAAAAAATTTAAAATGATTTGGACAACCGGTACTATACATCCTACACAAGGATGAACATCTCTCACTCGTTGACAATGACATGTATGAGACATATGCTTTTATGGAGATGTGCATCACCACTTTCTTAGAATCAATTGAAACTTTTTTTTTATCAACATAATACACCAAAGGGAAGAGCCCATGCAAGTTTTTAGATTTTTCTAGCTAGTTTATGCTATTTCAACATTTATTCTTTATTAAATAAACAAATAATTACAATAATAAGCAAACTTGGTCTAAAAATTCCAAAACTTCACACAACATCATAGTTTGGATCCATAAGCTTCCCAAAAAAATTTGAAATGATTTGGACAAACCGGTACTATACATCCTTTAAAACTAGAAACATCTCTCACTTAGTCATATAAGACTATATATCTCTACCATGTATGCCATTGCGATAGATGTACAATAACACTTTGTCAAAATCATTTGATTTTTTGTGTGATGTTTATACACCAAAATCATGTGCTATACAAGTTTTTAGATTATTGTAGCCATTTTATGATATTTAACATTTATTAGTAGTAATTAAATAAATAGACAAAACAATTTATTAGCTTTTGAGGCTCGTAACGTGGGCTTTGGGCCTCACTTTAGCTTTTAGGTACTAAAACCTGCAGGCTTATTAAGGTTACGAATAATTGGAGCCATTCCTCTTAGATGGATGGCTAAGATCTAATCGAAAAACGAACTCATATAAAAGGCGCCAAACCCTAATGAACCAAAGCATCCCTTCCCTTATTGTGTCTCATCCGCACCTCCCACACACCTGGGCCTTGTTTAGTTGGGCAAGTTTTTGCCTCCAACTTCCAAGTTTTCAGATTCTCTCTCCATCACATCACATTAAATACACCAAAAGACATATATTCGGAGCAATAAATGTAGATAAAAAATAATTAATTACACAATTACATTTGTACATGACGAGACGAATATTTTAAGCCTAGTTAGTCCATGATTGGACAATGTTTGTTACAAACAAACGAAACGTCTCTTCTGATGTGCTACGGTGAGTTCAAACGATTGCTTCGGGTAAATTTTTTGCCCAACTAAACAAGGCCCCGATCTCTCAACCGTTGCATCTCTCTCCCATCTCTCGTTCATGGCCTGGCATGGCCCCAAAATGGCAGAGCACCTCCGGGGTGCGCGGTGCAGCCCCGAGGTGGCGGGACCCATCCCAAGTGGGCGCGGCCCCGAGGCGACGTCGTGACCCCAAGGCGGCGGCACGCACCACCCGGTGCGGTGGTGGCATGGCCCCAGCCCCCTAGCGGCTGTGTATCCGGGGACCCAAAGCTGCAGCCCACGAGCAAATTTCTGTCGTTCCTAATCCATGGGTTTGCCTTTAATTTCGATATCGATGATGTAGATCCTGTGTATTTGACTTTGATTTCGATCGTTGACTTTGATTTCGATCTCCAGTTGTAGATCTAGTTGGCGACGTGCATGCGGCCCTCAGCGATGCGGACGTGGCCCTCGGCATCGTGGACCATGCCCCTCATCAACGTAGAAGCCACGTCCCCTTTGTGGGTGAATCACACGAGCAACACAACCATGGCGATCTGGCTGTACGAGTTGAGGATCTCTTTGCCTCCTCAGCGCTGCATCTCCATCCCTTCTTCGTTGCCGCTAATGATTTTGGATCCAACTTAATGTCTGCAAGTCCTTCAAGAAGAGGCTCAGGACCGTGCGTCGTCGCGTCCGTGGTGGTGTGCGACCTTGTCCTCGACATCCTATATGGTGCATGCTTATTTCTTTCCCCAGGATTTGTAGTGAGATTCAGAATACTACTAGAGTAGCATTTCAGGTTGCTGCCCGTCAGTGGTGGCCAGCTTTGAGCTCTGAACCTTTTTTTTACCTGACTTATAAATATTGTCAACAGCTCAGATCTCGAATTCAGCTGCCCTTGTTGCTGCCTGGCAGGGGATGATTCTTGTTGGGCTTCATGAGCTTAGTGTAGATTTCTTTGTATTGTATATATGTGTTGTGGATTACATAGGCATTCCTTTACACATGACGAGACAAATAGTAGTAGGTAGTTAGCATGTATGTTTGTTTATTAATGGTTTTTGAACAAGTGTGAATTTTTAGGACGATGCAGTTACGACATGGTGCAATGCGGTGGAACCCGGAAAATGAGACTAGTAGGTATTTGATTTGTTTCTTAAACGTTCCATCTATCATTGAAAAATAGCTCACATGTGGATGTATTACCACTTAAACAGACTATCGGTTAACTGCATGTTGAGTGCTATTTGCTAGAAATTTTTTTCTTTTTCCTAATTATTTTTGGAAATCTGTCATTCCATTTTACAAAGCTGCTTTGGTATTCAAAAGGCATCAGTGAATAACAAAATTGTTGTTTTGAATTCAGACTTAGTTATTGCTAAGATGTTTCTGAACTCATATATGTTACTTTTCTCATTATCTAATTTCTACTAGTAAAGAACAAGTTCTTGTGTGCCTGAAATATTGCGTTCTGATTCTTAGGGGCTGCAACTACTGCTGGTGGTAAATCAGGCAGAGGAGGGCATGTTGACTGGCAATTTTCTACTGATTTTGATGCTCAAGTGATGGAGGAAACCATGGGAGATTCAGCCACTTTAATAATAGCCTTTTGATGAATATGTATTAGTATCAAGCTAGTTTTCCTCTATATTATTCGTTACGCCTCACGTACACGGGTTGTAATACTAAATTTCAGATAATATATGGGCTGTATCGATATATTTTGTTGTGAAATTTAAATGGGCTGATTCTTAAATGGGCTGATTGTAACTTCTTATGTGATGAACGCATAAGTGATTCCGTGGACGAATATATAATTATTTCTCGATAAATTGATAATTCCATCTGTGACGAAAAATCCCAACCAATAATAGTACGCCATGTTAGCCGCCAACGCCGTCCTAACGCTACCAAACGGTTGGTAATGACGACAAAACAGGACACTCGCTGGCGCGAATCGGATCGTCACGGACTACAAAACGCCGTTAACGGCGCGCCGTTAAGACGGCCGTTAGACGTAAGATTATGGCGAAAACGATGGTTCTTCCATGACTAAAAGGCATCGTCATAGATTGAAAGTACATCCATGACGACTCGATATTCGCCATCGCGATTGAGGCACATCTGTGGACGAAAATATACATTTCGTCACCGATGACCAAATGTGACACGCGACCTCGATGACGGTATGAATTTCGTCAAAAACTCGTCATAGATGCTTTTGGATGACGATTTTGGCACTTTCAAGTGACCAATGGTGAACGTCATCAATAAGAACATCCCTAGTAGTGAGAGGAAAAGCAAGGCTATAACCTTATAGCCGGCTTGGACACAAGAATCAATAAACTATGTGAGATAGGCGGGTGGACCATATATTAATTGAGAAAAACTAACTATTGTATGAGAGAAGACTCTAAAGAACCTTACAGTTAAGCCAGCCAGCCGGCTGTATTATTATACTTGCTCTAATAGCTAGTCCTAGCTAGTTGATATGTCAACACCAAAACAAAAACATAGCTAGTCCTAGTGTGTATTAGAGCGAGGCTAATTAATGACAGAACAAAATATATGGGACCACCACCAAGATCCTGTGTCGATCGATCGATGGACCACACGTACGTTTCTAATCCAAATCCAACATGAGACCTTGTTTCCGGTTTATCCAAATCCAAGAAGAGAGTACGAGACCAAGTTTTGGACACGCAACAGGTCTCAAGTTCCGTTACGACAGTCGAACATACCTGCTATTGCTATGCTAGTAATAATAATCAAAAAAACATTTTTTTACAGTAAATCAAAAACATTTTTGTTCTCTCTCTAAAACTCTCTATGACGTCTGCGTAGCTTTTTCTGAATATAAAATTATGGAGTAAAAAGATGCCACGTGTTCTTGGTGCAATCAACAAGGTTTGGGCTCTATATAAAAAGCTGTATAGGTACCTGAGCGAAGAAACCCAGCTATCATCGAGAGTGTTCACTTCCCATGCAAAGGCAAAAAGCAAACCCAAAAATGCTACAAGATGCGGCCACATCGAATCTTTTAACGCATAAATGGATCACTAAACATAGGTAAATAACAAAACTAATTACACGTTTTAGCTGAAAAGTGCAAGACGAATCTTTTAAACTTAGTTAATGCATGTTGGGACAATAATTACCAAATACAAACGAAATGTGCTACCGTAGCTCCAACCCAAATTATTTCGGGTTGCATGGCAACCGAACGCCCCCATCATTCGGTAAATTGAACAAACCTTTCTAATAATCCAGCTATCAACAGGGTTTGGCTCCATAATCTAGCCACCAGGGATTAGAAGCGCTGCGCTGCTGTGATGGCTCACGTTCATGGCCACCATAAGCCTCTGCTCCAGCCCAAGTCTCCTGCACAGGCAGCCCTACTGGTCTCTCTCTTGCTCGTCGTCTGTACTCTTCTCGTCCTCCTCGTGCGCCGCCGTTTTGGAACCATGCCGCCGAGTACCAAAGAGCGGCTGCTCAACAAGCTGCCTTCGCCTCCCAGCAGGCTACCCATCATCAGCCACATGCACCTCGTTGGCCGCCTCCCGCACATCTCCCTCCGTGACCTCGCAACCAGGCATGGTGACAACGGCCTCATGCTCCTCCACCTCGGCGCCGTACCAACGCTCATCGTCTCCTCGCCGAAGCCCGCGGCAGGGCCGTGCTCCGCACACAAGACCACATATTCGCATCCAGCAGGGGCGGAGCCAGGATTCAAACATAGGGGGGGCGATGGTGTTCATAAAGATTTACGATCCAAATAACATGGGAACATAGCGGTCTACGAAGATTGTTTTTAGAGGCTCATAGCCAACAATCTTTAATTATTTGCCTTATGTTTTAAATTATAAGATAGCAAGTAACAAAGGAAAATGAGCTATGTATCCATTTTAGAAAGCACATTTATATGTAGAAAATTCTAAGGTATTATTATAAATTCAACTGTATATGCATCAATAGATTCATAGCCTTTGTGCTTCGTCCCACTACATAGGAACAAAGCGCTCGGGATGGCAGAGTTGCATGTCGGAAGGCATGCATATGGACAGGAGAGCTAATGGAAAGGAACACATTTACCTCTGATGCACCCACGCAGGCTTTACTAGGAGTTGGATAGACAAACTGCATGGCACTAATTACTATAATTAGTTGCTAAATACAAGCTTAGAGTGTAGACCAAATAGAATGTTGGGGGTGCCAGGCCTCCTCCAGCCCCCCCCTTCCCTCCGCCACTGTCGTCCAGGGCCTACTCCCCCCCCCCCACTGACATCCTCTTCTACGGCTCCAAGGGGATCGCCGTCTCGCCTTTACGGTGAGCACTGGCGCCAGGTCAGGAAGATCATCACCACACACCTCCTCACCAACAAGAAGGTCCGGTCCTACCGCCATGCACGCGAGCATGAGGTAACAACCATGCATCTGTTTGAATTTGAACAATCTCAGTATGTCGATCCATGGACGATGATGATTGCCTGAAAATAATTCACAACAGGTGAGGTTGGTGGTGGCTAAGATCCACGAGGCGGCCACCAGAGGCACCGCTATCGACCTGAGCGAACTGCTCAACTCCTTCACCAACGACATTGTGTGTCATGCCGTGTCTGGCAAGTTCTTTAGGGAGGAAGGCCGGAATAAACTTTTCCGGGAGCTCATCGAGGTGAACATGTCACTCAAATGCGGTTTCAACCTAGAGGACTACTTCCCGGTGCTGGCAAATATGGGAATCATCAAGAGGATGGTGTGTGCAAAGGCCCAAAATGTGAAAAAGATGTGGGACAACCTGCTCGATATGCTCATTGATGACCATGCAAGCAAAGCAGCGTCGGAACGTGACGGGGAGGAGAGTGACTTCATTGATGTCTTACTCTCCCTTCAACAAAAGTACAACCTCACGACAGATCACATTAAGGCGCAGTTGGTGGTATAATATGGATAACCCACAACTATTATATACAATATCAATAATCATATATATATGTGATCTGACTCTTATATATATGTGTCCATATGTATGTAGGTAATGTTTGAAGCTGGCACAGATACATCATTCATAGTGCTAGAATATGCAATGGCTCAGCTCATGCGAAACCCCGACCTCATGAACAAGCTACAAACCGAGGTGAGGAGCACTATAGCCAAGGGAAAAGATATAGTTACCGAAGACGAGCTTACCAGTTTAGCCTACCTAAAGGCAGTCATCAATGAGACACTCCGACTCCATATATATGCCAGCACCACTCCTTTTGCCCCACCTCTCCATGGCCGATTGCAACGTAGAAGGATACACGATACCATCAGGAACATGTACCATTGTTAATAGCTATGCTCTTGCGAGGGATCCTAGCTATTGGGAGAAAGCGGACGTGTTCATGCCTGAGCGGTTCATGAAAGGAGGTAGTGCTGCAGCTATCGATAATAAGGGAAATGATTTCCAGTACTTGCCATTTGGGGCAGGGCGAAGGATATGCCCAGGTATAAACTTTGCAAGTTCAACTATGGAAGTCATGCTCGCAAACCTTGTCTACCACTTCAATTGGGAGCTACCTATGAAATTGGCAAAGAAAGGCATCGATATGACTGAATCATTTGGGCTAACAGTGCATCGTTCGAAGAAACTCCTCCTTGTCCCTATAGTTCTACAAGATTAAGGCATTAGTCTATAGTCCTCTATGTACGCAATAGATCAAGGACCTATCATAATTATGCATAATACTTGTGAGATTTCGACTTGTTGTTAAGCATGTATACTGAATAAAAAAACATGCATTGCACATTACTACGGGAAGCATTTTCGGATGCATCGATTTTCTATTAATAGAGCCAGACAGCAAATCGCCTCTAGTAATTGGTCAACGCTATTGATCGCCCACTTCCAGAGGTGGGCGCGCAACCGGCTTTGTAAATCGATAAGCATAGATGTCCGCCTCTGTTAATACATTTATCACCTACTGCTTACCAAAACACCAACCCTAACACTATACCACACAGTCATTTATGATTACATATAGGATGTTATATATTTGTATTGACATTTCATAATATTTATTAAATATTTTTCTACTAGATAAATACAGATAAAAAAAAACTTTCACTAGAAAGTTTTAAATATTTTTGGCTCTAATTATACTGATCGGTCCATATATATTTGATGATACATTTTTGTCTACTTGTGAAACGATTTAGATGGGTTGATATGATTACCTTTTATCCATTATTTGTGAAACGATATAGATCGGTCGATATGATGAGTTTTGTCGATTTGCCAGACGATATGGGTGGATGATAACGACTTAACGAGTGTAGAAAGTCAAGAACACTTTGGAAAACTTAATACGAGTAGTAACATCAACTATTGCCTTAGTAGTGAATTTAAATACCATTATTTTGTCAGAGAAGAATGATATATGATGTCTTTGTAATATATATCTACGTTAATAAATCTTGGCTACTAGTAATTTACTCACTCCGTCCACAAATAACTCAACATCTAGGTTGAGGGGAAGGAATTAGCAGATGTGTGAAATTACCAAATTGCTCCTATAAAGAAGTCTGTCAAGTATACAGCGCCAAGAACGGTTGTATAAAAAAAAATATTCCCGAACACAAAACAATGACATAACACGTGGCTACTCATGAATGAGCAAAAACAATAAACAAAGATTTTCTAGGGGAGAACAGAATGTTCTAGCACTACTACTACAAGAGAGAACGCTGCACTTTTCTATTTTTTTAATCGAACTGCACACCAGCAGGAGTACAGCCTAGCACTGCGACGACCAGAGGTGCTATGGTGACCTTTTATTTGTAGACTTTTTTTTTTTTTTTGAATCGCAAAGGTGAAGATAATCGTGGACGGAGGGAGTAACTAACTTTTTCATGAAACGTTGAAGACTTTGGTACCTAAAATATCTGCAGGATAGAGGAAGCAGTAGCTAATCGCTGCTCTCCTCCCGGGTCCTATGTATCTAGTCTACCTCTTTTTTTTTTCGTCGATCATATCTGTTGCCTGATCATTCGTGTCGACGGAGCATTAGGGAATGTCACTTTCATTCTTTTCAATTTTGATACAGCCTTAGAGAGCAACTCAAACAGCTTGGTTATTCTTGTTGTGGAGACCATTTTAGAATTTATATAGTAAAAAAGTAGTCTCCAACATATGTGCTATCTGATTTTGTATAATAAGCAGTTGGCTATGCCTTGATTTTTCGGTGGCCATATATAGGGAATCATTGGCGTTTGCTACCTGACTTTTGTAAAATAATGCGGTTGTTGTGGACCTCTTTTTTTAAAAGTTTTTATTTTATAAAATGGCTAAAAATATTTTTTAGTAATTTTAGCCGAGACGTTGGAGTTGCTCTCAATGAAGTATCATTCTTTAGGTAGAGCAGATGATACGCTACCTCGTATTTATGCAGGCCCCTAACATTTAAGTGGGACGCCCCAATTGGACCCAAAATTAGCGATCACCAAAGGTCACATGGTTACTGTACATAGTCCTATTAACTTGGGAACAAGACTACAACACCCACGGGTGCTAGGGTGGATTGGAGTGTAACTTAACTAAATTACACCTCAATCCACCCCAACACATGTTAATTGATGCCAAACAGAATACATGCATCCAAACAAGGCATAAGGATGTGTTTGCTTTTGAACCTGTGAATCTTGCCTGGGCCACACAGCATCCCCAAGTGTTTGATTTCAATCGTCTAGAGTCGGATCTTGCTGCTTGAACGAAGACACCAGGCGAGGGCAGCAAGCAAACAGGCCCTAGTTGCAAAAAAGAAGAAAGTATGAAAGTAAAGTATGTAGAGAACGATCAAAAGCACCAAAGGTCATATCATGCATGAACATCTTAGCCTAAGGTACAAGTAGAAATTACCAAAACCAAATATGTAGATCTCAACAAGATTTGTGCTTCTTAGAGAGATTCTATTACCAATTTTTATTTTTTATTTAAAAACAAATATTTATGAATTTTAGAGATGTACCTATTTGTTTTTAAGAAAAAAAAACTATATGTACTCAAAACCGTCTTTGCAACTAGCCAAAGACAATATATAAATTATCTTAGAGAAATTCTAGTACCAATTTTATATTTTTATATTCAAAATTAAATTTTAGAGATTTATGTCATGAACCAAAATTGGGCCAGCCCGAGAGTGGCTAATTGGGCCAAACGCGACGGCCGCCGGCCCGGGAGGGGGTATGCGGGGGGGGGGGCCCCCTGCCGCCGCCGCTTTCCCTCTCCCGCACGACTCGAGTTTGCTTCGCTTTAGGATTATCTTAGGTAATTTTTTTGGTGTGCAAGGGGCTATCTCATCTATAAGGGAGACCCTTATTAGGAAATAATAAAATAGGGATTGCTTGTAAAAGGTATTCCAATCGTATAAGGAAAACCTTATAGAGATTGCTTAGATTACAAGTCCCACTAGTCGGGCTATATAAGCAAGAGGCATGTAATCTCTAGGGGATAAGCAAGCAATAAAAACATATCTATCGTTTTCAACTCTTGGCCTCCTCCTCCTCCCCACAAGACGCGCGCCGCCCCCGTCCCCGCCGCCGGCCCCGGGCGTGCCGCCGCCGCCGCCGCCGCCCCTCCACGCCACGGCTCCTCCCCTCCCCGCTGTTGCTCGTGTGCTGCCGCCGCCGCCGCCGGCGAGATTGCAGCCCCGCACGCCTTCTTCGGAGCTTCAACGGTCGACGAACGGGTGTCAATTTCGCCCAATCTAGCCGGAATCGACATTTACCTATTGTTTTATTATTTTTTAAAAAATATATATGTACTCGCAACAGTTTTGAAACTAGCTAAGGATAAATTTGTTCGGTTTTTTCTAGTGCAAGATCAGGGTTTGAACCAGGGCTGGTGGCTCAACGGTGAACCACACCACATAAACCACACCACTGTGGTTAGAGGACTATGCATGTCTGGATTTGGAGTTCGAGGGCTAAATTCATACTTCAACAAAAGTTTGAGGACTGAAAATGGACTTTTCTCCTAAAATTGAGTATGTAAACCCACAACATTTTTTCATTAGCATGAAAGAATTAGAGTTGGGCCTTTAGTCAAAGCCACTCTGAATCTAGTCCAAAAACTTCCAAGTTCAAAGCATGAGTGGGGCTCATCCCGATGGGCCTAATGTTGGGTATCAACTATGAATATTTTCAAGTTCCAAAAGCGTGCAAAACTGTGGACAATTGTACAACATTTGGGGAAACCTTCCCTAGAGCATTCAAATCCTTCATCCGCTACAGCTCTTTCCCATACTGCTATGAAAATGAAAACATGAACTAGGTTGTGCTTAAATAAACTATCAGTATATCACACAAATATCAAACCAAAGTCACTGGTCATTTGTTAACTAATTAATTAATTAATTTAGATTAGATATGAAGTGTAAACATGGACGTTATCTGTTTACTTAGGTGACAGATGCGGTGTAAACATGGATGTTTTATCGAAAACATAAACATTGAAGTGAAACACATGGATGTTTTATCGAGTCGTTTTCAAGTCTTCACGTACTTTGCTCCTAAACTTGAATAAAGTTTCTATTATAAAATTTTAATGTATTATGGGAAGGAACTTGGTTTCAACTCCTGCATATAGTTTGCTCTTTAGCCGAGGGATGAAGAAACGATTTGAAACAATAGATTGGCATCGGATTTGGATGACGAAGTAATACGTTGATGAAACAAAATGTATAAGTAAATGCTTCTACTTCAGCCAGCAGCGAGAACCACTGCAAACTACAAGTCAATAGTGTAGCAACATTCAGCAATAGAAGCCGCGGCAACAATTCAAATGCAAGTAGTACTATAGTGAGGCAATTACAACCTCAATAGGAAAGCAAAATCCAGGTTTCAATGCCCCAACTTTCTGCCTACACATGTTAACAGCAACATTGCTTATTCTACAATTTTGCTTGTTGCTGGGCAGTTTAAACTTTGGATGTCAAGAGCTACCCAACAGTAATTTAGGTTGCTCGAATAAGCAGATACACAATTGCAACAGCACATAGGTTATCAGAATATCAGGTGTCGATGTCCCGAAAACCGGAGTGTACCAAGCTACCAAGTAGTGAATTTGTGTTGTGTGCTCGAAACTGGATGATGATGTAAGAAGAACACGAAGATTTATACTGGTTTGGGCCTACGGCGGCCTTACGTCCAGTGTCTGTGGAGATTGTATTATCTTGTACCAGGGTGCTCGTATTAGGGGTTACAAGCGGATGAGAGAGGGAATTTCCCAGGTCTCAAGAGAGAGAGATTGAGGCTACTCCCCTGAATAGGCCCCATCTCCTTTTATAGCCCAAGGAGAGGACTGGGTTCCAATTTATTTGGGAAGAGTACAGCCAAGTCCTTTGAACCCCGAGCCATGTAACGACGTGTAGGCTCGAGATTGATGTTACAGTCGTCGCGAAAAATATGGGGATAGAGCCGAGCTTTGACTTGCCAATGCGAAAAATGTGGGGGGAGAGCCGAGTCTCGGTTGGAGCCTTGCATGTCCAACTTGCCGTGGTGGAGAAAATAATGTATGGTGGTTGGAATAGTGCTATTGAATAGTGAATAGTGAATAGTGAACAAAGTGGTTGGAATAGTGCACAAAGTGGTTGGAATGTTGCACAAAATAATGTGGTGGCTCTCATGTAGAGGATCTTGGGGCTTTTATGTGGAGGCTTTGGGGCTCTCCCGTAGAGTCTCTCCCGCAGAGGGCCTCTCGTAGAGGCCTCAGACGAATCGGCGGAGAATCGTTTCTGGGACCAGCCAAGCTCGGGTGAGGCCAAACTTTGTGGGTCGGCTGAGCTATATATGGCCATGCAACACGAGGCCCGTTGGCACGGCCCGTGGCCGGCGATTTGGCCCGGCCCGAGGCACGGCACGGCACGCGTGACTGCGGCCCGTGGCACGGCACGCCCGGATCTGGCCGGGCGTGCCGCCACCCCAGCCCATGGCACAGTAGTGGCACGGCACGGTCGGCCCTGGCACGGTGACGGCCCGGTGCATCACACATTGCAGCCTGTTAACGCACCCAATAAGGCCTGCTCCCTTCCTGTAAGTGTAACCCTAACTCCCTAACACTCCAATCCCGATCCCCACCCCACCCACCGCCCACCGATCCACCCTCTCGCTCTACGACGAGGCTACGACGCACACGACTCCACCTCCTCCGCTTCTTCGCCGCGGCGCCACGACTCCGCCTCCGCCTTTGCTCCGCCTCCCCCCTCCTCCGGCAGTCCCCGCGGGCGGCGCTCACTCGAGCTAGTGCGCGGGCGGCGCGGAGGTTTGTGGCTTGGCGCTTCTCTCCGACCCGGCGGCCGGCGGCGCGGAGGCTCGCCGCCCAGCGTCGCCGCGGCGCCGCCGGCGTTCTTCTCCGACCAACGCGCGCGACGGCGGTGCTCTTCTCCGACTAGCGGGCGGCGGCGGGCGCTGAAGCTCACGCCCAGCAGCAGCCTTGCGCTGGCGGCGGGGCGTGTCGTGTTTCGTCGTGCCACCGGCGGCACGCCCGTGCTCACATGCCAGCCCGGGCGGCCCAGCGAGCCGTGCCGGGCCGGAGGCCGCACGGCACGCACGTCGGCGGCACGGCACGGCCGACACGGCACGATGGTCATGTATAGGCTGCTAGCCATGGAGGAATTTGTGCAGGGTCTGTTGACATCTCTCACTTATTCCTCCTTTGTGGATTAGGCTTGTTTTATCGCGTTAATTAAGGTACCCCTAATTATGGAACCCCACATCAGGTGTAGCCCAGATTAGCAAGTTAATAATAAGTCATTCTTCTGAAAATTTGACTCATAAAAATACATTAAACAAGCATAGTATGTCCATATCTACGCTAAATACAGCATCCTATCCGTCCTCATTCTCTTCCTCTTAGGTATCGAATGTCCACCGGCCATTGATTGAGAGAGCTCTCCCATCGTATTGGGCCTCTTTATATCAGAATCATCTGAACTCTGAAGTCACAGGATGTGTCACGTTAGTCCTCATCCACCATATCAAGAGCAGGTATTCGCCAGAAGTGTCCTCCGTGCCTTGAGCCTCCTGATATGTTTGGAGACCTTATCTCAACCCTTCTCTTCTTAGGCATCAAATGCTCACCAGTTATTGATTCAAAAAGCTCTCCCATATTCAACATGTTCGGCCTCTTTCTATCAGCCTCCTCTTTCAGGAACCTGAATGCACGATTCAGTTGAAGAGATGTTAGCATGTTTTGATTGCACATTCAGATAGTAAGCAGTATTTTGCTTCAGAAACATAGCGAGCAAGTGGTTTATGACTGTGCCAGAGCAAAGTAGGAATCTAAGAGAAGAAAGAAGCTGTACCTCTCCCGGATTATTTTAAATGCTTCCATAGTTGCGTAAGGCAGCCCTGTCTTCGGGTCACGGTATCTACAGGAAGTAAGCCTTGCATAAGCATAAAAGACCTTCAAGAGCCCAGTGTAAACTGTTTATATACTACTTAAATTGGTTATGCAGGCATACGTATCCTGCCTCAAGTTTACTCTGCCATAGCATTTCAAATTTCTAATGAAGAGCACACTACTAGCAGCCAGGTAGCTCACTTGAACTTGTTTCCGTGGTTAGGGGGGAAATATCTAATACAAAGTCTCAAGGTTTCAGATCATACACGCACTGGGTAGTGGTAGGATCTGAGTGGTCCAGAACATATAAAACCATATTCAAAGATAATCCAATCCAGATACTAAACACTGAAGGATGCATATCTTTCTAATTTACTTTTACTGAAATGAAACATACATATAGACAATAAAACCAGAACCAGGGGGGTCGGGGGGCGACTCATGTGGAATTCAAGGATCAAAGAAAGGATATCATAAACAGGGGTAACAAAAACATACTTGGCTGGAAGTCCTGTCACCACACAAACAGGTTTCTCCGGATCTGTGATACATAAGTATTACAAAAAGACCAAGCTTTGCACAGAAACTTGAATCGAAACTGCTAAGAACACATACATTTTAAAGGAACTGCTAGCAACAAAGAAAAGTAACATAGTACAGACAAAAACTGTGGCACTTACAAGGGGATGATGTTGTACAAAGTTCAGACCCAAATGTTGCCCCATTTATGAATTCAGACGTGATTCCCTAATTGAGCACAATACTGGTAATCAAGTAAGGAACTCCTAATTTTCTTTGGAATTCATATTTAAACTAATGATGATAATCTGATAAAGAAGTTACCATCTCTTGAGAAAAACCGAACTGTAGGACCCTCATAAGTGTCCTTATGAACAACAGCTTTTTTCTTCACTTCCTCCTCTCTTGCCAGTACACGTTCCAGATTTCTCATGTTCATGATCTCTGAAACATAGACAATAAAAGAATAAAATGTAAAAGGCACAACACGACCGATGCTGGCAAACTCCATCTGTGTATTTCGGACAAGGTAAAAGGGAAACATAGTCTAAACCTGTTTCAGCCGCTTCCAAAAGCATCTCCTCTTGTGTCATCCGCTTTTCTTCTCCCTCCTTTTTCCTTTTAATTGGCTGGGAAGGTACAGCAGAGGGTAAAAAAATAAGCCAACACAAATTACAAAAAAAAAAAAAAAGCACAGCAGACAAACTAATCCAAGTAGCACAATATCCTGTCCCACACAAGTATCTCAAATGCTCAATGGAATTCCAATATTTGAACTTGCAAACAGGTACATACCTTGGCCGTTGCTTCTTTTTCAGCACGTATCGCTTCTCTTTCGCTTGTCTCACGATGACTGACGTTCTGGTTGATTTCCGGATGGTCTTCTCCACCTCCAGTTCATCAGGAACATCTGCTTGTGTGGACGAACTCGGCTTATCAGCACACTTGTCAGCTTTCGCGTCATCTTCTAGTTTCGGGGTCACCTTCTTCTTCTTGACATTGGCCTTCCTCATCGTCTTGCCAGGAAACATTAGGCGTTTCTTGATAGGTAGTCTGCTTGGCAGTGGGGGTTGGAGGCAAATTCGTAACAGGTTCACATGATGAAATGTACCAACATGGTTATCAGCAAGGAACATGTGTACCTCTCACGTTCTTCCTTCTCCGGCTCATCGTCAGGTTCAGATTCCTATGCAGATACAGAAATGTTAGTCAGATGGGGCATAGGGTACTCAATTACTCGGTGAAATACTAAACTAGAAAGAAAGGGAAGACATGTGTGTACACTAATGAAAGCCAGGAACACAGATAGAATGTGGCAAGAGGACAGTAGGAGAGTGAGAATGAAGCAGTGGGAACTCACATCTTCACCAAAATCACTGTCGAATTCGTCACCAGCATCCTGCTCTTCCACATAGTTGTCATCGTTCTCCTCCTGAAAGGAAATGACAACACATCAGGAACGGTAAGTGCAGCACGCTACTACAGTATGTATGTATGTATGTACATTAAGTCAGAAATGAGAAGAACCCTAAGCTAATCCCCGCAGTAGAGTAGCTGCGGCAGCGGCACCAAACCGGTGGTGCCAAGAGAAGGGAAGAAAAGAGCGAGTGGGGACCGTCTGCGACCTACATCCTTGAGGGCTTCTTGGTTCCAGAAAGCCTCGTCCTGCTCGACCTCGTCCTCGAGGAGCTTGGTTATCCTGGAAAAGAGGAACGATTCGATCTTAATCAGGAGCGTGCCTCCAGGCGAGAATAAGCAACTGGGATATGGAGGGAGCCTGACCTCTTGCCTCGGGTGGCGCGGGAGGCGCGGTCGAGGAGAACGGGGGGCTCGTCGTCGCCGGCGTCCATGACGGCTGGTGGGGACAAGCGAGGAGAGGACCAAGTAGTGGCAGGGCAGGGGCAGGTGCAGGGGCAGGGGCGCACCGGCACAGGGCAGCAGACGGACAGCCGGAGACCGGAGCCGGCTGACGCAGGGAGCGCGGAGCAGGATGCCGGCAGCGGCGCGGCGCCCTCCCCTGGCTGCGACTGCGGTGCTGTGGAGGACCGACGACGGGCGACGGAGGGAGGGAGTGCTCTCAGCCTTGGGCCTTTTCGTTTTGGGCTGAAAATTACACGGAGGGAGGTAGTGTTCATGGGCTGACGGCTGGGGCCCAGGCCCTAGAGTCCTGGGCCGCAAATCCGCCACTCTCAACATGGATGTGTTCGCCGAAGGAGTACAGGAAAGAAGTTGGGCTCAGATGGCCGGATTCCGGGATGCTATTGATGTGTGTGGCCTTGCCGATCTTGGTTTTACAGGTCGGCCATGGACATATGAGAAGAAAGTTGTGGGAGGCACATTCTGTCGAGTCCGACTGGATCGTGCTTTGGCCACCTCTGACTGGTGTGTGCGGTTCCCTCTGGCGACAGTTCACCATTTGACCTCGGCAGCGTCTGATCATGGCCCGATTGAATTGCGTTGGGTTGAGAAGAGTGCTACCGGAGGGAAAAAAATGGATCAAGCAGTTTAAATATGAGATTATGTGGGAATCACATGAGAGTTTCAAGGACACACTAGTGCAAGTGTGGAATGACCAGCCCAAAGCCTCCAACTTGGACAGCTTGCTGAAAAAGTTGACAACCGTATCGAGGCAGTTAGGGGGTTGGGAGAAGTCAACTTTTGGCAATGTTAAACAAGAACTCAGAAGACTAAATAAGGAGCTTGAAATATTTAGATCTGATCCTCATAGACTTGGGCCGTCCTATGAAGAGACAAAAATCGTTGAAAGGATTATGGAGCTCAACCATTGTGAGGAGGTGATGTGGAGGCAGCGGTGTCGGATAACTTGGCTAACCGAGGGGGACAGGAATACTCACTTCTTCCATCTCAGGGCTTCCCAGAGGAGAAGAAGAAACGAGATCTCCAAGTTGAGACTAGCCGATGGATCTTTTACAGAAGATGAAGATGTGATGGCAACACACGCTACCGAAGTTCTATCGATCACTTTACGGTGCGGATGGTGTCTCAGACGTCGATCAACTCCTGGCTACTGTGCCCTCCAAGGTGACCAGGGAGATGAATGATGTGCTGCTCAAGCCCATCAAACCGGGGGAGGTGAAACAAGCTCTATTTCAGATGTTCACGACAAAGGCACTTAGGGACCGGATGGCTACCAGGCACACTTCTTTCGAAAACACTGGGACCTTTGCGGTGAGGAGGAGGTAAAAGCAATAGTCCTAAAAATTCTGCGAGGTGAGGAGGATCCATCGAAGGTAAACAACACAAATATTGTGCTTATACAGAAGGTGGAGTGCGGAAGGGCTAGGACAATTTCGTCCTATTAGTTTGTGCAATGTAATCTACAAAATTGCATCCAAGACGGTCGCTAACAGGCTTCATCTGATTCTTCCCGATATTATATCTGAAGAATAATCGGCGTTTGTACCGGGAAGATTGATCATGAGACAATATCATCACGGCCTATGAGTGTTTGCATTATATGAAGAAGAAGAGGGCTAAAGATGATCGGTATTGTGCTTTGAAGATTGATATGAGAAAGGCATATGATATGTTGGAGTGGGAGTATCTCCAAAAGATCATGACCAAGTTGGGATTCAACCGACTATGGGTGGAAATGATTATGAGACTGGTAAGCTCAGTCTACTTTTCAGTGATGTTCAACGGTAATAAGCTGGAATCTTTCAAACCGTCTCGTGGCATTCGTCAGGGGGATCCTATTTCTCCTTATTTGTTTTTGTTGGCAGCGGAGGGCCTCTCGGGTCTCCTAAAATTTTATTATCGGTCATCAGCGTTCATGGGCATTAAAGTGGCTCCCTCTGCTCCAGTGGTGAGTCACCTTCTCTTTGCAGATGACAGCCTGCTGCTCTTCAAGGCGAATAGAGAGAATGCGGATACGGTGAAGAATATTCTTGACTTATATTGTCGTGCATCTGGACAACGAATCAACTTGGACAAGTCCTCAATTCATTTTGCTAAAGGATGCAGCAATGCTGCCCGGGATGAGATCAAGGACATTCTTCAAGTTCATAATGAGGCTCTGAGTGAGAAATACCTTGGCCTTCCGTCAGACATTGGGCAATCTTCTCTAGGCGCTTTTGCTTATATCAAAGATCGAGTATGGAAGAGGGTTCAAGGGTGGATAGAACGATGCCTCTCATTTGGGGGCAAAGAAGTTTTAATCAAGTCAGTTGCTCAAGCAATTCCAACATACTCGATGGCTTGCTTTCGTCTCCCACGGGGTTTGTGTAAGCATATCAATGGCCTTATACGTGACTTCTGGTGGGAAAGCAGTAATGGAAAGAGGAAAGTCTGTTGGGTGGCTTGGGATGATATGATTCTTCCCAAAAGCTCGGGAGGTCTTGGCTTTCGAGACATAGAGCTTTTTCAACCCGGGCGATGCTAGCACGCCAAGCTTGGAGGTTGCTGAAAAATCCGGAGTCTCTCAGTGCACGTGTTTTGAAGGCGGTATATTATCCTATGACCGACGTGCTCAAGGCTGATCTTGGCCCATCTCCATCACGGGTGTGGAGATCTATTACGGATGGGACTGAGGTGCTCCGTCAGGGATTGATTCGCAAGGTTGGGAACGGTGAGACAACAAGAATGCGGGACTCGCCGTGGCTTCCTAGAGACGGTATGTTGCACCCCCCGCGCCCTATCAAGGAGAATCGCGCGTAGGTGGTTTACGAGTTGATAGATGAAACAAACAGATCCTGGAACTCTCGGCTCCTACGAGAATTTTTCTCTCTAGTGGACTGGGAGACCATAGAGAGGATACCGCTATGCACTATGCCGCTAGATGACTTTTGGGCGTGGCATTACGAGAAGACCGGAAACTTCTCAGTACGGTCAGCATACCGTATGTTGGTTCACAGCAGGGAGACTTTGTCGGCAATGCTGGAGAGTAGACCGAGCAGGTCTAATACGAAAGCCCAAGAAAAAGAATGGAGTGAGTTGTGGAAGGTGAAAGTTCCATCAAAGATTAGGGTTTTTCTATGGCGCCTGGTGCGACACTCTATTCCAACGGAGGACGTCAGGCACCTTAGGAATATGGCGGTCAATGATACATGTTCGCTATGTGGTGGCTTGGATTCATGGAGACATGCTCTCCTTGAATGTAACTTGGCCGATGCGTTTGGGCTCTGGAGAATGAGGAAATCGTAGAATTTCTGAGTCAGATCGATACCCCTGATGCAAAGGTCTGGCTCGTCGAAGTAATGAAGGGCCTCAAGCATTCCGAGTTTACGAGAGTGGTGGTGCGCCTCTGGGCTATTTGGCATGCCGGCGGCAAGCTATGCATGAAAGCAAATTCGAGTCCGCTCTCGACTCACGAATTCGTCGAGCGTTTCCTATCTGAGCTCGATATGACTGTCCCCACGGTTAAGGTACCGATGAAGAAGAGTTCGTCAGGAGCTCGGTGGATCAGGCCACCGGTGGGTTTTCGAAGAAGATTAATGTTGACGCCGCTATCTCCAAGAATGCACCAGGGCTTCGATTGCCGGCGGTGGCCGAGGGATGAGGAGGGGCGGTTTCTTGGCGCCTCGATGCTCGTCTTGGAAGGTTGTTTCGATCCGAGAGATAGCGAAGTTGCGGCTTGCCGCGAGGGCTTAGCATTGGCAAGTGACGACCTTTCATAGCTTCAGAGTGGCAAGCGATTGTATGGGTCTTTATTAAGGCCATCAGGGGAGGAGGTTTAGGTGTGCATGGATGGACCGGGTGCAAGAGATAAATAGCGAGGTGAAGCTGACTTCACAACGGTCGACTTCGTTCATGAAGAAAGAGGTGCTAATGTTGATGCTCATAACCTAGCTAGGAGCCATGTTACGAGCTCCATAGGTCGTTATGTTTGGTTTTTGTCGCCTCGATGAAGTATGTAACTCTTACAATGTAATTTATGGAGGCCGACCCTTTTGCAAAAAAAAAACATGGATGTGTTCGTTCCTTCCAAAAAGAGGAGCAAACGAGCCATTTGGTTCATTTCAAGACTTTCTAGTTCATTCATATGAATGAATATTAATATTAGGACCAAAATAAGAACAAGATAATTGCAACTATTGGTCCAAGCTTGAATCCCAAGGTACATGGAAACATCTTTGGATTAGGCTCAAATATCTAGGTTTATGAGCTATATATGAAAGTGATAGTATAGGACCTTGAATTTTGCAAATGGTTTTCATTCAAAGTGAAAATGCATGTTCATAGTTGGAGCTCAAGTAAACTTAGAATAAGTCACTTAGATATTTGAAGGACCTATGGGAATTTGGAAAAAGTCGAAGAATCCATTTCATTGAACATAAAAAATGTATTAGTTCATTCCACTCCGATAAGGTGCCATCTTACAAATATTAAATGCAGCAACAAAATAAATCAATAAATTTCACAAGAAATTACATATAAAGGTCAGCTATGGACATTTTAGAGCAAAGAACTCCAATAATTCACTATGAAACACAATAAAAGCACATCACAATCCAAGGCAAACAAAAATAACTGGTTTAGTGGACCTAACAATTAAAAAAACTTATTACAATATTTTGTTTTACTGTTGGACTACGGTCTCACCGAAGGATACAAATATTTTTGATTTTAAGTTATGGTCAAGATAACAAATCTTATTCAAAATATTTATGCAAATTATAAAATAAATTAATCAATATTCAAGTATCTTCATTGATAAAATAAGTTAATAAAATAAATTATATTTGTACAAAAATTTGAATAAGACGAAGGTCGAATAACTGTTGGACTAAGTAACAAACTTCGGTGGGACGGAGTTTAGAACAATTACTTTTCTACTAGAAAGAAAAGTGCTGGCTTATAAAGGACCCCAGAAGTGAAAGGAATGCAAGTGACATTCCAAAGGCAGCAGGGGTTATTGATTGATAGCAGCTTCAGTGGTGTGTGTGCATTCGATTTCGATGTGCATTCGAGTGGTGGAGCAGTAACTAGTGGACACGAGACTGATGCCGTCCGGATTAATATCTTTTATTTAATTAATTAATTTTTATTTTATTAGCTGGTCCCACGCCACGACGACGACGACGCCGAGTCGACGAAATATCGTCTCGTGGTGGTGGTAGGCGGCGAGGAGGAAGAAGAAATCTGAGCACCTTCCCTTCCCCCCCGATCGATCCCCTGCCCACGATGCTCGCCGCCGTCGCCAGGGACGGCGGGGACCTGATCCTATCGCTCCCAGAGGACGTGGTGGCGCTAATCTCGGCGCACCTCCTTCCACGGGACCTGCTAGCGCTCTCGGGCGCGTCGCGCCGCCTCCGCCGCGCGCTCATGTCCACCGACAAGGCGTGGCTGGCGCAGTGCCGCCGCCTGCTCCCGTCGCCGGCGCGCACCTCATGGCGTGGCGCGCCGCCGTCGGGGAGACTCCCTCGCCGTCTGCCGGTTCCTCCACTCCGCCGCGCAGGTGCTCGGACTCTGGGCGCACCAGAATCCCGAGCTCGGGAACCTCGTCGCCGCCGTCCCCGGGTTCCTCTCCGTCGTTGCGGCGCGCGTCATACCGCAGGAACTCTCGCCGAGACTCCGCTGGGCGCCTGTATTTGAGATCCTTGCTGATGAATATGGCCGTCCCAAGCTCCTGTTCCTCCATGGACACCACCACGCACACCTCTTCCCGGGCCTCCTTGCCTCCCTTCCAGACCCAAGCCAACGTCATCTTCCTCGAGGCAAACACCGCCCGGGATCCGCTCGTCTCCTCATCCTCTTCCTCCTCCACCACACGGACACAGCGCTTCGCCCGCCTTTCCTTCGGCGACCGCCGCCGCCTGCTCGACTCCCTCGTCGCCGCCAGCCGGGTCACGCTGCCGCCGGACCTCGTCGACGCCCCGCTCTTCGCGTGCGCGGACGACGACCTCCCGCTGCTCGCCAAGCGCCGGGAGGCCATGCTGCGCCTGCACAGGGAGGCCGCGGGGGGCTTGGTGCGCACCCCCGAGGTCCAGAGCCTCCTTCTGGACGCGAAGAAGAAGGCGCCGTCGACCACCGACGGTGCGCACAGCAGGATTCCCCTGCGGAGGAGCCTCTCGGCCGTGGCGGGCTATTTCAGGAACGGCCTGCGGCAGATGGTCACACGCTCAGCGTCAGCGAATTCCAGGGCCGACTATGCAGACGTCGCCAAACAGCATCTGCCATTGTCGGACTTCCTACACGACGGTGAGAGCGTCGGGCTCAGCCTCCGCGGCGAGCAAGCGGCTGTCCACTTACCGGGCGTGGCCGAGCATGCATGACAACCGGTTCGCGCTCTACAAGCTCACGGTGAAGGCGCCCGTGCCGGGAAGGGAGTACGCCGGCCTGTGGGGGAGGCACATTCGGGTGGCCGCCAGGGCGGCCGAGCGACGAATGCAAGCCCAAGAAGGCTCTCTTCTTCCTGCTCCTCTCGTATGAGGAGGACAGTGAGGGGAAGCTTCAGCTCATCGCCACCAAGGTGTTGGAGGGAACGCACTATGTTGTCCATCCCAATGGTTCTTCCATGTTTATCGTGAGGATGGATGAGCCATCAACAGAGCCTTTTCCATGGCAGACTGATGGGGAGTCCCGGAATGTTGATGTCGAGAGGGGCTTCGCAGGGGGAGGGCATTGCCAATGGCTATGGCTTCAGGTACCCTGGCTCAAAGCCTGGTTCATTGTTTGTCCTCCAGGATGGCTTGCTTGCGTTTGTTTGGAGAGAGACCGGGGCCGTGCTTACCTTGCAAAGACTGGATTTGGAGGACATGCTGAAGAAAGGGGAGCGTGTGCCTGCATTGCAGCCAGTACCGAACTTTGCTTACCTCACAAAGTCTTACTCCAATGTTTTCACTGGTTTCCCTGGCAGCTCAGCTTCTCCCAGGTATATTTTCAGTTCCACATTGCCAAATGGTTTGTTCTGTTTGTTAAGCTTAATATGATTTTAAATTTCAGCTGGAGAAATTAAATTTGTTAGAAGGAACACCTAATCCCTATGGCTGTTGCAACTCTTGTATGTTGTTTAACATGTTTTGTGTGTGAGTACTCGAAGCGGTAACTATCTAATGAGCTCTTATTGCTGAACATTGTACCCTGCAAGTGTAAAATACAAAACTTATGATAGTACTAGTTTGCTTCTGTTCTAAAAGTGCACCTAAACACACTGCCAAATATGTATATTTCTGAGCTTGGCTAACAATGCACCTTCCTTCAGTATTGTCCCAAGATTTTCACTGTTTCTGATGACAAAATCAGTCTTTGAAAAGCTTCTACTGAATTTATTGTATTTCTGAAGGTTGAGGAGTGGTCTATAAAATGCATCTGTGACTGGGTACTTAGATTTTTTCTGAAACATTTGCTTTACATAAATGCTTATCAAATACCATTTGTGCTGCATCTACCATATTGCTCCTGTACTGAATTACTTGATATGGTATGAATTAAGCAATGCCCGATCTATCTATGGACATCATGATCATCCTGCATTGCATTATGTTTTCTAACTTCTGAGTATATATATCATCATCTGACGAGATGGACAATTGATTCAGGTAAAAGGCATGAGTGGAGGATGATGTATCAAATAATCACCTGATGCAGACAACGGAGAAATTGTCTCCAGGATCAACTTTAGCTCTTCTTGCTTACCAGGTGATAGTCACCTTGCCATGCATCCATAATCCATACCTGATACCTCGTGGCTGAAGGAGCATAGTAGCAGCCCTCATACTTTAGGAATTCAAAAACTTTGTCCTAAAGGAAATAGCAACCACACCTCATATTCCTCACTACAGCTATATTTTTCATTTTTTGTGCTATAAATGAAAACCATTTGGAGTGTAAAATTTGTTTGAGATCTGTACATTTCTTCACTGCAATGCAGGTGATTGGTACAAAGCCTATACTGGAACAGGTCAGGTGACATAATGTGTTTCTTTAGATGGACTTGACATAATTTCTTTTGATGCATTCATCATCAGTGTGGTACATGACCTAATTTCTTTTTGATGCATTCATCATCAGTGTGGTACATGACCTAATTTCTTTTGATGCATTCATCATCAGTGTGGTACATGACCTTTGTGTGTCAAAAGTAAAGCAACAGCGAGTCACTGTTTTTTACTTAAAAAGTTGGCTCGGCAGACCGGATGAGGTCCATGTATGGTCAATCGTCTTCCGTCACAGATTTGGACCTATGTGCGGACTAGATTAACGAGCGGGGCCTTTGCTTTCTGGGGGCCTAGTATCCTATTCTCGAATGAATTTGGGATTCTGGAATTGTTGGGCGGATCCAGATTCCAGGGTGACATTCCTGTAACTGTAATTTAGTAGGGTGGATTTTCTTTTTTGAAAACAAAATGTTTTTTTTTAATCTCGGTCTAGAACATCTTATCTAATCGTCAAAACCATTTAAATTTTTATTTAAAAAAGAGTCCGACAAACGTCTGATAAAGAGTCTCTTTTAAACTCTCTTTGTACCACACTGATGATGAAGTCTCTTTTAAACGTCTGATAACAAAATTTTTATTTGAATAAAAACGCTCTGTAATCTTTTCACCCTCCAACAACTCTTCTATATCTGTTTTTTTTCTTGTAAAAAAAAAAAAAAAAAAAAAAACTTCTCTAATCTGTATGCACTCTAAAGGGCCACCCTCGCTCTCGATCTTTGGCTAACGAGAAATCCGGAATAGATGATGCTTATTTGGAGATATATAGTTGAAGTTGTTGCCTTGTTGGATGGTATTTTCTAACAAATTCATATCTATTATTAGAAAGGGTATAAAGTGGCTCTTGGTATTGCTCTAAGGCACGAAAAATATCTCTAGAAGTTAAATATAAAAATCTAAATACAATATTTAGAGCCCATGAAAATATCTCTAAAAGCTTCCAAAAGCTAGATTTTTTTCTCTGGAAAATAATTTTTAAAATATTTAATCGTTTTCTAAATGTGTTGGAAACCTTTCACAACAAGAACAAGAGCGCAACTAGACTGTGATGAATGCAACATTTCTTTTGTTGTGCGAAGTTTTTAAAAACTCATCTAGATTCTAGACATTCATTCTACTAGACGTTCATGAATGCAACATGGTTTTTGTTGTTGTTGTGAAAAGTTTATAAAACACATCTCACAATCATGTTACTAGACACCGATGAATACAACATATATTAATTTAGTTTTTGAAGCTTTAAAAACAATTATCTGAGATTTGAGAATCTACACACCCTCGCATCTTATATTGGTTTGCATTCTTGACGCTTGTTGATTCATGTGAATGGATAATATAGTAAAAAAAAAAAACTCTTACTCTTCGAACTTGAAGAGGGTCTCTCAGTGTGTGATGACCAGCAACTACCCAGGACGATTGTTCGAGCTTCGACAAACTCAAGACTCAACGGTAACACACGCGACAAGAAATTTATATTGGTTCAAACACTCGTAATCAAGTAAATGCCTTTTACGTCCAGTCGGTGTGAGCCTTTGTGTTGGATTGTATTATATGACTATCTATACAAGGGGTGACCTTAGCCCGTGGAGATAAGGCTAAAGTACAATTCTAGTTATAGTTGGTTACATATGAGGAATCCTAGTTATAAGAGAGAAACTAGCTTTCCTTATTCCGACTATGTTGGTCTTTGATAGCTTGAAGTCCACGCCACCTTGCTTCGCGCCCTTCACTCGGACTGTGGGCCAGGCTTGGGCCCACACATGTAGGTTGACTGCATATATAGGAAACCTTGTGGGTACTGTATCAACAAGAGTAAATGTGGCAATTACCTCACCTTGCTCTAAGTGACGACCACCAAAGGCTCAGACTTCCTTGTCCGAACATATAACAAGCATTAATTAAAAAGAGAGTATCTCATTGCAGGTCCACTTTGTAACAACAATCATTACAAAAATATAGCTTGCACATCTATTTTCTCCTTATTGATCTAATATGTCATTTATCATTATGTTGTCATCGAACCCAAATCCTAATTGTCGTTATGCTTGCTAACATTTAAGGAAGATAAAAACAAACATACCTTGCAACAACATCTAAACTTACAGACCTTATCCACCCCTCCTCTTCTTTCTTCTTCCTCGACTCTTTGGTCCCCCGCTTCATCCAAGAGCCCTTGTTCTTCTCTAAACCTAGGGATGTTCGGATCCTCTTCCGCCTCTTGCCTTGTCCCGCCGAGCAACACAAGGCGGCCTCCCAAAGGGGTGTTTGTGTGTCCCTCACTGGTACTCGGCTCGCCTTGCACCATAGCTCTCTAGCGATAGCGGAGGTTTATCCGCCATTGGCGGTGGTCCATGTCGTCCAGACGAACCTCAACCCAATGGCGGCATAGCTTGAACGAACCTGATTCGACGACGATAGAGCTTGATTTAGTATGAACAAACCTCAATTTGACGACTAGGGAGGTTCCATGTGGCGGTGACGATGACTCATGTCATGAGGAGGAGGAGGAGGAGGAGGAGGAGAAGAAAGGGGGGAGTTTTCCTACACTACACTTGAGTACTTTGACCTAGATTGTGATGACAAGAGCCTGCCGAAGTGTGGTTGGGGGTCAAAGACAAGGTTTTGGTTCCCTCGCAGGTTTCCCCGCTCCTCCAATTTGGACAAGACAACCGCCGCTTCTTCGCCTTCGCTCCCTTCATCCTCCCACGCTCCCCCTCCCTCCTCTCCCTCCGGCGTGCCCCCGGCTAGCCCACCGAGATCTCGAAATTCCCCCTCAAACCCTAGCCCTCTCCTCCTCCTCGCGCCGCCACATCCCGCTCCCCTCCTCCTCGCGCTTCCCCTTCTCCATCTCGCCGCCGTTTCTTGTGCCCGGGAACACCCGCTCTTCCAGCCGTGCCTGCGTATGGCCTCCGACGGCGCCGCCAGAAGAGGCCGCCCTCCCAAGCTCCCCGCTTCGGAAGGCCTGGACCCTTCCAACGTCCTCACCTACAAGAGACGCCGCCGCAGCACCGGCGCCAACGACAGCCCCAGCGCCGTCACGCCGGCCTCCGAACCCGACAAGGTACGCATTCCCCATCCTCCAAACCCTAGCTCCCTCCTTCCCCAACTCGTCGTTCTTTGCTACGACGACGACATGGGCTTTAGTTACTGGAGCGAGTAAGCGTCTCTCCAGCCTCGCTCGCTGGTGCCTTCGGTTACTCGTAGATTTCGTTCTTATGCCGCCAGATTTCGGTTCCGTCTTGCAAGATTCCCTTTCTGTGTCGCAGCGTTTGCTCTCGAGCCTAGGGTTCTCTGCAATGCTGCTGCTACTCGTCTTCTTGGGCGTGCACACGTCTTCTTGAGTGCCGAATTATCTATGGGTCAGTCATGGCTTTACGTTTCTTGAGATTTGTCATTTATTCCCCCCTGCTTTCTCCCTCTGGGCAGAATAAGATGAGCGCGGTGGTGCGCGCCAACAGTTCCCAGCAAGGTGGGCTGGACAAGCACTGGAGAAGCTGGAGGGACACGCTGGAGGGCGTCCTACAATCCATTGCTGTCAACCAGGGCTCCGGAGGGATTCAGAGCTGCATCAGAGATGCGCTCAAACATAATGGTTGCCAGCCCACTGAACATGTTAGTAATCCATCCAGTCCTTCAGATTCAACATAACCTGTGCTGCCTGCCTGCCTTGCGGAATGCTGCCTTTTCTCTTTTACCATAATAACAAATAAAATGCTTCTGTTTTGTTTTCTGGAACTACCAGGGGAACTCAGCTGACGGCCAAGGAGCAGGCGGAGAGGAAGCTGTACATTCTGAAGAGAATAGCCATGCCTTGGTTCAGTTAGAAGATGGAACAGCTGCATCTTTGGAAGCCAACAAGGCAATGTGCCATAATGCTCTCTTCGACATTCTAATCTCCGAGAAGTTTGCCATGTTGTGTCATCTGCTAGCTGCAACATTCCATGTCAATAAGCCTGATGATGCGATTGGTTTGAGAATAATTGATGCCAAGATGAGAAATGGGGAGTATGCACAGGACCCTGCGCTGCTTGACCATGATATCAAGCAGGTACCTGTTTGTTTCCCTCATTCCTTCTTTTTTTTTCCTGTGCTGTTTTCTCTGATAGAGATAAAGATGTAGCTGTGGTTCTACTTGAGAGCCTATGGTAGGTTATTTCAGTGCTCTGAAAACTGTCCCTTTTGCTTGTCTGTTTGCCTACATAGATTCAAACTGTGCTCGCTGCCTGTTTCTGTCCCTTTTTCCAGCGCATTGGTTGGCCCTTGCAAATTCTTCTATTTACCATCCAAATTCCAAACATCAGTCATTTTCCTATGCTACTGTAGCTGGAATAGGTATGCTCAACCAAAAGTGTAACCTTGTAGCCATGTTTCTCTATTGGTTTGAGCCTTTGAGGCCAATCAGAGATCTATTGCCTCCTCCAATAAAGGACATCTAATAGCTGTTTCTCCTGGGAAGGGATCCACTGTCTTGGTCTTCATGAATCTGTGCTATGTTCCTCTCTGCTTGTGTCATCCACTGCATTGCCCTCACCTTGCCAACTCCCATGGACTTCTCTTGAAGTGAATCACAAGGTGATGGCTCTTGGTAGTCATGAATGCACATAAATCGGACATGGGTTGCATCACACTGCCATACACAAGTACTCAATAAGTATGTTTCAATCCATGAGTTGTGGGGAAGCATTTATTTACCTTGTTCACTGCTGTTCTCAAATGAAAGAAGGCAAATAGGGAAAGTGATCTTAATATTCTTGGGGCCAGAGGGATAAGAAATTGGATTTGATTTATGTGTTAGTACCTCCTATATATTTGTTTTTCAATTTTTCACTCATCTGTAATTTTTTTTGTTTACTGTTATTCATGTACCAAACACCACCAGAAGTTACCATAAACATGTAGTTGAAAACATACCATCAGTGCTGTTTGTATCTTTAATTTAATATGTATGTATATTTGTTTATTATCTAGATATGGAAGAAGTTTGAACATGTTGGCCAACATATGGCTGGCCTGGCAAGCAGTCTCTCGGTGATTTCACAAGCTTCTCATCAAAAGCAGGTAACATGAGTTTTCTGTTGGTGCTTCGTTGGCATAATCTATGGTGATAGCCATAGTTTTGATTCAAGGCATTGTATTGTTGAAATCATTCCATTTATGTTGGCCATTGCTTATAGAAATATTCTTTGTAGTCTTCTGGCGTTTCGGAAATTGATGTGGCTGAACACAGGATAGAGGTGAGTGGTGTGCTATGAACATGCCTGCTGACTATTGTTTTGTTGTTAGGATTTGTTCAATCCCGTTCATTACTAACTGCATTCTTTATTAGGAAACAAGTTTGGATGGTGGCACCCACAAAGCCCTAAGGGAGTTAACTCCCACATGCGATTCTGGGCATTCTACGATACCAAAACAAACTGGGACATCGGGATCGGATGGAATTTGCAAGGACTGTGGCAAAAAGGCAGACAGTGAAGGAAGAATTATCTGTGATAGATGTGAAGCCTCATACCATGTTTCATGTCTCAAGCTTGCTATTGATGAAGAGGCAAAATGGTACTGTCCCACCTGCGTTGGAATAGACGGACCTTCAAAGAATATCAAGAATGGCAGATCACATGAAGGCTGTGACGTATGCGAGTGGCTCATTATAGAGAAGCCTGAAGAACCTGCTGAAGATGTTAGCCAACCTGAATTGGCCGTCAAAACGCAGGGGAGCTCAGTGTCAAATATGGATGAAGACAGTGAACCGGACCTCTCAACAACTGCTCTAGCAAACTTGTGCAAGCACTGTGGCACATGTGAAGATGAGAACAGGAAGTTCATGGTATGTGGCCATCCTTACTGTTCTTTCAAGTTCTATCATGTCGTGTGCATGAAAGAAAGCCAGATTGCATCTGAGAAGCAGAAGAATCTAGCATGCTGGTACTGCCCGTCTTGCCTGTGCAGACGCTGCTTCAAGAACAAGGATGATGAAGAGATAGTCTTGTGTGATGGCTGTGATGATGCTTATCACATTTACTGCACGACTCCGCCGCTCGATTCCATCCCAAGAGGTAACTGGTACTGCATGTTGTGTAAGGCGCGGAGGTCAGCACGTGGGATGGAGATGTATGAGAAGGCGATCCTGGAGAAGGCCAAGCAGGTTCCTGATGCCAAGAGGCCAAAGGTCCAGGCAGCTGCTGCTCCAGAAAAATAAGTAGCAGTGGTGTGGATGAGGTTTCATACTAGGGTAAAAGAAAGGAAACGATTCTTTTGTCCCTCTGAAGGTGGGGGAATACATTACTCTTGACAGCTTGAATAATTGGAGGAATGGTTGTGTATACATTGGGAGAATGTCCTGTTGGCCACTGGTGAAGACAAGATGGTAACATCCGCGTGGACGCGGATGAATTGCTGATGTTGATTTCCTGTCCTGTTATTTCCTAGCTGGAATTCTTGTGACTATTCCGAGTGAGTAGGTTGTTGTTGTACTGTTATGTTGTGGTCTGCCCTTTACCTGACGGTAAGTGGTAACACTGACACCCACCCATGTTGACATCGCTTATCGATGATATGTACATGTCTGTTACTTGTTCTGTTTTTGTTAAACATGTATTGTGTGCCCTCCTTACATACGTTTGTGTAGTCTGTCATTGATGTCTGAAAGTTTGTTACTGCTATTATATATCTCTCACTCTGATTGAATCCACAAGGCAGAAAACTTGAGTGACAGCACGGTTCATCTTGTGGATGTGAATTGTGATGGTTTTGGTAGTATGATGACCCAGAAGGCTTGAGAACCCTGGTGTCAATGTAGCGTACCCTGCCTGTGATGACTTCGGTAGTTAGGCAAGAGAAGATGGCAGTAGTACCTTTGATGGTACCGAGACTTTTCATGGTTATACCTGAATTCAGAGAAATTGCATGTACCATGTATGTATGTGTGCAAGTGGAAGGCCAACCTATAATAAAGGGTGCAGGATTGCAGGAGTAGCAACTGAAGAGGGAGGGCAGAGAAGGCACACGTAACGCGTGGCAACTCTCTGCACATCATCAGTTGACGGCCCGAGTGTTGAGAAAATCGAAAACATCATCACGCCAACTGAATTCCCAACCTAGAACCAAACCAAGAGAAGAATATCCCTCCTGCTCCCTCCCCCCGGCCGGCCCCCTCCCTTTCAAGTCGTCTTCCTCCTCCCTTGGCTCTCCTCTTGCCTTCTCCTTCCTTCCTCCTCATGGCGCCTCCTGTCCATCTCTATCTTCTCTTCTAAACCACCTCGACTTGCTCGATCGGACCCGTTTCATAGATACAAGAGAAGAGCCTTCTTTGTGGTTAATGGATGGCTTGATCACTGGGAGGAGCAGTTTCTCATATCGATCGGATTGATCGATTAATTAATACATACTAAATATATATATATAATTAGTATATACGCCAAGACAAGAAGAGGAACGCCGGCCGGCCGGTTTCAGTTGTCTCCTTCCTCCGATCCCTCCCTGCCTCGGCGGCCGGCCGGGCTCGGGCGTGGGCGTTTCCCTTTTCCCTTCCCATGGAGGACGCCAAGATGGGGAACGCCGCCACCATCCGCGCCGTGCTCGCCATCCTCCAGTGGTGGGGATTCAACGTCACCGTCATCATCATCAACAAGTGGATCTTCCAGGTCCGTCACTGCTCTTCTTTCCTCGTCTTTTTTCTTCTTCTTCTTTCAGTTCAATTCCCAGAGATGATCATGTATATAGTCATATATATTCAAGGGAATTTAGGGGTGGGTGGATCCATGTGTGCAGGACCAAAGGTAGTGCCTTTATATATTTCGTTCCGGAGATTTTGCCTCTTTTTAGTTTTCAGCTTCCTCCCATGGGTGCAGAGATTAATCGCCCATGATGATGTCGTCTTGTCTAGTGTTTTGGCAGAAGCCAAAAAAGGAATCATCTTTTTCTTTTTGTCTGTCTGAGAATTACTTCAACTAGTGGTATGTAGATTGGATTGGCATGTTTATGACAGAGAACAGTAGGGTTTTCTTTTTTAACCCCCGATTGGGAATGGACAGATTAAGGGACTGTTTATGAATTTCAGAGTTAGCAGTCTTGATGAATTTCAGAGTTAACTGATAGTGGCAGAATGTAAACGCTGTGCTCCAAATGAGGTTAGTTTTTTTCTTTTTGACAATCATTCTAGCATATGGTACAGCTGAAAAAGCTTTCCTCAATCAAGAACTTAAGTTTGGTGTCCAATCTGATTTAATTGTAACTATTATGGTAGTCCTGGAAATAATATTTGTGCAATCGAATTTCTGAAACCGTAGCACTTTGTGACATATATGTATATCCTGCCATTTCCATTGTAAACAAAAAACCAAAAGGCAAAATGAAAAAGGATGGAGGGTTAACAATAGCATCCAGATTGCACCTATGTTCAGCTATGTAATTTCTTAGACCACATGTAGGTATCTAGTATATACTGTAGTTTGCAACCCTGCATGTTCCTCAAGATTGTGGTTTACTCAAAGTCGTTGGAATGAGCAGCAAGGTTCTTATTCTGTCACGCTGACTCTGGATTTGATTGAGTGTCACTATCTTCATGGATTGTCACTATCTAGGATCATCTTTGACTTTGCCAGCGTTAATAACAACTGCCCTGCCATGTTTGGGTGCCAGTTCCATGATATATCTAAATCTAATCTGAAGATTGATGGTTAGGATTCAAACATTTTCCTTTAAGGTTCTAATTCCTGAGATTGTTTCTTGACTTGACATGCTGGCTTGGTAATTTCTTGACTTGACATGCTGGCTTGGTAATGAGATGGATTAATTGAATCTATTTATGAGATTTGCCGTATGAACTACTAGTACAGTTGTAAATATATATATATGTACCTATAGAAAGTAGTAGTAGAAATCTGCTTGTTGTGTTCTTTAAGAAACCTCCTCTGCTACCATGTGCTCTGTCAGAGAGACCCTTAAAGAAGAAGCTTTCTGTTTGCCCCTTTCCATTTATTATCTTTTGTTGCTCTGATGTTGAAAAAGGGACAGTTAATGATACTAGTAGTTGCCATTGCTGCTTGCTTGGTACAAAGACATGGACTTTGAAGATCTTGAGGCCATTTTTTTTTTTCTGATTAGTTTGATGCCATTTTTTTTTCTGATTAGTTTGAGGCCAAATTTTGCAGAAACTGGAGTTCAAGTTCCCTCTGACAGTGTCTTGCGTCCACTTCATATGCTCTTCTATCGGAGCCTACATCGCAATCAAAGTTCTGAAAACAAAGCCGCTGATCGAGGTTGCCTCGGAGGATCGATGGAGAAGGATCTTCCCAATGTCATTCGTGTTCTGCATAAACATTGTGCTGGGGAATGTGAGCCTGAGGTACATCCCGGTCTCCTTCATGCAGACGATAAAGTCTTTCACTCCTGCAACGACTGGTTAGTTTCTTTTCTTCTATTGTCATCCTATATTTTCCTGTTCTGCAGTTGGTGCAATAGTTTCTGACCAAAGCTATCTCGCTGCAGTGATTCTTCAGTGGTTGGTGTGGAGGAAATACTTCGAATGGCGCATCTGGGCTTCTTTGATCCCTATAGTGGGAGGCATTCTCCTGACTTCTGTAACGGAGCTGAGCTTCAACATGTTTGGCTTCTGCGCCGCCATGGTGGGCTGCCTGGCCACGTCCACAAAGACCATCTTGGCAGAGTCACTGCTCCATGGATACAAATTCGACAGGTATTGTATAGGTGTTGCTGTAATTGTATTAGATTTACATCTACTGCTTGATTGAGTTCCATGGATAGAACTGAAGGTTTTTGTATGTGTGCAGCATCAACACGGTGTACTACATGGCTCCCTTTGCGACGATGATCCTGTCAGTGCCGGCCATGGTGCTGGAGGGCAGCGGCGTGGTGAGCTGGGCTCTACACGTACGAGTCAGTGGGCCCAGCACTGGCGATCATCATCACGTCGGGGGTGCTGGCCTTCTGCCTCAACTTCTCCATCTTCTACGTGATCCACTCGACGACGGCCGTGACGTTCAACGTGGCCGGCAACCTCAAGGTGGCCGTGGCGGTGCTGGTGTCGTGGATGATCTTCCGGAACCCCATCTCGGCCATGAACGCCGTCGGCTGCGCCGTCACGCTCGTCGGCTGCACCTTCTACGGCTACGTCAGGCACCTCATCTCCCAGCATCAGACCACCGTGGCCACCGGCGGCGGCGGCGGCCCGCGCACGCCCAGAGGCCGATTGGAGATGCTGCCGCTCACCGCCGAGAAGCAAGGCGACAAGATATAGAAGCTGAAAATGGAGATGCTGCATCAGCTCTTCTTCTTGGTATCGTCGGTGATATTAATATTAGTAATAGAGAAAGGAAAGGAATAAACCAACAGGATATACACATCTGATGATTCTGATCTGATCGATCTGACTGTCGTTTCAGTTTGAGAATGAATCCATGGATCATCAGAGATGACTCCTACAGAAATAGTTGAGTTGTTAGAGAAATGGATGATGGAAGCCGAGTTGGTGTAGTTGCCAATTCTTTTTTGCTCATACATAGTACTATACTAGTAGCATATTCTCTCATGTTTTGTGTTTGTATTGATTGATGACGATGATAAATTTGGTTACCAGATTTTGGTATTGTTAGTGTCGCTACAACCACTACTGTCGCTGTCGATTTTATCTTCACCGTCTTTTCAGCTCTAACTGGAAATGAGGAGTGTGACTTGTCAGTGTTGCTTAAACAGAAATTTCAGGTCTATAAAACTAAGATTTGGAATGATATATCTTCTTCGAATCATATGTAGCCGTGCTCTGTTTCAGAATTAGATTGAAGGAAACAGAAGAATGATTTCCTTACAAATTTGTTTATGTATGTATGGATTCAAAAAGCTAAGCTGCCGTACTAATTGGGAAGAAACAGAATAGGGGTGAGGCGTTATTATATTATACAACTTAAAAGGAGAGGAAAAAAAAAATGGATTTGGTTGGACGACGAAACAGAGTAGCGTGAGGATTTGGAAGCAGAGGACCAAAAAAAAAGTACAAAAACATCACGCTCGGTGGGACTCGAACCCACAATCCTTTGATTAGAAGTCAAATGCCTTATCCATTAGGCCACGAGCGCTTGTGTGATACGGATACTTTATCTTGTTATAACTATTAATATGAACAGAAGTTGAAATATTCTCTAACAGATTTTTTTTTAAAAAAATTTAGGTCTTGTAATGTGTTACGCTACAAACTAGTTAGATTCCTGATTGACTGCCTTTTTTCCATCATGCTAAAGCACCAATACTAGTAGATTTTTTTTTTTAATAACTAGTTAGATTTAGACTCGAATCAGCCCAGGGAATGTGTTACACACTACAAAAATCTAACTAGTTATTAAATTCTGGATTTGTGATACCTTTGACATGAAGATGGGTAATTTGATAAAAGCCCCTAAAATCGACACCATCGAGGGGTTATTTAGAATGTTGGACTTTTTACTCTTGAATTTTGTGTTTTTCTATAAATTTGTGCTGAATCTTTTACTTGAATTTTTTTTTTTGAAATCATTTGCTTAAGAAGATTATATTAAGAGAAATCAGAGTTCTTACAAATCCCACTACGGCCGATGGCTATTTAGTTGTCAAAGGTCAAAGTGGGGAAACACTACATTTTGTGTTTTTCTATAAACAAATGAGCTAAAAGTTGTACTAAGGCTATAACCGATGCGAAATGCATGTATTCTAAAGGAAAGATAGCCATTAGATTGATTGGGGAGCCTGTTTAGTCTGCCTTTTTATCAATTTTAACAAAAAAGAAGTGAGTCACGCTCCCAAACGCTGTGATTATCAAAAGCCAATTCCCACCATTGTGTTCCCAAATAGAGCAGGAAAGAAGCTTCTCCCATCACGATCTCCTCCTAACTTTTCCTCGCTATGATTCGCTCTTCTTCTGCAATGCCACCACCATACTATTAATTTACAAATTCCAATTTACTCGCCATAGTCCTCCTTCATGTCACCACCAACTCATCCTCACAACGTTACTCCAACCCATCATTTCTCATTCTCCCCACACCACTCATCCCCTTCTCGGTTCGCCATCCGCCTATCGGGCTCTTTCTTAGTGCGCCACGGCACTTGACGAACATCCTTAGTGGCTTAATCCAGGATCCAAACCTTGTGGGGCCAAGCTTTACATATCTATACACAAGATTGATTCATTTGAAGTTCTTAACAAGTGTTAAGTAGGAGGCTAACATGTTGTGGCAAAACTAGTTGGCCCCATAGAGTAAGTGTAGATCCGTCACCAGACGTCCTCCTCGTCTTCCTCACTAAAAGAGGACAAGGCAGTAGTGACCGCCCAAAAGGATCATTTGCAGCGAGAAGCCAACATGGCGACTTGTAACGGACCTTCTGTGCCTGAGGGCAAGTCGGTTGTGGTGGCCCCACATTGCGGTGAGGGTCACCTTGTGTGACCGTCACCGACTTTTCTTTGCCTCCTAGTTCTTCGTGGAAACCGAATCGACGAATCCCAAAAGCTAAGCTTTTCACCTCTTTGAATTTAGGGAATTCAGCTTATTAGCAGCAGCAACTACAACAACAACATAGTCTTTGGTCCCAAGCTAGTTGGGGTAGGCTAGAGATGAAACACATATGAAACAAGTATAAAAGAACGCACAAAAGGCAGAAGACAAAGAAAACACACAAAAGGTAAAGATGGGGTACATAGAAAAAGAAAAGAAAAAAGAAAGAAAAAGAAAATTTATCTTATGGGTTTCATATCCATTAGTGACTGTTTTTACACTGGTTTGCCAAATCTAACGCAACTCACCTCCTTTACCCGAGATTGGGACCGGCTATGTTGAGACGACTCGAGAAAGTCTTCCTGTCAACATAGGCTGGAGTTGGAATTCAGCTTATTAGCAAAAAAAAGAAAAACTAGCTTTGAATTAAAGCGTGGCCAAAAACAGCTAATCTTTTTTTCGTGACCGGGTTCACCCGTTAAAAACTATTCGCTTTTTTTTATGATCACCCGTAATAATAAAAAAGCTATAAGGGCAAGGGCAAGGGCAAGGGCCGCGACTCAAATTTTGTGCTTGTATCGGTTGTATTGATTTATGATGATGGTTGTCTCTGATTGTTGGCGGCATCTCATCGATGATCTGCGGCGGCAATGTGATGCTGCTGCCATGCAAATAGATCGAGTAGAGTACGAGTAGCAAGAAAGAAAGCAGAGGATGGAGGAGACGTTTCAAAGGAGACAAGACTTACTCGCATGGCAATCGATAGATATCCTTTGTCCGGCCCGGGCCCAGAGCGCCATTCGATCACATTTTCTGATTTCTGTAATGGTACTGTCGTAAGTACTATACACCCATTTCCGTTGGAGTTGGCATGCATGGCAGATATCGATGGAAAAGGCAGGCGATCGATGAGCTAGCCGGCTAGCTGCAGATATGACAGCATCATGAGTGATTCGATGGATGCCGATGCTTTCCTAGCTGGCTCATCATGGCCATGGCAATCGATCGAGAGGCAGCTAGGTATAGCTAGATCCTGCAAAAAGGGCGCCAACTTTGCAGTGCCGCCGCTCCATCGTATCCCACGCATCTTCCTTTCTTCATATAGAGAGAGTCAGAGAGACCATCTTTACAACTTGTAAAAGTGATGATACGTACAGTCCATATGCTTTGCTGGCCTCTGTTTGTCTTGTTTCCTCTAGCTAGCTTGTTTTTCTTTTTTCGAACTTTGAATTCGATTCAAGTGTCAGCTACAGCTAGTTTGTTTCGGCATGCATGGCCATCATATTATCATTTCCAATGTCGACCCTCTCCTCTTTCTCCCAGCATATGGTTTCTCTTTTCAGCATCTTGTATGTAATTGCCGGCAACCGTATAGCTGTTTGCTGCACCAACTTTGCATGGCCAAATGTTCCTCGTGCATTGTATTGGACACTTCTCACTATCTTAATACAAAAACGCGCAACGCTGATACGACAAGTTAGAGTTTACTAGTCTTAAGCCATCCAAACACATATGCAGTGTAGTGCGTCGCACGCCGCTCTATCTGTCATCAGCAGCAGTTCCTTTAAAAGTGTCGTCCGAGAAGCGTGTGTGAGAGGGGCACAGTTTTCCGATGACACTTTCAAAACGACGGAGGGAGTAGGGAGCGAGATACGATCTTGATTGACGGACGCAGCTAGCATACATGGATCATCATTATTCATGAATGCAGTCTTACAGTACGTACTACTATATCAATCGATGGATCCATCGATTGCAAATAAAGTAGGTTACGTCTAGCAGCTCGATCTGCAGAGGCACGCATCATGAGTTTCCCGCAAACCTAGGCCGGATCCCTAGCAAAACCGAAGGGGATGCGCTAGCTGGACGATCAATGATACGACAGTGATTCACTCAGCTCCGTCGTCGTCTCGTCGTCCTATACCATAAAAACGTACTCTACTGTATGTATATTATACTACTACTCGATCGTCGTACGTACCGAGGGAGGTACAACTAGTCATATCATATATGTTCATCATGTATGCAATCGATCGATCGTTGCGTTGCCTAGCGATCGAGCAGCTGCAGTGGGCAGCCTTATGCATGCATGTCTAGCTACAGCTAACGACTGTTGCTGCTGCAGCCATCATCCATGCCATGTAATATATGGTACTCGGACTACTCTACTGCAAGAGTATCATGCTACTATCTCACTCACTTGCATCGCTGCCTTCAACACCAACGAGCCAGCCGAGCCGACCTACAACACAGGCCTAGCTATTTTGTATCATTGCACTCGACATGGGTGTTCTTTACCATGTTTTCTTCGTTCCTAGCTGCTGATATATTTGCTTCATTAAGGTTTCCAACTACTAAGTGTGTGTGTGTATGTGCATGCCTCTTTGATGAATCCACCAACCATATAGTACATATATACCTACACATGCTTTGAGTTGTTCCTTCTCGATCGGTGTGGTGTGGTAGCAACAACACCGGCCACCTGCTTTAATTTGAAACAGCAGCAGAGTCGATCGACATGGAAGTTATGCAACGGCCAAAATGTTGGGAGAACATGGAACAAACCGCCGTGTGAGTGACAGCATCATATATCTAGTACTATGCACGAATCAATGCCCAGCTGTTCCAGATCGAATAGCTACCACACTACCACGACGACGACACTGTAGTGGAGATCAGACACGAGTGCTACAGTGCAAGCGTCCCAATAAGTGTCCTACCTAGCTAGGGGGTATGTGTATGCTTTGACATATAAAGTCTCTAATATATATGGAGAGACACACAAGGACGGAATTTCTACACTGGGGTATTACTCCTGCGTACTATATATGCCGACCTGCCTCTACGGTTGGTGTGTAACCGTGTAGCTAGACGACGATGATCCAGGAGAGGAGAGGAGAGGAGAGCGCGAGGACACACAATGCAAGGCAAGGAATTAATTGATGCATATGCATATCATCCGGGCCGGGGTCCGGCCGGACATGGTGTGGAGCCTACCGGTCAACCACGCAGTGAAGCTGTTCCAACGACGACCAGTCTCTGTTGCATTGTCTTCCGGTCCAGTCAGTTATATATTCAATCAGACTGCTAAGTGCAGGTAACAATACATACAGGAGTATATTCAAATAACATGACCATACATCCGTCCATAAACTTTGTTTTAATGATGACACTACTACTAGTACTAGTACTAGGCATCATTAGCTAATACGACTTAAATTTCGAAAGAAGGAATACTTACATACTGTGTTGAGTTTACTTAATTGTCATCATCTTTTTAATGTAGCATGTTTTTTGTCTTTTTTCTACATAAAAATTTAGATTCTTGAAATTTTCAAATTATATATATGATTCATCATGAATTAATTTGAAGTATGTAAATGTCCAGAAAAAAAAAAAAAAGATAGTCATAGTTGCTAGGGCAATTAAATTGTTGGTTACAAGTTTTCTCTAATCCTAAAATACTTTCATGGACGAATAATATATACCCTTTTCTATTTAAGCAACATATTTTTATAGAAATTATTTGTCAAAGTGCGCTATTGAAGATCGTGTCGGTCTATATTTTCCTATATAAGAGTGCATTCTTATAGTATATGTATAACTTTGTATTTAAAGAATAATTTTTTTTTTGATATTGTTAGTCAAAGTGCAACATTGAAGACCGTGTTGATGTCCTAAGACTATTCCCATCCCAGTATATATTATATCGTGATGTTATATCCAAGACTAGACCTATGGCACACCTATGTGTTTGGTTGATCTATTTTATTTTCTATACTCAGCACAAAATTACAGTCTATATGCTTGATTCAAACACATAAACTCGAGAACTAAAGCCTATTTGGAACGCAGGAGTTTCATAAAAATCGTATATTTTTTTTTTATAGAAATTGGTTTTAATTTCATATGAAAAAAAAATGTCATTCCAAATATAGCCCTACATCATCCATGATACCTATTGGTGATTAGATAGAGTAGTTTTGTTTGGGATGGGTTGGGAGGACCAAGAGCAAAGGCAAAGGCCAACAATAATAATAACATAAGGCAACACGTATTCTTTGTATTGGTACGGTCTCCCCAATCAATGCAAATCCTAGTAACATAATCACCCTCTCGTTCTCCTAAACCCCACGAGCGCCTAGACAATAATAGGGTATTAACATACTGAGAGTAAGTCCATAGAAACTTGCAACAAGGAGGGGCATGATTGCTGGGTTGGTTGGGTTGACGGTTCTTGGAGAGGGGAGGCTGTGTGTGCCTGCTGGCTGGCTGCCTCAAAAGGTGTTTGCGTTGTATCGCGCGGCCAGAGAGATTTGTACGGGTACAAGGAAACCCATCATTCCGGTTGCAGCCAAGCAGCCAACCAAGTGTCGACGCCACGCATATGCATACCCCCGTTTCCAGGCCATCATGCGTCCTTCCTTGCCTTATGCCTGATGCCATGGGGGAGGACTTTGTTGAATTCCGTCCGGCCCTGAATATACTCTCTAGATACCATAACACCCCCTAGAGACCAGGCCTTTGGCCTCTCTCAACAAAGACAAATCTCTCGTACTCCCTGCCCGACTTTGAAACCCTGTCCTTCATTCGCCTTCTCATCCTTCTCTCCCGGTGGTCTTGGAAACAGACATTCTCTCGCTAATCATCACTAGTGCTGGTAACAATATTTTGACAATACTATTTTGTGGTGTGCATGCATTATGTTTGATAATGAGCTTGTCACGGTTTTCTTTAATCAAGTATCATTTACTGGAGAACTTTATAAATAACTATATATGCTCACTCCCCACCCCGGTAAAGGTAAAAAAGGGGCTTCAGTGAAAGGGCGTATTTATCAGCCGATCATGCAGCTGGAGAACTTGGGGTGAGCGCGGAATCGCCGTGCGGGAGAAAATAGGTTGGCTAGTTATCTATCTAGACCTAGGCTTTGCTTGCCTCCATAAGCGGCGGAGCTAGATTTTACTACGGGTGCCAATCCTTGGCAATTAGCTAATTTGCCGGCAGCGCCGTGGCCTCCAATGGCCGCGGAGAGGTGGCGGAGATCTGTTTTGGAGCCGTCGAATCGGTGATGATTGTCTAAATAGGTTGGCCTCTTGGTATCTAGGGTAAAGACCTAGGCTTTGGGTCCCATGGATATCGGAGAGTGGATTGGACTCGAGTTGTCCATGGTGAGTTCCAGTCCATGGTCGTGGGAGCTCGGGGTGTATCCCGGCCGATGTTTTTCCAACGTTTGATTCAGGCTCCTCGGTCGCGGGTGTTTGATGCGGCTACTTCCAAAGCCTTGTGGCAATCTCCCTGCCCCGACCCGGGCCTGGCGAGCAAGGTCTCGTGTCCGGTGATAGCGAAACATGGCGAAATCGAGGTGGAGTTAGGGCTTCAATTGTACTCGCTACATACCCAAAAAGCTTGACGTTTAGGACAGCGACACGGTCTCCAAAACACAACTTTGACCTCTTGTAATTATAAAAATATTTATTGAAGAGTGATATATGTATACTTTTATGAAGGTATTTTTTTAAGGTAAATCTATTCATATAGGTTTCACATTTACAACCTCAACAACGTAAAAGTTATGGAGGGAGTATTTTCTTTATTTGCTATGGTCCTCTGTATTTGCTATGGTCCTCTGTGTAAAACGGTCAGATCAGCTTTTTTTCTGCATCTTGCTCGAATGTCCCCTGTATGTGTTTAGTTGTACATTTCCTTAACTCTTGATACAGGTATATTTGATCCAAAAAGGGCTTTAGCGGACACCCGTTCTGGTGAGATATCAAGGAGCGTCTCCAATGGTGCTCAAATGGCGAGCATGGAGGAAATATTGGCTATCCGACACTTTACAAATTAGGGCTTGAATTATATTTAATTTATTTGTAACATGTCGATGTGGCTTTTGTATCCAAATTCTCGAATGTCAAATGTATGTGTAATAAATATTTGTACATTTCTTTAACTCTTGATACTATAGTGTTTATTTTTTTCTATTTGATGTCAAAAGAAAAGGATTTGTAAAAGTGACTTTACCGGACACCCGTTCTAAGGTGAGATATCCTGCTTAGGGATGTGTCCCGGACTCTGAACCAAGCACTATCACGTGATTGCCATTAATCTATGTTTTATACTACACCGAAGTGACATGGTCAAAGTTGAATCATCGTCCCACACGAGGAAGCGATGAATTGGACATGTAAATAACCTCACGTGGAAGGAAGGGGGTGTTGTTTATACATGAAGAAGAATATACACAAATACAATAATGCAGTTTGAATGCCTACACCTACTCTAGTTGCTGACTGGTGGACAAGTCGTATGTAGCTCATGGTGGTTGTGGGAGTGTATACGTAGGGCGGCTGGAGGCCATGGTACGTAGTACGGGCTCCAGCTAAAGCCAACATGGCACGGCCTTGTGTGGAAAAGAAATTTGGACAGGGCAGGGCAGACAGCACAGCTCAGAGAGGATACGTATGTGCAGGTTTTGCAGGGTGCAGCCAGCCGTGAATTGCAGGCGCTACGGTGTACGGTCTCGTATCTATTGATACGAATATACGATACGCGCGGTCTAGTCTGAGCCATTCCTAGTATCTACTGTACGCACACACATATTCAGAGGTGCAGCCAGCCGAGTGAAGTATGGCAGTACCTAGGCAGGATAAGAGTAGACTAGGCTGTTGGGTTTTCCGATGCTCTCCTTGGTCCTGCATGCCATGACTTGTTCTTGACTAGAGGAAGCAAGCAACACGGACGCGAGGCGAGTAGCAGTGGCATCGAAGCCAGCAGCAGCATCCAAATCATGGTTCCCCCTGCGCAACAGACACCCCATCATTACCATCTCTCTCCACTGCATTCCTCCTCCTCTTCTGTTCTGCTGGCCCAGAGCTCCTGTGCCCCCCCCTGCTCCTGCCTGCCTATAAAAACCCAGCCATCTTCCAGCCAGGAGGAAGCAGGCTCCTCAATCACACACCACCACTGTCATCCATCTGTCCATGCACAGCCACAGCCACCACCACCACCATTGACCACCACCACCACCAGCAGCAGCATGAACGGGTTCTACTCTTCCATGGCGCACGGTCTGGACGCGCTACACCGGAGCCCCCACGCGTGCCTCTCAGCGCCCTTCCTCCAGCAAGCAGCGGCGCTCCTCCGTTCCCTCCACTCGCAGCTACTCCACCTGGTGCAGCGCCTCCACCTTCCGCCGGGTGAGAGCTGGCTGGACGAGTACATGGACGAGACCTCCCGCCTCTGGGACGCCTGCCACCTCGCCCGCGCGGGAGCCGCGGGGCTCGACGCCTACTGCGCCGCCGCCGCACGCGTCGCCCCCCGCGCTCCGCGACTGGCTCTACGGCGGCGGCGGCACACTCCCACTCCGCCGCCGCCGCCGCAGCAGCAGCCAGACACCTCCAGCGCGCCATCACCGCGCCCAGACGACACGCCGTCGCGCTCCACCAGGATAACCGAGCCCTCGCCGACGCCAGGCTTGACCCGGCCTCGCTCCTCCTCGACGACCGCTCCCCGCTCGAGTTCAAGCTCAACGCCTTCAACGGCTTCCGTGGCGTCCTCTACGCGCTGCGCAACGCCACCTCGTTCCTCCTCGTGCTTCTCATCTCCGGCACCGTCACCTGCCTCCCCGACCTCACCGCCCGCCCACCAGCAGCAGCAGCTCCGCGCATCGGGCGGCGGGTACGTCGCGTCCGTCGCCCGCCTGCGACAGCGCGTCGCCCAGGAGATGGAAGGATGCGTCATCGGCGGCGGGATCATGATGTACGAGTTCCGTCAGGCCAGGGCCGCCATCGACGGCCTCAAGCAGGACTTCGACAGGGTCGTCGCCATGGGCGACGGCATCGGAGACAGCCTCGCCCAGAGAGCCGAGATCATCAATGGATGGGTTGGGATGCTGAGATCAGGCGCCGAGGCACTTATCGCTGAGCTCGATGACTTCTTCGACGAGATCGTCGAGGGAAGGAAGATGCTCTCCGACCTCTGCAGCCATCGCTAGCATATCGACCTCATACCTGAAACAAATCAAATTCACAATCAAGATGAGTTGGTTATTCAGAGCAACGGTTTCAGCTCCACTTGGTCTATTCTGTGCCAACCTAGTACCACTAGTAGATACTCCTACAACAAGCTTACTAGGCTAACAAATCTAGAAAGGTGCTTTTTGTTTGTTTCTTTAATTTGTTTTCCTCTCCCCTTCTGTCTGTCTGCAGTGCAGTGCAGTGCTGTTTGGACTACTCTCTTAGCAAGCTAGCAACCACTCTAGTGGGGGTGGGTGTCCATACTTGAGCCATGCATGTAGCAGCAGAATCATCATCTTTGTATGCTTCTCAATCAACGGTGGTACTGCCACTTCCTATTGTGCCTGCCTATTGTCAGAATCAGAACCAGAACATAATCTCTAGCATTCTTTTCAACATAAACAGATTTAGACATCCTTTATAGGATAATAACATAACAGTTGATGCTGAAAAGGACAATCCACCAGTGCCACCAATCAGACCTAGGGAAAAAAAGGAAAACCAGCTCTTTGCCCTTTTATATAACTGGAAAAGCACTGTGCTGGTGTGGCCAACTATCTATAGGAGACAAAAAGGAAGAAACTAGACTTTTATGTTCTTATTCTTTTTTTTTTTTGATTGTTCGTTTTGTTTTTGGTGGTAGGCTTATGCTTTCGTTGTCATTGAACCGTACCGTCGCTTCCAACCAGCTCAAGAATATGGTGAAATGGACAAAAAAGACTGGTCATTTTAATCAAACAGAACAGAGAAGATGAACAAACGACCTAAGGGAGGGATGGTTGTCTTGTCGTTTTAATAAAACAGAGAAGATGAACAAACGACATGAGGACCCTGGTACCTTTGTGGCCGCTTTTGTGAGATAGTTTTCTTGTGATGCTTCTCTTTGATATCTGACCCCAGTCACCATTTGGTTGTATAATGATGAGCAACAGCCTTCTGGAATTGGAACAGAATGATCACTTTGTGAACGTCTTTTGAGCCAGAATCATCCTCTGGACCTCAATCTGATGTAGAGAACCACTGCACTGCTGGCAAAGGTTGCAATGCCAAATTGATTGAGCTGCCTTGCAGGGCCAAAAGCAAGCGATATCATGGTAAGCAGCAGGCAATCCATATTCCATACTTTGAGTTAGGACTCTGCCTCTGGTGGGAAAAGCTGAGCTTCATCAGCCCACCAAATCCAATCTCTTCCTCAAACGGACACAATGATCACCTCTTAAAGCAGCAATCAGAATCGCTTGACCCAAATATAAGCTGGTCATCATGAATTCACATTGAACTAAAAAAATCAAAATACTGATTGATTAGAAAAAGGTCAGGTTAACATTCAGTCAACCTGCTGAACCAATAGAAGAAAAGTTCTTGTATCAGTTAGCTGGTCAAGCAAAAATTATAATACAAGCTCCAACAAGATCATTGTCCTCGATGATAATGTGCTTTGGCTCAAGAAAGGGAAAGTAGCATACAATTAAGTACCAAAACTGATCATGTACTCAGTCATGAATTGTCAGACAAATTTACCTCATGGTCCAGGCATACCTGTATAGCAATAAATTAGCACATAGAACAACTGCAAACAGTAGGCACATCATCAGGCCTGTACTGTCTGATGCAGAACCTCATCTACAGGGAAGATATCTGAAAAAAAAAGGCAATAATAAGGCATGAATGCGTATAAAAAATGGTTTCAGGGCATAAATACATATTGAATGATATTCCAGAAAAAGAACACACACTGAACAAACAACTAACTTAATCTCACCATTCCATGTAACAATGTAACTCAGTTTGTGAAAGAAAAATAGCTTGCAATATGTTCTATACCAGGAGATCTACATTATGCAGAACCAAAACGAAGTGAAAGGGGGCATACCGAAACTGGACATATATACATCAAACACAAAATCTGCATTGTAACTCGGTTATGAAAGAAAATAGCTTGCAATTCTATGGCAGGAGATCTGAAAAGGCTGTACATTGTTTCAAAACCAAAACAAAGTGAAAGGGGGCATACCGAAACTGGACGTATCCATCAAACACAAAATCTGCATTGTGCTGTGTGCAACAAGATCAGGGGGCAGCATTTATACGGCGCAACTTTCAGATCTCAGCAGGTACACTGCAGGTACACAGTACAACATAATACTCAAATTGACCTAATTTCAGTAGAGGTAGGAAATGTCTATTTTGGACAGTTAGTCATAAGTGAAGAATAGACTGCTGCAGTCACACAAGTGACAGGTCCAAAAAATCATCATATGAATTCTTAATTTCACTATAATAATTGTGAAATTAACAATGAATATTTGTATAGGTACACGTCGTGTGGACCTCACTTGACCAACAATTTGCCTAAAAACCGCAAACTTTTGGATAGATCAACAGTGAGGTCCTCATATGTACACCATTTTACAAAGTGAAAAGTAGCCAAACAACAATGGGATAGGCTCAAAAAAAAAAAAAAAAAAAACTGCCAGGAAGTTCTGCACATGATTAGGCAGACCCTTCTGCTTCATTTGGGTGCTGAGGCAGGCTATCACCATTCTGTAGTTCCGCCAACTTGTGATTGCTCTGACCAAGGGATTTGCATGGCTTAGACGAATTATCAGGACTCCATGTGTCTGGAACAGACAAGAAGTACTTTGCCATGAACTTCCTAAACCTTTTTTTGTATTCCTTGGGGGAAATTACAGTTGGTGAAACATTCTTGGGTACTACCAGAGAAGTCTTCACCCATGTCTCCAGTTGTTAGTCCCAAGTATATTGTCTCAGATAATCAATGATGCCAAACACAAGTTCATGCTTCTCTTTATCCACTCCCACAAGTAGAGAATAGTCCATAACATTCACCGACTGCAAGTACAATAATTATGTTCATAAATGTTACCATTGAAAAACATAACTGCTAGTAATTTTGCCAAAGATGAAAGATGTGCTTTATACTTACAGTGAGGAAAGCTGTGTCATTCCAGATTGCACGCTGTAAAAGATGCTTTGTTCTTCCACCAATATAGATTGGAGAAAAACCCATGTCCTCAACATAATTTTGGTCCAGGTAAACAGTATCATGATCATTTGAGTCAGTGACGCGTCGTGAAAATGTAGAACCTTTGAGATCATAAATTCGTGAAATATTGTGGCCAAAGAGAAGATTTTCCATCACCATCAAGTCGATCTTTATCTCTTTGCCATGCCTAATTTGCTTAACCTGAAACAGGCAAGTGAGTCCACGTGAAAAAAAGCAGGAAACGAATCTAAATCAAGCTTGAGCTCTTGATATAAGCTATAACTACCTGATAGATTCCTAATATCTTGGCAAGGCAAGTTTGGCTTCCAGTGTCCAGAGAATGGTAAACATGCTTAAAGTAATCAGGGGCAAATTTAATAAATGACTCGAACTCTGTTTTCTTGATTTGCTTTATGATGAACCTGTCATCCGTTGTCTTTGCAAAATAGGCCTTGCTCTTTCCACCTTGAGCATTCCACTTCTTGCAGCGGCTTAATGAGGTAATATATGCAAGCTCAGATGGGCAACACTTTTTTCGAAGCGCAAAGAATTGATTGTCATATACAACAGTGACTGAATATTTATCTTTAAGAGTTACTTTCCCGTTCACAGTCATTTCTGGATGCATCGGGGACAATAAAGATGAGCTATCATAACCAGAAAAGTCATCAGATGAAAATGAAGACAGAGATGACAAGCTTGCTTCAGAATCTGCAGACGACCATGGGGATGAGCTGAAAGAACTTTCAGACAGAAAACTATAAGATTTCTCCATTGATTTAGCATGCTCTCCCTTGGAATAATCAATTCCATTCTCAAATTTTAAATCCATCAAATGGTGGCGTTCATCAGATATGGCAAGAGCACGAGCTATTATACTGGATATCTCATCTTCCATTATGCACAAAATATTACCACCTGGACCAACCGCAAACTGCGGAGTGTATGCCTCGTCCGTGTTGTTCAAACAAGGGAGGAAGATAATGTGGCATATAGTTGTTAATGAGTTCAAATTTTTCCAAGTACCCAGTTTGAATGTCATTTCTGTAAGCCAATTGAGACTCAGAAATTGAATTCCAAATCCATCTTTCCCTTTCATCCCAATAAGAATATTTGAACTGTTGGGGAGTGCTACAAGGCTCCTGTTCCATGGGTATTGGATCTGCTACTGTGTCGCTGACCTGGACCTCCTTATCATTGGATATTTCTAAACAAGGATCATTTGTGGTTTCTATTGTGCCATCTACCTTTACTTGACCACGAGCAATGGAAGATTCTTCAGCTTTACTACCTCCATTGCAAGTAAGTTCCAAGTGCCCAGCTTCCTGGCTTTCATCAAGCAATGGTGCTGCAGCATCACCTGATTGATGATCAAGTTTGTTACTTGTAGACTCTATGGTACTGGCTACCTCCAAAGCTATCGTAGTTTTGTCATATGTAAATTCACTGATTTTCTTATCAATATCAGAGTTCTCGCCGTAGATCCCATCAACAGTATCAGCAGGATTCTTGTAGTTAGCAACACTTTCTAATTGGATAGATTTACAATAGAACAATTGATGTAGACGGCGCATCCCAAATGTAAAGCTGAAGTAGAAGGTCCTGATAGTACCAATTTATATTCAATAGTTCATGCACAGGCGATGATGGTATTCCATTTTGATCAGTGACCTCGTCCACAGAACTCTGCAGAACAACACAGATATAAAAATTCAATCGACATAATAAACAGGACAAATATCAAGGACAATAGAATGCATATACCCACCTCAAACTGGGCCTTTTCTTTTATCAGCAACTCTTCTAGTTCAGTGAAGTCCTTAACAGGAAGTGCGAGGCCACAATTCATTGCTAATGTTACTGCATCAGGATGTTCATTCTTCAAGTTTTGTAGAAATCTTGCAACCCCAGAGAAAAGCACCATACCTTTAGCATGAACCTTGAAGATGGAGCATAAGTGTCAGGCACCATTGTACAATAACTGAAGATAAGTAATGAACAAAACAGTCAAGAGAATGAACCATACATTTCTCCTTTGTCCTTCAAACCATTCCTGTCTGATTGGGTTAGCAAATTGGAGAGTAGGTTGTGGTTTGCAGGTATTGTAAATTTCAACCGATGAGTACCGGAACATGGCAACTTTAGAGCCCAACCTGAAATTAGTAAGAAAGAGGAAGTATTCATCACCAAAAAAAAAAAAAAAAAAAAGGTAGTTTCCGTGGAATTGATATATGAAACTACGAAAGCCCAATGGCTAGCAGGAAGTATACCCGAAAAAGCGCAAGCAATCCCTGTTGACCAAATGTCCACATATGGATAACCTTCTTGCTGCAGAGTGGCTTGAAAAACTGAGTTCCAGAAATTTCCCAAATGAGAGGTTGCGTGCTTCAGCTGATATTAGTACTCTTGGAGTTGGTTTGGATACCCCATGTTCGCGATCACATCTTGAGCACCTAGTCCACATCCATATTTTTCCTTCGGATTCACCAGGCAAATGGTGTTGGGGCACCAGACGTTTCACTAGAACAGTCAAATTTCCATTTCGGTGCGTGTAGGAGTACATGTGGGACTCTGGAGGCTCTCCACATGAGGAGCAACTCAGTTTCTGCAAGGGAAACATTAAAAGCTGAGCCTTCAGCAACTGAGTCAAATTGTATTACAAACACAACATGGATATTTCGCGTAAGAACAAAACGCTAAAAGGTTATGAAAGTGCCACCTGATTCTGCAGAATGTCTTGTAAATATCGCCCCAAGGACACATCAAAACTCCCATAGTATTTTATACGGGTTAAATGGCTTTGTTCACAGATAACCTGCTTTTCTGTGCACTGGCTAGACATCAAAATCAGTATGCTGTGAGAATCAAGTGCATCATCAACTTGATCGTCTTCGACATATTTCTCTTTGATAACGATACTTGTAGTACTACCCCCATTGTCTTCCATAACAGGTGATTCTCCAATTTTATCACTTACAGAAGAACTTCTTGGCATTGTTGCTTGAGTAATGTCTTGTTTCTGGGCATCATTTATGGACTCCTCATTTTCAATGGAAACCGCAGACTCTTCTATCTTTTGGCCTATGGAAACCATTACTAATAGTTTCTTGACCGGATTCAGCCTTGACGTCCTTCCTATTATCATTTGCCTCTTGCAACGATGTAACAGGTAAGTAAATATTCTGGTGTAACATGTCAGCGAACAACTTCCTTAGTGGCCCTTGGACTGGTAATGTCAACCTCTCAGTGTTATTGAGCCTGATATTTGCACCTTGTTCAAGGTCATTTGCAGAGCTGCTGGATACTGAACTGAATGTGTCCACATTTCTTGGAGATGTCAAAGGTTTATTTACATCAGCATAGCTATTAGAAGAGGCATGGAACAGTCTAAGTGCTGGAGAGTCATCATGCGAAGGAAAGCTGGGGATAGCACCACTAAGAGCAGCAACATCATAAGCAGTTGGTGATGTACTTTCTGTAGCAGTAACAGAAGTTTCTTTCGGGGTACTTTTATCATTTAGAAAAACCCTTTGATCTTCAAAGAAAGATGTTTCAAGGATCAAGTGATATGCTGCGAAGACCGTAAAATGCATTACTTGTTTGACTTTCTTCAATTCTTCATTGTTTGCTCCTTTTAGCAGTATCTGAAAAAAGAAAGAAAACCACACTGTAAATATTAATCCAAAAGGTATGGAATGCCAATCAGTTTAGGACTTCCTACTTATTCAATAAAATAGCATTAGTGTGCATGGAATAGACTATTTCCAGTATACAATCAACATGAACTATACATACCGTGCAACCGAGTGGACGTGGAAAGCCTTCCAAGAACATTAATGTCTTAGAGGTCATCTTTTCCACCCTCACTGGCGTTGTGCTCCTCGATAAATTTTTCGATATGAAAGTAGTCACATTGCTTCAGCTTTGGTTTTTCCAGAACTTCTGAAAACGATATTATGGGAGAGCCTGTACAGCGTGCAATTCTTTGTAGCCGGTTGAGTTTCATATCAAGAATTAGCGTGACACCTTCTTTGAGAAGAAATTCTTGAATGTTTCGTGAAACTGTTTTTCGACCAGAACAACATTGGGACTACATATCTCCATCATTTTACCAATAGCTCTCTCCAGCAAATCCTTTTCCTGATGGTAAGAGGCACATAAAATAGAAGGTATTATTCTCCGTGAAAAAAAAAACAGAAGCTGAGGTTTATTATTTGCATACATATATAAATATGTAGCATCTAACCTGATCCATTGAACTAAAGGATGACAAACCGACATCAGAATGACCAAGGACTCCTTTGAGAAGTAGAAGCCTAGGATTGTGGCAATTTGTTGGCATGTGCTTATGAGCAGCGTTCTTCTTGAAGACTAACCCCTTGATCACCTCGCTGCAACCAAACCAACATTGCCACAGGTGAACAGATATAGTTTGAAGCAGAAACAGAAACCCTCTCTAATGAGGAGAAAGAAACAGTTGAAGACAAATTATTGCTTCACCTTTGGCGGGCGAGTACCAGATGCTACACATTTGACTTTGATGTAAGAGCCAGGGTCCATTTCCTTTCCCATGCTACCATCAGGTTTGATAAGCAGCGCTGCTTCCCATGACAGGGAGGTGACAATGTCAAGCCAGCTATCGCTACCCTCTTCGTTGGAAGACGGAATGCCAGCAGACGCAAGAAACCGACTGACAAGTATCTTGAGCTGGCCATTCATAGCTTCTAGCATCGCCTTTTCTCGTTCCTCCCTGTGATTGCTAGTGCTGGCGTCATGCTGCTTACCAGGGGATGGGAAACTTGACTGGCCCCACTTTATCCCGTCACTATAATCATCATCATCGTCATCATGTTTATGCTTGTAGCAAAACTCTGGGCCTCATCCTCCTCCTTATCTGCGGCTTCAGGTGGTATCCAGATGGTATCATTTTCTACAAATGAGATCTCTGTATTACTGCTTCTGCCATTGGTACTCTCGGCCCCATCAGAATCGTCACCAGACTTGATGGAGCGATCATCAACAGAAGATGTGGATGGATGGCGGCTGATACGCCCGTCCGTGTCTGTGGCCTGAAGCGCTGTTGCCATCTGTGGACTGATGATTTATATGCTTATCCGCATCCGCAGCCTGACTGTGGTCGAGATGATCCGCACCATGGGGACTGCGATGGTAACCATTAGCATCTGGTGCATCCTCCCTGTTGTGTTGGGAAAAAGGGAAAGGATGAGGATGGGTACATATATCTACCTATGTGCTTTACACTGTATTGTCAATCAAAAACTAAAGCTGTACAGGTTTAGCTAGTTGTTGGCAGGCAAAGAAACAAAAAGATCCCTATTCAGTGTTACCAAGTGTCCAAGGGCGAATAATTGACTTAGATTCAAGCTGTTCAACACTGGTTTGGTTTCCAGGAAAAGGGACTTATGCTTACGAGAAACAGAGGTGTATAACAACGTATTAACATGTTAATGGTAGAAACAACAAAAAGGCTAAGGTTGGGGAGAGTATGTATTCCGCCGCAACAGGTCCAGTAATATCATATCAATGAATGAAGCAAGCAAAGTTAAGTAAATTTGTCAATCTGATGCAACCTGAGCCAAGCCAGAGGATCGGAGGAGGCTGAGAATTGATTAAGCTTCACGCAAGAGAAGAGAAGAGAAGAGAAGAGAATCGAGGAAATACGTACCTGGTTGCGTGGTGGTGATCCGACATGTCGGAGCACATTGCCTGCAGCGAAGGCAGGCGGCAGCTCGTCACATGCCCTTGCGGTTGGTCAGCTGGAATTGGTAATTGGTCAATCAATCAAAAAAGGGGGAAAACCCCAAGTCAGTAGCAGTAGTAGGCATGATGATATACACTTGTAAATTACGGAATTGGAGTGGATCAGATCCGAATGCATAAAGGAAGGGAAGGGAACCTGTCGGTGGGTGTTCGTCGCCGGCGAAGGAGCTCGTAAACCTGGGCAGGTGGCCTAGGAAGGCGGCGGTGGGCCGGTTGCCCTTGGCGGCAGGAGCTAACAGCGCCTGCGCACGCGGGATGCAGGAAAGTAGTTGAAATCAAAATCAAAATCAAAATCCAACACAATCGGAATCGATTGGATGAGGAGCGAGGAGGGCGGCGCAGCACGTACCCCCGAGCGAGCGAGCGAGCGATCCTGGAATCGGAATCCCAATGGTACGCTGCAACCGCAAGCGATTCGGCAGACGGATAGATCTCTCTGCTCCTCTGTTCCGTCCCCCGAGATGCCGAGACGGTGGTGGAGGGAGGAGGCAGCAGCGTGTACTAGTGGTCGGTGTCGGGCGGAGTCCCGTTGCTCGACGGCGCTGGATTCCTCTCCGGTAGCGTGCGCGGGGGCTCTGGATTGGACCAGGTAGCGAGGTAGCAGAAGCACGCACGCACGCACGGCAGAAGAGAAGAGAGGAGAGGAGAGGGGAGTCCAAGGTATGGCAAGCCAAGTCCAAGTAGTCTAGAAACGAGAAGAAAGAGGAGGAAGACGACGGCAGGTGAAGAACGCTCCTCTTGGTCGCCGATGGGTCCCACCTGCCTCGGGTGCCCGTGGGACCCGCGCACAACTATCTTCTCTTTTTTCTTTTTGCAATTTAATTAATTAATTAATTATAGGATACAAAAAAACAAATAATTGTATCGTATACGATAATACTAGCAGTAAATGTTGGTGTATTATTAGGTGGTAAACGTACGTATTTGCAGACAGAGAAAATAAATACTCTCTCTCCCTTCTACAAAAAAAGGACGATTCACAAGAAATCAAGTATTTCTAAATTTGTTCAATGAATATATACATAAAAAATATCAACGTTAATATCATTATTATTAAATAATTAATCATAAATTTTTATAATAAATCTATTTAGTGATATAAGTGTTGCTAATATTATTTCCCGTAAAGTTAGTTAGATTTTTTAAAAAATTGATAAGCACTAGTCTCATAGCGTTTTTTTTTTTTTTTTTTGGAGGGAAGGAGTAAATAAATAAATTAAAATAAAATGGTAAGCGGGCGCCGACACGGTCAGGTCAAGGACTGGAGACCACATGCCTCTCCCTGTACGTAGTAGTAGTTGTACATCACCTCAATTATTACTGTTCAAAAATCAATCCATCCAGCTGCTCTTTTTTTGTGTTGCTATTTGGCTACAAGAAAAATAAAATAAAAGAAAACAAATCTACTTGTACTGCTATATTTATTAGTTGGTTGTTGTTTGTACCACGCACGCATCAGAGCCAAACCCAATAATCCAACCCTCTATTATTATTCAATAAAAACCAGATCAAATATTAGTGCTCTTTCCAGAACGTAGAAATTAATTTCTCACGAATCATTCCATTCATTGTTTATTACAAGGTCCGCTGGCTTAACTCTTCGAGGCTGTCGGTGGCATTCCCTAGGAAGCCTCTGCCAAACCATTTTTTTTTTTTTAAAACAGCAGTCAAGTGATTCTATATATGTTGAGAATTTTGTTATTAAGAAGTGAATAAATTACGAGACGACTAAGAGCTAAAATTCCGGCCATTCACTTTTTGCAAAAGAATTATTTGTATACATTGAGTTTATCTTGGAGAAAAATTATCTGTCATGAAATCACTTTTAGAAGGACCTATATATAATTTACCCTCTTCCAATCTCATAGCTTGAGAAAGAAAAAAAAAGCATGTCAAACAAGAAGTTGCCACGGTCGTTGTCGTCTCTTCCTATTTTTCCAAATACAAATTTAATGCTGTCAAAGAAATCTACATACTCAATGACCCATTCATCTTTCTTTTTTTTTTTTTTTCAAATATATATAAACCCTGTGTTGTCAAAGAAATCTTCTCAACGACCCATCCTGCCAATTAAAAATGTTGTCTTACGTGTCCTTGTTTCGCTTTACCTTACGGTTTTTGACAACTCTCAAGTCTCAACTCTCGATCGATTTATCTACCTAGGAGTATTACCTTTTTTAACAAACAAAGGAGACATGGATCCATATCGACGTCACTCCTATTATCTTGTCCCCTCCTTCTTCTTTCATCGTACATAAGTACACACACATATATATACTAAATATAAACATGTATATATAAAGAAAAAGTAGTAACTCATATAATTAGTTATTAGTTGCTTTGCGGCACCAACTAGCTAATTAATCCATGCCGTTAAGTTTACAACGTCTCTCAAACAACACCACCTCAGCAATTTATTTATTTATTTATACTATCATAGATGTGATGATGTGATGTGTGCACCTTCGATCCTCTTATTGGAACCCCAACCAACCAACAATAACACACCACCAAGCAAACGCAAGCAATCATGGATCATGCACCGCTAGCTACTCCCTCGATCGGTTTCGAATTATAAAATGTTTTAGATTTATTTTACTCCATTAGTTTATTATACATATATCTAGACACAATATATATGTCTACATGCGTACAAAAAAGCTACTTCCTCCACCGCAAGATGTAAGTCGTTTTTGAATATTTTGATCCGATCACTCGTCCTATTAAAAAAAAAAGGTGCAAGTATAGTTAAATTTAAGTTATTCTTGTAGAACTTTTTTTATTATAAAGCAAGGCACGACAAAAAAAAAGTGATATTTTTTACACAAACTTTTGAATAAGACAATTAGTCAAACTTGATGTCGAAAAAAGTCAAACGACTTACAATTTGAGATGTGTCTAATTAAGTAAAGAAATATCTTATAATTTAAAATAACTTAATAATTTTATTATTAAGAAAAGCATGTATTACCAAATATGACCAATCTAACTTTATCCACTTAAAGGAAGTCGCTAACCCTTCTAATCAAAATCATTCATCTGGCCTACTAGCTGTGCTATAGCTAGGGCAGGCATGCAAGCCGTACGTGCCGTGCTATCTGTTTGCCTGTCAACCTTATGTCTACCCGTATCAATCATGCTCCTCGTCTCGTCCTCCATCATCATCACAATAGTATATATCAATTAATCAATCTGTAATCTAAACTCAGGGAAATGACGATAAGTGTGTATGATAATGGGTAACCTTATCCGCTCTGCTGGTTTTTGGATATATAAGCTGAAAGGATCTATCACTGATGACAAATCAAAAAATATATATACCTCATGAATGATCATGACTAGAATGGGCTCAGAACGATCACCTCTTTCGACGTGACAAAATGAGGTAAAAATCTACTCAACTTGAACTTATCTACTTCATCCCTTCACCTATAAAACTAGGTGTAATGTCCAATGTCATCATCTTGTTAGTATATGTGTAGTGGAAGTTTTGGTCTAAGAACCTTTGTGTAATTTTGGGCTATAAGCATCCATCATCCATGTGTGGATGTAAAGGCCGGAATGGTTATTCGGTAGTTTAAGGAACAAAAAAAGAAAGAAACTGAAAACTCACCACCTGTCGGTTTTTGCCAACACAAGAAGAAAAGCAATGCAAGCACCAAGTGCTCGATGTTTTGCTTATAAGCAAAGACCACATGATTAGCAAAGAAGGGATGGAGGCGATTAAACACTCGCATTGGAGATTGGCTATATTATATCAGCCAACCACTTTGACAATGAGCAAGAATATTCCTTGGAACAATATTTATGGTGCACTTTAGCTAGCCGAAGAAAAATGAAACAGGACTGCATTAGTATGTGAGTGTGTGGCAACAAAATAAGTCTGAAAAATGTAAGATTTTCAAACTTATGAAATAATGATGCATAAATAATCAAATATAGTTTTATAATGAATTATTTAGACGTTTGAAACAATTTTTGAAAAATAAATAGGATCAATTATTAGTTTTGAAACTGAAGTAAAAACAAAACATAAAAAGTGCTTTTTTTTTTTTTTTTTTTTGAAATAACACGCTCAACACGCATTGATACTATTTGAACAAATATCCCCCTATGAGCAAAGGATGTAAAATTTGAATTATTAGTTTTGAAACTGAGGTAGCGCCGAAAAAACGAAATAAAAAAAAGTCACACCCAGGATTTGAAACGGGTGGGGGCCCACTAATATATGGCCTTTACCATTGAGTCATGGTTTGACTAAACGGTTAAACAGGGGCATGGTTTGACGGAGACCATTTCAAGTCTGTCGGCTGTGCTGCTTCATCGGAGCAATCTTCACGTCTCGTACAAAAGATTCTTCTTCGTTGCCCAGAAACTTCCTGTTTCTTCCATGTTTGCTGCTGCCCCGGTCCTGTTTATTTATTTTATTCGATGTGATTTTTTTAAAGATAATCGGTTGCTAATGTCTCAAGACAGAAGCATTGATCATCTATATAGTAATTGCTTACGCGTAGTGTATACTAAAATTAAATATGGGAATGTCTGAAGAAGCAAGGTCAACGTCACCCGATGCACGCAAACAAAAGGCGTTGTATCGATCGTATATACACCTATAAAAATTAATACGCAGAACCTTTTTGGAGTGAAGAACCACTTATTTTAACTTGTGAGAGGCTGAAATGGAATCGATGGTAACCATGAATGCATGGCGGTGCTAATTTAATTATATGTCTTATTAACTTTGACAAACATATAAAAGTGGATTACTAATATGGATATATGATGCTCACACGTCAAATAAAATTATTATGCGTGAGAGAAAATAAACCGAAATAGAGAGAAGGGAAGCCGAACAAACTTACAAATCTCGATGCTATTTTCTATAAACAAATCCAGTCGAATATAAGATCGACTAATAAGTAATTTGAAATAACTAAAAGCTGTTTTTAAAAAAAAAAAATGGTTGTACGGCAAAAAAAACTGAGGTCATTATGTAGTCGTGTATACGTGGTAGACAGATGGCAGCAATGATATGAAAAATGAAAACGAAGTGCCCAAAGCATATGGACATGGTGATTGATATATCAGGTCGTCAGATGAGATATCACGTGCAACAAGCTCCGTCCATGGATCTGATAATATGGATCATCTCACATCGCAGCTTGATTGAGTTGGATAGATGATTCCGGCCTGAAAACGGACAAGGCACACGTCAATTATTGACTGAAAAAACAGGGCATGCATGTTCGGAAGTCAGTCGGAGCAAGGGACAGATTAATACTAATTAATTTTCTCAGTAATTTATTATTATTATAAAATTTATAGTAGAAGCACACGAGACGTGTCGATATAGACTAAATACAAGTCATATACGCTTACAACGCGTTTAGTTCGCTGAATGCGTAAATCAAGGTAATACCGTACCCTCATTTGGTTTGCAACACGGAACCAATCTCTCATCAAGTCATCATCGCTAATATAAGCTGCCGACAAACTTATCCGCCGAGACCGAATCATGTACTAGCACAAAATCGATCGGCTGACAGCATCTAGTTTTAAATTCAATCCATACCCATTGATCCGGCAAATTAAACTGAACAATCTGAAATATTTCCAGTACGATTTGCCTAATGCATGTACTATTATTGCATTGTTTGAAAACAAAAATAACAAAAAAACACAATGCCTTGCAGTTATGGCTCAAACTTTGTTTTTGAGATCCTTTACACTTTGGACTTTTTTGTATGCTTGTAATAACAAACAACCATATGCATTAATCGATACGAAGCTGAAATATAAATAAATGCTGTTTTCTAAACAAATGTTTTGCATGAAGTAGCTATTTTATTTCTTTGTTTAACCCTGTCGGTGACATTGTTGGTAACAAATTCCCACCAAGGATGGCCTAATAGCTAAATCAAAAAAGTACACGATAACCACCCCCCCCCCTTTTTTTTACCAACAACAACAAGCGAAAAAAAAAGATAGCCTCGTCCATAAACCCTTGCGTGCTTTTTTTTTTGTAATCAATATAGACGAGGCGAGGACATAAGGCAGCTTTTGGTTTTGGCAAAAAATAAGCTCTGGATTCAGTATTTCCTAGCGATTAAACGTTTGACCAGTCGAAAAGCTCTTCTTGAACGTCGAATTGGGCTCTGTACGTCGAAAGCAGTAGAGGAATGACGCTGCATAGGTTGTAACGCCGCTCTTTGCATGGTCATAGTCCTTTATCTAATATCGAACCTTCAATATTTGCTAGGACGTTCCGACCTACTGCTACGAGACCGATGACGCTTGTGATTAGCACGTCGTTTGTATGGTTACATTCTTCTTCTTAACGCAAAGATACCCAAATCTTTTGAAAAAAAATAAATTGCGTATCTAATAAATTAATTAATTAATACAGTCTGTACGCGCAGCTACATACCGGCACAAAACATCTATGTATTTATTACGTCGCTATCTATGTATCCGACAGTGGAAAAGTCAGAAGACGAAGATGCTTCGCAATCGCATAATCTAGATAGCCTGTCTTTTTCTTGATTTCTTCCTTCTCCGCGTGAAGTGAATTCAGGGAGAAAGAGAGACACGAGACGATCGATGAAGGCAATGGCATGGACCTGCATGTACGCGTATTGGGTTGGGCTGTATATGGTATGCGTACTGAGCTGGGCTGGGGTATGCACACAATGCAATTGCAAGTGCCAAATAAAGCCCACTAACAGAGAAAGAGGCCAGGGTCCTTCCTCGGCCCGACGTACAAAAGGTAAGACTCCCATGCGTCTAGCCTTGGTAAAATAAATACTTTGTGAGATTTGCTAAAAGTGACTCAGAGACCTTGTGAGCACGATATCCAACCTTGAGCACTTGGTCATCCTCTAGCCGCCAAATTTGTGTTTGTGACCATTGGAGCTTGGGATCCTACACGACTAGGGTTGCCTGTTGAGCACTCGCCATTTGTGCGGAGCTCCAAAAAGTTTGTATTCCCTAAATTAAAGAAGCTTGAGCTCTGTGATTATCTTGATTAGAGGATGTGTTTGAAAGAGACCTAAAGCTTTTGTGCCTTCCTTATCAGTGAGGATATAGACAAACCTTGGTGGCTCAACAGATCTTAGCTCGGAGTAAATCATGTGGATTGACCCTTATTATTGTGGTGGTGGTGGTGTTCATTTTCATATTTGAATTCATTTCTAGGTTTTACAACTTATATACTTTTCCTCTAAGTTCTAGCTGCGGGGCCATGGTGCAAAAGGATGAAAAAAACACGGCTAGTGGGGAAAGACCGCCCCCTACGAGATTATTGTGGTTAAGAAGAAGCTTGTCTCAGTCTATCGACCGAGAAAACCACCCCGAACCAACCCCGACCCCATTGATATAGCGCGGGACAAGCAACGTGGGGACCGTAACTTGGGCCGAAACATCGTCAACGGGCTGGTTAATACCATAGCCCGACCACAATGCCACAGGCGGGGATGAAGATATGTCACCACCAATGCTTTGGCATCCGAGGCCGGTGAGGGGATTTTTTTACACCGGACCTCGAAAATTCGCTCCCGATGGGAGTCGAACCCGTGACCTAAAGGGTGCCGCCGGAAGCGCTAGACCAACTGAACTAGCATCCTTTGGTTGGTGCAAAAGTGATGATATATAATTAAATTTACAAAGCTTGGTATTTAAATCTAACTAAGTTTACTCTTTGTCAATTTGAGTTGTAACTTGTTGATGGTGAACTCTAAGGTTCCAAAGTGGAATTCTTGGTCCACAGTGAATGTCCTAGTAAGGGAAAGGTTGCCCACCGAATCAACGATGAAGTCCAGACTTCAGAACCAAAAAAAAAAAAAGCATAGCATAAGATGAAGTAGATGATCCCTATATATCTTGATGGGAGCAAATCTAGTCTTTGTAGATGTATATGTATCCATGCTTGTATTCCTGTATCTAGGGTGCCAACTTTCATTGTTTTTTTTTTTGAATTTTGCCAACTTTCATTGTTTGACACAACTATAGGGTCGTTGATCCGCAAAAAGCATAAGTATATATATGGTTATATTCGCAAAATTAAACTAGATGGTACCACATGATAGGGAATTTATACATATAGGTTTAAGCCCCTGGAGGAGGTAATACCCTACATCCTGTCTACATCGATCATATGTTTAATGAATGACGGGTGTCAAAGTACCTTTGCACGTGGACCGTTGCGACATATGCCGTAGTAGCCGCAAAATACTAGAGGCAAGAAAGAAACGGACGGGTGCAAAGCATGGGAGCCACTGTGAAGACGATGAGATTTTTGGTGGGTGATAGCGTCTCTGTATATAGCGCTTATATAAATTTGTTATTGTAGTTACATATTGAATATCTACCACTCGTCAAAAGTACTTGCGAAGCTTCGAGATTTTACATTCGTAGCTAGCTATTTAATTTGCATCGCAACGAACCGCCGTGACCTTAAAACCTCAATCCAACCAGCTGCTTCTGCGTCCAATGTGTGGTGTACGTGGACAATAACACACAGACCGTGTACGCATTGTCTTTGTATATATATACATATGTATATTTCATATCAAAATTAAATAAAGGAGATGGATAGGTGGATGGATAGAGCACCATTCTAGGGCCACCAAATACACAGGAAGAGGACGCACATACACAGCGAGACTAGCTGAGACTTGGTATATGCTGCGTTTGTAGTGGTATATGGATTGCTGCATATGGCCTCCACACGCCCAATGCCCATCGACAGACAGAAAGATGCATGTAGTAGATGGATAGATGGACGACGGATGGCTGGCTGGAAGCGACGATGAGCAACGTGTGATCCTCCTTGCACAAGCGATATCCCTCCGCAGATAAGCCGAGCACTCACGGCCACCCCCTCCAACGATAAAACGCCGGCAGGCAGCCATTGTCCCCTAGCTAGATCGAGCTGTCCGTCTGTAGAGCAGACCAAACAAAACACTCCATTGTCAGCTTCTGCTGCAGCAGCTACCTTAGCAACCACACACACACTAGCTACAGTCCAATAATGGCCACCGCTCTGAGCAGCAGCAGCCTCCGCGCGCCCGCGGCTTTCTCCCCTCGGCATCGCCGCCCGGCGGCAGCCACCACCATGGTGGCGCTGCCCGGCGCGGCAAGCCGGTCCGCGGCGCTAGGCTGCGCGCGCAGGCCACGTACAACGTGAAGCTCATCACGCCGGACGGCGAGGTGGAGCTGCAGGTGCCCGACGACGTGTACATCCTGGACCAGGCTGAGGAGGAAGGCATCGAGCTGCCCTTCTCCTGCCGCGCCGGGTCTTGCTCCTCCTGCGCCGGCAAGGTCGTCTCCGGCTCCGTCGACCAGTCCGACCAGAGCTTCCTCGACGACGACCAGGTCGCCAGTGGTTGGGTGCTCACCTGCGCCGCCTACCCCACCTCTGACGTCGTCATCGAGACGCACAAGGAGGAGGACCTCGTCGGCTAAGCAATTTGAAGCATGCTCTGCTTGCCACCATGAGATGGATCGATCGGTGTATGGGCCAAGCAAGCTATAGCTATCGTATGCATCCATGACAGCAGCTCTCTCTACCAATTTTACTGCGGACGCATGATATGATATATATGCATGGGGTTTCACTGCTCAAGCAAATCAAATAATAATGTTTTTTCCTCTTCATTTTTATTTGAATAAAAAGTTTTTTTGTGCGTGGTGCGTCACTCTCTCACACACCCTTACACGGCGAGGGGAATCTAACCACGAAACAAATTGGAATAAACGAGTGACGTATAATAAATTTCTTAAGGAACAACGTGTCCATACGAGTTAGAATAACAGAGATCGACGTCCAAGTATAATACACACCGGAGTTCAAATTTCTAGAAAAAATTGAAGCGCTTCATGCGATGTGATGGTATAGTAAATCTCACAGATAACTACACATACACAACAAGCTGAGCTCCAAATGCAACACACGCGGCCGGGCACGCTAGTAATATAAAGAACAAAATGTTTCTTGCCGCCTTTCTAAAAACAGAAATGTTTCTTGGTCATTCTTCGTTCACAACCATCGATCCAACGAAGATCCAAACAGTCATGAAGCTAGTTGTAACCTTTACTGTTTTTCTTATTTTTCTCGTCTAATAAAAATACGTACGCCTCGTGGCCTCCACACGCACAATAACCAATTATCAGTGGCCACAACTGGTTTCCACATTTCATTTTTCCATGACTGTGAGTCACTACTTTTGCTCTGAAATGAGAGGTCGGAGTAGTTCCGTTGTGCTCCAAGAAGATAAGCCTACACGTTGTACTCACACCATCCCTTCGTTTATCTATTATCTGCCCTCCTCCTCAGCTCCGACCCAACTCCAGCATCCACTCCAGCCTCTCATAGTTTGCTCCTCCTCCGCCGCAGTGCGCACCGGCCGGCACCACCCATAACATACAATGGCCACCGTCCTGAGCAGCCTCCGCGCGCCGTCCTTCTCCTCTCTCCGCGTGGCGCCAGCGCCGGCGCCCGCCACCGTCGTGCTTCCAGCGACCAAGCCGCTGCAGGCCCGAGGTGCCAGGCTACGCGCGCAGGCCACGTACAACGTGAAGCTCGTCACGCCGGAGGGCGAGGTGGAGCTGCAGGTGCCCGACGACGTGTACATCTTGGACCAGGCCGAGGAGGAAGGCATCGAGCTGCCGGCGCCCGCCGCCGGGTCATGCCGCGCAGGACCCGGCATGCACCTCCTCGACGACGACCTCGTCGCCGGCAGGGTCGACCTGCCACGACCAGACGTCGTCGTCGACGTACAACGACTCGTCACGCCGGAGGGCGAGGTGGAGCTGCAGGTGCCCGACGACGTGTACATCTTATCTCTGTTCTGGACCAGGCCGAGGAGGCTCATCGAGCTGCCTTACTCCTGCCGCGCGGGTGCTCCTCCTGCGCCGGCAAGGTCGTCGCCGGCAGCGTCGACCAGTCCGACCAGAGCTTCCTCGACGACGACCAGATCGCCGCCGGATGGGTGCTCACCTGCCACGCCTACCCCACCTCTGACGTCGTCATCGCCACGCACTTGGAGGAGGAGCTCACCGGCGGCGCCTAATCATCCTTATCTCTGTTCGTTTATAGCTTCTTATTGATTACACGCGCGTCTACTTCTTGTGGCTTTATTTGCAATTGTATTGTTCATGTAAGCGTTGAGTTTTCATCCGTGTATCGAGAAACGCCCTACCAATCGATGTTTGTGTGCGCTTATATCTGCAATGTTTTGAGTTATTAAGAATACTATATGGCCTAATTGTCCAATCTTGTTTTGCATGCTATTTTAATTTGTTTTTGTTCCTACATACGCTTAATGAAATAACACTGGTTATTTAACACTGGTTATCTTGAGCTCACCAATATCAAAGTTGTGTACTTATTCGATTCTTAGTCACACACGGCTCCCAAATTTCATTTGTTGATGAGGTTGATTGCTTCATGATCTGGATGAGTCACATAGGATGAGAGTCACATGGCTAGGCAGGGGCGATCTAGTGG